>BSBK01001863.1:0-610000 GCA_027943335.1 Chamaecyparis obtusa
TATACATATATACATATATATATATACATATATACATATATATACATATATACATATATATACATATATACATATATATATATATATACATATATATATAGATATATATACATATATATATATATATATATACATATATACATATATATATATATTAATAACCATAAAATTTCTTTTGTTCAACTTCTTATTTATGTTGTTTTTTTAATAGGTTATAGTGTCTTTAATTATCTGATGTGTGTATTTGAAAATTTTTATTTTAGGTGCATATAACTGTAGTGGCTACTTGCATGGGTGATAAAGCTTGTTTGGAGAGGACTCGGAGACTTATTGAAAGACAGGAAAAGAATTCATTGTTCATAAAAAAAATTGATGTCATCAGGCCTCTTTGAAGAAAGGTCAAATTTGGGGACACCTTCTGCAATTAATTCAAAGGTAATTCAAAACTTTGCTGCTTTTTATGCTTTGAAACATACTTTATCACTATTTTTTATGCTTTATTTGATTTTGTTTTTACATTTATTTTTCGCTATCTTGAAATCAGATTCTAATTTAATACTAGAATGTAGAATATTACAAATGGATCAGCAAAGAAGGTTGACTAGAGATCAATATCATGCATATGATGAGAGAGTAGCTGATGAGAGGGATGTGGAAAAATATCCATGTCCATGTAATAACTATCTTGGTGGAAAAATGAAAAATAGAAATGTTATTTATCGACATATGATAAGACATGGGCATAGTGGTATAAGCCCTTGGGCTTGTAACTATTACAAAGATATGATAGAATTGCAAAATGTGAAAGGTGAAGAGGCAGAAAACATAGATGAAGTGGCACCAAACATAGATGAAGTGGCACCGAACATAGATGAGGGCACAATAAAGCTAGACGGAGGGTTTGAAGTCAATAGAATGTTGAACGAGGGTTTAGACGATGATTGGGCCAAGGCAATGGAGGATGCTTTAAAGCCTGTGTATGCTGATTGCAAGTTAAGTCATTTGACAACAATCCTTCAAATTCTTAACTTGCAAGTGGTGCATGGTTGGACAAATGAGAGTGTAGATCAGTTGTTGGCATTATTATGTTCATTGTTACCTGCTGACTCCACATTGCCAACAAAATGAAGTCAATGTAAAAGGAAAATCAGTAAGCTCAGATTGGGGTATGATAATATCCACACATGTGTGAATGGTTGTGTATTATTTCACAAAAATCTTGCAAATGATACTGAATGTCCAAAATGTCATGAAGCAAGGTACAGGAAAGGATTAAAATCAGCTGTGGTCCCTAGAAAAGTTCTTCACCACTTTTTGATAATCCCACGATTACTACGAATGTATCAGTGTAGAGACATTGCTCAACTTATGCAGTGGCATGCTCTAAATAAGAGCACTGATGGGAAACAATGACATGTGCCTGATTATAATATGTGGATGGAGTTTGATAACAAATGGCCCAATTTTTCTCAAGATCCTCGTAACATAAGGTTGGGTTTGGCTCTAGATGGAGTGAACCCATTCTCAGATCAAAGCATGAAATGGGCAACTTGGCCTATTTTTTTATTAAATTATAATTTGCCTCCATGGCTAGTAACCAAACCATTTTTCTTGATGTTATCATTGATTATACCAGGAAAGAAAAGTGTGACTTCAGATACAATAGATGCTTATCTAGAGCCACTATATGATGAGCTAATGGAATTATGGACAGGAGTTGAAGCAATTCAATCTTTAAGGGATGGTCATTCAATCAAATTCACTTTAAGAGCTTCCTTATTGGTTACAATTCATGATCTTCCTGCATATGGTACATTGTCTGGTCTCACTGTTCATGGATATCATGGTTGTCCAGCTTGTAACTTTAAGGATTTTGTGAGGCACTCAAGAAGTTTGCGTAAGTGTATTTATTGTGGACATCATGCTTATCTAAAAGTGAATCATCCATATTGTCAACAAAAAACACATTTCAATGGTGAAGAAGAGAATCGTGAAGCACCTTTGGCAATAACAGGTGATTACATTGTTGACAATGGAAAAAAAAGAATGTCATTTATTACAAATGGTGGTGTTCCTGGTAGCAGATATGATCCATGTAATCAAAGTGGTGTAAAAAGGCTGTGCATATTCTATAATTTTCCATACTTCAAGGATATAACCATCAGGCACACTGTTGACTTTATGCATACAGAGAAAAATATAGCCTATGCTATTATAGAAACTCTTTTTGGTGCTTTTGATACTATTTCATCACGTGAAGACTTCTGAGATTTAAAGATTCATCAAAATCTTTGGGTTGAAAAATATGATGGTGAAAAATATGGAAAACCTAGTGCTCCCTATGTTTGGACAAAAGAACAACGTGCACAATTCTTACAGTTGATGTCTCAGACTCACTTTCCTATAGGATATGTAAGTATTTCCATTAGAAGCCAAATTGACATTAATAGCTTAAGAGGCATAAAGACCCATGATTATCATGTGATAATCAAGAACATTTTACCAATTGTGGTTAATATATTGGGTTTGGAAAAAGGGCCAAGATTGGCAATCATAAGGTTCAAGATTGGCAATCATAAGGTTGGGGCTAATACTTAAGAGAATGAGTTCACATGTAGCAGATCCATCAAACTTTGACAGTTTGAGGGAGGAGGTTGTTGAAGTTCTTTGTCTTCTAGAACGGGAATTTCCACCAACAATCTTTAACATCTCTATGCATCTTTTGATACATCTAGAATATGAACTAGAGCATTGCGGTCTAGTAAGAACAAGATGGATGTATCCTATAGAATGATATATGAAGGTTTTGAAACAATTTGTTCGTACTAGGGCAAAACCAGAAGGCAGCATGGCTGAGGGATATTCAATGCAAGGGGTCACGGGATTTTGTACAGAATATATGAAGGATTTTGAAAATGTGAATCAACGTGTATGGGATGATGATGAAGATGAGAGAGTTGTAGGCGAAGTATTAGAGGGCAATGGATGCCACTTCAAGCTATCACATCAGGAAAGAAGTACATTGCATGCATTTATTCTTCAAAACACATCTTCATTTGATACATGGCATAGGTAAAACATTCTACACAATTGTTTATTTACTCATATGTATTACACATTTATATTATTAATCTTACTATATCATTAATGTTGTATGTAGAAAATATGAGGAAGAAAATCAAAGTTTCTTGCAACATCGAACTCAAAAGCGCAAACATCATAGTTTGGTTGGAGGTGATACTTTTCCAAAATTTGAAGAATGGATTGCCAGTGCTATTCATGATGCAAAAGAAGAAGGTCAACATATAACAATAGAGGAAAGTGAGCTTTCACAATCTCCACATTTATGGGCTATGCGATTTAATGGCATGTGGGCCTATGGTAGTCATTTAAGGGTAGAGCAAAAAGACAAAGGAAAGATAAATTGTGATTGTGTTGTTAGTGCTGAGTTTCATCATGAAACCAAGAAGAAATTCTATGTTGGATTCATCCAAGAAATTATTCAAGTAGATTTTGGTGAAAATAGTCCTATATTGTTAAAATGTAAGTGGATCCGACCATCCGCAGTACAATTTGATGAGTATGGATTTATACGTGCTAATATAGGGAAATTCTTATCAAAGATGGATGAGCCATATGTTTTCCCTTTTCAAATCAACCAATCATTTCTAATTGATGATGTAAGAAGCCCAAGATGGTCATATGTCATTCAAATAGAGTCTCGTTCAAAATAGAAATTCATGGAAGTTGTTGATTTAAGTCCTGATGGGCAATATATTAATCTACAAGAAACATTTGAAGAAGTGGATGAAGATGATGATGGACTGTTTCAAGAAGATATTTTGATTACTAGTGAAGAGATTGTAAGAGAGAATGTATTGCATGCCACAGATGATGATGACAAAGAAGATCTAGTAGATGCAGACATGAGTGATCAAGAATTGGACCTTGCTGGCAGTGTAGATGATTATTGATGAGCCCCATTTCATGAACTATTATTAAAGTCTTTTAAGTTGTTTTAAAACTATGTTTATGTTTTGAGAACATGGACCTTCTTATTAATACTATGACCACTATCCTCCATGAAAATATGTGAAAACCATTTAATTCTACAATAACTTCACCATGGGGATGGAGCATTTAATTCTATAATAACTTTACATATTGATTTAGTCCATTTTCATAATGATACTCAAGCCAAGAATGAAAAATTTCTCATCAATAGTCAATGTCCAAAAAACTCTTTCTTTGGTTCCATTGAAAATGTTACCCAGTCACTACTCTTCTATCAGGGATTTCCTGTGAGACTTGTTCTGCTTCATTGAGCTATATATGGTAGGTTTTGTTGCTGAATCATGTACTACTTTTCTAATTAGTAATTAGGCATCTGATTCTGATGATCTAAGCTTCATTTTGTTTTCAAGGATGCTAGAATTCAGAAACTAAGGATCCAATAATTTGGGTTTCTCTTACTTTACATTGTAAAAAATAATGTAAAAGAAAATAATACAAAAAAATAAAACTTATCAAAGGATCTAGAGATTTATCAAGGAGCCAGTTATAGTGGGACTTACATGTATATTAAAATCATAAGTAGATGTTGTAGGAAGTAGTTTCCTCAACGCAAACACCTGGAAGCATGAAAACATAATACATCTTAGCAACAATAGTATTTCTTTACGTTTTAATTATTTTAATGGAAATGTGTATTGGGTACAATGTTGAATACTCTTTCCCAATAGACTAGAGAAGCTTTAGGGCCTAAAATTCTTTATCCTTTAAATAAAATTTAAGTAAAACATGATTTATAGAAAATGTTGGTGCTTTACCTCCCTTGGGGTTTCTAAAACAGGTTGCTTGTCTGTTGAGCCTGTTATAAATTAAGGAACTTCATTTCTCAATCTCTGGTATCTATAATAGAATAATAATGTCAATCAAATATTAATAGGGAATTATGCTGATTTTCAATATATAAAAAATGCTGATCTTCTGATTTTCAGACTAAAAACTCACTATTCATTCAATTTCTGTTAATTGGCCATACATTATCTCACCTCAAGCCCTACATATATTGAAATAGGGATGAGTTAAATTTTGTGTGCAGGTGGTTTGAGGTGAATTGGTGAAGAGAGTAGAAATTTAGAAGAATTTTAGTGAAAACAGTCTGAAAACCCTCTTCAACAAGGTTTCTGACAGAAAATCTTTCATATTTCCTAAATTCACCATTGGAAAATTGCCAAAATGGGAGAATTGGAAGGTCTGGGTGTCCTCTATCTTATTATAGAGGTTTTGAAGTGAGATTTGATGATTGGTGACAATGGTTTGATGCCCAAGGTCTGATTTGGGGTGGAAAATGACTAGTTTTCAAGACTATGAGTGCATTTTCTAAACCTGATGTAATCCTGAGGCATTTAGGCACTATAAACCCATGGATTCCTTGTTTTAAAGTTCCTTTCCACCTCTCCATGGTGTTGGTTTGGTTGTATGGTGTAATTTGGGGGTAGTTGTTGTGCAATAGTGGCCTAATTAGGCCTTAAAAGCCTTGCAACAGTTAGTTTGTGATCAGAGGTCTCAATTGCTCTTGGTGTCATCTTTGAATATGAATTATAAAATGTCAACAGGTATCCCATATGGTTTTTTGTTGGTCTCCAAATTCTGTTATTGGATGTTGAATTCCTAAACCTGGGTAGACAGGGCTAGTAGGCTTAGTTACCCTCGTTGAAGTGAGAAGCTAATATTGTGATTCCAAGTGGATGGAAAGTATTGTAATAGATTTTTGATGCCTCCTAATGTCCTAAAGTGTATAAGATAAATGGTCTCATGAAAAGATGTGTGAATTCACCAATCCCTGCCTGTAATAGATATTTGCAGATAATTTTCACTGATGATCTAAAAAGTTCTGTGAATTCATAAGAACAATAATCTATATTCTTTGATAGTGTCATATAATACTAAAATATCTTTTGTTTACATTTTGATTCAAGTTGCTGATTTATATATTATCACTTATTTGGATTTCAGGAAATGAGTAGAAAGAATGTGAGGCCCAAATTAGATGATAGTGGTGAGAATGCTAAAATTCTATTGACAAAGTATGAGAAGTTTCATAGAAAACGTGTGTGTGGCGAGGAATAATGAATATTTGTCATAGCTTGGATTAACAAACAGGTAAGTTGTAAATCCAGTGAGTAGTATGTTATTGTTTAATAGTGTTTACTAAAAATTTATAGGCTTGAGCTTTATGTATACAAGATATAATATGATGTTTTTGGTTATATAGGAAAGAAATAAATTGCATAGGAAATGAAAAAGGAAATCAAAGATAGAGTGCTGACAACTCATAGAAGCCAATGAATTTGTGATTCAACAGCACATGCACTTGGTGGAAACAATAGTTGTGATGATGTGCAGCTAGGTATAATGCATAGTGATGTGTATCTTGATAAAGTACATGGTGATGCACAATTAGATATAGAACATGGTGATGCACAACATCACGAAGATCTTTTAACACAAAGTCTCAAAGAGATTATTGAAAAACATGGGAGTCAAGGAACAGAAAATATGCAAAAGCTTTTTGCAAGAGTGATAAAGGATGTCTTTGAGGAAAAGTCTACAAAGATAGGTAGTGATATAACTACTCATGACACACTTAATGTGGGTAAAAATGGTGAACTTCAGGTTGCTGAAAGGAATGAAGAGATATTGCTTGCATCCAATGTACCTATTACATCTTCTGATGGAACTAATAAATCAGAAAAAAATATTGGCAGCGGTTTAAATATGGAAGATGTGCCTGCTTTTGTCAAAAGGAGAAGATTGAGTCAAAATTTATATAGATCCACAGAGAGGGATGCAAAATAGAGAAAATTAGAAGGCAAGAAGCCATTCTTGGTTGAGGTATCAAGAGATGGCGAGCCCATTGGGAAAAATGTTGCAAGGTGGGCCTCTGAGTTGGGCATGCAATGCAGAACCCATTTGGATATTTGCAAGGCAAACTTTGCAGATCAAGATCCACGAAATGTGGAAATTGTCATACAAAAGATGGAAAATAATTTCAAGACTACTAGTGGAAAAATCTCTCGAAGATATTACAAAAAAAAATGAGAATTTTGATGAATAATTTTAGATACACTTGCAGAAAAACTATCATGGATGGGAAAGATAGGTTACAATCTACTCTATCTCCTAGACAATGGGAGGCATTGAAAGAAAGCATGAGTTCTGAAGAATATTTGATTAAAAGTTGTAGAGGCAAGAGAGAAAGAGATAATGTAACAGTTGGATACACATTTGGCCGAGGCGGGTTGCAAGCTAAAAAGGATAAATTTGGAGTAAGTGCCTAATTTTTTGGTTCAATTTATATGAATATTTATTGGAATTATTTATTGAACTAACTATTTGTTGATATTAATGTTGTATTGTAGATGGAAAATAATAACAAAGAAGCAAGTGTAGAAGAAATTGTTAATTATATGGAAACATTAGATCTTAGATCGAACAACAATATGAGTCTAGTCCATCAAATGAGATCTCACAGCCATCTATTGCACGTCATGTAATAGCATCTGCAGATCATTTTAGCTCAAACGATGGGTATGAACAAACGATGAATTGCATACATGGACTCACTGAGAAAGTATCCCAGTTGGCTGCCTTTGCTGCGCGTATGGATGGACTGGCTGAGATAGTATCACAGTTGGCCACTTCTGTTAAGCCTATAGTTTCTACATGGAATGTCCATAATTTTATGGATTCAAATCAAGTAAGAGGCTCTATTCATTTAATTCTATTTTGAATTTTTTAGCATTGTCAACTAGTATGTTGTTACGGTAATAAAAGAATCCAACATCTATTTTAAAATAAAATAAAAAATGCACCATCAAAATTTATCGTCAAAATAAAAGAATCCAACATATATTTTAAAATAAAATAAAAAATGCTTTCCTACTTAATTTTAACATTTTTTTACAGGTTTGTCATCACATTTTAGTTTACCATAAGTATTAATAGTTTAAAAAGAGGTACTCTGGCTTTAGTATATCTCTACTTCTAGTGTTGTTTTGATCTCTAGTTGATCTATGATTTCAATGCTTGTTAGAGATAGAAACGAGACTTTCTATTTTTGTAGGAAAGTGCAGTGCATAGTCATACATTATGAATAGGGAAGAGTTTCTAGTATGATTGAGTCCATTTGGATGATAGTTATCTCTAGTTTGGATTGTCAGGATTATGCTAGATGGAATGGGCACCCCTTTGGGGTCTTGGTGCAGGAGCACCAAGGTCAAATCCAAGAGGCAGGAAGAGCAATGGGGTCACTAATGGATCCCTGGGAGGTGTTGAAGACAAATGGCCTTCAAGGGTCATTAAAACATGTAATAAGAATTCTCATGGTTGATCCTAGGTTAGTGGTTGTTGAAAATGATCTATAGGGGTCTTAAAATATGTAACAAGGCTATTAAAGCCTCTAAATATTGTCATAGGTACTAAAAGTGCAATATTTGTAAAAATTGCCAATGTTGGCAATATAAGCCAAATGGGCTTAATGGGGCTAGTTGGGTTAGTAGAGGTTATAAGGTGATAAAGGTTATCATTAAAACCTTTAGAATTTTTAATTTTTAGCACTATATGTTTATGGTGTTGAGTTGACAACTTTGTTGTCAACTTGACAACATTTTTCTTGTTTACACTGTTAACAGTCAATTATGATGACAGTTAGGGACAGTTACAAGGTTGTTGTCAGTTTATTCAGGAGATTTATGTTTATTTGGTGGTAGATCCAAGGGGAGAGAGGAGAGAGTATGATCTTCTATGTAATATGAAATGGAGAAATGAGTTCATGATGAATAAGAATTAAATTTCCTGCAACTCTGTGTCTCACTGTCCCTACGGGTACAGTCAACAACAGTAAACTGTTGTGTTTGGTGACAATGAAAATAAGGATTGCTTTGGGTTGAGACATTTCATTTTGTTTTATTTCACTTGTTTTGTATTGCCTTTGCATTGTTCTATCACTAGTAATACCAGGAACTCTCTGGTATAGGAACAGAGACTGGTCACAGCAGACAGCCAAGATATTTGAAGTTTATTATAGTTTAATACTAATGTGAAGTTGGTTAAAGGGAAATGTGATACATTAACTGGTATTATTGCTACGTTTTTATGCCCTTAAAATTTTTTTTTTTTGGTTTTAGATCAAGTCAACATTGACTGGTGTATCAACAGTGTTTAGATTTACCACTATAAACAGCGAGTTGAGTTGTCTTTCACCAAGTGAAATGACTCTCCCACCAATGTGACTTCTATGATTGGTGGAAGAATTCAGATGTTGTAATATAGATGTCATGGGATTGATGCTTGTTTGCAGGGAAAGTGAAGGAAGAGAATGAACAGTAAGGGACTGGTGAATGCATAGTGGTAAGGTGTATTGGAAAAGCACCAAATGGTGGACAGGAGTGATCTGATGGCTAGAGTAAGAATGTGATGTTATAATATGACTAGGTGGGTGTATTGGAGATTTTTTGAACCATATTTGAACTTGTGTGTTGCCGGGAAGGACATTTGCCACAAAGCCCTAGATTTATGACCCTAGGAACAAGGGTTTAATGGTTTAAGAGTTGGGTGAGTGGTGTGACTAGAAAAAGTCAAAAATTGGTGGTTTGGAATCCTAATATAAGACTATTTAAGGTCATAGAGTCTTGGAGAGTAGTGGAGTATAGGGTTGCTTTGATAAAGGGGGCTAATTAGGCCTAGGAAAGAGGGCAATCAGTAGTAGAAAGGTTCACCAATCAAGAGATGAAAGCTTGAGGTTGATAGGGCTTAAATAAATATGAAAAGGGTATTAGAAAATATAAAGACATTACCAGGGTGTTTGGGAAAGTTTCATGAAATTTGAAGATTTCAGTATTGACAAGGCTACTAGCCAGGTCTAGAAGGGCTAAAGTGCAAAATGGTGAAAGGTGAGTTGTTGGGAGTTGGTGGAGAGTTGGATCATCATAGATAGACCATGTTAAGGTGATACAAGGTGTTGGAATTAGTGGAAGGAGTTTGGTTGGATATTTGGTATGTTGGAGGCATTAGGTATACTAGGTGCACTAGGTGACCCAGGAGGGTATTTAAAGTTTGATGAGATTGGATTGAGGAATTGAGATAATGAACTCATAAGTATGGATGTGGAAGTGATCTACCAAGTCAGAGAACTTTATTTTATCTCTAAGTGAGGTTAATTCCTTGAGTGGATTCCAAGTAGTTTGTTGAATCCTCAAGTTGAGTTGATCTCCTTAGGGTGATAGTGGAGGGCTCTGCATCGGGTCTATTAAGTTTTCCCATGTTACTCTCTTTTAAAGAATGGGTGTTTCCTTGCACTAGAACATTAGTCTCAAAGGTTGTTGTGGTACAAGAGAGGGCCTCCAAAATGGAATGCCTTAGATGGTGAGCTTCTCTTAGAAATTGTTAAATCATGATAATTTAATCAAGAGAAGTTTCCACGGCCATCTAGGTACAGCTTATGCTATCAAGCAGACAAATCAATGGCCTGTATTTTGCTTCATTGTCCATTTTCCCCAAAAATATGTTTAAGTCTTTAGATATGATGGGGCTGGCATGGGTCATGCTTCCTTCAGTAAGGACACTTATAAGCACCTAGATAGTTGGCTCTAAAGATCTTAGCAGGCTTTGGAATTTATGGCCAAGGCTACCCTCTAGGGTATCTAGTTGGAGTGCAATGCACAACTATTCAAAAATCAAGCCTCTTCAAGGGTTAGGTGTTGGAACCAGATATGCACGGCTATCGAAACTTATACATTGACCTTATTAACAAAAGGCTAAAGCAAAATCCCCCATTTGTCCCTCTAAATTAGTGCTCTTAAGGATTGGGAAATTGTTGTGCCAACCCCCATTAAGGGATTAGGAGTTCCTAAGACTAGAGGCATAATTGATGTAGAGTGGTTAGCAGAAGTGGTGAAATAATGTAAATGTCTCTTCAATAGCCCAATAACCCCACTAGCCCTTTAGGCTCACCTATGGCTAAATACCCTCAAATCACACAACCTTGCCTCCAAATGACTAAGGTGGACACAAATGATGTAAAATAGATGTTTTAAACAAGAATCAATCAGTTTTGATAGTCTTTGAAACACCCAATAGACAAAACCCTCAAATCTGCCTTCTAGCCCTATGAGCCCCTATTAGCCCTGCTGAACCAGTTTTCACACGTTTTCTCTAACTTTTCTCAAACAAATCAAGGAAAAAACTATAGTTTCAGATACCCTTTTTAGGGTTACACAACATATCAAATTTTCAATATAGACTTCTTTGTATCAGATTAGACTTCCTTCACAATGTACCCTTCAAATGGCATAAAAAATAAGCACTTTACAAAGAAACTATGCTTTCTTGCACTCCTTTCCACTCCAAACTTCTAAAAGAGTTATAATATGACAAAATATGACCAAATCTCAAAGATCTCTGACTTACACCACTTAAATCCCTCAAAACCTCACTTTAAGACCTTGAAACCCTTGTTTCATAGGGTTTTCACAAACACCTATCTCCACACCTTTTGAAGACCAAATAATGGTTTAAACACCTTCACTTTGATGCCTTAGGACATCTCAAAACATAAAACTCCCCTCTTGTTCAAGCAGATTACTCGCTGCTACACCACACCTATCAATCCATTAAGGAACACTTCATTGTTCTTCTCCAAACTCATTGCCTTTTCTACAGAAACTCAATTATTTAGCACTAGTGCTGCATTTCAAGGGTTAGTATCTTAATTTACATGTTAATATAATCCATCCCATGAAGTTAGGGCCCAACAATCTCATGGGATGGTCATTTCTTAAAGGAAAAACAAAATTGTCACAAAAATTTAGAAGAAGACTGCCAATAAATGGACTGTTAGTCGTGCAAACTATCTCAAAACAAAGTGGAAATCATTCAATGATGAGTGAATGGAACCAAATCAACTTTCTAATTCATATGTATGATAGTCTAAGAAATGAAGAATTAAATTAATCAATGAAACAGTACCAAATCAATGCTTTATTTCTTGCTATCTGAGACAATACCATACAGCCAGAGTTTACTGTCTTCTTTTCTACTTCCCCACTTCCATACCAAAGGTACATTGATTATTTAATAACTTGTCCTACACCTATCTCAACTGATTCTAGGTAGTTGGTGGTTTAACTAAATCTAAAAACCCTTTAATTACTAATTCCCTCCAAAATGCTTATGTGACCATTTACATTTAAAAATTTAAATTTTAAACTTTGCTTTTATGAACATTCTGATTTCCCTAGCTTATCCCACTGACCTATACATGGTCCAATGTATTTATTGAATGCCTCTAAATATGAAAACTACCCAAATGACTCTATCACCCCATTACATTGCATTTATCAACTATTACATTGCATTTTTTATCCTATTACATTGTATATTGACCTTTAGACCTTTATCATGACTTTTACATTGTTTATTGAATCCAACACTATCATAAGCCATTATAGGCTTCAAAACTTGCCAATCAACTTGTCTTGATACCATCTTCTCCTTCTTAGTCATTGGAGTCCTTTGCTCAGATGCTCTTCTAGATGCCCCCGCATCAATAATGAGAAGTCTAATGATCCCAATAAAAAATGGGGATACTAAAAAGTGGGACCCCACTCCTAGAGTTGAACTTTGATGAAGCATCAATTTCAAAATTGGTATAACATTGGTGAAGTTTTTGTTTTCTATTTTGAATTTTTTAGCATTGTCAACTAGTATGTTGTTACGCTGATTTTCTGTTATGTATTTTCTGTGAAACATGTTGCAAACATTAGTGCAAACTTGTGTGTTCAATCATAAATTTGGGGATTTAATCATTATTTTGCATCTTGATGAAAGCATCACATGTTTTTCAGGATAAAAAATTCAAAACCTTGGAGAACCATGTCATATTAGAGGACCTCAGAGAAACTTTTTAAATTATTTGAGTTAAAAACATATGTTTGATTACAAAGGTTGATACCCATTCTGAGTTGTAGATTACTCATTTGAGGTTTAAAGTACCTTCATTTTTCATCTTTCATTGCATATCAGTAGCATTCTTTGTTGTGTTGCGTCAAAGGCTGAGCTCATAGGCAAAGAAGATTATGGGTAAGCAAAGAAGATTCATCCTCTTTTTGTCTATTAGTATGTCTACTGCTAGTATGTTTGAATTGCTTTCTCGACTTCTAAACAACAACATCCCTCTATGACTTTATATTGAGACAAGTAATCTAAGTAATCTCTACGACTTCATATTGAGATGAGTAATCTATGACTTCAGGAAACCCATGACTCTGACCATCTTCTATTATGTTGTTTTCTATATTTGAACTTAAGTTTATGTTATGGGTTCTAAAAGGTAAGTACATATTGTTTTTTGTATGTATTATGTTTCTTATTTTTCCCCTCTGCTTGTTCTTTGCAAGGTTTGGAAAGAAGGTGAAGGCTTGGGAAAAGATGGTCAAGGAATTAAAGAGAATGTTACGGTTAAGAAGAAATGAGACTCCATAGGTCATTTCTCACTATCTTATTATATTTGAATTATTATATATGCTTACCACTCAATTTAATAGATATTTGGAATCTCTTTTTAATGCGCTTGCTTTCACTTATCTCCAAATATAGGTGTTAATAAGGCAACTAATAACTGGTTATTCAATACTAAGGTATGCTTACCTTCTAAGCCATTTATGCTTTAATTATAATGTTATTTTAGTGTATGCCTATATTTTGGAGTTGTTACAACTTATCATGCTGTAACAAACATGGTTTAATATCATTATGAAGGAATGATTTCTATTTTCAATGATTTTATTTTATATATGCCTATAGGGTAGGACATGGAAGAAAATACCACCATTGCATTTAATCTACCATTGCATTGATCTATCTACTAACAATTTAACCACGTGCAAAGGAATTCTATCAAAGCTACACAAAAATGCTTTGATGCCAACAAAGCTGCTGATATTGACAGCGATTGCGATGAATTAGTGGACATGAATATGGATCAACATAGTTATAGTTGTGGTAAAGTTTAGGTAATGTAATAGTTGTCAATTATCTATCCTAATCTTCATGCTTGAAATGTTATTTTAAACAAATAATTATAGATTTTTCATTTTTCCAGATGTAAGTTAATTTGTCACAATATTTATTAGCTATCTTCATTGCACAATTTAGAATTGTACTTATTTCTTGCCAAGGTTTACATATCATACCCTCTTCCAGCATATGACTTGTACTTGTTTTCTCTTCAGTCTACTGTGCATACAGGAAAAGACACTCTCAATAGACCTATCTATAACGCTCCACAATTTGAGAAGGATGTTGATAGTGAACATGTTGAACTGGATGAGGATCTATATGATATTCAAAGAAGACTTCATGTTAAAAGAAGGTGAGTTTTATTTATTGTTGTGTATTTCATGGTATTTGTTTTAACACATGCAAGTACTATTTGAGCAAGTAATGGTTGTTTTATTATGTTAATAAGTCAAATGTTTACCTATGTGATAATTATTATGTTAATAAGTCACATAATTACCTATGCACTTTTTGTATTTGCAGAAAAATATTCATGAACTCCAAGAAGGAGATAAAGTCAAAGTGTTGGATCCATTTGATAGTGCTGCTATTGGTGTTGGGTGGATCCATTCACTATCTATCATACATGGAGAAAACTTGAAAGGAATGAGTGATGCAAATGTAGAGCTTGTGAGGGTCACAAGTAACGTACCACTTGTTTATGAAGGCAAACTAGATGGAGCGATCCGTCTAAAAGAGAAAGAAGGATTCTTTGCATGGTGGCCAATAATTTTTTTGGAGAAAATGAATTAGTTGATGTTTATCATGCACTAGATACTAGACATTCATGGTGTATTTAATGAGTTGGAAACTCTTAATAACTTTGATATTTTTAGATATAATTATGTATACTCTCAACGTTGACATTTTATTACTTGATACATATTATATTTTTAAATTGCAGATTACCTTTCTTTCTCATGATGTTGAATATTGTTTGTATATGTTAATATATTTTTAATTTCTTTTATCGTTTACTTCAAGTTTAATATATGCCTTTTTTGCATTATTAAATTTATGTAATTTAATACATTATTTATATCACAACTAAATTCAATACCAATTAATGAGAACCAAAATATAATAGTGATTAAATATACTATTAGTAGATGGAAACATAAGAGTGACAATGACTAAATATATTACCAATCGATATCAATTAATTTTTATCGTGATTAAATAAATGACTAATTATTAACAACGTTGACTAAATTAATGATTAAAATGATCAAATATACTACCAATGGATGGAAATTAGTTGATACAAATGACTATATATATTACCAATCGATATCAATTAAGTGTTAACGTGATTAAATAAATGACTAATTATTAACAACATTGACTAAATTAATGATTAAAATGATCAAATATACTACCAATGGATGGAAATTAGTTGATACAAATGATTAAATATATTACCAATTGACACAAATTAATGATTTTAATGATTAAATAAATGACTATCAAGATTAAATGAATGACCAATTAACAACAACAAATGACTAAATTAATGAGTAAAAATACTACCAAATTGATCATTCAAAACAACCAACAAATGACTAAAATTTGTTTAGTCACAAATTTGGTGGTGTTACAAATGACTGGCAATAAACTATTACTGGTCATGTGATCAAAATTGGTCATCTATATGTGATTTTTAGTAGTTTTTTTAGTCTAATTTTTCTATTTTTGTACTAGTGTTCACACTGTGCCAAAACTGCACTCTCTGCTACACAAGATCACAATTCCAAATCTCTGTACTCACAAGTCTTCCTTCATCACTGAATTAGCTCTTTTCTTCACTTCATGCATATATTCGCATCACAATCTTCATAGTACACATTAAAACAAGGAAAACATTCCTTCTTATATACCAAACTCAAATAATTACAAATGAGTCGGTCCTCAATTACAAAATAATAAATTCTACACGCTACACACAGAATTCACATAAAACTGTCAGCTTCCAAATACTGTAACTTTCTCCAAACATATCCTTGAAGTTTGCACTATGAACCACATCATCATTAATGAGTCTCCAACATCCCTTTAACTGTGCAAAATTAGATTCCATCCCAGCTAAGAGATATCCTCAAATTTTTGAACATCGCTTCACAGAAACACTGTCTAAACATTGCTTTCACCAAAATGCTCATAACTCTCACAAATGAATGAATTTCTTTTTGCGCTGTTAACCATAGGTTAATAACACACCAAATAACATACCATCAACTACATAAAAGCCAATCTGCAATACAACATGTGTGCAAAACAAAACTATATCTGCTTTCCTGCTAATATCCAGAATATCACTGTGTTGACATCAATGACAATCCAAGTCATGAATGCAACAACAACTGCTACAGAATGACTGCCAAAATACTTTGCATTCATTCCTAAAAAGGTAGATGGACATTTGTGATTGTTACAATGAAGCTTCTTCCCACAAACCTAAAAACATTTATAGTCAATTCTAAATTATGTTAACAAAAAGCACAAAATCTAAAAGGATAGTGCTAAAGGCAATGATGAATGAATGATTCCCAAAGAAAAAAGATTTTAGGAAAAATTCATACTATAATGTTAGACACTAATTTTGCTATGCAGTCAATTGCAATGGGATTTAGAAAAGATGTTATACCTCTGTCCCCACATTCTCCACCACAACAACTTCACTTGCATAAATGACACCCACATTCACGTAACTGCTGGCATTTTATTTGACAAATTAAATCTTCATAACAAGGAACCTATTCATAAAATTTTCAGGTAATTAATCATCAATCAATTAGGTTTAATGGACTCCATTGCACAGGCAAAATACCAAATATAACCAAGTGAACTTAAGTATGGTTCTAAGAAATTTCTTATATGGTAGAGGAATCCAACTTGAGGAATTTTAGGTGCCATTTAGAAATAATAATTGAAAAGATATTTCATGTAATATTATATTGCTTGACAATTGTAAACATGCCAATAGTGACAATTTCCCATAATATGGCTGCACATTGTAATTGCCAATCATAATTATATTGTACTTGTGGAGAAAGCTCCACCAAGCAATCCAAGTTCCTATGGATTTAATTTGATTTAAACTCAATCAGGTATACATCAAAATAAGTAATCCACCACATAAATAAACAGGGGCTCATATATAACAAATACAAATTTCAGTCTTCAAAATGAAGATAATTATTTCAATCCATTTTAAAATACAGCTTGCAAATCTCAAGCTCTCTAATTCTCAAACTCATTCTTGCAACCTTCAAAAAATATATATTAAAATAGAACCAAATTAATATTCAAATCTTGAATATGAGGGATATTGGACACAAAAGACATAATTTTAATTTGGTATTCTATAGAGACCGACTTTAGATTATTTTATAGAAATAAGAAATCCCAAACAAATGTTAGCAAGTAATTCTCAAGCAGAAGATTTCCCATTTTACAATCATTTATATTTTAAATGACCATAGTCTTCATTGTTCCAATCCTTTAAATTTAAAATATCTCTAATATTACTATGAAGATAACATACAACAAATTGATCATTAAATTCGTAGCATCTTCAATCAAATATGCTAGTAATTAAAATGCCCTAATGACACAAAAAAAACCATATAATTAAACCAAAAAAGGAAAATGTAAAATTCATATAATTAAAAGACATCAAGCTAAATCAACTAAATCAGGAAAGAAACATGCAATTTAAATACATAGTTCAAGGTTAAAAAGACCTATCCCAGGAGTTTCGCTACTACTGTGTTGACTTTCTCTTGAATAGACTAATGAAAATCTTTTTTGAGTTGATTCAAATAGAATGGGCTTTTGAGATGCAGTAGCCTTTGAGGGAATCATCCATAACAGCTACCACAATGCTTGTAGAGGCAAACAATCAACTTTATTCAATAAAATCTCAATGAGAAATACAGTGATAAGATAGTCTTATGGATGGTAGAGTATAGCAAAGCACATCCACTGGAAAAGGAAGAATGAACAACCCAAATGTAGTGAAGGATTGTAATAAGACAAAGGCACATTTTTATTAAAATGAAAAGGTATACAAGCATGAAGTAGAATAGTAGCATAGTATATAACTGTCTAAAAATGAGGGTCAATGTCATTTATGATAGTGTTAGATAGAGGCATTTTACAAAATGTCACTAGACAATGACCATAAAAAAAATGAAATCCAAAGAGTTACTTGTACCATCATACAATGATGAGATTAGTATCTAGAAAATTCATCCAAGATATAGTGTTTTCTATCATTCAAAGACAACATGAAGGTTGGAACTATTGATAATATACTTCAACAATGGCATTATTCAATTGGTTCATTAATTCCTTATTAGGATTAGAGGGAGATGAGCATTGGACCTCCTCCTAGTGCTTCTCCTAACTCAACTATTGGTTAATGTGTATGACCTAGAATATGACAATGATGACCAATGAAGGTGGTATAGATAACTAATCATTCGAAATTGAAATTTATGATCATAGAAAATAACACTTTCAACTAGGCCACATAACCCAACATAAAAGATACCTGGTAGATCTAAGTTTCTCCTAAAGCATGATCTAATGATCAATCTATTTGCACGCCACCATATCAGACACATATCATATCTAGGTGTTGCAGAACCCACTTAGATGGTAATTACACAAGCCCTCTATTCTTCTCTAATTTTCAGTGAGTTGCAGCTATCACAGACCTCCTGATCTGATGCTCTGTATCCCATATGAAGAGACCTCTGCCCCCAAAATTGACCTGTACAAAGAATATAATTCTACATAACAGAAGAGGGAAATGTTTCCCTTTGATTAAAAATTTGTATATGAACTGTACCTCACCTACAAAATTGATTTAGGAATTTTACAATTATGTATCATATTATTCAAAACAATGAGGGATTTTCATTTGTATTTTGCAGCTGGCCTTAGTTTCAAGAGTAGAACAAAGAAAGCCTATGCCAGCTCTATTCGCTGCTCTAAACAAGGTCCTCCTCCTGCCTGGCCTGGAACAACACTTGTAGATGAAGATAGGAAAGTATGGGATGGTCCAAAGCCTTTCTCTATAATTGGTTCAACTAGCTCAATTGGAACTCAGGTTTGAATACTTAACATAAAAAAAAACACAGTATCATATATATTTCAAAGCTCCAAGTTTTAAGTTCTATCAACAGTGTTGATTTGTGTTGATTTTGAGCACTATGGATCTAGATAATAGATCATTCATAATTTCATTATAACTTAGCTAGTGCTATTTTTTGTTGAAAAATGAAAATCTATTTTCTTAAATCCCCTAAGTACTTGTTGGATTTGGAAGTCATAAACAAGTGTGAAGAAAAAGATAAAAATACGAGAAGTCCAAATAACTTTCTTCTTCATAGTATTTCTATTGGAAAACAATGAATGAAGTTGAAGCTATACTTATCTCCTTATCTCTTTAACTATTTTCCTTTGGAAATATAGCTAGACTTGGAAGATGGAATGACATTATGAATGTGCAATTCACCTCCATTTTCTTTTCAGGATTCAGTTAGATATCTCTGGTTATGAAATATATTCTTAGCATCTATTAAAGTAACCAAACTCAGTGACATTGATTGTCTTTATATCTTGATTCTTAGTGCATTCCTTGTCTAAGATCTCTTATTCAATCAATCTTGTATGTTAGACAACATTAACATTATTGGGGACATAATATAGGAAATTGGTTTTCCTATAGAGTTTTATCACTATATTGTTGTTTTAGTTCAACTAAACTATCTTTTTCATAGTATAAGATTATTCATTCTATGGAAATGTCTTGTGTTGTTGCCTTGTTATGGAATATAACATTTCAAACTTTTTTACTTCAGACTTTGGACATAGTAGCTGAACATCCAGATGAGTTCAAGGTCATTCCACTTGCAAAAGGCTCAAATGTGACATTGCTTGCAGATCAGGTAATCACTTTGACTTGATTATGGTTTCGATATATGAAAAACTTGTGAACTTATTCACATTTTTAGTACTTTTAATTTCAAATTTTGAATGTATGGTTTACTGATGCTGGTAGCTATCTAACAAAATTTATCATTTCAGGTCAGGACATCCAAACCTAAACTTATTTTTGTCCACAATGCTTCATTAGCTATTGAACTGAAAGATGCATTAGAAAATGTTGAACCCAAGCCAGAAATAGTTTTTGGGGAAGAGGGATGATACATGTATACCATTATATGGTTGAAATATATATGCATGGAAACCATGATTATTTTTCTTAATCCCATACCAAGAGGCTAGAGAAATGTCTCTAAAGGAGGAATATCATATAAGGGACCATAATATTTTCATGTTTGAGCTGGATCTCTTTTTCTCCTGCAGTTATATTTTGAAGCTTATGATATGTTCACAACAATATCAAGCTCAGAGAGCATGTTGCTAATTTTCTTATTGACTTAAAACTTGATGATGCTAGATATTACGTATTGCTATCAAACATATATGCAACAGCTGGTAGGTGGGATAGTGTAATAAAGGTGAGAACAATGATGAAAGAGAGGGGAGTGAAAAAATCACCAGTATGAAATTTGGTTGAGATAAATAATAGGGTTTATACATTCTATGTGGGAGATAGATCATACCCTTAGTTAAAGAAAATTTACAATCTTCTAGAGGCCTTGGCTGTGCAGATGAAAGAGGAAGGATATATACCTGACACAAATTTTGTGTTGCATGATGTCAAGGAGGAAATGAAGGAAAGCATGCTCTGAAGCCATAGTGAGAGGATTTCTATTGCATTTTGAATTCATAAAACAAGCCCTGGAGCTCCGATCAGGATTATGAAGAACCTTCGCGTGTGTGGTGACTGTCACACTATCACCAAGTTCATTAGTAAGATTGTCAATAGAAAAGTTATTGTTAGGGATTGAAATCATTTTCATCATTTCAAGGATGGATATTGTTCATGTGGAGATTATTAGTGATGGTAATTAAACAAGAAACAAATAAAATGTGTATATCAACAACAAAGTTTGAATCAATCGAGGACCCCCAAAGAGTTTGGTCCATTTTCGCTAATGGTTTTAGAGGCACTTGCCCTTATTAACAACTATATACCACTATGAAATTTAGGTTGCCCAACATCTTGAGGTTGTTAGTGTTGTCGACAGGGACTTAGTGTTGTATATAGGTAGTAAGAAAAATCTTGAAATTTCCTAATAAAACAATATAAGAAAAATACAAAGAAAAGTCACGATAGAGTTGTAGATTCAAAACCCTCTATGTTTTTTAGCAGAAGATTCAACATTCATGCCATTTTATAAAGATATCCTCATGGAGCACAACACCAAAGGAAGTAAAATAATCACAGAGATTCCATGCATAGACATAGCCATTTGCAAAAGTAGAAACTCATAATAAAATGTTGAAATGAAATCCACATATGTTGCACAAATATATGCATCTTCAACAAGTTTGGTAGCACAAAGGTCATAACCATGGCTGGAGGAGGGAAAAGTACCTATAGAAATCTGTGCCATGCATGAAATTTGTATAGAAATTTATATCAAAGTAGAATCCATTGAGGGTCCATTGCATCCTACTAGTTGGAAACCCTTTTCTTCCTGATAATGGTGTAGAGAGCAATGCAGAGCTTTCCAGAAATGAAAATGAAAAGTGAAAGGTAATTCCAAATTTTGGGTTTTCAAAAAGCCCCAATTCAAATTCATTAGCAAGTAATAAGTCTTTAGGTTTATGTTTTTGTGAGATATATTGAAAGAGATGCTCACGATGATTATATTGGGCCTTGGCCATTTTATTACTAATTAAGTTTTATATATATAATGTAGTATTAAATAATATATAATATATACGTAGATTAAGTAATAATAAAATTATTATTATTACATCTCACTAATATATTTAATATTTATTACCTAATATTTTCATTATTATTAATTACTAAATATATCAAATCAAATAGTAATAATATAAAGATTTTTTCCATAAAATTTGGATATTATTTCATTTATTAATATTTTTATTTTATAATATGTTTAATATTTATTAAATAATGATATCTATTATTTAATATATATTAAATATGTTATTATTAATGAATTATATAATAAAAGAAAAAATTGCATGATGTATACATTGTAATCAACCTTAATTAAGTGATGGAGTTATAAATCACTTAATTAAAGTTGAAATCTTATATGAAAATTGGTTGACCTTGAGCATTTAGAGTTCACTTTTGCATGGTAGGAAATAATTTTTAGACTTTGAGTCTAATACACCTTGAAAGGGCGCATGTTTGGCTCATTTTTGAAACAAATTATTTTTTTAAGACTTTTCATAATAGGACATAGATGATGAAAATATTTATTTTCATTATTTGAATAAGTCAAAATATTATCCAAAACTGGTAAAGTGGAGATATTTTTAAGGCTTTGATCACCTTGGTCATCAATTTCATGTATGTGGTTGGAACTTTAGTGAAAGCCAATAGCACTACTTAAAAATCCTATTATCCATAATATACTTGAAGGTTGTTTTGGAACATCATCATCACAAACCCTTATTGGATTATGATTTCACCTACGATCAAGCTTAGAAAATATTGTTAAGCCCTTCATTCAGTCAAAGATATTTAAAGGAGTAATAATCATTCATTTAGCTAGTTTTGGTTGGGTGACTAATTATTTAGTCATTTTTGTTTTGATGGCTAATTATTAGTGATTAATTATTTAGTCATTTTAGTTGTGATTTTACCCGATGACCAAATTGGTCATTTATTCAATCATTTATATTTGTAGAACATGATCAGTTTTAGTCACGTGACTAAAATTTTTAGTCACCTAGTCATTTATTTTCTAAATTCTACTAGTGGGAGACAAGGAGATTGCTTGGAGGCTTATGAGCTCAAGTTCAGATCTGCCTTAGGGTTTCCATCAGTTGCTGATTTGTTTCAGAGCTGGAGTAGCTAGAGTTGGATTGGGTCTTGTTGATCTTCCAGAACTGTTTCTTATTGTAATTGGCCCTAACCTAGAAGGCCTTACAGTTGGGCATGTTAATGAAAATCTGATTTGATCATATCTTGTTGTGTTATTCTGCTATGTTGATAGTTGGTTGCAAGGTTGGACTATCCTTAATTGGATCCACCATCCTTGACTACATCATGATCTTTCATAATAAAGGTGCCAAAGGAGTCACCAATCCATCTAAGCACCTGTTCATCCCAATATTCAAGTGGTAGTCTTGGGAGGTGCACCCAAACTGGTGTCATCCTACTCAGCTCAGTCACAAGTTTGAACCTAGGTTTCCACTTTGCCAAAGCAAGGAAGTGCTTTCTATAGACCCAAGAGCCCAATAGAACAGAGCCCAAGTCCTCCAAAGTGTTGAACTTGAAAAGGAAGATCCCGCCAGGCATAGCTCAAACCAAGACAGACCCCTTAATCTTCCATTGATTAGTAACCCATTTTTAAACCATCTCAATGGTGGGTTTTAAATTGAAGAACCAACCCACCAGCACCAACTAAAAGTCAACCATAGTCCTGTTCAGCAAAGAATCAGAAAGAGAGAGTTTAGATCCTTCCTTAGTTTGGATGAAGTCAACCAAGAGAGATTCCAGAGCGTTTTGAGCCTCGCCAACAAGAGCGCCTTTCCAATTAGTTTTTGGCGGGGATTTAGGGGCAGCACAGAAGAGGATGCTGGGTGGGATCCATCCATTGACTCTTTTTCTAACTACACCATGCCAAAGGCAATAGTCTCGAGACCAGCATGGGGTCTAGCTTGGGGCCCTGCAAGGGAGGAAGATTCCCCTTGGAGAGGCGGGCATGGAATTCAAAGGTTTGAATTAAAGGTTGAGCAGGAAGTTGTAGAACTCTCAATTGAACCCATATGTATATTACACACTATTAGGTGTGACCCTATTAAAGGATTTAATCAACCTGTTAGAAGTTGCTTTGTTAGATGACTTAAGAAAATTCCATTAGAATGTCACCTTGATTAAAGGGTTTACAAATGAATGTTAGGTCAACCTTGATTAAAATATTTCAACTAATATAATGGTTAGAAAGTAACAATAGGTTTGATCTAATACATACAACTCACTTTGCAAACACAGATCCAATATAGCTCATATGTTGATCTTCTGACTGGCCTTCATTATCATCTCCATCTCTGATCTTCTTGGAAATCTGTCAAGAAATCACCACTTCACAACTCTTCTTAGCCTTCTTCTCAGGTTTGCCAATCAACTAAATTAACCTTCAACATAACCCACAATTAGGTTATTCGTATACCTCCTTAACTAGGTAGCTTGATCTTTGGTCTCTTAAACATCGTTGTAGATCTTAGGTTTTGGTTCGATTAATTGAATCCTTCTAACATTTTGTTCTTCTTCTAACCTTCTAGATACTTCTCAAAACTTCTCCTTAAATCCATGCATAGAAACATGTAGACATGGTTTATCATGAATTAAATTCTCTGGGTCATTCATCCTTATCTTCAACATGCTTTACATATTCCAAGAATTCAACTGTGTCAGCTAGGAATCTCAATCCCTTCACAAACTATAAAATGTTAATGCCCGATCATCATTGTGCTTTTCTGCTCAGTCTTCACTAGATAACTCAGTCACTTCTTAATTGTTCTTCCTAGCACTCATTGTTTTCACTCTATCCAATTTATGATACTTGGTCATTACTGATGCTCGGTCAATACTATATTTTCTCATCTTATACTGGCACTCAGTCAACACTAGAATCACTCAGCTTATACTTAAGTTCCTTAATCTTCTACTCTTTTACTCGGTCAAGCCTATGCTTTTAGTCTTTCATTATTTATCCCTTCCAAGCTTCAATTCAACTATCTTCTTCACTTGGTGTTATAGATAAACAACACATTATCTTTCCAATGTGCCAACTAATCAATTGCTCATTGTAGTTTATCATAACTCAACCTTTCACTAGGTCCTCTTGTTATCTCCTCTTTTCAAATCCTCTTCATCAATCAAATGATATGGCACTCTACTAGATATCAATTATCTCACCAATTAAGGTTTGACATCAATGACAATATAACAATTGTTTCAATTTTAGTTTACAACAATCTCCCTCTTTGACATTGATGGAAACACTATACACTTAAGTTACCATACAATCCAAAAATTATGTATTGAAGAAACTTTTGTCAACTCCTTCTGTGTTCTATTATCATATCTTCATTAATATCCTTAGCTTCATTCTGATTCTTTGGTCAAACAATCTCTTTGATCTCATCTTTTAACCTCATTCTAATTCTCATCCATGCAAATATCAACTCCCTATTTATGGTTTTGTGCATCAATTTTACTAAATTTCTCCCTCATCTATTCATGGTAACTTCTACCGAATCTCACCCTCTTTGACAACCATGCAAAATATACTTTCAAATTTCTCATTCATCTTCACCATGTAGATATCTTCATGTCAGCTTTCTAAACTACATGCTCCCTCTATCATATTTCTTATGACTGATCAACATCTTGTTCTTAACTCTTCACAACTTTAGGTATCTCCTAAAGTGTAAACTCTTTGCATCAATTTGTTACATATTATGATCAACGCATTTGATGCAATACTCCATGTGTTTTAGGTAGCCTCAGCCAGGGGAATCACCCCTAATCTATCTCTTATATACTCATGTGCATCCTTAGGTAAATATTTAGTGAATATATCAACTAACTACTCCTTTGTATTCACATATTCCAATCTCACTTCCTTGTCTTGAACTAGTTCTCTCAAGTAATGATACTTGATAGAAATATTCTTGGTCTTAGTGTGCATGATAGGATTCTTTTATATATTAATAGCACTTGTCTTATCATAGAAAATAACAACTAGCTCATTGCTCTCTTCCTTCATACCTTTCAACAATTTCTTGATCTACACTGTGTTTGAACAATTAACTGCTACTACCACATATTCATCTTTTGTTGTAGATTGAGAAATGAATTTCTATTTCTTGCTTGTCCATGAGATTAATATCTTTCCTAGAAAGAATGTGCCACCCCTTGCATGCTTTCTATCATCCACATTTCCTTCCCAATCTCCATTAGTATAGCCTTTCAGTTCAAACTCATCATTCTTCTTGTAGTACAATACATAATCCTTTGTTCCTTTCATATATTTCATTATCCTTTTCACTGTCATAATGTGATTCTCTTTAGGATTTGCAGAAAATATTACAACAATCTCAACTAATAGTGCAATATCTGGTCTACTGTGAACAACATATTATAGCTTTCCAATTATTGACCTATACAAGGTTTGATTCACTTCTATTGTATCTTCAGTCTTTGATAGTTTTTTTCCGATAGCCATAGGTGTACTTATTGATCTTGAGTCTTCCATGCCAAAGGTTTTCAATATATCCTTGATATATTTAGATTAAGTAATGTAGATACCTTTCTTCATCTGATAAACTTGCGAACCAACATAGAATTTGATCTCACCAAACATAGACATCTCAAATTCTTTTTGCATATCATTTGCAAATGTTTGTCACAATGCATATTGTCCTCCAAATATGATATCATCAACAAATATTTTAGCTAACAATATCCCTTGGCCTCTTTCAGTCTTTAAGTATAGGTTACTGTTGTCATTTGTCCTTGCAAAACCATTTTTTATCGAGTAATTATGTAATCTTACATAACATGCTCTAGGGGCTTGTTTCAATCCATATAGTGCTTTGTGTAGCTTACATACTATGTTCCTCTTTCTTGGATCAAAAAATCCTTCAGGTTGTTCAATGTATACTTCTTCTTCCAGTATTCCATTCAAAAATGTAGATTTGACAGCCATTTGATACACTTTGAATCCTTTATAAGGTGCATATGCAAGTAGAGTTCTAACTCCTTCCAATCTAGAAACTAGGGAAAATATCTCTCCATAGTCAATGCATTCTTCTTGTGCATATCTATTGCATACCAATTTAGCCTTAGTTTTTGTGACTTCTCCATGCTCATTCAACTTTTTCCTGAATACCCACTTGGTTCCAATAACATTCTTGTCCTTTGGTCTAGGTACTAATGTCTAGGTTTTGTTCTTTTTTATTTTCTCATGTTGAGTTAGAAGAGCTAAGATCTAATCTAGCCTCTCATTAGGTTCATCATTTAGACCATTACTAGATCCAGTCCTGTTAGTGTTTCTGGTATTCATGGTGAGTGGTCAGATCCTGGACCAAAAAAAAAGCACAACTTTTAGCAAACAAGTAGACCAAGGCCCTAGAGTTAAACCATGCTATGATACCACATGTAAATACCATATTTTTGAAACATATTCTACATAAGAAATAAATGAATAACATGGAATTCATAGAAAAAGAGTCAAATCTACATATCGACAAGCTAAAATAATTTCCATTTTTAATTCATAAGGAAAGTAAAAGGTTTGACCAACTTGTCGAAGAAACATGAAAAAAATACATGAGATCATAAAAGAATGAGGTGTTAACCAAAACTGTTGAATACATCTTTAATACATCAATACAATACAACTAATCTAGATTATAACAAGGAATGAAATGGATGGTGACCCATTCATCAAGCTTTAAGTACAATGGTATACTTCAAAGAGGTTTATATATTTACATCAATTGTGGAATAGACTTCATAAATTTCAAGTGCCTCTCAACCATCCACATTGACCTAGTTGGTATAGGTCCACACAATTCAAGCTCCTCAACTAGATGTATTTGGTAGTGTTCTTGAGCATTGAAAAAATTTGGAGGTAGACACTTTTGCATTTCACACATAAAGTGGGAAATTTTTCTTTTCCAATATTTTATATCTTTTTTATCAATTTCTTTAGATGATAACCACCTAAAAGAGATTCAACTCGCAAGAACATATAAACAAGATTTTAGATAAAAATATACAATAAATTACATAAAAAGTAAAGCAAGTCATAAATATAATAACACTTCTAACCTCATGAATTCTCCAAGATCGTATATAACTTGTTTAACATTGTTGTCAAACTAGTCTATGCGGGATAGAGGAAGGATGTACTACAATGATCAAAAAATGATCTTTTCAATATATTATAAAATAATACAATAAAAAGTACATGCAATTTTACAAATATATTGTAAATAGAAAACACGACTTACCTTGATGAAGGTATTGCAATCATGTGTTTTCAACCCTGGCCCAAAATCACCTTTCTTTGATACAAGACTGCTTATATTTGCAGCAAATCCTATTGAAAATTTTGTTTTTTTTATGACTTCTTTTAATGCATCACTTTGTTTCTCTGTGTGTGTGTGAAAATTGTAACTAGCTACGGACACAACACTTCAATAAAACATTAGAGGTTACCAAAATCAAAATTTGCAAATAATTGAAACTAAGCTAACCAAGTGATTTACTGCCTTCTAGTAGGTGCAAGTATGATGTTCTCAGATTGAAATCGAGATCAGTGACAATGCAACACCTAAATGAAGGATTTAATGCAAAAGAATGAAAAATTGTATGAATGTAGATTAATCTAGTTTTTTGGATTTTGTATGCAATAAGATGAAAAACTGGATATTTTGAAGATAATTAGGATAAATAAGGAATATTCAAGGAATATTCTTCGATGTAGAATTAAGATAAAATCAATTAGGTTTTTGATAAACTGACATGTAGATGTGCCTTAGGTTAGGACTTTGATGTCGATTTTGATCAATTTGTAGATGTAAGAGGTTAATGAACCTATAGCCCATTTTTGGGGTATTACATTTTGCCCCTCTTTGAATCACTGTGTGAAGTGTAGAGGTTCAAAGATTAGTCTATGTTTGATGTATGAAATTGATTTGAAAGATAAACCAATTCTGAGATAGAAATCGATCGAAAGATTGGAAAAAGCTGATTCAAGTCCTGGTTGACCAAGAATCATGATGATGTCAACTATAGCAACAATGTATTGGTGATTACGAAAAAGTGTCAAAATGCTTGATTCTGAACCTTATGATTGCAAAGAAGTGAGTGACCTGATTCCAGACTTGAATGTCCAGAAGAATCGTAGTGGTATCACATCTGAACCCTTCAGTTACAAAGAACCAACGAAATGACGCTAATGAACCGATGGTTATGAGAAGTTGATACAATTTACAAGATAGATTAGGATACTAGATTGATATGGATCGTGATGAATCTTATATGCCCCAAGTGATGTCCCCCAAGTGATGAGGTCTTTAGATGAATCAACGACTAGACATGGTTTTTGTCTTGATTACTGGGGAAAGATTCGATTGATAGAATTAGATTTACAGACTTGAATGATGTGCAATACCATGCCGCCTTCGGGATGAAAATCAAAATTTGACAAGAAAAGTTAGTGTTAAATGGTATAGAAGCATGTTAATTGATTTGAGAAGTGGTTATACACATCTGGAAACACGTTCTGCATTGTATAGAGGTCTTGGAGACCAAGTTTGACTAGGTTTGACCATGAGTTGACAATGGGTAACCAAGTTGAAATTTTGATAGTTTGATGTAAGATAATCGGTTAAGTTGAATTCTGGATTTTTGTGATGATTGAAGGTCTATTATGCAAGAAGTCAGTCGTCCTAGGTCTAAAAATTTTAAATCATGATTTTGACATAGTAAATGATCTTAGATTTTGATTTTGATCCCAAAAATGGGTTTAGAATGTCAAAATTAGCTAGGGGTGCAATTTTTGTGGAAAATGGAGCACTTTGAAAAATTAGGTCAAAACCTATATAAGGGCCAAAAGGGTCATTTTCAATTCATTATTCACATTTGACTTTTGAAACCTTTGTGGAGCCCTCTGAGTGAGAAAATGGTTGAGATTAAGGTACTTGTGTCTTCACACCATTTTGAGCAGAGTCAGTGACATCAGAGACCTCTGCAGTACGAACATTCGGTAAGTGGACCTCTGTGCCTCTTTGTAAATTCTAAATTTGCATGTTTGTAGCATGTTTAGATCATTTTTCGTATGTTAGGAATTTTCAATTTTCACATGCATAGAAAATCCTATGAAAGCCCCCTGGGACTTGTATGACATTTGATTTTTTTGGAGTGTCGTCCCAAAACCCCTATAAACTCATATGAGAGGGACCTAAGTGTTGTACAACATTTTGTTGGGTCCCTCAGTTGTCATACGGGAATGAAGACATTGTGGTATAACCATGAATTTTCATATGAGTCCCTACAGAAACTTGTATGAGTTTTGATACCAAACTGTATTGTCGTATGGAAAACAGTGAGCTAAAAACACCCTTTTAGGTCAAAATTTTGAACTTTATGATTTCATAGGCTGATTCCTGAGCATTCAATGTATCTTCTGAGATAGTCAACTTTTGAATTTCTATACTTTTAGCCTATTTTTCAACCAAGTTATTGAAAGGATACCCTATTTCTATGATGTGTAGGTCGTCTATCATAATGTCCATGTTCGCATCTCACACCCTGCCACTCAAAGACTCTGCGTGTCACTTCCTAATCTGATGAGGGTACATTTGGCGTCATGTGGCTTTGAGTATCTGATCCGGTTATCTGAGATTTGGGTAAACCATGGCTTACTAACTACATTGATAGAGTATTTTCATTCAGAGACACAGACCTTCCATCTTCCTACTGGAGAGCTGACGGTCACACCAGAGGATGTGTATCATATTCTACATATTCCATTCCATGGCCCACATCCTAACTATGTGAGTTTGGAGAACTCAGGTTTACATGCTTTTAGGAGAGTGTTTGGCGATGACACATAGTTGACATAGTCGATCTCCAGGGAGTCCCTAGTGCAGAGATATGGAGATACTCATAGACTCGAGTGTATCATAGTAGGCATGATAGGTGGCATTGCTATGTCTGACCATCAGCAGAATGGTCTCTTGATGGGCTAGGCCCCTATGGTTGTGTTGGGCCATTTTCCTGTCAATGTAAAAATCCTATGAAAATGGCATGTTTCCCTTGTGTTCTGTGAAGTTGTCCTGCCCTACCTGTAAGCTTGTTTTAATGTGCGAAGAAAATCTATGATGTTTTACAATTTGCACTCTTAGCCTCATGATCATTAATGTGCTACCATACCCCAGTTCAAATCACAAGGTCTGAAGTGTTAAAACTAGGAAGATATTCAAATTTTAGGGTCTGTTGGAAATTGCTCTTTCATATCGCACGGTGTCAAAATTGTCTGAGTATAAAAACCCTCGATGTTTTCCTTGTCCTTGTCACCTTTTGGTTTATATGAAAACCCTGATTGTTTTTTATCATTCGACTCTTTGCAGTTAGGTCTCTGGCATTAGGTTTTCTCATGTGCGCTACTGCGATTGTGTGAGACCCAATTCTTCTTGATGGTTGGTCATTTGATCTCTGATTTCCTAGGTGGTTAAGTTCTCCATTCGGCGATTAAGTGACTATGCATTCATGGGATCTCTTGATTTTGGCAGTTAAGTTCTTTTCATTTGGTGACCTGGCATTTTCTTCAGTCGCGTGGTCGCACAATCCTGGTGATTAGTTCTTTAACCTTCGGCGATCTGGTGAGCGGTTGGGTTTCTTCTGGTGGTTTGGTAGGATCTATGATTGTTGCATGATCATAAGGAATATTCTTTCCCTTTGAGATCATGCGACCACCATCCAATTTATGGCCCGATGGTGCGATGGGCCCAGGATTTACAAGCTTAGTCTCTTAGTCACGAGATCTAGACCAAATATTCTAATCCATCAAGTGACTGAGTTTTTGCCTTAGTCGAGTGATCTCCCAACAATAATAGAATATTCCCTTTTGACTAGAGACTGTGAGATGTGGTTAGTCACGTGTTCTCAGTAGTTAGGGATGGCATTTAGAGACTTGGTGGGTAGTTTGTCGCCAAGTCATGGTGGTTAAAGTTAACATCCAGCGACCCCAGTTAGCTGCTAGTTGCCAAGTCACTAGGTAGTGGGCTGTTAGTGATTTTTTGTCTAACATGCTCATTTTTTGATTGGCTGAGAGTTGTGATGTGGCCGAAGATGACTTTTTAGGGGCCACTTGACCGTTCTATTGATTTTTTATGAGCTATCCAATTTTTCAGGAGGGAGGAGGATCGACGACTATGTTTTAAACTGGATTGATTAACTGTTGTCGGTTGATTTTTGAATTTTCAAAGTCAGGATTTTGCAGAAAAGTAAAGAAATAACATTCCAAAGTGTATTTGATCTGATTCCTTTCTTCTGAGGCTATAAATATGGAGGTTTTACAACTGTGCAATGAATGTTTTTTCTGGTGGTTGAGCTGCATAAGATTTGATCTCTTTCATCACCATGAATTTGATCTTTTCTACAGGCATTCATTACAGGATAGATAATGAGATATTTCAATCACATTTGTTAAAAGAAGTCAAGGACAACATTAAAGACATAAAGCAAGGTGGCTCTTCTACAAAATATCTCATCTATTTCTTTGGTGTATTTATTGTAACAAAATAGGGTTGTTGTAAAGTTTTTAGGTTAGGAATTTTGTAAACCTCAGAATGATTGGTAGCTTGTTGCATTTTCCTTGTATATAAGGGATTTTTCATGATCATTCTAGGCATTGAGAGTTTAGCAGTCAAAAAGATAGAAATTCTAGAACCCTAGCCCTTAGTCGAGGATTGTAAATTTTGTATCATTCTCATCAAAGAAATAGAGAAGTATAGGTTGTTGCTGCTATTTTGCAAGCTTATTGTTTATAAAATGATGTATACAACATTCAAGGTTATACTTAATACAAGCCTCAATTCTTTTTCTCTCCTTTAAGTTTATTCTGTAAATCTTTAAGTCTTTCTGAGATTTATATGTCTGTGTTTGGCTTTGAGTTCTGATTTAGGATTGGATTAAATACTGCTCAGGGTGGGATACATGTTTACTAAATTCATTTGAGGATTTTATATAAGTAGGAAAGATTTGAAGTGTTTGTATTTATGTCTAAAGACCATATTTTCTTCAAAACATCTTTGTATGCATTCTGTCTTCTAACATTTTGCCCAATGGATAGGGCACTGGCATGTATTTTCCTATCTTTCCTTTGTGTAGAATGATTGAGATCTTGTAATCCTAAAACATTCAATCATTACCAGTCATTTTACTTTTATTTACATTTATGTTATTTTACCCAGTGATGGAGAGTCAATGAATAATAGGTTGTTGTTTAGTACTTTCTCATGTCATTTGTTGCAAGATCCAGTATTGAATAAGGAGCAAAGTTAAATCTATTGGATCAGGTGTACCCAGCTTGGTTTTGCAGAGCCAGAAGTGAAGAGGGAAGTCTTGTCCCTATAGTTGGTCCAGTTGCTTATAGATTTCCCATATTTGTAATTAACCACTCCTTAACATCAGTCATAAGCATATTGGTATCTCATGGAGTGTAAAAACCTATCCAAGAACCAATAGGTTGCTTGTTTGATGGCAACACCTTCTGAGTTGGGTTGGGGTCAGTGTACGTTGGCTCATATGTTCTCTAAGATGCATGAGATCATGTATCAGGAGAGCAAGTCATTTGCTTCTCGTGCATTAGTTCTTCAGATTTGGGCATGGGAACACATCCCAGTATGAAGACTAGTATGTCATCCATAGCACCAGCCGTAGGAGCTGGTGATATATGTATATTTTGGTTATGTGACATAGGTGTACATGGGCATTATAGAGTATTGGAGGTATGTCCTTGATGATATGACATTTGTGCTCTGGCATCCTTATTTACAAATAGAGGTCTAGCTTACTGCTTGGGAGCAGTTTAGTTATTTCTTTCAGAGCCAAGTGTTGATTGGTCAATCCACAACTATGATCAAGAGATTTATCATTACCAGAGTGTGGCGGCAATATGGTATCATTCAGGATGCCCCACAAGACTATGCCACCTATGCATGGATAGTCTGAGAGATTGGCCTAGGATGGACAAAGCGGTTATCTTATGCTCTATGTACACAGGAGTATAGTGGTATTGTTGGCAGAAACTAGGACTACCGTCATGATGTTGTAGATGCTAGAGTGACAGATGGGTTCATAGCTTCACTCGCAGAGCATCCCATATATAGATTTTTAGATCCCACTAAGTTGATACCCTCGATGGAGGAGGCCATGGATGTGACAAGTGCTTTGATGGGTTGAGGTTAGAGATGGCATGATAGATAGATTTTGATTCCCCAGCCTACACCTCCAAGGCCAAGAGCAGTGGTGACACCACATAGACCATCTGGTCACATGAGACCACCTCATCCTACTAGCTCTATAGCAGGTAGGCCTACAATTTTACAACGTAGATGGACTAGAGGTGAGAGTGGTATATTAGGTAGTATTGGAAGTGTTGATGAGGTACTCGGTACTAAGTAGTATGTAGGTGCTGGTCCTGATCCTACATAGGATGATACATATTTTGATATTAGTGCTGAGGTGAGATGTTATAGGGTGCAGAGGGTAGAGGTTATTGATCAACCAACTAGAGATACAGATATGCCCACGGCAGATGCAGATCCTAGTGTAGCATGGATGCCTCAGGAGATGATTAGGAGCTTGAGATTACAGGTTAGGGACCTGAGAGAACGGAGTGCTCATTTTGAGGAGTGGTTCATAGAGGCTGAAAGACATCGATTAGAGCTCTAAGAGGATAATAGGAGATTACAGGCAGAGGTGACACATCAGACGTCTCAAGCTGCATACTATGTTTCTTCCTATTATTTTGAAATTCATGTTGGTTAGGGAGTAATGACATACTCCTAGTATACAATAGCATCAGAGGTAGCAAGGGCACCCCGAGCTGAGGTAGTGCCTGATGCACCACCACCACCTCCACTAGATGCAAAGGATTAGGCAGATAGTTGATCTATCTAGATATTCTGATATTTTTGTCATTTTGTTCATATATACTGATCTGACTTCTGATAGCTCACATGAGCTCATTCTTTTGTACTTTGTGCCAGTAGTCCACCCTTGACTATTTTGAGTTATATGATATATATGAGATCGATATTTTGGTTATGACTTCACTTGTACTTGTCATGTTTTGATTTATGATGATATCATGTGATGTAAATGCTATGAATAGTGTAGAATGTATGTATGGATTTATGCAATGCAATGATTTCTTTCAAATGTATGAATGTTATGCAAATGTAGTTGATTATGGAAAATGTATGGAAATATATGATTTTGATGATGCATGTGTATGTAATATAATAGATGTAATGAACATGAAATGTCATGTAAATGCAATGATACACATGATATTTTTTGCAGGATTGATGAAGACAAGTACACAGTCTTATGTCAAAAGGATGTTTAACCTAGGATGGTAATTGCTTGCGGTTCTACGAGGAAACCATCATGTGAGATTTAGCTCTTCATGTCAAGTTTAAGTTTAGGTTAGAAGAATTGTTTAAGCATTTTGAGTGTATTCAACAATTTGTGAGATCATGCAAGTATGAAAAGTGAAAAATGACATGTAGAATGAAATGCAAACCTAAGACCTAGGATCTAGTCACTGATCATGTGTCGATTTGTTTTCATCATTAAACTTTTTATTAGGTAACCAGATAAATCAATACAATTCCCACTAGTTAGGAAACTATAGACATATGAATATTGATTTGTATGCACAAGAATCAATACAACACCCACTGGTTAGACAACCATGGACATATGAATATTGATTTTGTTTTTTGGAATGTCGGATTAGATATAAGCACCAAGGCACAAATGCCAGGATGACCTGAATATCATATCCATTTGATATAGAAATTTGTATAAGCATCAAGACATAGACGTCATGATGACTGGAATACACCTTGTGGTTCAAACACATTGATAAGCAGTCAAGAGATCATTCTAAATCCAATGTGAATTACCTGTAGTGACCCTTTATCATTCACATCCTTAGGTAAGATAGTGTTTCATGGTAGGAGGAAGAATTCACTCAAAAAAACAATAGTTAGATCAGACTTCCTTGAATTTTATGGGTATCAATGGTTGAGGTACACATGGCCATCCAATACAAGATGGAGGCTCTTACAGATGGACACCATTTCAATCCATAATTTCCAAAGTTGTTAGATTTTCACTCAAAGTAGAAAACCAAGAAAAGATCATGACCCCAATCATCACCCTCTAAATCCTATAAAAGACATCATCCAAGAGCTTGAAAGGACACAATATGCAAAACTCTCAATGTGAATCAATAGGCATACAAGGAGATAAAAGCATGTGAATCGTAGATTGTTTTCATTTAGTTGTTATTTGATTATGTTGTTGTAGATGCAAAATCCTTTCTGGAGAGGAGACTGACTAATTGACTCGGATGTAGCTTCAAAGGACCCTGACTAGATATAGCATGTCTGAGATATTGAGGACTATAGGATATGACTTTGATTTCCCCCAAGTTCAAACATTGATAGGAAATGAACACTTTAGCTAAATGGTGTATAGACCAACTTATTGAAAATAGGAATGTGGAAACAAACTGGGAGGTATATACAAGCTAAAGCAAGACTGAAAGTTGGGAAAGACCAAGATTGCACTGATAGATGGAGCATTTTGAAACAAGTGGCACCCGTTTGTCGGGTTTTCACCATCTTGGTAGAGATTCTATTTTTTCTACCAAGACACCTATTTCCAGGTTTTCACCACGACACTTTTTCTTTTTCTCATTTTTTTGTATTTTTCATTTTTTCAATTTTTTTGTACTTTTTGATATTTTTTTTATTTTTTTATGAATCATCAATGCACCTATTGGTAGGTTTTCACCAAGATGTTCATTTTTTTAGGACTTTTTCTAATTTTTATAATTTTTTCAGGACATTTTTTAATGTTGAATGCCTTAGGCATAGAATTTCTTCAGATGAAGAATGTTGATTGGTTCTCAGAGCTATTCTCCTTCAGTCATTGAGAGTTGATAGGCACCAGAGCCAAAAGTAGCAGTGATAACAAAGGGACCCAACCAGTTAGGTTCAAAATTTCCCTTGCATTCTCTATGTGATTTATTTTTAGGATTCTCTATCAAGACTAGATCACCAACCTAAAATTCTTTGTGTCTGACTTTCTTGTTGTAACCTCTAGACATTCTTTTCTGATATACTCTGAGATGATTATACGGTGCTTGTCTGTGCTCATCTAGTAGTTCAAGTTCTTGTAACTTGGAAACTCTGTAATCATCATCAGTTACAAGACCATGCATTCTGATTCTTAGTGATGGGATTTCAACCTCAATAGGTAGTACCACTTCAGACCCATAAACTAAAGTGAATGGGATAGCCCCAGTGGGTGTTTTGATACTTGTTCTGTAAGCCCAGAGAGCTGGATTGATCATGAGATGCCAGTCTCTTCCTATTTTATTAGCTGTGAGATGTAAGATTTTAAATAGATTCTTATTAGAAGCCTCTGCTTATCCATTCCCTTGAGGATAGTAAATAGATGACCAATGTTGTGTAATCTTGAATTTGGCACATAGATCAATCCAGCTAATCTTGACTATAAATTGCATAGCCCATCTTCATATGAGCTCTGATTAAGACTATCACTCAATTTATGTGGAAGGAAACAAAATGGATAATTTAGAAGTTTATAAATGGGTTTACCAGGTCTGGAGACACTTCATAAACATTGACTATTCTAACATAGAAAATTGTGAGTTGACTATACTGTTGTTGCTATTGTTTGTCTTGTGTTGAAGATCTACTAGACCATGAAATAACAAGGAACATAGTGGAAATTGAAATTAACATTTAATACATTCATCAACTAAACATCATTTGGAAGGAAATCTTTTGTTTTGCATGTGATTTTGAGATATGTGACCTAATTTTCATCTTTTACATGGTAATAGAGTTTTAAATCTGCAAGATGATTTAGACATGAAATTTTGTTGGGCACAAAATAAATCCTAACCATTGGGTTTCCCCTATCCACATTTATGGTTTCATTGAAATATATACATATGTGATTAGGAGATCAAATTATTTGTTGGAAATCACTTGCTTGCATCATGGTTACAATGGGTAATTCGAAGAGAGGTCAGTAGTTCAGTTGATAGAACATTATAATAATAAATAAAAAGTTCTAAATTGAATCATAATAGATTTATATGAATTATGTAATATTTTTATTTTTTTAATAATTACATCTTATGATAGATTATCTTTCACTTTTATACATCTTATTACATTATCTTTCACTGTTATGATATATTCATTCTAATCATTTTCCTTAATGGGTACTGGTTATTCTAAGTTATCTTTCTCCACAAATACTTACAGTCAAGCTTTAAAAATTTATAACTTACTCTCACTATATATCTCTACTAGTGGTTATAGTTTCAAATTGAAATTGAATGTTAGCAGGTTTCAAACCACAAAATCAACTTAAAAGGAATATTTGTAATTTGTTAAGTTAATACTTGGAAAATTTACATGTATAACACTATTGCTGGATGGGCACTTTACCTAATAGGATTTTGGATTTTTTCTTCAGAAGCTGGCCAATTCGAAAACTAAATCCTACTTCATTTTCATTATGATAATTGTGCTATTCTATGGTTTTTTTTCCATTTTCAGTAAGATTTTATAGAAGGATTCTTTCTTTCTCACAAAATTAGAGATGATCAAGTTATTTTAGATTGTTTGGCACAGACCATCTATTTTGACATAAGTGTTTATCATTATTCACCATCATTTTAAAAAATCACAAATATTTCAATTGACTATTATGCAATGTAAGTTGTAAACTAATCATACAATTTATTAGAAAATATGAAATATAGTAAACAATGAATAAAATAGCTCTAATTAACAGTCATTCTCTTTGCCTATTATGTTGTTTTCCTTTCTAAGGGTTTGTAGGCAATCTCAATAGAATAAGTCGGCCCATTCAATAGAATTGCCTATTATAGATAAGTGGACTGTCTTTTGTTATTTGATATATTTGGAATTTATAGGAGGATGGATTTTTTTGTTTTTCACAAAATTAGATATTACAAAATATATGAGATGTTATTGTTAGAATAAATTAATTCTCTATTGGTTGGTACTACCGTCTATCAATACAGTTGTTTACATCGCTCATCATTATTAAAAAATCATAAGTATTTCAATTTATTATTATGTAAAGTAGGCTGTAAAATAATTTAATTATAAATTTGATCGAGTTCAATGACCAAGGAATTCTCTATTTCATGTTATGTGGATTTATTTTTCTAATAGTTCATAGCAATTACTTGGTTCAGACAATGAGCTATTCAAGCTAACTATCTCAAACTACTTCCATTCTAATCACCTCCCATTTTAGGGTCATGTAGATAGAAATAAGAAAATAAGATAAGGGAAAACCCCCTCCTGAAAATATGGATTTTTATAGAAATACTCCTAGGAATCGTAAGATTTGTGAACATACATATATGATAAAATACTGGAAAAGAATTTTGATGTGTGGAATATTAAAATAAGTAGTATTCAAGACAAATAATGAGGCTGAAGCTCAGGCTTTGCTCCTTAGACTGTATGTGCATGAAAATTTTGCACTGAAACAATATTAATTGAACGAATTCCTTTAATATAATTAATGTACTCAAGGACAAGGTATCTATAGGGTTGAAAATCAAGAAATCAGTAGGGTAGTAAGCCAGAGACTTGAAACAATGTTCATTCTCTATAAGTCATTGTTGAAGGTGTGGAAGATAGAGGCCACAATCACAACACTACAACACTATTCATGCAAATTGATAGAACATAAAATTAATAAATAAATATTACAAAAAAAAAAATTCAGAACATTAATATACTTTTTGTTTATTTTTAAATTAAACAAATGTTACTTATTGTATATATATACAGAGGTCTTGATGAGATTTTGTTTCTAGAGGAATCTACCTATTATAGGAAAGTTCTTTCATATGCGAATACTTTTATTTTAAATTTATAGGCACAAGTTTGAAGACTCCCATCGTAAGTTATGTAAATTATATATTGATTATGTAGAGGCTTTCATATCTAATTATTCTATAAATGGATGTTATGAACTAGGCAAAGAATCTTTTCTCTAAACATTTCCACAGTGATAAATTAACATTAATCAGTTTATTTGTGGTTGCTCTTTGTAATTTTGTTGAAATTATTGCCTTAAGCTTTCTTTTTGCACACAAATATGAATCTCTCAATTCTAATTTATTCAAAAACATTAATTAGCCTTATCTGAAGCAAGAACGAGTGTACCATTTGATAATTAACATGTGTGGAGTTTGCACTTTTGGAGAAAGAAATTGGATTTTAAAGTAAGAAGATTATCATGATGTTAAGATGTCTGTTGTATTTCTGAATTCAATTATATAGTATTTATTTTTCTTTTCACAATTTTCTTTTGTAATAATGAATCATATTTAATATAATGCTAAAATAATATACAATTGAATCTAAAGACATAACACATATTAATATTATTATAAACTACCAAAATCTTATATCTCATATTATTATGATTGAATCAAAAATTGAATTTTCAGGTGAAGAACACCACTATCTAGAATCACTCTAACTGACTGTAAAATTTCATTCAAACCAGCAAAAACATACAACAGTTTAAAGTTTGATATTTTGCAATACAAATGATCTAAGCACAAACATCAAGACTTAAGATGAAAAAGAAACCTTGAACAATCTTTAATCAATATGAAAATTGGTAACAAAAATCATCTCAAAAGAAAGTTGAAATAAAAGAAATAGCAATCCCTGAATATAGGAAAAGTACTCTCCCAAATAGGGGAATGGAAGCTAGGAAATGGGTTTTGGAGCATCCCATGACTAGCCTGGTCTGTGCTTTGAGGAGCACAAAAAAAGTCCAAATCCAGATCAAGATCACCCACTTCCCTTTCCCCTCTAAACCTCAACATAGGTGTTGAAACAAATGTGCTTCTCCTTTCTCCTGATTCGCTCCTCTCTTCTATTTTCTGCATCTTTTCACAGACCAATCTTCATTTCAAAATGTTTTCTTTTCAACTAATAACATCAAGAATTTTGGTCAAAAGTGCTTATCTATTGGCCAACAAAACACTATAGTGGCTTAAAGCCTTGTAGGCAAGAGGAAGAAGGAGAATGTTCACAGCCTACATAAACTATTTGTAACACCTCTCTACAGCAACTTTTTTGAAATAGTGGTTTCTAGATTATTATGCCCTAAATGGTATCTGGTTTAATATTTTTGGTTTATTGTGCCCTAAATGGTATCTGGTTTAATATTTCTGGTGCTTTGCTATTTATGGAAAGTTAATTCCTATTTTTGTTAATTAAAGGATCAAAGAAGAATTATTGGGAAACATGCGCCATATTAATTTATTTGGATTTAGATTACACGCTAAGTATCTTGATTTATGGATACAAGATATGAAAGATGGATTAACTTTTTCTGTGTGCAAGTGGTTGCAGGAGTGACAGGGATGCCCAGAAAGGGGGGAAGATAACACCTGGAAAGGAGGAAAGGATAGTGAAAAATAAGATGAGGAACTGGTTCTGAATTGGAAAGGGAATTGGAATATTCTTTTGACCACACCCTATTAAGGTCTGTTAGGGAATTTGTCTATGCTAGCAATGACCAAGCTTAGGTTGGTTCATAGTGAACTCCTCGAGTAACTTCTTGGTCAATGTTATTTGTTCCATTTTATTTAATTCCTTTGGGTCATTTGTATTAAGCTCTTAATCTAGTATCAATTTATGAAGGTGATTCTTATCTAATATTTTCATTATTATATTTCGGTCACCTAAAATAATCACCTAGTTTAAGCTGCAAAGACATTAGAGAGAGTGGAACGATTGAAATTATTTGTATCGGGGGTGATGTGTTCACATTGGAAGATGGTGTGATAATAGAGCCACTTCATCACCTTCTAAATGGGGTAGTTAGGGATTTCTATAAGATTCTTTAAGTTGGGTCGTGTAGAGTTATCGAGTGTGTGTTTTAGAGGTGATGAGAGAGGAAAAGAGCTGGCAGGGCTTAGCTTAGTGAAGGACTACAAACGTAGCTATCAGGCATGGTTCCTTTCTTCTTTCTTCTAGCTATTGAATCTACTTTGAAATGGACTCTAAAGCTACCTTTAATGCATGCAACTACTGTTACAAATGTGAGCTGTTAATTTCTATTTGAAAAATGGAAGTTTGTGTTATTGTGAATCTATGCATATGGATTACTGTTCTTAACAGAGTCCCATTGCTTTTAAGTTTATGAAGTTTCAAATTGCCATTCATAGTTGAGTGGTATCATATAGTATATGAAGATTCAATTTTCTATTCTGAGCAAGTGTCATATTTTAGTTATAAAGTTTTCGAATGCTGTTTATAGCAGAGTCGCGTATAAGACTATGAAGTTTTGAATGTTGTTCCTAGCAGTGTCGCATTTATTTTATGAAGTTTCTATCAGATAAGCCATTAGAGCTATATACCTGAGTTTTATGTCAATGCTACTATGTATGGGTCATTGTTATCTTTCTTGTTGTTCAAAATCTGTTAAACTAGCAAGCATAACCTAGCAAGAAGAGGTCTTTTTAAGTCAATATTTATTTCATTGTAATTAATTTTGTTTCCTATTCATCTTTATCTACATGCGCTTGTTGACACTATCAAGAAATAAACCATGACCATTCTGTTGACTTGTGCTTCTTCTTGGAGATTCCTTGGTAGAACTTCTCTGGTCACCAACCTGTAATCTCGTACAAATTTAATAAATAAGGAAATGAAAAGGTTAACATGTACTAAGACTCCGGAGGTGGTAAGTCTTCAGTTGATCATTTTTTTGGAACCATATCATTCTCTTTAGACTATTGGAAACAACAAGGTCATTGTTAACCAAAGACTACGTGTGTAGGAATCTACAACTGAACATTTGAAATAAACTGAACATTCTTTTTAAAGAAAATTCAATTGTATTCAGCTACTGCTAGGTCACTTCAATTAACTTTTTGTAGAGAATCTTCTAGTAACAAGTAGGAGTCAAATGACTGTAAACAGTAGAACGAAATGAATCCAAATAGGAAACAGCATGAGTTTCCAGAAAACACTAGAACCTTGATAGGTGAAACAAGAGTTAGTCGGATAGGGTGGGGAAGTTGGTTAAGGCTTAATGGAGCAAAAAATAACCTTGGCCAAGGGTGCATCGGCAGATGTTGGACCAATTTTCTAGTACCTGGATACTCTCTTAAACAGGCATTAATCCAGAGTAGCAGTCGCTGCAGGGAGTAACCATCTGAGACAGTAGCATTCCACCAATTCCAGTTGACTACTCTTATTTGATCCATTCTTTCCTCTGCGGAGGGCCGGGTCCATTTTAGTGAGAAATGGACAAAGGGAGAAACATTAGTTTCATTGGTTGGGTGGTTAAAGGGAGAAACATTAGTTTCATTAGTTTAGTGAGAAATGGACAAAGGGAGAAACATTAGTTTCATTTTATGCGGATGGAACAGTGAGAAACTTCTCCTTCTCTTTTAATTTCATTATTGGTACTTTACGTCTGAATGTTCAAATGATTGAATAGATTTATGAGAAAAGTTAATTTAAAATGAGCTTTTACTTGTAAGAATATTATACTTTAGTTAGTTTTATTCAATTATGTAATTCTTTCCATGTCGAAGTTATTTTCGTAATTCCTTTAGTTCATTATAAGTTTGGTTATATTTAATGTTATGTTATGTTGGAAATTTGTTCATTTATGTTACGAGTTAAAAAAAAAATTGTGCTTCTAGTTTATTGTTAAATTAATTCTTCAAATCTAACAATTAGATATGTAGTGTTATAACACTATTATACCTTTAACCCAAAAAAAAAAATATTTCTACATTTCAGATAATTTTTAGATATTTTGTTTGGATAGTCATAAATTGTTGTTTAGGTCATATTATATGATTTATTATCAGAATTTGATTATCAATAATTGATGATAGGTCATGGATTATGATGGGAAACACTTAATTCTTATCAACATCTAATAATAGAACATGTAGTATGATCAAACATGTTGAATTTTTATCAACATGTTATAATAGATCATGTAGTATGATCTGAAACTTGAATTCTTATCAGCATGTGATGATAGATCATGTGGTTGTTAATATGATTTAGAACAACAGAGAGGGGGGTGAATCAGTTGTTCTCAAGTCCAGATGTATAAAACAAACTTTTAAACTCTTCAACAAATTTAGATCTGATAACCAAGACTACTCGGTCCTTACTGAATGCATATCAGAAACATATAACAATGCAGTCCACTATCCAATAGTATTTAACTTGCAAAACATAGAAATGTTCAAACCAAAATATTCACACAATTATTGACACCAGGATTTATAGTGAAAACCCAATTTGGGAAAAACCACTTTGTAACATGTTACTGATATTTTCACTCTTCTAAAATGAGCTCTATGAAAAGCCAACCTTGTCAAAGGTTACAAACACACTGTCAGGTGTGACACGGTTAAAGGATTTCAACCACTTTGTTAGAAGTGCACCTTGTTCTAGGACTTACATGCATTCCATTAGAATGCAACCTTGTTCAAAGGACTTATACAAATGACTGTTAGGTCAACCTTGGTTAAAAGAATTTTGACTGATACAATGGTTAGAAAGTAATAGTAGTATTGATTTGAAAACATACAACTCACTTTGCAAATAATAGATCCAATTCCATACACATATACTGGCTTATTGACTATGATTCATTTCCATCTCCATCACTGATCTTCTCAAAAATCCCTTCAAGAAATCACAACTCCTTCTCCTCTAGCCTTTTCTACTTATACAATCAATAACAACTCCAACATCTTCTACTCTTTGCTTCTCTAATCCTCATACTTCGGTTTCCTTAATACCCCTTCAATTAGGTCGATCCAACTTTTTTCTCTTAATCTCCTCCTTAGATCTTAGGGTTAGGTCAGATTCATTGAATCCTTCCAACTTTATGTTCTTCATCCATCCTTCTAGAAACATCTCAAATCTCTTTATGGAATTACAATAAAATAGTTTATAGTGCATTAAATACTTCCATACAATCAATAAATAAAGTCAACACGATTTACATAATCCAAGAATTCAACCATGTTGACTGGGAATCTGAATTCTTCCTCAAATGTAAATTACTAACGCTCAGTCAATACTGTGTTCAACTCCTTGGTCTTCACAGGATAGCCCGGTTACCACTGAAATTATTTCCTCAGCTATTATTGTCTTTCTCAGCAATTAACTAATGTTTGATCAACACTGAATTTACTCAGTATATACTAGCTCAGTCGACACTAACATCATTCGGCTTAAACTAGATTTCTTCACTTTTGCTCGATTAAGCCTACTTGTTTAGTCTTACTTCTTACTTAGATAAGCAATGCATTATCTTATCATTGTGCCACATAGTCAAGTACCCATTGAAGTATCAAGATAACTCAACCCTTCCTTAGGTTCTATTGTTACCAACCTTGCCCTAGTCCTTCTCAACAATCAAATAGATATAGTACTTTCTTACATAGCAATAGTCTTACCAGTTAAGGTTTGACATCAATGACAATACAACAATTTCTTGAATTGCAGTTTCCAACAATCTTCCTCTTTGGCATTGATGGAAAGACCATATGAATAATACATGAATCACCAACCAACCCAAAACTTATCTGTCCATCAGAGATATTAATAATATCCTTAGCTTCATTTTGATTCAGAATCAATTAGCCTTGCTTGCATGACCGTCCACATAGTAACATCCACTTGATCTCTTCTTTGTTCCTTTCCACTGAATCTCTCCCTCTTACTTGATCTTCCATGAAATCTCACCATGTGTTTTCATCTTATTCATCTCCCTCTTTGACAATAATGCTAAAGTAGCAACTAAAACATACATCCTGCAGATGTAGATGTCATCTTGTCAGTTTAGTAACAATATTTCTCCTTTTTTCATCTTTGCTTATGACTGATTATCAGTTTTTCTATACTTTTCACAACTCTAGGCTGCTCCTAAAGTGTAACCTTTCTCTGCATCAATTTATCAGATACTCTTTGTAGAATATTTGATGCAGTGCTCCTAGTTTGACTAGGCAGCCTCAGTTAGGGGAAGAACCCCTAATTGTCCTCTCAGATATTCATGAGCTTCTTTAGGTAAAGCTTTAATGAATATGTCTACTAGTTGTTCCTTTGTATTCACATATTCCATTTTGACCTAATTATCTTGTACCAATTCCCTCAAGTAATGATACTTGACGACGATGTGTTTGGTCTTTCTGTGCATCATTGGATTCTTAGATATGTTGATAGCACTTGTGTTGTCACAATAGATGACAACTGGTTCAATGATTTCTTCTTTCATGCCTACCAACAATTACTTTATCTATATCAAGTTTGAATAGTTCACTGCTATAGCAATATACTCGGCTTCAGCTGTAGATTGAGAAATACAATTTTTTTTCTTGCTTGTCTAGGAAACTAATCTCTGTCCAAGAAAGAAAACTCCACCACTAGTACTATTTCTATCATCCACATTTCCTACCCAATCTGCATCAGTATAGACTCTCAGTTCAAATCTTTCATGCTTATTATAGTACAGCTCATAATCTACAGTCCCTTTCAAATATCTCATTATCCTCTTCACGACCATCATGTGAGTTTCCTTAGGATTGGCAGAGAATCTTGCCACAATCCCAACTGTTAGAGCAATATATGGTCTGCTATGAACATCATACTGCAATTTTCCAATCATGGACCTATACAAAGTCTGGTTTACTTTAGCAGCAGCATCATTTTTAGACAATTTTTGTCTAATAGCCATAGGAGTACTCACTAGCCTTGAATCCTCCATACCAAAGGTTTTCAATATCTCATGAACATACTTAGACTGGGTAATGAAAATACCTTTCTCCATTTGATATACTTGTAAACCAACAAAAAATTTGATCTCCCCAAACATACTCATTTCGAATTCAATTTGCATTTCATTTGAAAATTTCTTACACAGGGCATCTTGTCCACCAAATATAATATCATCTACAAAAATCTTAGCCAACAAGATTCCTTTACCTTCTTCATCTTTCATGTACAGATTGTTGGTGTCATTTGTCCTTGAGAATCCAATCTGTATTAGGTAATTATGTAGCCTCTCATACCATACTCTGGGGGCTTGCTTTAGTCCATACAGTGCTTTGTTCAGTTTTCAAACCATGTGTCTCTTGTTTGGATCAACAAATCCTTCAGGTTGTTCAATGTACACTTCTTCTTCTAATATACCATTTAAAAATGCAGACTTGACATCCATTTGGTATACCTTTAAATCTTTGTAGGAAGCATATGCAAGTAAAGTTCTTACTCCTTCCAATCTTGCTTCAAGGGAAAATGTCTCCCCATAATCTATTCCTTCTTCTTGTGCATAGCCTTTGCATACTAGCATTGTCGTGTTCCTTGTGATTTGTCCATGTTCATTCAGCTTATTTCTGAATACCCATTTTGTTCCAATGACATATTTATTTTCTGGTCTTGGCACCAGAGTCCAGGTATCATTCTTCTCTATTTGGTCTATCTCCTCATTCATGGCTTGGATCTAGTCTTCATTTTCTAGTGCCTCCCTTGTTGTCTTAGGCTCAAATTCACACAGTAAACATGTAGGGTCTCTAAATTTTCTTCTAGTCAGAACTCCAGTTTCTTTGTCTCCAATTATTTGTTCAGGCTTGTGATGTCTCCTTACATATTGTGCCAAAATAGGTTATGCTCTCCTTTCTTCTTTCTCTTCACGTTCACCAACATGATTGTTAGATTCAACTTCTGAATACTCAGCAACCTCTTCCTAATACTCGACAGCATCCTCCTGTCACTTGACATTGTTTCCCTGATGCTCGGAATTGCTTACCTGAGACTCTGCATCAAGTGCAAGTTTGTCACTTGCCTCTCCTTCTTCTATATAGAAAAAAAATCTATAATCTTCTGGTTCTCTCTTTCTTTCCTGTTCATTTTTCTCTACATACTCATCAACCTTGACATTTACACTTTCCACAATTTTGTTAGTGTTAGAGTTCAAACACTTGTAAGCTTTTTTTTTTGTGGAATAACCTAGGAGTATGCCCTCATCACTTTTAGCATCAAAATTTCCATTCCTATTGTCTTTTAGTATATAGCATTTGCTTCCAAAATTTTTAAAGTACTTTACATTAGGTGCATACCCATGCCATAACTCATAAGGTGTAATATTTGTACCTTTTTTAATCTATACTCAGTTTAGGGTATAAATAGCTATACTTATAGCTTCTCTCCAGTACTTTTGTGCAACATTCTTCTCGATCATCAGTGTTCTTGCACAATCCATGATATATCTATTCCTTCTCTCTGCTATACTATTCTATGGAGGTGTTCTAGGTGTAGACATCTGTCTCTTAATTCCTCTATCATTGCAAAATAGATTGAACTCATTGGATATGAATTCTCCACCTCAGTTAGATCTCAGACACTTCGGGTTCCTACCTATCTCCTTTTCAACCTTAGCCAAATGCCACTTAAATAATTGAAAAGAATCAAATTTTTCTTTTAGAAACATTACAATCATCATTCTAGTGTAATCATCAACAAACAGAATAAAATATCTAGCACCACCATAGTTTTGTACACCCATAGGTCCACAAAGGTCAGTATGAACCAAACCTAAAGCATTTTCAAAATTAAAAGTCTTTCTCTTGAAACTAGACTTTGTCATCTTACCCAACTGACGTTGTTTGCACATTACATTCTCAAGTTTCTTCAATCTTAGCAGTCCTCTCACTTTCTTCTTTTTACTAATTTCTACTAGATTATCAAATTTAACATGACATAGCCGCTTATGCAATAACCATGTATCATCAAGTTGTGCAATCATACATGTCTCTTCAGATAGGTCTAGATAGAACAGACTACCTCTTGTTTGTTCTCCACTTTCAATTAGTTCACTAGTAGCATCAAATATCTTAGTCTTCATGTGATAAAATTCCACTCGGTAGCTATTGCTATTAAGTTGTGCAACACTTAGCAGATTATAGTTAAGACCTTCAACCCAATAAGCATTTTTACAAACTATCTTATCAGTCAGCTTAATCAATCCTTTACCCTTAATAAGACATGGTGCATCATTACCAAATTTAAAAATTCTACCTTTGTAATGATCTAAGGTATCAAACTTACTTTTATCATCAGTCTTGTGGTGTGAACAACCACTATCAATAATCCACTTATCATTTTTGTTCACATAGGATATCAGTGCAGTTTTCTCATCCTCATCAGACTCATCTTTCATAGCAACATAGACTACTTCAATTTCAAAATCATCACTATCAGTGTCAGTTTCTTCTTCAGCGATATAGCAGGATTTCTTACCTTTTCCCTTGTAGTCCTTGTACCTTCGGTAACCACTTTCTTCTCTTTTTTCTTTGTGCTTTCTATCTCTTTCCTTATCTTTGTCATCCCTGTTAGGACATCTTGCAACTATATGACCAACTTTGTTACATGAGAAACATACAATAGGGATTTTACCTTTATACTTTCCTTTTCCTCTTTTCAATCTTCTGGCCATAAGAGCTTCAAGATCCTCTAGTTCTTCATCAGATGTGTCACTTTCACTCTCACTGATGCATCTTTCTTTTTCTTTCTTTGACTTATTCAGAACCAATTGTGACTTGAATGCAGACTCAACATTAGAAATGGTGAAGTTATCATAATTAAAAAGCTCAAAATTAGTAAGCTTACCAACAAGACTTTCTAGAGTAAGAGTATTATTAGGGTTACATCTAGATTCTTGAATTGCTAAAATTTTGATGGCATATATAAGATGCAAAGTTCTCAAAACTTTTCCAATAATAGTCTCATCATCAATAGTTCCATTGGCTCCTCTAATAGCATTTACAACTTCTTTTATTCTACCACAATACTAAGCAATATTCTCACCTTCTTGCATTTTCGTTTCATCAAATTTACCTCTTAGGCTTTCAGCGTTTGCCCTTAGTAGGGTCAATGTAAAAAGTTGGGTACCAATTCCACGGAAGTCTTGTAGAAATGAGAGATGTCACTCGAAATGGGCACTTATTTTCAGAAAATGGGTGCCCGTTTTAGGTTCGGGCAACTAGTCCTAAATTCAAAAAATGGTTGCCCGTTTCTTTTCAAAACGGGTGCCCGTTTCTTTTTTCTTTTTTTTTTAGAATTAAAAAAGTATTTTAACACTTTGTTTTATTTTTTAAAAACGGGTGCCCATTTCTTAAGACATGAGTGGGAAGCACACATTTGCCTTAAATTTCATTCAAAAGTCAGTTTGGTTTAGGCTTGGTAGAACCAAGCCTATGCATTGACCTCTAAAAATTTGGTTAAGGCACTGGAATGCTAGATTTCTGCCTTGCCGTAATTATTTGAGGGCTTTCCTAATCGTATCACTTTACGGAAAAAAAATTCATTAGAGTTCTCACTGTCTTGATTTCAAAAATGTAAATTTCATAGTGATGTGATTATTTTTACTATTTTTGCATTATTTATTAGTTAAAAGTGGTACCTAAACGTAAAATAGCGAGGTTCACTAAAACATTAATAATTTTTTTTATTTTTAAGTTTTTTGAAAAATAAATTATATGTGACCAAACTAGATACAATTCTATTGAAGATAAAAAAAAAATTGAAAAAAAATGAAATTCTCATCAAATTATGGTGTCCGTACACCAGAGGTTTTGAAAAATTATTTTATAGTCAATTAAAAATTAATTAAAAAAATATATTTGAAATTAAAAAATAAAGAAAAATATGCTGACCAATATTTGGTGTCTTAGGTATATTTCCCCAAAAAGAATTGCAAAAATTCATTTATTTAAGTCAAAATATGGTGTTCGTACACGACTATGGTATGGTCCTGAAACATGCATTTTGAAAACATGATTTTTAAACATTCCTACTAAAAAGTAATTTATACCATGTGGGTATTTAAATAAATTACATATTTGAAAAGTAGACTTTGAGAACTACATTTTCTATTACTAATTTTTTTTTAGATTCAATCTTTAAGTGCTTCAAATTTAGACATCAATTGACAGAAAATTTGAAAAAAAGGGAAAACACTTCCACTTTTTGCCCAAAAGTGGGACTCAACTTCTTGCAGCCACCTAGTACATTTATGACAAAACCATAGATGTTTGCAAGAGTGTCCCACATTTGCTTTGCATTAGTGCAGTCTTTGATGTTCTTAAATTCAGAGTAGCTTAAGGCAAATGCAATCTCCAATATTGCTTGATTGTGCTCTTGTTTAGCTCTCATTTCCTTGGCAGTCAGAGGTGCAACAGGTGTAACATAATTATGCTCAATATAATATTTTATTGAATCACCAATACCAACTAGATGCAGTTTCATCAGACTCTATCATGTAGGGAAGTTCTCCTTATTTAGCTTCAGTACCTGGGTATGTGCAAGACCATGAGTGGCCAAAAAGTGGCGATGTCAGTTCAAAACTTTGACAATGTAGCTGATGATTTTTTTTTCACCCAAATTTGATAAAACAAAAAGGGTATCTTAAGGAGATTATCAGCTTTCTATCGATATAATTGCTGTCAAATTTTAAATTTGGTAAGTAATTATTAGTTATTTTCTAATTGAGCTACCTCTAAAGTATTGATTTATATACTGATTGAAAAATGACTATAACTTTCAGACGATATAACATTTTTGAAATTCAAAAAATACGTCACATTCTATGCTTCACCTACTATAAGGAAAAAAACACAATTTGTTTTTTGTAAAGTTTTGAATGAGTTAAGGTGGTCAGACATGGGAGTTTTTTAATTCTGAAAACGTTGTAGCAAAAAAATCATAATTAATTATTTTTTTGAAATAAAATTACAAAAAAATATGCATCACATCCGAGCACAAGTCTACTACTTATATATAAAATCTTATAATAAAATATTATCATTTGATTATGATTAAGGTGGTCAGACATACACCTACTTCTTATTTTTTTCTTGAAATTTTTGTACTGCTACATTGAAATCTATACTTTTCACCAATCATACTAATTTTTTCTCAAAAAAGACCTAGTATTTTAGAAACTACACTCAATTTTCTATATATTCTTTTCTTACAACTTTTTGATATTAGGTTTATAGCTAGTTGAAATTTTCACGTCAAATTGACTAACCCTAATTTGCTGATTTTTTATTGCCACTTAAGGGCATAGTTTGGCCCCTCATGATCTTACACACACCCACCTCCTTCTTATACATCCTGATCATTTACTTCAAGCACCTTTAAACTTGTTCTCTGTAAGCACCAACAGCTCTGATACCAATTGTTAATATGATTTAGAACAATAAAGAGGGGGGATGAATTAGTTGTTCTTAGGTCCAGATGTATAAAATAAACTTTCAAACTCTTCACCAAATTACTAATAACCAAGACTACTTAGTCATTACTGAATGCATATCAGAAATATATAACAGTGCAGTCCACTATCCAATAGTATTTAACTTGCAAAACACAGAAATGTTCAAACCAAAACATTCACACAAGCATTAACACCAGGATTTATAGTGAAACCCAATTTGGGAAAAACCACTTTGTAACATGTTACTGATATTTTCACTCTTCTAAAGTGAGCTCTGTGAAAATCCAACCCTGTCAAAGGTTACAAACACACTATCAAGTGTGACCCAGTTAAAGGATTTCAATCATTCTATTAGAAGTATGCCTTGTTATAGGACTTACATACATTCCATTAGAATCAAACCTTGTTTAAAGGATTTATACAAATGACTGTTAGGTCAACCTTGGTTTAAAGGATTTTGACTGATACAATGGTTAGAAAGTAATAGTAGTATTGATATGAAAACATACAACTCACTTTGCAAATAACAGATCCAATTCCATACACATATGATGGCTTATTAACTGTGATTCATTTCCATCTCCATTACTGATATACTCGAAAATCCCTTCAAGCAATCACAACTCCTTCTCCTTCATCATGTTTTGCTTATACAATCAATACCAACAACTCCAACATCTTCTTCTCTCTGCTTCTTTCATCCTCATACTTAAGTTTCCTTAATACCCCTTCGAATAGGTCGATCCAACTTTTGTCACTTAATCTCTGCTGTAGATCTTAGGGTTAGGTCAGATTCATCGAATCCTTCCAACTTTATGTTCTTCATCCATCCTTCTAGAAATATCTCAAATCTCTTTATGAAATTACAATAAAATGGTTTATAGTGTATTAAATGCTTCCATACAATCAATAAATAAAGTCAACACGATTTACATAATCCAAGAATTCAACTATGTCGGCTAGGAATCTGAAATCTTCTTCAAATGTAAATTATTGACTCTCGGTCAATACTGTGTTCAACTCCTCGGTCTTCACTGGATAGCTCGATCACTGCTGAAACAGTTTCTTCGGCTAATATTGTCTTCCTCGGCAATTAACTGATGTTCAGTCAACACTAAATTTACTTAGCATATACTGGCTCGGTCGACACTAACATCATTCATCTTAAACTAGATTTCTTCACTTTTGCTCGGTTAAGCCTACGTGTTTAGTCTTACTTCTTACTTAGATAAGCAATACATTATCTTATCATTGTGCCACATAGTCAAGTACCCATTGAAGTATCAAGATAACTCAACCTTTACTTAGGTGTTATTGTTACCAACTTTGCCCTAATCCTTCTCAACAATCAAATAGATATAGTACTTTCTTACATAGCAACAGTCTTACCAATTAAAGTTTGACATCAATGACAATACAACAATTGCTTCAATTGCAGCGTCCAACAATGGTATGATCCGAAATGTTGAACACTTATCAAAAGTGATGATAAATTATATTGTATGATCCAAAACACTGAATTCTTATCAACACAATATGATAAATCAGGTGTCAGATCCAAAATGTTGAATTCTTATCAACATGTGATGATGGATCATGTGGTATATCCAAAATATTGAATATTTATCAAGATCAAATAGTAGATCATGTGGTATGATATGAAATGTTGAATACATATCAATGTTTGATAATAGATCATGTAATATGATCCTAAACATTGAATTCTTATCAATATTTGATAATAAATCAGATAATATGATCTGAAATGTCAAATTTAAAAATTATTTGACACAGAAAATAAAAATATTGTTTAATAAAAGATAGTCAATTTCAAAAACCACAAATTTTCAGTCCATCAAATTTATTAAGAACATATTTTAAATTGTATGAATTTGGTTACTTTGATAGAAATCAATTTTTGAATCACATTTTATCATGAAAAATATAATTCAAAACAATCACAATTAAAGAAACCTTTCTCATTCAATACAGTTTTGTTTGACCACCTCTAATGATACTTTCTTTAACATGCCACTGATCTCCTGAATTCCATCTCCACAGTCCAACAACTCTGAATCTTTTGTTAAAAAAAGAGTTTTGAGCATGTGGGAAATGGGAAAACAAGATGGCTGAACTACCTAGTCAAGCAGACCTGATTCAAATGGGTTGTTACTTCAATTCAATAAAAGATTAAATTCACATGTGATTTTTCCATCGTGGCACATTTATCTCTTTATCTTTTGCGAAATGTTTTCCTGGTCGGTCGTAGCTTTGAAACAAAAGAAAGAGAGTTTCCAGGTCAAAAGAAAATATCATATTTTATTAGAATAATGTATAAAGTTGAGTGGAATTTTTCTTATACCGTTATTTTTGACATATAGACACATATTTTATTATGCAAATTTGGTACAATGATTATTTTTTAAATTTAAATTATTAGGTATTATATTTGTAAGTTTAAATTGATCATACTTAATTATTACATGAAAAATATATAAAATTTAATAATTGATATTCTTTTGAATTTGAATCTTTTTATTACGAGCCTCATTTTAATCTAGATATTGTTAACGGACATCTACTTTTATAAATAAAAAAAATATTTACAATGAATAGTTTCTTTCTAAATCAAAATGGATAGTAATATAGATAAACCACAATATATCTATAAAGAAAAATTAATTCTCTAACAAACATGAAAACATATGATAAAGAATAAAAGAAAGACCCATTTCTATAAAAATGCTTTCAATAAAAATAAATTAAACCTTAATGTAGAAATATCAAAAAAACACTTACAACAAGATAAAAAAGTGTACAAAAATTTATATTACATTAAAGTTATTTTTATAAAATATAAATTCATTTTAAAATAGATATCAATCCCTTTCGCATCACATGGAAAAGTTTTCATAAAGCTTACAAAGTCATGCGTACAAGTAGACTAGGGCATGTAAAAGGTGCAAAACTTTTATAAATTCATTCTTGTTTTGATCCTACAAAACAAAGATGCTTGTATCATATGTCAATGATGGCGAGGTAGGTATATTTGATTTTTAAAAAAGGCAAAGAATAAATTAATTATAGTACCAACGTTTTCCAGAATAAATAAATGCCACAGACTATGAAAATGCACGGCAAGCAGTTGAAATCAATCTGCAATTTCAAAGTAATTAGAGAAGAATGTTTTTTTGGTTAGTATTGTTGTTTTATCTATATTTTTCCTTTATTTTCATTTATTCTTATGATTTATGTATTAATTAATATATACTTTTTATTTAAAATAAGTTGAGTTGTATGAGGCGTTGAATTTTTTCAACTTTAATTTTATTAAAGGTGAATGATGAAAAAACTAAACACCTCTATACAATTGGTGTATTTTAAATATAGAGTATAACAAATAATTATATAACATTTTTTATTAAATAGAATTTAAATATAATATTATTATAATATAGTTACTTTTTCTAACCCTAATTGTATTACCCATTGATTAATAATCCTAAGATATATTTGAGTTATGGTTAGGGTTACACTTTACATCATCGTTAAAGTTAGGGTTTAGGTTATGGATAGAGTTAGAGTTGGGATTATTATCAGGGTTAGGGTTTAGAGTTAAGGTTAAGATTATGGGTATGATCAAGGTTTACATCACAATTAGGGCTAGAGGTGGGTTTAGTTTGGTTTAGGGTTTGGGTTTAGATTATGGTTAGAGTTAGGGTTTAAGATTAGTTATGGGATTATATTTTAGGGTTAGGGTTTGCATCATGGTTAGGGTTAGGGTTAGGGTTAGGGTTAGGGCTAGGGCAAGGGTTTTGAGTATGGTTAGGGTTAGAATTATGTCAAGGTTAGGGTTTAGATTGGAAGTAGAATTAGGGTTGGGGTTATAATTATGATTAAGGTGAGTGTTTACATTAGGTTTTAGTTAGGGTTTACATTAGGGTTTATTAGGGTTAAAGTTAGGATAAAGTTTACAATAAGGGTTTAGAGTTGAGGATATGGTGTGGTTATGGTTTACATCGTGGTTTTGGTTACATTTAGGTTTTGGGTTAACAATATATAGTTAAATTTAGGCTTTGGGTATGGCTAAGGTAAGGATTGGGATTAAGATCAATCTTTAGGGTCAAGGTTAGGGTTTACATCATGATTAAGGTTTTGGGTTAGGTTTTGGATTAGTGATATAGTTAAGTTTAGAATCATTCTTAAGTTAGAGAAATACTTATGCTTACCATTAGGGTTAGGGTATAGGTTATGATTAGGGTTAGAGTTAGGATTATAGTTGAGGTCGAGTTTAGGGTTAAGGATAGAATTAAGGTTGGTTTTAGGATTTACTTTATGTTTAGGGTTAGAGTTAGGGCTTTGGTTAAAGTAAGGGTTAAGGTTAGTGTTTAGATTAGCTTTTAGCTAGAGTGAGGATTAGGATTTGGTTAGGGTGAGGATTAGGATATAGTTTACAAATATGGTTTAAGGTTGAGATTAGGGTTTGCATCATGGTTAGGGTTAGGGTTAGGATTTGGGTTAACGATATACTTAGGTTTTGTTTTTGGGTTATGGCTAGGGTTAGGGTTAGGTTTTATGATCAACATTACGGTTTACACCATGGTTAGAGTTTGTGGTAGTGATATAGTTAGGTTTAACATCATTCTTAGGTTAGATAAATAGTTAGGGTTAGAGATAGGGATAAAATTTATGTTAGGGTTAGAGTTTAGGTTATGGTTATGGTTAGAGTTAGGATTATAGTTATGGTTAGTTTTTATATTATGTTTAGGGTAAGGGTTAGGGTTAGTGTTTGGATTAGGTTTTATTTAGGGTGAACAAATTAGGGTTTAGTTAGGGTTAGGATAAATATTAGATTTAGGGTTTATAGTTGAGTTTAGGGTTTTTTCTGAATGATTAGGGTTAGGATTAGGTTTTGGGTTGAAGATATATTTAGATTTAGGGTCATTCTTAGGTTAGAGATATAGTTATAGTTAGGGTTAGGGTTAAGGTTTAGGCTATGGTTAAAATTAAAGTGAGGGTTAGGACCTTATTATTTAGTGTTATGATTAGAATTATGGTGAGTGTTAGAATTCACATGAAATTGTAAACCTAGCTTTATATATAATCTATGTATAAAATATGTCAAGATATATTGATGCATTTAACTTTTTCATCATTCAACTTTAATAAAAAAATAAACTTGAAAAAAATCAATGCCTCTTACATCTCAGCGTGTTTGGAGCATTTTCTATTCTACAAGATAGTTGTCACTTATTAAATGCTAGTATTTGTGTGGTGGAGCATTTCCTATTCTATAGGACTATTGTTGCTTATTACATGAAATAGAGAATGGAATATGAAACATTTATTTTTGTTTACATTATTACTTTTGATGACCTCCTAGATAGGGATTGATGCCATTGTAGAGTTCTCTCAACATAATAATGGTTAGGTTTTATGATTAGGATTGGGATTATGGTTATAGTTAGGGTTTGCATAATGATATGAGTAATTAAAAAGATAAATTAAATGAATATATATTAGTATTTTTGCCATAAATAAGAACTAATAACATAAGCTCCAAGCTAAAATTGCTTAACGATAGGCCAACATGTGCATACCCATGGGGTGATTGTGTTCTCAATATGAGACTTGACATTGTTTTCTAAACAAGCATATGAACTCAATTGTCCAGTCATATGAGCACAACATTGTTGACAACAATGTTAGGTTCTTAATAATGTAACAAATATGTAATGTGTTTAAGCCAATTTTATTTCATATCAGGTAACCAATTTCATTTTTTATCAATTTATATTAAGAAAGATTAAAATTTATTCAAATGTCAACTTTTATTGATATCTTGTTGCAGACCACGTGATTGGGTTCCTTTGAAGGAAATGAAGGAAGACTAGCATGCATGCCTAGACAACAAGGTTGGGTTTAAGGTGAGATTGGTAGTTTTTTTTAAAAAAAACTCTACAGGTTCATCAGAATTCTGACGATACTAGTCGTTGGCTTTTCGACGGTTACCCCAATAGGTTTTGATGAGAATGTGGTACATACGATGAAATTTTTTGTTGCATGTACAACAATCTCATCAAAGCCTTCTACCAAGTGATCGTTGAAGTTATGATGACTAGTATTGTTGAAACTCTGATGAATGTAAGCACATATGGTGTATTCAACTTTCTATGAACATTTAGTCAAAATTTTGACAAAACTATTTTCATCACACCCTCCAACAAAATTCCACTGATGAAAATATAACCAAGGTTTCATCAAAAAATCAACAAAGCATCGTCAAAATTTTGACAAAATTTCATGGGAATTTGCACCCAAATGCACTAGTGGGGACTTCATTTCCCTCATTTTAGTTTTTTTTTTCTCCAATTGGGTTTCTCAACTTCATTGTCATCATATTATGCATTATCAAGTGTGTATTTGTAAAATTGTCACTATAATTTCTTATGTCTTTTGAACTTTAACCATCTAATTTTTAAAAGATTTGAACAACATTAACATATATTAATCTTTATTTTCTTTTAACAATGTCTTGAACTTATCGAAGACATACATTTACCATTGTTTTAATAACTTTTTACCTACTTTTCCAAATTTGAAATAATTATATATTATTATTCTACACTTCATTCTTTACAATTTTTTCAAAAAACATATAATTGATTAGTTTGGTACAAGTTATCAATGACACATGAACAAGTACCTAATTTTCAAGATATATTCAGTTTGAAAATTCCTAGGAAAAATATTCAACCAAAAACTACAAAAAAAAATAAACAAGTTCTATTACTCACTCTGAACTATCTTTGTTTTTCAAAATACCAAATACAACTATATACTATGTTGCTTAAAAAAGGAATAGTTTTGAGTATGCAAAAGATCTGGCCCCCTTAATCTTACCCATTTTAAAAAATAAAAATAGTATACTAGAAACTAGATTCAAAGTACTGCAATTACAATTCAAAATTTGAGTGCCCAAGTCTCAAATTACTTCCCCAAGCTCGGGATTAGCTAATTTTAGGGGGGGGGGGGTGGCCACTTATACCCCTTTTTGTTCACCATCTTGGTGCACATGACCCCCTACAAGAATTATAATCATAATAGACATAAAATTATTTATAAACAATTCAACTTCTTTTGAATATACACATAACTTTAATCTCACTTTCTTATCATATATCCACATATGTGTTTATCTAACTTACCAGTCATTTTTGCAAATAGTTTTAAAATCTTTGACAAGTTAATGTACTAGAAAAATACCAAAATAAGTTTGGGTCAAAATATATTATGCATTCACACCACTAGAAAATACCAAAGTAAATTTTCCTCTAAATATATTATGCATTGATTGTTCTAATCTTAAAAGCACAAAATTAGAGATACTACTAGAAAAATACTAAAATAAGTTTTCACCTAAATATATTATGCATTCATTATTCTAATCTTAAAAGTACATAAGTACATGCACTAGTAGAAAAATATCAAAGTAAATTTGGATCTAAATATATTATGCATTTATACAAGTTTAAGATAATCTTAATATGATTGAGCTTAAAGACCATTTTTTAAATTTGACTTACTTAATTAATTCATTTGAAATTACACTAACTTCTTTAATAGAACTCACATATTAATATGATTTGAGAGAGCCACTTTAACAATTTGAACCAAAATTATTTGTACTTACTTTAACTTATGAGTTTGAAACTTTAAACTTCTCTCCTTATAATACAGTTAGATTTCTAATCAATATAAATTCATATTTCACAAGGAATGCATTTCACGAGGAAACTTCAAACTTAAAAGGAGCTCAGTAACAGATTACGAGGAGCTCTTTGATCAAATGATGAAAGATTAGAATAGTTGATAATGAATGAATTACAATAATTTTGTTATATAAAAGTTATTATTTCAAGAAACTTATCTTGAAAAACTAAATAATTTTTTTTAAAAAACCAGCGGTAATCTTCTGTAATGTCCTTCACTTACATGATTGTACTGTCCAACAAACCACTATGATTATACTGTCCAACAAGAAGAATCTAGCGGCTGTTAAAAGTGAAATTTAGAGCAAGAAAGAGAGAGTGTGTGTTTAGTTGGTCAGTTGTGATGAAGATGGGATTGCACAGCTGCTCTGGCATTCCTTTTCTCCAGAAAACGTTGCAGAGAATTCTGTCTAGCAAGTGGAAAGTTTGCTGCCACAACTACATGATGTTAGTAATCTTTTGTTCTATCAAATTTGTTAAGAAATGAAAGAGTGGTAAACTTCTTTTCACAGTCCATAAAAAATGAGATAATCTGCTTTCAGATTCTGTCAAAAAAAAAATTGGAGTGACTTACCAGGGTTTGGTGTGATAGAGGGTTGGCTCTGATCGGTGTGTTCCACTGAAGACGTTTTCGCTGGACAAGTAGGGGTGGGAATTTGATGGGTAAATGAGGATTTGGAACTACTTTCTCTATTAGCCAATTCCATTATGGCTTCTGCCTGCATCCATTCAAGTAATCTATATGAATTTCCATAGATACAGTCTTTTTTTCAGTGTATATGATTATGTAATGTTTAATTGGAAATAAATTGCATAGCCCATCTTCATATGAGCTCTGATTAAGACTATCACTCAATTTCTGTGGAAGGAAACAAAATGGATTATTTAGAAGTTTATAAATGGGTTTACCAGGTCTGGAGACGCTTCATAAACATTGACTGTTCCAGCATAGAAAATTGTGAGTGGACTATACTGCTGTTGCTGCTGTTTGTCTTGTGTTGAAGGAGATCTGCTAGTCCATGAAATAACAAGGAACGTATTGGAAATTGAAATTAACATTTAATGCATTCATCAACAAAACATCATAAGGAAGGAAATCTTTTGTTTTGTATGTGATTTTGAGATGTGTGACCTAATTTTCAGCTTTTACACGGTATTAAAATTTTAAATCTGCAAGATGATTTAGTCATGAAATTTTGCTGGGCACAAAATAAATCCTAACCATTGGGTTTCCCCTGTCTACATTTATGGTTTCATCGAAATATATAGATAGGTGATTATCTTTCACTTTTATACATCTTATGACAGATTATCTTTCACTGTTATGATATATTCATTCTAATCATTTGCCTTAACGGGTACTGACCTTATTCTAAGTTATCTTTCTCCACAAATACTTACAGTCAAGCTTTAAAAATTTAAAACTTACTCTCACTGTATATCTCTGTTAGTGGTTGCAGTTTCAAATTGAAAGAGAATGTTAGCAGGTTTCAAACCACAAAATCAACTGTAAATGAATATTTGTAATTTGTTGAAAGGTAATACTTAGAAAATTTACATGTATAGCATTATTGCTGGATGGGCACTTTTCCTAATTAGATTTTTTTTCCAGAAGCTGGCCAATTCCAAAACTAAATCCTAGTTCATTTTCATTCTGATAACTGTGCTGTTCTATGGTATTTTTTCCATTTTCGGAAAGAATTTATAGAAGGATTCTTTCTTTCTGACAAAATTAGAGATGATCAAATTAATTTTAGATTGTCTGGCACAGGCCATCTGTTTTGACATAAGCGTTTATCATTGTTCACCATCATTTGAAAAAATCACAAATATTTCAATTGACTATTATGCAATGTAAGTTGTAAACTGATCATACAATTTATTAGAAAATATGAAATACAGTAAACAATGAATAAAATAGCTCTAATCTTATAAATCATATAACACATTTTAATATTATTATAAATTACCAAAATCTTATATCTCATATTATTATGATTGGAGCAGAAATTGAATTTTCAGGTGAAGAACACCACTATCTAGAATGACTCTAACTGACTGTAAAATTTCATTCAAACCAGCAAAAACTTACCACAGTTTAAGGTTTGACATTTTGCAGTACAAACGATGTAAGCACAAACATCAAGACTTAAGATGAAAAAGAAACCTTAGAACAATCTTTAATCAATATGAAAATTCATAACAAAAGTCATCTCAAAAGAAAGTTGAAATACGAGAAATAGCAATACCTGAATACAGGAAAAGTACTGTCCCAAATAGGGGAATGGAAGCTAGGAAATGGGTTTTGGAGCATCCCATGACTGGCCTGGTCTGTGCTTTGAGGAGCACAGAACAAGTCCAAATCCAGATCAAGATCACCCACTTCCCTTTCCCCTCTAAACCTCAACATAGGCGTTGAAACGAATGTGCTTCTCCTTTCTCCTGATTCGCTCCTCTCTTCTGTTTTCTGCATCTTTTCACAGGCCAATCTTTACTTCGAAATGTTTTCTTTTCAACTAATAGCATCAAAACTTTTGGTCAAAAGTGCTTATCTAATGGACCAACAAAACACTATAGTGGCTTAAAGCCTTGTATGCAAGAGGAACAAGGAGAATGTTCACGGCCTACATTAACTATTATACCTTTAACAAAAAAAAATTAAAAAATAAAAAAGTATTTCTATATTTCATGATAATTTTTAGATATTTTATTTGGATAGTCATAAATTGTGTTTTAAGTCATATTATATGATTTATTATCAGAATTTGATTATCAATAATTGATGATAGATCATGAAGTATGATGGAACTTAATTCTTATCAATATCTGATAATAGATCATGTAGTATGATCAGAAACGTTGAATTTTTATCAACATGTTATAATAGATCATGTAGTATGATCTGAAACTTGAATTCTTATCAACATGTGATGATAGATCATGTGGTATGATCCTAAATGTTGAACACTTATCAAAACACGATGATAAATTATATCGTATGATCCAAAAAGCTGAATTCTTATCAACACATTATGATAAATCAGGTGGTCAGATTCGAAATGTTGAATTCTTATCAACATGTGATGATGGATCATGTGGTATATCCAAAATATTGAATACTTATCAAGATCGAATGATAGATCATGTGGTATGATCTGAAATGTTGAATACATATCACTGTCTGATAATAAATAGATCATGTCATACGATCCGAAACATTGAATTCTTATCAATAATTGATAATAAATCAGATAATATGATTTGAAATGTCAAATTTTAAAATTATTCAACACAGAAAATAAAAAATTATTTAATAAAAGATAGTCAATTTCAAAAACCAGAAATTTTCAGTTCATCAAATTTATTAAGAACATATTTTAAATTGTATGAATTTGGTTACATTGAACAAATCAATTTTTCGAATCAAATTTTATGATGAAAAGTATAATTCAAAACAATTACAATTAATGAAACCTTTCACATTCAATACAGTTTTGTTTGAACACCTCTAATGATACTTTATTTGACATGCCACTGAGCTCCTGAATTCCATCTCCACAGTCCAACAACTCTGAATCTTTTGTTTAAAAAAGAGTTTTGAGCATGTGGAATGGGAAAATAAGATGGCAGCTGAACTACCTAGTCAAGCAGACATGTTTCAATGCATTATCAAATGGGTTGTTACCCGAATTCAATAAAAGATTAAATTCACATGTGATTTTTCCATTGTGGCACATTTATCTCTTTATCTTTTGCGAAATGTTTTCCTTGTCGGTCATAGCTTTAACACAAAAGAAACAGAGCTTCCAGGTCAAAAGAAAATATCATGTTTTATTAGAATTGTTTATAAAGTTGAGTAGAATCATACCGTTATTTTTGACTTATGACCTATATTTTATGATGCAAATTTGGTACAATACATTATATTTTTTTAAATTTAAATTATTTTTAGTTATAGATATCATATTTGTAAGTTTAAATTGATCAGACATAATTATTACATGAAAAATATACAAATTTAATAATTGATATTCTTTTGAATTTGAATCTTTTTCGTTATGAGCATCATTCTAATTTACTTTTATATGAAAAAATAATAATTATATATATATGAATGAATAATTTCTTTTTAAATCAAGACCAATAATAATATAAATAAATTACAAAAGAAAAATTAATTTTCTAACAAACATGAAAACATATGATAAAGAAAAAAAGAAAGATCAATTTCTATAAAAAATTACTTTCAATTAAAATAAATTAAACCTTTTAATAACCTCACACAATAAAATAATGTACAAATATCAAAATACACTTACAATAAGATAAAAATTTGTACAAATATTGATATTACACTAAAGTAGTTTTTAAAAAAAAATCATTTTAAAATAGATATCAATCCCTTTCGCATCACATGGAAAAGTTTTTATAAAGCTTACAAAGTCATGCGTACAAGTAGAGGCCAGCATGTAAAAGATGCAAAACTTTTATAAATTCATTCTTGTTTTGATCCTACAAAACAAAGAAGCCTGTATCATATGTCAATGATGGCGAGGTAGGTATCTTTGATTTTAAAAAAGGCAATGAATAAATTAATTATAGTACCAACGTTTTGAAGAATAAATAAATACCACAGACTATGAAAATGCACGGCAAGCAGTTGAAATCAATGTGCAATTTCACAGTAATTAGAGAAGAATGTTTTTGGGTATATGTCAGCGTATGTCAGCTTCAGCATTTTTTCTGTTGCAGTCATCGTTAGTATTGTTGTTTTATCTATGTTTTCCCCTTATTTTCTTTTATTCTTATGATTTATGTATTAAAGATATAAAACTTTCATAATTTATAATAATTGTTTGTAAAGATATAAATTTTTTATAAATTATAATGAAATGTGTTATTTAAATGATGACTATTTCATTTAGATGTTTCAAATTAAGTTAAAGGTTTTTTTTTTATGATTTAAAATGTTTTAGTATTTTTTATTTATCGAATTTTTAGATCATATTGAATAATCTTAATGACAGATCATAAAGTGTTATGTGAAACGTGGATGAAGGAAAAAATTTAGAATTAAAGTCAGAAATTTGCAAACTATGATTTATACAGTAAAAAATGACAAAATTCTTCTACATATAATTGTGTAAAAGCTTCTAGCAATGATATTTTCCATCACACTGTTATTCATCCTCAAAATAAAGGAAAAAGCTAAATTTTAAGAAGAAATATAATGAATAAATTATAAACTAAATTATTTAAAAGAAGTAATAATAAAAGTTCATAGAAAGAAAAATACTAAAAGGGAGAAGTTAAAACACAAATGATGATACAAATAAAAGATCAAAGAGCAAGAGAAATAAAATAATATTTGATGATAAAAGAAGGAATGGCTTAACTATTATATTTATTAACAGCACTAATGCACATTGGTAGTCTTTCTTGACTTTGGGACAGCCTTTTTTCTAACTACTTATAGTTCTTATTGACTTTGCAATCTCATATTAATTATATGGTTGTATATATTCAATATTGTAGTTGATAGTTGCAACTCTTTATGATTGTAGTTGTATTGTTGATGAATATGGTTGAATCCTATAATGTCACCTCCATTTTGATTTTCTATATAATGGGTGTGTTGCCTCTCTTTTCTTAAGGAAATTTGGGACTTTGGGATATTTATTTATTTTATGATCTATAGGAGATCAAAGAGCAAGCTAAAGATTGAAAGAGATCCATAAGTGAAAGTTGAGAGATCCAAAAGATATCACATCTATCCATTCTTGTTGTTGTTGTATGTTGTTTTTTATTTTATTGAAAAATCTTTCAGATTTTACGAAAGAGGGTGTGAGTGAAATTTTTTGTCTAATGCATGAGTGAAAATTTTTATCTCAGTAGATAAGAAACTAAAATCAGTTATTACTTTTGAAAGCGAAAGTCTTTTTTTTAAGAATAAAGCTTTCAAAAAGTAAAAAAGTGAACTAATTTTGTAAGTGATAATAATTTTGAAAGTGAATTTATTGTAAAGTGACAAATCAATATTTTGTAATTAAGTGCATTACGGGTTGTGGACACTTATTTTCAAAGAAAAATGATTAAAAAATAGGTTTTTTGTGTGTGGGTCCCAATTGAAGGGACAAGGAGGGTATTCATTGCAAAGATCTCTCTATCGAGCACTTGGGTCATTGTGCATATTTTCATGATAAATATGATAGACAATGTAATGTCTTATGTGTTGATTCATGTCTCTAAAGGACACAATTTTATATATTGGTGTATTAGAATGCAAACTCTACTCAGATCTACGGATTTGTGGGAAATTGTTCAAAATGAATATGTTGAAATAGCATATGTAAATGCATTAAATGACCAACAAAAAAGGGAATACAAATAAAATATAAATAAAAATAACGAAGTTTTATTCTTAATTTCAGGGTGCAATCACTCAAGTCATTTTTTCTAGGATTAGTGGTGCAGTTCGTTCTAAGCAAGCATGACAAATATTAAGTAATGCATATCAAGGTGCACAAACAACTAAATTACTAACAATGAGGAAAAATTTTTAAAACATAAAGATGACAACTAGTGAATTTGTCAATGGATTTCTGACAAAGTTAGAAGGTCTAGTGAGTTAGATGAAAGTACTAGGAGAAGATGTAGATGACAAGCATGTCATTGAAAAGATTTTGAGAAGTTTGATTCTGAAATTTGAAGGTGTGGTCTCCACAATTGACATTTCTAAGGATCTCTCAAGCATGCAAATTGATGAAATAAGTGAAATTTTGTTAATTGTCAAAGAAAGAATGAAAAGTAATGAAGAAAGCTTAGACAAAGCATTTTACTCTAAATAAAATATAAGAGGAAAAAGAAACACATTCTTCAAGAGTCATAGTAAAAATGATGATCTAACAATAAGACTGAATACAAAGGTGAATCTATCAATTCTACAGGAAGATGAAATTATTCCAAAGGAAGAAGTAGCAACTTTAGAGGAGGTGGAAGAGCAAGAGGTAGAAGTAATGGGGGAAACAATAGTAAAAGGAATGCCCAATGTTTTCATGGAAATAAGTTTGGACATTATGCTTTAGAATGTTAGAAAAAAAAGGTGAAACAAAAAAGAGAAGTACCCATAGCATTGTTGAAGATAAACAAAATTTATTTATTTCTTACTTCAATACAAGTGTAAATGAAAAAAAATGTGTGGTGTATAGACTTTGGATGTTTTTCACATATGACATCTAATGAGCATCTATTTGTCAACTTGTATCAAAAGAATCAAAGTATTGTAGTAGTACGAGATAAAGATTATCATGGAAGTAAAGGTAAGGGTACCATTGTAGTTACAATAGAATATGGTGAAGTGAAGCATATCAATGAAACTTTATTAGTTCCAACACTCAAAAAGAATTTATTGTCTGTTGGATAAATATTAGATAAAAATTATCAAGTGACTTTTGATAAGAATGAGTGCATAATAAGAGATAAATTAAAAAGGAATGTAATTGTTGCAAGAGAACAAATGACAGGGGACAAGATGTTTCCTCTTTATCTTACTCATGGAAACCAAGCACTAAGGTCTAGAAAAATAAGTGAAAATAAGATTTGGCATAAGAGATATGGTCACCTTAGTTTTAATGGTTTTATTTTACTCAAAAGATTAAAAATGGTTGAAGGTATACCATTTATTGAAGACATAAAAGAAGTGTGTGAAAAGTGTATTGTTGGAAAAATAAAGGATAATTTTTTTTGTTGGAAAGTCCAATAGAGAAAAATAACATCTTGAGATAATCCATACAGATTCGTGTGGTCTTATGGAAACACCTTCTTTGAACAAATCCAAATATTTTCTAACCTTCATTGATGATTACTCAAGAAAAACTTGGGTATATTGTTTGATAAAAAAAACCATAAGTATTTGGTAGAGCTCAAGAGGTTTGTTGAAAAACAAAGTGGTAAGTATATCAAAGTGATAATTTTAGACAATGGAGGTGAGTACAAGTCAAATTAGTTTATTGACTTTTGAAAAAATTACGAAATCAAAAGAGAGTTCACTACTTCCTACACTCGGCTAAAAAATGGAGTTGTTGAAAGGAACAATAGGACAATTGTTGAAATGGAAAGAAGTGTGTTGAAAGAGAAAAAAATGGATAAATTTTTTTGGGCAGAAACAGTATACACAATGGTGTTTCTTGTAAATAGAAGTCCTACAAAAATAGTGAAAGGAATGACTCCTAGACAAGTATGGTCTGGGGTAAAGCCAAGTGTTGATCACTTCAGAGTATTTGGGTGTCTTTCGTATGCATACATACCAAAAGAAAAAAGGTCTAAGTTAGATGATAAAGTCCTTAAATGAATTTGCATTGGTTATGGAACTGAAAATAAAACATATAGGTTATATGTCTAATAGTGAAAAAGCTTGTGATAAATAGAGATGTGGTATTCAATGAACTAGCAAAATATACCAAAGAAAATTAAATAAAAGGAAAAGAGGTATTAATTGATCAAGTTGAAGAGGGGGAAGAAGAAGATGCACTTGAATCATCTAGCACATGAGCAATAAAATATCAAGAATATCAAAGAACGACATAAAATCTAATCATCCATCAACTCTTATGTTAGATTCAAATTTTGAAAAATTGATAACAAGGTCACAAGAAAAAGTGAATTTTTCATTGATGACTCAAATCATGGAAAATAATGAGCCACAAACATTTGAACAAGATCAAGAAAAAGAAGAGTGGAAATTGAAGGAATGAACACCGAAATAGACATAATTGAAAATAATGACACGTGGGATTCAGTTCAATTACCTCCTCATAAGGAAGTTTATCAAATAGATGAGAAGAGTTCTTTCTTGAATGGATATATTGATGAGGAAGTGTATGTTTCAAAACCTAAAGGTTTTGAAATGAATTAAGGAATATTATGTCTACAAATTAAAGAAGGCCATATATAGTCTCAAGAAGGCACCGAGAGTGTGGTATTCAAGAATAGACTCATACCTACAACAGAAAGATTTTTCACAGAGTCAATTAGATCCAAATCTTTATATCAAAAACTAGAAGCTAAAGATATATTTATCTTAGTTTTCTATGTTGACGATCTTATCTACACAGGGAATAATCTAGCTTTATTTGCAGAGTTTAGAGAAGCCATGATTACTGAGTTTGAAATGACAAATTTGGGAAAAATGCATTCCTTTCTTGATATAAAAGTATGGTAAAACAAAGATGAAATATTCATGTCTCAAAAAAAATATGCTTTGAACAGATATCCTAAAAAAAATTCATATGCAGAGTTGCAAACTAGTTGCAACACCTATTGAAGTTGGACATAAATTGTCTATGTTTGATGTGTCAATTCCAGTGAGTCCCAATCTATACAAACAACTGATTGAAATTTTGATCTACTTAACTACTACTCATCGAGATATCACATAGGTAGTGAGTTTGGTCTCTAGATTCATGTCAGAACCTAATAAAATACATTGGAATGCAACTAAAAGGATTCTCATATATGTTAGAGTGACATTAAGCTATGGTCTCAAATTACAACAATTAGAGGATAGTAGATTGGTTGGCTATACATATTTAGATTGGGAAGGCTCTGTTGATGATCAAAAGTCTACATCTAGTTACACTTTTAGCCTTGGTTTAGCAATGTCCTCTTGGGAGTCCAAGAAACAAACTACAGTATCACTTTCTATTGTAGAGGCATAATACAATGCTACAACATCAACAACTTGTCAAACTGTATGGTTGAGAAGATTACTAAAAGACTTACACCAAATTCAAAATGAACCTACTTTGTTGTATTGTGACAAAAAGAGTGCTATACAAATGACAAATAATATACTATTTCATAGTAGAAACAAACATATTGGGATACAACATCACTTTATTAGGGAATTGGTTCAACACGGCTTGATCAAAATTGTGTACTTCAATATAGAAGATCAAATTCTAAATATAGATTCACAAAGACTCTAGCTTGTGAAAGGCTCTAGAAGCTCAAATATCTATTGTAATCACCTAAAAATCATCAGGACTAAATCAAGTGAGCAACTAAGGCAAAATCAAATAAATAAATTATAATCATTCCAAAATATAATTTTAATTAAAAATCAAAAGCCAATAAATCAATTTAAATCAAGATAAATCAATTAATTATGTAATTAATCTAATTAATTGTAAAGTTCAATTTAAACAAAATTGACCCATTCAAGGGGTACACATGGCTAAACAAATCAATTAAATTCAATTATTAAATCATTATTTTCCCTCACCCATCACATGGGAGGAAAATACCTCAACCAATGGGAATTAAGGATTGGACTCACATGGATCAAGCTCAAATCGAATCTCAATCACACATAAGGTGAGAGCATCTTGACCACGTAGTCTCTTTGTCCCAAGCTTTGAGAACAATCCATTTAAATCATCCCCAAAGGTGGAAACATGGACTTAACCTTAATCCAACCATGATCAACTCAACTCCACCCCCCATGCTTGCTAAAATCTATAAAAGAAAGGCATAAATCAATGGAAAAGGATCCACAAATCTGAGAATTGCATCAAACCTCTTGATTTTTTGAGCTAGAAAGGCAATTTTAGCTATTTTAAGCATACTTTTCATTTGGAATTCACTTAATTAGCTTAAACATCTATCATTTCTCATTTTAAGGTTGTCACTAATGGAGACTTGCTGAGAGCTTATCATTAGCAAACTTAAATAGAGAGCCATAGAGTTCTCATTAGTTGTATTTGCATTTGAATAGCTTACTAATTGTGGTATATTTGCTTATTTAGATCATTTATTTCTAAATCAACCCTATGAAGGTACTTTTAATAGTACACAAAATGGCACCCACCATGGGGCATTAGGCCTCATTCATTTGTTTTTTGGAAATGTACTAGTTTCTTGGTATTTTTCCTTGTTTTATAGGTTTTTCTATGCATTTGAGACTTTGTGCTACGCATCCAAGCATTCCTACTACACATTCAAGGTCTGAAGTAGCCCGTTTGTGATAAAGTTGTGCGTATTTACACGGAGAAGTTGCGCATTTGATATTTCTTCTATTCTGTCTTAAATTCTTTCTGCACATTCACCCTAACCTCGAAGCACATTCAACCTATCTTGTTGTGCGTTCAATGTTTTCTTTATGCACATTTTCCTAATTAAATAGCGCATTCAATTTCTGTATCAATGCATTTGATTTATTTTGCTATACATTCTAGCATTTTAGCAGCGCATCTAATCAGTTTTGCTACGCATTTGATTAATTTTAAAATTTGAAAAATCTTCTAGTCCATGATGAATTTCCTATGTTTTTCCAATGGTAGGTCATAAAAAAGTTTAAAATCTAGAGAGAAGAAATAACAGAGAAGATAAAGCCATAACAAAGAGGATAAAAAATGAGAATATAACACATATCAAGCATGTTTTGGAGGATTCCAAGTAAGAAGGTGAGGCTTATGAATATTATATACAAGTTGTAAATCTTATAAATCAAAGTTTGTATCCTTAAATTGGACTTTTATTCCTTAATCAATTTTTAGTTAAATTTGAAAACTAAGGCTTAGAATTCATTTTTTGTTTGTTTTCTTCTTTTTTCTTGGTTGTGTTGACTAACTATTTTGAAGAAGAGGCAAGGGAGCTGGAAAAGTCACCAGTAGGTGAGTTAAAAACATGAAAATCTTCATTAAAAATGCCCCTAGCCTTAGCTAGCTTCGAAATAAGGTAAGCCTTTAAACTTTGGTCAATTTTTGCTTAAATTGTGGCATTGTTATTTCAAATCTAGTAATTAAAAAAGCCTATTATTTTTTGAGGAATTTGATACTAGGCCAATGCTCTTCACTTTTTAAGTGAATCAAAATGCCAAAACTATCAAATTCCTTGATTAAAAGAAAGGCTAAGGAATAATCAAGCACCTAAATCAAAAACCCCTTGTTTACAGAGGAGAGTAGAAAATACTTGATTCCCATTAGTTAGAGGGTTTAGATAATTGAACCTTGTTAATTGTGATGGGAGGAAAGGATAGTAGGGATGTGCTCTTCACCTTTTGGTGAATCAAACTCCTAAACCTATCTCTTAATTTTAAATATTCGCTTTCAAAATGAACATGCTAGAACTTTAGTGGGCTTGTCTCCCGAGATTTTCCTTAACGAGGCCGGTTTGAGGGACAGCCCAAAGTGGGATACAATTGCCTTTTCCGCAATAATCTGACCCACTATAAAAAGAAATGTATTCATCCTTAATGGGGTGTATGAAAAAAGGATATTAAGTTTTGAACTTCCTCGGGTAGTCCTTTGGGATTGCGCAAAACTCTAACATACCGGTGGTGGGAAGCCCCTTATTTTTGGGGGATGAAACTTGATATCTCTTTTAAATGGAATCTTGAATAAATACCTTGTTAAATTAGAAACCATACCTTGTAAAGTCATGCTTACGAACCAATTTGACAACTAGGTAGATTGCTTGGAGTTACTTATTATGAAAAACCTGTGATAACGTGTGAATATTTCAAACACTTTGTGTGTAGAGGGTAAAAAATAACAAGTGTATTTGTGGTTTCTTTGTTTGAAGATACATATATAAAGGAAGAAACATCCATTTTGATAAATCATCTTACAATTTTAATATCTTCTTAAAAAGAACAATCACCAAGTTTGGGGAAAACAACTTCAAATCAAACCATTGTTGATGTTGGTTTCCACATGATCTCACAAACTAAAACTAAATTTACAAGAAGATGACACTTGCATAGAAAGAGAGGTCCCCAAATTTGAATCCCAAACTCCTTTCATTGAAACTCAAGAACAAGAGGATAGTCTCCTAAACCTGTTTGAAGAAAGAGTCAATCCAATGGATCGAAATGCAGTATTTTATGATTACCTTCATGGGGGAAACAATGAAGAACAAGGACCAACAAACCAAGGAAAAATTATTCAAATGAATCAAGGACCTAAAGAGATAATTGAAGATAAAGCCAACAGGGTGGCCCAAGATCTCAAGTTCCTTGAAATTATGGAGAAACTTTTATAGAGAAATAAGGAAAGATATTTCCTTAACTTAGCCCAATCAGGGGTAAAACTTCCTCATGACTATGACATTGCAACACTTAAGAAAGATGAGGAAGAAGATAATCCTTTAGGTGCTATGAATAAACAATTCCAAGCATAAATCGATACAATGAAGAAAGCAGCTAAACCAAAGCCCTTTTCCATCGAGGCTTTATGCCCATTTCCATTTGATAAGAGCTTGGTTATGGCACCTTTTCTGCTTAACGTGGTCTTTCCTAAATATGATAAATACATGGGTAAATCAGACCCACAAGACCATATTAGATAATTTTGTGCCTTAAGTATAGAATTCATGCACGACACCACCTATTTAATGATGCTATTTTCAAGAAGCCTATGAGGCCAAGCTATGGAGTGGTTTTTCGAACTGCCATAAGGGATTAAAATGTTTGAAGAATTAGCCTCAAAATTCATGACTCATTATTCCTATAACATAGAGCACGAAATCACCATACCTAACCTATGTGATACCAAAGAAAGTGATGGTGAGTCTTTTCTAGGGTTTCTCCAAAGATGGAAGATGATTTTTGCATGATACCCATGAAGTATACCCGAGAAAGAAAAGATGGAAATATTTATGAATAACCTAAATATGGAGATGAACTATAGGCTCCAACTTCAATCTCCCCCTACATTTGAGAAGATCATAAAAAATGGGATCAAAATTGAAGAAGTGTTGGTAAGAAGAGGTGAAATAAAACTATCCAAAGATAACAAAGGTTTCCCCAACACTAACAACAATAATAACTTATCTAATTATAATAATGATAAAGGAGCCAACAATAACAATGATAAACCAAGATTGTGGTTGAAAACACTAACTAGAATCTTGTAAATGATGGAGTTGTAGAAGCACACAACTTGAAGGCTACTACTTTTAATTTATCGAGTAGGTCTAATCAAACACATAATGTTAACCAAATGACCGTGGCTCCTTTCAACAAAAACAACAACAACAATAACCCCAAAAACAACCCTTTCAATAATTAAAATGTCAATAAGTCTAAACCTTTCTTCTCCACATACCAAAGAAGGAAGTTCACATTCCTGGGTGAACTATTGGAGAATGTGTTGAGAACTCTCATGGCCAATAAAATTATCGTTCTACCTGAATCAAGGCCATATGAACCTCAAGTCAAACCTACATTATGGAATGACTCGCATCATTGTGAATATCATCGTAACAAAGGACATAAGACAAACCAATGTATGAAATTGAAACATCTAGTCCAAGACTTAAATGATGATGGTAACATAAAAGTGGAAGGACCTCAAAACAATGAGGATCATATGGATTTCAAGAACCCTTTCCTAAACCATGAAAAGGGGGAAGCATCAAATTCCAATCACAATAACAAAAGGGGTAATGAAAAGGTGAATTTTTCCCACACTTATGACAATACCATTAATGCCTTAAGTGGTTTTGAAGATACAAGCAATGTTATTGTGTTAAAGGAAAAATGAAAGGAAGCAGCATCTAATGTTGTGACTAGGGGGAAAGCATCAAAGATCACTCTATCAAGAGGTTCCCCTAGGATTGTCCTACCTAATCAAAGATCCTCCTCTTCAAAACAATAAAATTTGGTGGGCCAACTACAAAGAACCCCTATCCAAATTTCTATCTTAGAGTTGCTTAAAATTTCACCCACTCAGAAGGAGATTTTGGAAAAATCCCTTGTTGAAACAAACATGCCTTTGAATTTGGATGCGGGTAAGTTCCAAAATATGGTAGGTCATCTTGTTGCACCCCATTGTTTATCCTACTCTGAGAAAGATGATATGTCCTTGAATCAACCACAAAACTTTTCATTTCATATAAAGGTTTTGATCCATAATCATAGGGTTAAGAGAGTCCTCACTGATGGGGGAGCCAGCCTAAATATCTGCACCTTAAACTTTGTTAAAGCCGTAGTATTTTCTGAGGAAGTTATTGACCCAAAGAAGAAAATAACCATTAAAGCTTACGATGATGAAGAAAGAGCCTCTAAAGGTATAATAGTACTGAAATTGCAAAAAGAGACCATTTGCCAAGTCTTAGATCTGAAATTGACCTACAACATCTTATTAGGAAGGCCATGGATCCACAAAATCCAGGCAATTCCTTCAACATATCATCAATGCTTAAAATTTTCATACATGGGACACTAGTAGATTTGAGGTCAAATTTTGACCAAATTTATTGACCAAAGTGGAAATGGTCTTAAAATTTTCTTTTTTTTTTCCTTTTATCCCCGTGTTGGTCGAAATTTTGACCAATACGGGGATAAAATGTAAAAAAAAAAAGAAAGATGCATTTCATTTTTACTTTACCCCTTTCTTTTTCGGCACAGGCGACAGCGGGCGAGAGCGGGTGAGAAGGTGGGGACAACTGTGTATGAATTTTTTGTCTCTAATTCTATTTTTTTTCTAAATTGTTATATGGTTTTACTATTCCCGCAAAGTGTTAAGAAAGATGTAATAAATCTTCACATCTTTGTGTTGCTCTAGCGACAGTAACCAGTGTGGAACATTGTGTTGCTATCGAGTTTCTTTGTAATGAAATTTGTTAGACTGTGATAGAACTTTAATAAGCATTATCGAAGTTTCAATAAAATATGTTAGGGCATAGTTTATTGGTTTTATGAAACTATGGAATCTGCGTTGAATAAAACTGTGATGTTATCCAGTTTGTATTATAAGAGGTTTTGAACTGTTATAACTGCATAGAATCATTTTAGACTTCACAGCTTGCAAGAATCGGTATATCGGGTTCGATTATATGTTAAATCCTTGACTTGCGGTTCCCCAAATGGTTATCAATACCTTTGGATGGAGAGCAAGCCAAGGATAGATGTAAACAATGAAACATTGAGCACAGAAAATGGGAAGCAATTGGCTGCTTCTAGAACCGATGCCCGAACTAGTGCATAAAAGGTGTAATCAAATCGGTGCCTAATTGGCACACATTATGTGAACAGTTCGCAAATTGTGCCCTAAATAAACAATAAACAAGAAAACAAATGGTGAGTCAATTAGATGAACATATTTTTGGATACCCTAGACCGTAAAAGGGGTGAATACAACCCAGTGGTAAACGGGTGTTTAATACCAGTCGAATTTGATTGCACAGTCTCAAAGGAATGTTAGATATTAACAGTAAAGACAATCTATCGAATCTAGATTGAGGATACTCTGAATTTGTGAAGAATCATCTTCTGTGAAAGAATGTTTAAAGTGGGGAAGTTCGATAGCCAAAAGTCAAGCTAGGCTTACAAAATCTTTTACCGATTGCAACCACTCATCAAACCACTGCTAAAACTTCCAGATGGAACCAAGTTTAAATTGATCAAATAGACTCAAAGATTCCCTGTAGAAGTTTGTAGTGATAGTTAGTGGTTAAAGAGGTAAAGTCACAAGCCTTATCAATACCTGTAGAAGAACACATTGTGCCTGCTCTGTTCACATTGCAGAAATAGAGAAAATAAGAAGAATCAAATACAAATCTTCAAGTTAAAGTTGTGATCAGCTGTAACACAAAGAGTTATGTTCAAAAGAGTGAATATACATATATTGTAAACACAGAAGTTATATTTGCCTGTGGTAAGAAACAGAACCGGAAAACATCACAAGCTAAGTTTGGTAGATTGTGTAAAGAAATTACAGTCATCAATTGGCAGTCTGAAATTTATATTTTCTATTACCAAATTGAGGGATTTGGAATTATCAGTTGAATTTGTGACTGTGCTTGGAGTCATTAATCGTGTGAACCTATAATAGAATGTGGGAATCTATTCAAACTTTAGCTGTCTAAAGCTTGGCATCAAACTGTTATGATTTCAAGAATAGGTTACACATTTGGTGTTATTTTCTTTTATTAGAATCAACAAATTAAAAGTGACACTCACTATAAGGACAGTCACAAATGAGGATAGTCACAAATGAGGACATCTCACAGTGACTATCCCTTGTGCAATTGCCACTTGAATGCATTGCTATTGAACCACATTAATGCTTTTTTCCTTCAACAAATGAGGATAGTCACTGTAAAGACAACATGATAATGTACACTCACTGTAAGGACAGTCACAAATGAGGACATCTCACAGTGACTGTCCCTTGTGTAATTGCCACTTGAATGTATTGCTATTCAGCCACATTAATGCTTTTCTTCTTCAACAAATGAGGATAGTCACTCTAAAGACAACATGATAATGTACACTCACTGTAAGTGTACATTATCATGTTGTCATGATAATGTACACTCACTATAAGTGTACATTATCATGTTGTCTTTATAGTGACAGTCCTCATTGAAGTGGCAATTACACAAGGGATAGTCACTGTAAGAACTTCTCATTTTGTGAAATTACACAAGGGACAGTCACTGTGAGATGTCCTCATTTGTGACAAGGACAATCACACATGAGGACATCTCACAGTGATTCTCCCTTGTGTAATTGCCACTTGATCGAATGTATTTCTATTGAGCCACATTAATGCTTTTCTTCTTCAACAAATGATGACAGTCACTCTAAAGACAACATGATAATGTACACTCACTATAAGGATAGTAACAAATGAGGACATCTCACACTGACTATCCCTTGTGTAATTGCCACTTGAATGCATTTCTATTGAACCACATTAATGCTTTTTTCCTTCAACAAATGAGGATAGTCACTGTAAAGACAACATGATAATGTACACTCACTGTAAGGACAGTCACAAATGAGGACATCTCACAGTGACTGTCCCTTGTGTAATTTGCACTTGAATGCATTTCTATTGAACCACATTAATGCTTTTTTCCTTCAACAAATGAGGACAGTCACTGTAAAGACAACATGATAATGTACACTCACTGTAAGGACAGTCACAAATGAGGACATCTCACATTGACTGTCCCTTGTGTAATTTCCACTTGAATGTATTGCTATTCAGCCACATTAATGCTTTTCTTCTTCAACAAATGAGGATAGTCACTCTAAAGACAACATGATAATGTACACTCACTATAAGTGTACATTATCATGTTGTCTTTACAATGACTGTCCTCACTCAAGTGGAAATTACACAAGGGACAGTCACTATGAGAACTTCTCATTTTGTGAAATTACACAAGGTCACAAAAATTACAAAACAAAAATAATATTACAGTTCACAAAAATAATTTTGTGAACTTCTAATATTATGACACATGAGGACAGTCACTGTGAAGACAACATGATAATGTACACTCACTGTAAGATCGATGTTGATGCAGAGTGGCAACAAAAGGTGATGGAATTCAATCAAATGCCTGTTTAAACCCACAAACTCCTATTAGGCTTCAAAGCCACTCAAAGACAAAATAGTCACAAAACCTTAGATCTGGATTCCAAACTTTCAAAGATGGTGTTAGATGTGTTAAGAAAGAGGATTCAATAGGTTTCAAGAAGTTTCAACACTTCAAAAAATTCTTAGCAAGCAATTTTCTCAAAACTGTCAAATAGGCCTAATTGCCCCTTTTCTAGTCCTCCAGCAGCGTTATAACCCAAATAACTCAAAATTTATCCAAATGAACCTACAAAAAAATTATCATTCTAGATACCCTTTTGGGAGAACTATAACATACTAAAAAACCAGTATCAACTTCTTTGGAAAATGTGCCCCAAAACCTTGACTGTCACTATTTTTCAAGAGGAATTAGTGATGTTTTACAAAGCAAGTGTGCTAAAAACATATCCAAAAGCCACCAAATTCATAGGACATTCCTATTTTGTGTCCAATTAGATGATTCAACAACCCATTTCACTTTATGATTTCATTTTCTACCAAAACCCCAAATTTGCCCTTAAAACCCTCTATAACCTAGGGTATCACCAATCTAACACTTCCACTCACTTACAGGTCATAAAATTCATGGTTCACCATGATTTCAACATATTATTAAATAATATCAAATAATATTTATACCTTGTTAAGCCAGATGTCTGGCTGCTACACATATGGCACGTATTTGGGTACCCAAACTTGTCCAAAACATCATCAACTTTGCATTTCTTTCACATTCTCCTGCAAAACTTCACTTTTCTAGTTTATTCATGGTTAGATAGACTTGTTAGTGCTTCTAGGGTCCATCCTAAGGATCAGATGTAAAAAGATAGGATGGTACCCCCCATTTACCATTGAAGAATCAAAGCAAACTTTCAGTTTCAGCGTTACAACAGCAAATAAACTTGTAATAAACACTCAAAATAATATGAAAGTGACTCAATAACCCTTAAATGTATCTTACCAACATAAATGAATGATTATCACATCCAATACACTTAAATCTTGCAAGAAAATCTCATATTTTCATTAAATTATGCCCTGTCCGTACAAATCATGTACTTTGCTGTACATAACAATGCCTTCTCCCCTTTCATCAGGTTAACACAACTTATATAGGTGTACATACACCTGTCTAACTGATCAAGTTGGTTAGAAATGTTTTATTTAACAAACAAATACTAAATCCTAAGTTTCCCTCCAAAATGCCTACATGACCGTTTATATTCAAATTCAAATTTATAAACTATGCATTCTATAACTTTTATGACATTCTAACCTATGTTATTGACTCAAAATGATCTCAAGACCTTATTGAATATGACAAAATATAAAAGAACCCTCTAGGACACCCTTATGGCTCATTAGGCCATTTTACATCAAGTTGCCCATAGGCTTTATCAAGAATTTTATGACTCTTGACTGGCAAAGTACATTGTTCATTACAATATGCCATTATTGGCCTTAAAATATCCCAGTTGACATGTAGGAATGCCTTTGATCTTCTGGTTCCATCTTGTTCCAAGGTGTTCCTAGTTGACTTGATAGGTGCCCCTGCACCAGATGTCCTCATTTGTGACTGTCCTTAAAGTGAGTGTACATTATCATGTTGTCTTTAGAGTGACTGTCCTCATTTGTGACTGTCCTTACAGTGAGTGTACATTATCATGTTGTCTTTAGAGTGACTGTCCTCATTTGTGATTGTCCTTACAGTGAGTGTACATTATCATGTTGTCTTTACAGTGACTATCCTCATTTGTGACTATCCTTACAGTGAGTGTACATTATCATGTTGTCTTTAGAGAGACTGTCCTCATTTCACTGGGCATGATGAGAAAGGCAGATATACCTATCAAATAATAGAGGCAAGAATCTTTGATTACAGACATATTTATAAGAACCTTGCTTAGTATTTGTTAGCATATGTGCAATGACTATATTTATGATCTTTGCAGGCATATCAATGTCCTCATTTGAAGAGCTAGCACAAAGTATATGTGTGAAAATTTATTTCTAATTATTAATATATTGATGGAGGTGACTAGAGCTCTATTACAAATGAAAGATAAAATATTAAATTATTTAATTAGTTTCAAGTTGAAAATATTGTAACAATTAATGTATCTATGAATTGATGGAAGGATTCATGTGTTTGCATCCATTTATCCTGCTTAGTCTAGTGGAGTAGTCACTTACTCCCTACTTAGAAATTTCCAAATTGTGGGGTGAGAATGCTAAAGTCCTCATTTTCATTTAAATGAGAAAATAAAAATGGAGATGATGTAGGTTTTTCTTCTCTTTTTTTTTACCTTCTTGGTCTTTGGATTTAAAAAGAAGAGAGGCATGAGGAACCAAAAAATCAGCAAGATACTTATCCAAAAAAGCTAAGAGTAAATTGTCCCATATTTGAAAAAAAATTATAATTTGTATTTGGTTATTATTTGGGATATGTGATGTTTTATAGATTTGAGATTAAAAGATCTATTATTTTTTTTAACATTTGACAAATAGATTGCATACTCGATATGCTTCAATATTTTGCATCCATCTTTGCATAGGTATACGACAAACATAAAATCTTTGAAGACATTCATTTTCAATATTTCTAATTATTATGACTATATGTCAACATCCACTAAAATAGGTATGTTTATTTATATCACATTTTTATCGTGCACACATTTACATGTGTAGTTAGCTTTAAACAACTCCTCCAAAAGTATTTAATATATATCTAGGTTCAAAGTGCTTCTAATTTTTATACTTGAGTTTTTTGTGTGAATTTTTTGTAGGAGATATTTTGTAGTCATTGCAGAAGATGGAAACATACAAGATGTTAGAAGCTTGTTAGTGATTGTTCATTATGTTTCACAAAAGAGAAGATGGGGTTAACAAAGGAAGAATTAAGTAACAAAATGTTGCTTATTGTAGACTTAGTGATATATTGATGATCTATCATGTTGATTTATCTAAATTTGAATATATTTTTTAATTTAATTTAAATACATCTTGGGTTTAAATTGATTCAATGTGCAATATATTTTTAAAAATTTGTTATGTAGGAGCTGCCAAGAATTTATTTACTTGTGAATTAGACCTTCTAAATTATAGTATGAATTTTTTTACTTGCGAATTAGAGTTTACTCAATTATAGAATCATCGTACATAGAAGGGAGATGGTCACTTTATTGCAAGTGGCATCTTGTTTTTTAGAATATTGAACTTAGATGATTATCTTGTTTTTCATAAGGGGGGTGATTATCGTTTATTGCATACTATTTCATTCTCTAAAATTGATTATATATAAAAGAGATAAGAATCAACATAGATAAGAAGGAGATGATTATCATTTATTGGCTATTTTTTATTGTGTAGTATGTTATTTTCTAAGAATCAATGTAGATAAGATGGAGATGATTATCTTTTCTTATAGGGTATCTTGTTTTATTTTGTTTTGTTTAGACAAAAGTGGAAGAACCACTATATATATTTATATTTATAAAAACTGATTCAAAAAGAGCTCAATCAGGAAAGAACCAAGAAGAAAACTCGACATCGTCGCTTTATATACAAAGGTTTAAAAGAAAACCTTAACACTATTTGATTAGTTTGTTACATTTGGAAGGTCATGGCCACCTTTGAAGAATGCAAGTGGTCAAAGACCCATACATTTCAAATTTTGAACTGCTAGTGGCTAAATTCAAAAATCAAATAGGATGCATCTCTAAACCAATCCCATAGGATGCATCTCTAAATCAAACTCTTGCAAAATAGCCATCTATTTCTCGTGACGCTCTCCCAAATCTGACTACATAACCAATCTCTTGACCACTTGGTCAGGCATAATGGCATATATATTGCTTCTCAAGATATATTGTCTAAACTTCTTGAATTATCTAACCAAGCTGAAAGCTTATTTCTTGAGGGCCCAATACCTCACTTCAACATTATTGAAAGGTGAACTCATAAAATTGATGCAGAGGCTTAGGGTGTCCAATCTAACACCTTTTTAAGCTTACAAAAATTAACACAGATCTCCTCTTGCTTCTTCTGTACATGCACCAAATTTTCCACCCAAGTGGAGTGGCGGATAGGAAAAATTATCGTTGCAGCAAGTAACTTTTGAACTTCCTTGAAGATTAAGGGTTCTATCAACAAATTAACAAGTTGCTACTTTTGTATGAATGACTTTATGTTAGGCTTGAGAGTTATGTCATGGGTGATGATGGAAGTATCAAATATCTTCAGATCTTCATATCAAGTTGTGTTAACTTACCGATGACTTGATGCTTGACTCTCAGTAAAATGGTGATATAGGGTCCTTATATTACACATAATTTTGATTAAAAGTTAAAATATAGCATTAAAATCTAAATGATAAAGATATTTCATATGATGTTTTCGATATTAAAATGGTTGAGAAAATGGTTGTTCACTAACGATTTTTATCAGCAGGTTGCAAACAAATCATCCTTCTTCCACCAACGAGTCATTCCATTCAAGAAAGACCATGTCTAACGATATCAACACACAAACAAATAGGGAGACAATTGCTAGACTGTGGTCTAACTTAAAAAGAAAGGGTGATGGAAAATGTTATTGTCCTTGCAAACTTTGTAAGGGCTTAAAGACTCAAAGATATCTAATCAAAACAACTAAGGAACATTGTAGGCAACATGGTCACATTGAAGGGGGAAATGAATTTCGTCCATTGGTATGTATTTTAATATTTTATAAAATACATAAGACATGATTTGATGATGACAACATGATCATGGTTAATATAAGGTCATCATTTTCATATAGGTCAACGTCCCTCAATTTCATGTTATGGACCATGACAATCTAGAGAATGTGGATTTCCAAATGAGGGAACATGGAGGTGTGAACATAGAAGTAGAAGGTAATGATATCATGGAAGAAGACCACGATGATGAAGAAGATCAATATGATCACGATGATCAAGATGATGATGATGTTGATGTAGAGCTTGATGTACCTTTACTTGAGAAGGCACATGAGCCCCTATATGAAGGCTCTGAAATAACTCTTCTTGCCGTTGTATTGTTGTTGGTGAACCTGAAGGTTATGAATGGTTTATCCAATGTAGCAATGACACGTATGTTAAGGTATGTCATCTTTTTTCATTATTTTAGTCGTAATTCCCTTGCAATTAATATTGGATGAATCATGTAGCAATTAATATTCTTTAAATTAACAAATTATATTTTTGGTCGTAGGTTGGTAGGTGAGTGTTTGTTACCACCATCAAACATCCTACCTCGCTCGTACCGAGAATTATCTGCTGTTATGAAAGATATTGGAATGGAATATCAAACAATACATGCATGTCTGAACGATCATATTATATATTATAAACAGCATGAATTTGCAACAGAATGCCCTATTTTTCATATTAGTAGATATCAATCAGATCGAATAACAAAAAAGGTGCCTCGCAAGGTTCTTTGACATATTCCTATTATTCCACGTCTGCAATGATTATTCAAGTGCAATAGCTTGGCACAATTTATGGATTACCATGCACGCAATAGAAGTCAAGATGGCATTATGCGAATGTCTGCAGATGGCTCGGCATTTAAGGAAATAGAAGAAAAATGGCCACACTTTAAAGAAGAACCTCGTAATCTCAAGCTTTCATTGGCAGCGAACGGTGTCAATCCGTTTGGAGAGATGAGATCTACTTACTCGGTGTGGCCTGTTTTTTTTATCAACAATAACATTCCTCTTTGGTTGTCCATAAAGAGGGAGCACATAATGTTGTCACTGATTGTTCCAGGTATATTTGGATTTAATGGTCATCTAAATTAATTTATTATTAATAATCCATCAAAATGGCCATAATAATTATGTAATGTTTTTGTTCATTCAACTAGGTAAGTACCAAGTTAAAGATATCAATGTATATATTGAGCCCCTTATCAACGAGTTGATGGTGTTATGGAATGGGGTCACTATGTATGACATCTCTAGACCAATAGGACAAAGACAATTTCAATTCCATGCAATGCTTGTATGGACAATACATGATGCCCCTGGGCTAACACATTTTTGTGGTATGTTCTCTTCATAACGCCTCTTTTTTGGTATGTTATAGTGCTAACACAAAGTTAACACATTTAATCCAATTATACATGATCTTGTAGGTCTTCAGAAAAAGGGAAAATTTGCATGTCCAGTTTGTGGTCCAAAGACAAAATCTCGTCATTCAAAAAGTTTGAGAAAGCAGGTGTTCGATGAGAATAGACACTTTCTCCACAGAAATCATAAGTACCGAATTACTGAAAAACATCTTTTCAATGGGAAAGAAGAGACTACATCAAAGCCATGGAGAATGACACCTCGCCTATGGAAGTTGGCATACAATAAAATAAATCGTCGAGGTAATGTCATTCCATCTGATGGGTTTTGTTTCAAATTTATCTTTTGATATTGTGTTTTGTTTACTGATGATGTAATTGATGCTTGTGAAGGTCATCAAGGCATCAATGACCAACTTCCAAAAGGACTCAAAAGTTATCCTACGCAATTTACTAGGTTGCCGTACTACGAGAAACTCTCAATCATGCATTTGTTTGATATTATGCATATTGGAAAGAATGTAACAGAGACATTATGGAAAATATTGGATGGAAGGCGTGACAAAGACCAAATCATCAAAATTTGTAGTGACATTGAAGAATCCAACCATGCAATGAAAAATTTTATTCAATCCAATCAAAATGGAGACCAGATTGATACAAGTGCTCTTCCATGGTTATTGTCGGAGCAGCACAGCAATACTATAAAAGAAATTATAAAGAAAATACGATTTCCTACAGGATTTGCTGCGAACATAAATGATCTCATATCAAAGAAAAGTGAATTTGGGCCAGGGATGAAAACACACGATTGGCATATATTTATTAAGGTAATTCATATTACTTTGTATTCACTATATATTTGTATACTGCATGTGGTTTTCATTGCATTCTTTTATAAAATATTGACGAGATCATTTTACAAATATTGTAGTATGTTCTACCTCTATCTCTCCCACACCACTTTGCCAACGGTGTCAAACAAGTTATATATGATCTTGGAAAATACATGAGGTGGTTGTCATCTAAAGAAATCAATAAAGAAGATATAAAATACTGGAAGAGAAAAATTCCTCTTGTTATGTGTGAAATGCAAAAGTGTCTACCTTCAACTTTTTTCAATGCACAAGAACATTACCTCTTACATCAAGTTGAGGAGATTGAATTGTGCGGACCTGTACCAACTAGGTCAATGTGGATGGTTGAGAGGCACTTGAAATTTTTGAAAGACTTGGTTCGATAGAGAGCACATCCTGAGGGTTCTATGGTAGAGGGATATATGGTATACCAGACCATGGTGTACATTAGTGAATATCTTCCTAAGTTTGCAGTAAAGATCCATGTAGATCGTATTTGGGATCCCAACTCCATTAACAAATTTGAAGGGGAGCACTTGATGGGCAAAGGTAGATTGAGGAAATTGAGAGGTAAATCTAAGATGTTATTGTAGTTAATTAATTCTTATAAATCTGGTCGAGAGTTGGATGCAATAAATCTAAGATGTTTTTGATACAGCTGGTCGAGAATGGGATGCAATACATTTGTATATTGCAAACAATCTTGATTGGATGACGGTATGGATTGAATGATGTCAACAAAATGGTTGTTCATTAACATGGGAAGGTGTTGCTTCATTGGTTAGAGAAGCTCATCGTAATGGAGATCCCAATGTTACTCCAATGGTAATTGATCTAGCACATGGTTTAAGAGGTGGACAGGTATGTACAAATTTATTAATGATCATGACTCATATGTTTCATATCAACTCATGATACAAATAATTTACACACTTTAAAAATTGTAGGTCAAGCACCACAAATCTATGTACTATCATGGCCACAAATTTCATATAAAAAAGTTGGATGATACAAAGAAAACTTGTGATTCTGGGATAAGTGCAGTTTTCGAGGTCACCAATATATCATCTAGAAATGACCTACATCCTCAACAATCTCAAAATCAATACTATGGCATCTTAGATGATATAATTGAGTGTGACTTTAACTCCTTCAAAGTAGTTCTATTTGTCGTCAAATGGTACAGGCTACGACTGAATCAAAATGATCCAGATAGAACTGTTATTCAACATGATAATGGATTTACAATGATTAATACAAGGTTGTTTGAGCCAGTTGGAGATGAGCCCTATGTTCTTCCAAGCCAGTGTGAGCAAGTGTTTTACTCAGAGGTTCCACATAAATAGGGTTGGTCATTTGTTGTTAGACATGCTCCAAGAGGAAGGTCGATAAAGTATAATGTTATGGAAGAAGAAGATACTGAAGATGATGAAGAAGCAGATGATGATGATGATGATGTTGATGATGATGATGATGATGATGCTGATGGTGGTGATGATGATGATGATGATGATGATGATGATGATGGTGATGATGATGGTGATGGTGATCATGGCGATGATGATTGCGGTGATGTTGTTGATGATGGCGATGATGGTGATGATGGCAATGGCGATGGCGATGATGATGATGATGATGATGATGATCAATGACATAATTGAAATGGTTACATATTTATTGTGTTCAATTCTAATGATTACATATTTATGTTTTGCTTTAAATTGTAATGGTTACATATTTATTCTGTTCAATTCTAATGATTATGACATATGTGATTTATAATTACCAATTTTTTGTTTACGATGCTAAATTAATTGCTGTTGATACATGTATATTTGTGTTTGATTATCACCCTTTTTGAAAATAGGCAATTGACTACAGACATTGTCACCCCGGCCTTCTGTTGATGATCTTGCATTCCATACATAAGGTAAATTTGTTCATGTTTACGATGTTGCATATTATTCATGTTATCTTCTAAGTTATTTGTAGCATACGTATCATGTAATATTTAGCTAACTTAAGATAAATGATTAACATATGCAGTAAATTTGACCCCCTTGGCGTGGATCGTGCACAATGACATGGATCGACAGGTATAAGTCAATAAATAGACATAATTTTCTTATATTCTTCTTGTTTATCATTGAGCACGTATGTTATAAATAGACATATTATATAATCATATAATGTATATATAGACAAAGAACCGTATAGACATATAATATATAATCACTTTCAACCTAGTACATTTTATATCTCTCATGTATAGACAAAGAAGAACTGTACGTATGGGTCACGACTTGATTATTCTATATATATTGACGTGGCAATATCTCATTTGATGGATTGCAGCACCCACCAAATAGGTACTTGTCAGATCTATCTACATCAAATGAGGGAAATGAGGGAATGCTAGATGAAAGTTCTACATGTAGTACGGCTAAAATAGGGAGATCAACTAGAGGTCAAAAGATTAGAAAAAAATTTGACAAACGCATGCAATATTTCCTTGCTAATGGGGGGTCATGTTCTTATGATGATGAGACCAAAGGTGACATCAAGGTGCCCTTTCGGTACACACATTGAGAAAGAATGGGTACCCAATGAGCTACCTCCAATTAATACTGATTTTTGTGTTAATGAGAGGATATATCGCATTGGTCCATCCTCATTACATGGTTTGGGCCTATTTTCCATGGATGGGATAAAGGTCTATTACAATAGAGTTGTTGAATTGTTTGAGTATGTCGGTCCGTGTTACAATTACAATGATTGGATGCGGATTGTTCAATATAAAAAAAGTATGCGTAGGTATGCACTATCAGCTAATTATATACAAAGGAATGAAAATGATCAAAGTAAAAGATTTACAATCTACATTGATGGGAGACCAAAAGCAATAGGTAATATTGCAGGTTTTATAAATAGTATGTGACCTTCATCAACTAATAAGCAACCCAATTGCATATTTGAGGCGCGCGAGGGGAATCAAGTTTTTGTATGTGCAATAAAATCAATAAGTGCAAGGGAAGAACTGCTAATAGATTATCATTTAAATCGCATAGATACAAACAAAGTTACTATCATGAGGGTGGTAAGTACTATATACTATTTTATTAATAAGTTTTGTTTTGCTAAGTCTATTACTTTTAGTTCGCTAAAGTTTTTATATTTAATCTTTGTCACAGGATGATATGGATCCCGCACATGATAGAGGCCACGAGGATGCCCCTCCCACTTGTTCTTCAGCAAAGGTAAACCTTATTAAAATTGTACAAATTAGATAGTTGAAAAATGTTATATTATTACGTTATTTTATTTATGGTTTTGGAGTTTTTATGATAGTTTTACTGATATTCCTATCACAATTTGATGTTCAGGATAAGGGAAAAGCACCCTCGACAGTAGAGGCAATAGCTACCCCTGATGATGATGATCTTTTTGCAGATTCACCTAATGTTATAATCATGGTAAAGAAAAAAATGAAACAAATCAATAAAGATATAATTAACATTTTGTATGAAAGAAATCCAAGTGAGGTGATGCTCAGGAGGCTAACTGAATTGAAAGCACTCGGACATCGGTATCAAGTAAGCAATAATGAATCTTTAGTTATAACAAAATTTCAATAAAGGTTAATATTTTATACTCTTTTATGTTCTGAAGTAAAATATATGTAATATGTGTTCTTGTTGTAGGATTTTATGGAATCTCTAGTACCTGGTCAAGGACAATGTGCGGATGAGGCCGGTACTAGTAGACCTCCGGCTGCCTCAGGTAAAATAATCCTTTAGTTGACAAGTTACGAGGAATTTTTTCTTTGGAACATTCAAAAACTTCTCAAGTTAACTCTTACTTTTATTATTTGAAAATGTCTTTGCTAACAATGTATTGTTTAGGTCCTCAATTGCAGGAGACTCCTACTAGCCAGGTTGCCCATAGAAGATTGTCAAGTGCAATGTCGGCCATAAGGGCCATGCACATCAATGCCTTCAAGGGCTATGGCATCTGTTAAATCATTGTTTTACTATATTTGGTTTTGTGCTAATTATGATTTCATAATTTGTACTTTAATCTTGGGTGCATCACATAGTGGATTATTTTTTTGGAGCAGGAGATACCCCGGTGGAACCACTTGGTACACCTGCTACTGATCAATCTGCATGTATTGGTTAAAATTCACCACCATTTCCTGGATCTACCCGTGTTACTAGCATGGGTGCGATGCAGACGTCATTATTGATTGACAATAATGAATCAATGCCTATAAAATGTCCTCGGATTTCAGGTACTTTAAATAATTTTTTTTTATATTGTAATATGCATTTACCTATTCATAACAAGTTTTGGATTGATTATCCCATGACATTTTTTGCAGGAAATGATATGTTTTATAAGAAACTTTATGACCTAACATTGCATATATTCGGGCCCACCATACGTAAAAGGTGGAACATCATAAGTGAACTAAGTTTATCCCACTATTTTTTTTTCATATCATTAATTGGTACAGTATTTTTCCTTTCATTCCGGTCTTTTCTTTTAGTGGCTATATCTAACAATTTTGTGTTTTTCCTTAAAAGGTGGAATTTGCAAGAAAAAAGTTTAAAAGATTAGCTCATCAAAGATTTACATCATGAGTTTGGCAATAATATTTTTGATGAGAAGAAAATTTTGGAAAGAGCTTGCAAACATCTTAAGACTGTGAGGGACCAATATAGAAAGAGTCGCGTCCAGAACCCAAAGTATGAGGGTCCTCCCTTTATTTCAGCGAGGGATTGGAGTGAATTTATTTTAGATGCAAAGGAGAAAGCAGACACTCAAAAAGGAGTTTCGCCAACAAATGCGAGAAGGTATGCAATAGTATTAACTACTAGTGATAAGGTGTTTGGCATGGACTTTTGAGATGATAATTAAATTTTGAATGCAATCATCATTTTTCAATATAATATCTTGGTATGATGTTTTAGACATTTTCACCATTGAAGGCAATGTGTTCAGCATTTCAAAGTTTCATTTGTTATTCCATATACATGTTTTTATAACCATTTTTTCAAACTTTTCATAGGTTGCAGGACACTTCAAAGGCAACAAAGGCCAGGGTGGAAAAGATTGGGCAACACACACTTGGCGCTGGCGGATATTCAAAAATTAAAGCTCGCATTGTAAGTAGCAGTAAATGAATTGCAGAGAAAAATTATTTATAAAATGCAAATAATTTTGTTTCATCAAAAAATGCAGGGCTCTGATTTTAATTTAGAGGCCACGGAAGAACACAGAAAAATTGCCTTCAAGGAAGGCTATTAAGGCATGGCTGAATGCCTACAGCAAGCTTCCACTGGCCCAACCGAAGAGTCTCCTGCATCATGTGCACAGGTAAATATGCCAAAAAATATATTAGAAATTGAATACTTGAGCAATAATCAATTTGATAATAATGGCCATTACATTGCAATGCAGCCTAGAGCGCCGCATCATGAAGCTGCTGATGTGGATCATACTGTCCAAGGAGATGCTCATTTGCTATTTAAAAGTAATTATGTAATTATTAATATAATTTAGCATCTTAAATTGAACTTGGTGTAACATTTTTGTGTATATTTTAGAGGATACAGAATCAGGTCATGCTGAACGAGTGCCGGAGGATGTTTAGACTGATCACCATGTAGATCATGTGGCACATTCAGGTAAAGAAAATCTATGTTTTGTTCTTTTAAATTAATTTTTTGATTTATAGTTCTTTTACTTACATAAATACTTGTAATTCAATAATATAAAAGTGTGAATTTAACTCATGAAGTAGTTATTGCAGCAGACCCCCCTTCAGCGCAGCGGCCTCCTATTCCTGAACAGATGAGGAGGAGACACACGTTGGGATTAGACTCAATAGAGGAGGGGAATGATGAGGACATTGATCTTCCTCTTAGAAATTATATGATTAAAAAAAATAGCAAGAAACCCAAAAAGAAATGATTGTAATTAACATTTATTGCTAATGAAAGAACTTTGTCTTAATGGATGTAATTTTGTACTAGTCATGTTGATGAATGATGTGTGTTAATATGTGTTAATGAATTATTCATGAATGTTGTGTGTTAATGAATTATGTGTTAATGAATTATTTATGAATGTTGTGTGTTAATGAATTTTATGTGTTAATGAATGTTATCATGTGATTATAATGATTGAATGTTATATTTCAAAAATGCCGGATGAATGAATGAATGAATGAATGTTATTAAATGTTAATGGGGAATTTAGAGTGATGTTAGGGGGGGGGGGGAGGGGCCAAATGAGCTTCCACCTTCACGTGGTTGGCCTTGTTTAGTAGAGAATATTAAACTATTCTCGAAACCAAGTGAAGCTCAAATTTTAAAGACAAGCTTAGAGTTTTTGATGCAGAGCCTTCTAATATCCCCTTAAGGAACCCTGTTCAACTCGAGGATTCAACAACGTCTTGGAATCCACTCAAGGAACTAGAGTTCAACTCAAGGATAAATAAGAAGTTCTTGACTTTAGGATATCAACCAAACACTCCTCTGCAATAGGTTCATTGCCTTGATTCATTTTAGACAACGCTACTTCCCAGCAGGTCACTCATCCCAATATTATTCTAGTTCAAGTGCTCTTTACTACAAAGGTTCCTCCAATGTTAAGCCCACTTTGCTTGCAACCTGATGCAAAGCTGGTGTGTGGCATCCATATTGATTACCTCAGACAACAAATCCACTTCACTTTGCAATTGCTTCTTTACCTCAATATCCCTCAATGCCTTGACTCCCAAGTGTACCTAGTTTCTCTCAAACACCAAACCTTCACACAAGAATCCAACCTTCATTTTAAATTCACAAAACATCTTTTTATGACCTATCCACCATATTCCCACAACCCATTTGATTTGGACAACCCATCTTCTATCCAACACACACAATCAGTCCTTGAAGCTTGTAGCCCTCACCAGTCATTAAATTGACTTTTCCTCTTACTTTCCCCAAACAACTAAGTAAACTCAAATATTATCTAAATACCCATTTGGGCTCTTTAAATCCTCTGAAAGATTCAACCTATACTCCTTTGGACCATACCCAAGATCCAATACCCCTAGCCTATCCTCACCAGGCCTAATTCTCCACTTTTACATAGCAACCCCTAACTCCACTTGCTCCCAAGACTCAAAAGGCTGAAATAGTCATTCTAGAGGTTGAGAAATGACACATTTCCAACTCAACAAGTCTCCACCCTTCACTTAACTTGTTTGCCACCAAACCCTTGCTTTTAGGGACATACCATGAGGGTTTGATCAAAAGGACCCCTCCCATCAACTCTAGGCCAAACTAACTGTGTAAACACCTCACTATAGACCCCCTTATAGGTAATCCATCACCAAACCTCTTCAATCATGAAGCAACCAACTTTCAACATGACTGGTGTTTGTTCAGGCTTAACCTCCATCAACAAATTATCATCCAACACTGCTCCTTCACCAAGCTTCTCTATTCTCCTACATTAGATCATTATGATACAAAGAAATACATGGTTGTGGGATCATGTACGTGTTAGCGGTGGTGCATATGGAGGATTTTGTGATCTAGATTCACATTCAGGTGTCTTATTATCATTCCTTTTTGTTACTCTATGCTTGAGATTCTTCAGCTTGATATGAGTTTTAAACTCACCTCATACGGCAAAGAAGTATGGCAAAAACATACTTCATATTTCTGGTATGGTTTTCAACATTCATTTCAATCTATGTTTTCTTGGAAACAGTCAAATTTTTAATGCTTTTATTTTAATAGAATTATACATTTCTAAATTAGAATTTTTGAAACCAGCACAGCCATTGCTAGAGCCAAGACAAGAGGTACCGCACAAGATCAGATAATCTATCCATTCATGATGTGGAGGCAACTTCGTGGGAGACTATTCCAACTGCACTATCTAGAGCACTTGGACCTCAGTCACAATGCCTTCTTCCCTCCTCTTGCCATCCCATCACACTTTCACAAGCTCAACAATTTAAGGCATTTAAGCTTGTACGACTCTATTTTCATTGGTCAGATTCCAAGAGAGATTGGTAACATCTCTAGTTTAATTAAACATTTTCCATTCTTCTTAGACTTATAGATTTTCATGATGGTGATCTTGTTTAATTAAACATTTTCCATTCTTCTTAGACTTACAGATTTTCCTTTGTTAATTCATTTCAAGGATGTATTTGTGCAAACATTTATGTTGCAGCTTGCTGTATTGTCTAATCATCAAAATGGACGAGATACCCATATTCGTCAAGTAAAGATTTATGGTCCCTATCCGTAAGTATTGTTGTTGCCTTCATATTTTGAAAGACTGTTTTAGTTCATTTTAGTATAAAATGGTGGCACTTTTTCTTTAGTTTCTATATCTTATGCTTAGTGAAAAATAAAACATTTTCATCATTTCTCATCATGTTTCTATTTTGTGCTGAAATAGAAATCCAATTCCCCTCTAGGAGTTCCAGTTTAATTCGCTTGAGTTTATGATGTATTCGAACCTCAGATAACAAGTGGATCTACATGTACAAAACCTTACCTTTTATTTATTGAGCACAAAGCTTTGTATTTGATAGCCATACATTTTTCAAATATTTGAAAAGATAAAAATAACACTTAATAATTGAACTATGGGTGTATTTTAGTATGTCTCTTTTGTGCCTATGGGGTAGATTAGTACATTGATACCACACTGTGTTTTCCTAAACATCTTTGTTTCTGTCTTGTGCTGTTCCATGAGAAATAAGCTTGAATTTCTTATGCTTGAGAAATGGAAATTCATTGTGTTGGCTTTGCATTCCATATTTTGTTGAAGATTTAGGGACTCTAAGTCTATGTGCTGCATTATTTTCTTGTCAATTTTTTTGTGTGTTTATATTCTTCAATAAATCCTAATACATTGTATGATGGAAAGATTAACAACATAGGTTTTTGAAGATTACTATTTAATCACGATTGCTTTATCTCTGCTCTTTCTGTCTTTATTACTTTAAATTCTAGATCAGATATATATTTCTTAGTCATTTTTGAAATGCTATTGTTTATGGTATTTTTCTTCTTTACGCCAACTATTGGTATTTATCAACTTTATGATTGCAGCTACCTATGGATCTTGTTGTTGACCACTCAGTGCAGGTTGATGTGGCAAAAGATTAGAAAAAAATTTGACAAACGCATGCAATATTTCCCTACTAATGGGGGGTCATGTTCTTATGATGATGAGACCAAAGGCGACATCAAGTGGGTATCACCAATGCATGTAGATTGATCAGTATCTGGTGTACTTTAATCTTGGGTGCATCACATAGTGGATTATTTTTTTGGAGTAGGAGATACCTCGGTGTCACCGCTTGGTACACCAGATACTGATCAATCTGCATGTATTGGTGATAATTCACCACCATTTCTTGGATCTACCCGTGTTACTAGCACGGGTGCGACACAGACGTCATTATTGATTGACAATAATGAATCAATGCCTATAAAATGTCCTTAGATTCCAGGTACTTTAAATAATTATTTTTTATATTGTAATATGCATTTACCTATTCATAACAAGTTTTGGATTGATTATCCCATGACATTTTTTGCAAGAAATGATATGTTTTATAAGAAACTTTATGACCTAACATTGCATATATTCGGGCCCACCATACGTAAAAGGTGGAACATCATAAGTGAACTAAGTTTATCCCACTATTTTTTTTTCATATCATTAATTGGTACAGTATTTTTCCTTTCATTCCGGTCTTTTCTTTTAGTGGCTATATCTAACAATTTTGTGTTTTTCCTTAAAAGGTGGAATTTGCAAGAAAAAAGTTTAAAAGATCAGCTCATCAAAGATTTATAATTATGTTCATTGGCTAGTAATTTATTACCTCTAGTTGATTTGAATTATTCCCGTACAGGAAGGAATAGCAGTTGGCAGAACTTTTGCACTGTTCAAGAACTACAATATTGATGGCAATAAAGAGATGATTGCCATTGACACGATGAACATTGAAGGTTCATGCACATCTTGCTACATCACAACTGGTAATCACTCCAGCACTCCTAAATTGCTAAGCTACAAAATATTATTTAATTCTAAGTTTTTATTGAATTCAAAGCATTGTAGCTTGAATCTATTTTTCCAATTCAAGCTACTTAAGAGAAAGGTGATTTGTCTATGTTTATGTTAAAAGCTTATTTTTCAATAGACATAATGAATGTCCTATGTGTAGGGTCAGCTTCCTGAATTCAGTCATGCAGCTTCCTGAATGCAGTCATGCTTGATTCAATTATTTATAACCCGTCTTTCAAATAACCCATCTTTTGAATAACTCATCTTTTGAATAGTAGTCATTTTTAGATTAAGTTTTGGTAGAATTTCAAAAATGTCATTTTTAGAATATATTATGTTAAGCATAATATTTTAATGAATTGCATGATGGTATTTGATATTGAAGAAGATAGTCCATACGACTACTGTTCTCCCTCCCCTTAACAGTTTATAACTTTATATATTATTTGTTATTTGATGTTTTGAGTAATCCAAGCAATAGCAATGTCATGAGCACCCATTCACCATAACCCTTCTCTTCTGAGCTCTTCTGCTTTGACACATCTCTAATCCACAGTCTTCATTACATGGATTGTTTATTGGGGACCTTAATAAATTTTACAATGTACGTAGGATAATGAGATGGATAATGGATGAAGAGGAGCATCTTGCCAAGCTGAAGGAAGACACTTTGTAGTATGTTATTATAGATATGGGCCATAAGTTCTGAAAGCTTACATATTTGATGCATCATTTCTTTTTTGTAAAAGGATTTCCCTTCACTTGTAATCGGTTTTCTAGTAACAAAACTATGGAGCAGAATAAAATGGAATAAATGCACCCTAATTTTATCATATACAACCATTCCTGTTTCCTTTATTCTAGGATTTAGATATACAGCTGTATATGGTCAAACTCCAGCAGGTTTGGTTTGTATTGTACTTTGGTGCTGCTTTTCATTCTCTTTTTTCGCTTATGCAGCTGTAACCACTATTGACACCAGTGGAATCAAAATGCTCAAAGAGCTCAAGAGAATAATTGAACTGAAAGGCCTTCAGGTAACTATTATCATAATTTTGGTTTGAACAAAATATTATTTTGGTTTAAACAATTTATTTTAAGTTTTGATTTGTTTATGTCATTCATCTAAAATCATTTAATAAGTGGGTATTATTGAATTAAGTAATAGCATTCCTAATAAATTTAATAAGTGGGTCTTATTGAATTAAGTAAAAGCATTCCTAATAAATCAACCAAAGAAATGAAAGCTTAGAATGTGTTGTTTAAACGTGTTCAGCAGTATGTACTCTGTATAAAACATGTCAACTATATCAACACTTCATAGAATTTTGGTTTAAACAGTAAACTCTAAACTTTGACCTTTTTAAATTGCGTACTATTTCATTACTGGCCTAGAACCTACATATAAATCAATAAAAATCCAAGTGCTCACCAAGCTTACAAGTTTTAAATAAGTGTGACTATCTTTATGTTATAACAAAATTTAACAAAAATCTATTTTGTATTGTAAACAATGTGAATTATACTAACAAGGAGTATACATGATCTTTAGCTTGCATTAAGCAACCCTGGGTCAGATCTCATAGAGAATCTTCAAAAGGAAAAGTTCACTGCAATTCTGTGACCAAATTGGCTGTTTCTTACAGTTGGTGAGGGTGTTGCAGTTTGCAATTCTCTTCTCCAAGCTTGTAAGCTCAATAGATAATTGAATGTCAACGGTAATAACCAGGCCGGTCTCTACAATTATAGTTTGCATGGTTAAAGACTAAACCTGAGAGTTACCCTTGTCTATCATTTCATTCTTATAATGAAGAATGTCCTCACTTACCTCGCTATATTTCTCTACTGAATATTACTTATAGTTTACAATACTCAAATTTTGTAAGAAGCCATGGAGGCTTTGTTTTTAATTTGATGAATCACCTTGCAAGCTACAGTGGTGATTATGAAGATGTTAAATAAAATGAATATAATGGAAGGGCTAAAATTTTGTTAAAATCTAATTAGAAACTTTTTTTTTGCCTATGTTCCCATCAAGCTTAAAACGTTATGTGGGAAGACTCGATACACTCTTTGGGAAATTTTACTATGGACCATCCAAACCTAGAAATCTTCTTTAAACAGCCACTTGTAATGTTAAAGAGATGAGAAGAGCTCTGCCTTTGAGGTTCAAATTACTCAAGAGCAAAGAACCCTGTAACAGCTGCTCTCTATCCTCTACTGTAACAATCAAACTGAGGAAATAGAATTCTAACTTCCTTGAAGCAAACCATCTTCCAGGTACTCACTTTCTTGGATGCATTTTTTGAGTAAAGCCTCTCTCACTGTTTTGTCCCCAAACATTTCTCCTATATTCCTTTGAGACTGTAATCTTCCATTTGACTGCAACCTTTTGAAGATCTCAGTCTCAAGGTAATGTATCCTCAATCAATGCTCCTTTTTTGAAGACTGATCCTCTGTCTCTGTCATTGAGACTATTCTTTGTCAAGGACCCATTTAATGCCTATAAACCTAAAACCACTTAGACCTTAACCCTATATGACCATTACATGACATTTTGACTCATTACATGGGATTTTCACTTATTACATTGCTTTTATAGCATTATTCCTTATTACATTACAATGACCTTTAGACTTGATTATGAATTTTGCTTTGAATATTGAGTCTAACATTGCAATTGAACATCTTTGAATGCCATTCCACTCCTGGGCTCAGGTTCCCTGCTGGATGCCCCTGCATCATCAACCAAGTGGTACAAATGATCAAATCCCATAGACGGTCTGTAGCTATGACAGAGTCTGAAAAGGCAGAGAGACCTACACTGGTGACTTAGAAGAAACTTCAGCTTTCAAAAACAAAACCAATTAGGTTGGTAGACTTGTGGATCGGGCCGGCATTTGGTGGAAGAGGAAGAAAGATGACTAGAACTCTGGAGGTCCACTATAATGGATTTTTGTATTCAACCATGAGAGTAGAAGAGAGAGCTGATATCATGTATCAAAATATTAAACACGCATTCTTCCAGCCAGTAGAGAAGGAGATGATTACTTTGCTTCATTTTCATTTGCATAACCATATTATGGTGGGAACTAAGAAGACTAAGGATGTCCAGTTTTATGTGGAAGTAATGGACATGGTCCAAACTTTAGGAGGGGCAAGAAGGTCCATGTATGATCCTGATGAAATTGAGGAAGAGCAGCAAGAGAGGCACATGAAAAATAAAATCAATGGAGAGTTTGAAGAGTTTGTTAAACGAGTAACAGAGCTATGGGAGTAGCCTCATCTAAAAGATTTTGAACTAGAGTTTGATATACCATTTAGAGAGCTAGGTTTTCATGGAGTTCCTTTCAAAGCCTCTGCTTTTATTGTTCCTACCGTAAACTATTTGGTAGAGTTGGTGGAATTGCCTTTCTTAGTAATAACCATTAGTGAGATTGAGATAGTTAACCTTGAGAGAGTAGGACTTGGGCAAAAGGCATTTGATATGGCTATTGTTTTCAAAGACTTCAAGCAGGATGTACTCCACATTGATGTTATTCCTCAATCTTCTCTTGATGGCATCAAAGAATGGCTAAACTCAATGGATATAAAGTATTATGAAAGAAGAATGAACTTGAACTAGCGGCCAATTTTGAAGACCATTACAGATGATCCAGATAAATTTATTGAAGATGGTGGCTGGGAATTTTTGAATTGGGAAATCCATCTTCCATTTGGGTGACAAAATCCAATAGATGCTTCAAAATGTTTGAAGTTCTTTCACCAAGCTTTATCAAATGGATCTCTCACGAGAATGAATGGAACAGTTAGCACTCATTGGCTCTAGGTGATGCTTATAGAGGTGAAGCACTGGGACTTCCTGGGAGGTCATCCATCCCAGTACCACTCCAGCTTGAGCATGCTTAACTATGGAGTTTCTTCCATGGTTAAACCCACTTTGCTTGCATCCTCATTTGCAAAACCTTCACCAAGTGTTATGCCTTATGAACCATTCATTAGAAAGCCCCTTAAGCTCGTCAATTAATAAGTAGGAGATATTTTCCATAGCAAGTCAAATTGTGATATTTCTATCAAGATTCAACTATGTAATTTTTTGAGTCAAACTCATTGACCCATGATTCATGAGTAGTGGTTCACACGAACCCATCTCTCATGAGAATGAATGGAACAGTTAGCACTCATTGGCTCTAGCTGATGCTCACAGAGGTGAAGCACCGGGACTTCCTAAGAGCTCACCCATTCCAGTACTACACCAACTCAAGCGCACTTAACTATGGATTTTCCTCCTTGGTTAAACCCACTCTGCTTGCATTCTCATTTGCAAAACCTTCACCAAGTGTTGTGCCTTATGAACCAGTTGATGAGCTTAAGGGGCTTTCTAATTGATGGTTCATAAGGCACAACACTTGGTGAAGGTTTTGCAAATGAGAATGCAAGCAGAGTGGGTTTAACCATGGAGGAAACTCCGTAGTTAAGTGCGCTCAAGTTGGAGTAGTACTGGGATGGGTGACCTCTCGGGAAGTCTCGGTGCTTCACCTCTATGAGCATCAGCTAGAACCAATGAGTGCTAAGTGTTCCATTCATTCTCATGAGAGATGGGTTCATGTGAATCACTACTCATGAATCACGGGTCAATGAGTTTGACTCAAAAAACTACACAGTTGAATGTTGATAGCAATATCACAATTTGACTTGCTGTGGAAAATATCTCCTACTTATTAATTGGCAAGCTTAAGGGGATTTCGAATGAATGGTTCATAAGGCATAACACTTGGTGAAGGTTTTGCAAATGAGGATGCAAGCAGAGTGGGTTTAACCATGGAGGAAACTCTGTAGTTAAGCGTGCTCAAGCTGGAGTGGTACTGGGATGGATGACCTCCTGGGAAGTCCCAGTGCTTCACCTCCGTAAACATCACCTAGAGCCAATGAGTGGTAACTGTTCCATTCATTCTCATGAGAGATGGTTTCATGTAAACCACTACTCATGAATCACAGGTTAATGAAAAGAACTCTGAATTTCTGAATTGGGAAATCCATCTTCCATTTGGGTGACAGAATCCAATAGATGCTTCAAAATGTTTGAAGTTCTTTCACCAAGATTTATCAAATGGATCTCTCACGAGAATGAATGGAACAATTAGCACTCATTGGCTCTAGGTGATGCTTATGGAGGTGAAGCACCGAGACTTCCCGAGAGGTCATCCATCCCAGTACCACTCCAGCTCGAGCATGCTTAACTACGAAGTTTCCTCCATGGTTAAACCCACTCTGCTTGCATCCTCATTTGCAAAACCTTCACCAAGTGTTATGCCTTATGAACCATTCATTAGAAAGCCCCTTAAGCTCGTCAATTAATAAGTAGGAGATATTTTCCACAGCAAGTCAAATTGTGATATTGCTATCAACATTCAACTGTGTAGTTTTTTGAGTCAAACTCATTGACCCGTGATTCATGAGTAGTGGTTCACACGAACCCATCTCTCATGAGAATGAATGGAATAGTTAACACTCATTAGCTCTAGCTGATGCTCACAGAGGTGAAGCACCGGGACTTCCCGAGAGGTCACCCATTCCAGTACTACACCAACTCGAGCACACTTAACTACGGAGTTTCCTCCCTGGTTAAACCCACTCTGCTTGCATTCTCATTTGTAAAACCTTCACCAAGTGTTGCACCTTACGAACCAGTTGATGAGCTTAAGGGGCTTTCTAATCGATGGTTCATAAGGCACAACACTTGGTGAAGGTTTTGCAAATGAGAATGCAAGCAGAGTGGGTTTAACCACAGAGGAAATTCCATAGTTAAGTGCGCTCGAGTTGGAGTAGTACTGGGATGGGTGACCTCTCGGGAAGTCCCGGTGCTTCACCTCTATGAGCATCAGCTAGAGCCAATGAGTGCTAACTATTCCATTCATTCTCATGAGAGATGGGTTCATGTGAACCACTACTCATGAATCACGGGTCAATGAGTTTGACTCAAAAAACTACACAGTTGAATGTTGATAGCAATATCACAATTTGACTTGTTGTGGAAAATATCTCCTACTTATTAATTAACGAGCTTAAGGGGCTTTCTAATGAATGGTTCATAAGGCATAACACTTGGTGAAGGTTTTGAAAATGAGGATGCAAGCAGAGTGGGTTTAACCATGGAGGAAACTCCGTAGTTAAGCGTGCTCGAGCTGGAGTGGTACTGGGATGGATGACCTCCCGGGAAGTCCCGATGCTTCACCTCCGTAAGCATCACCTAGAGCCAATGAGTGGTAACTGTTCCATTCATTCTCATGAGAGATGGGTTCATGTAAACCACTACTCATGAATCACAGGTTAATGAAAAGAACTCTAAATTCACCTTACGTAGGTAACATTTTTTTTTTTATAAAAAAATTAACATTGGTCAAAATTTCGACCAATGCCACCAAAAACTTCCACCAAAGGATGGTCAAAATTTTGACCACAATAACAAAATTTTGACCAAAACAAGAAAATTTCGACCATCTCATCTGTCGAACGTATAGCATCTCGGTCGAACATTTGATGTTTTCGGTGAAATTTCGACCAACATTTGGTGGAAATTTTTGCTGCCACCGGTCGAAATTTTGATCAATATCAGGTGGATATTTGTTCGACAATTGGTCAAAATTTCGACCATTATAAAAAAATGACGACAATTTTGAATCATGGACTCAGTCAAATTCTCGACCTCTGTTTTAGTCAAAATTTCAACTGATTATAAGTACGCCAAAAATTTGACAAAAAAAGACCGACGACAATGTTGGTCATAAATTCGACTAATTTCCATCGAAATTTTGACCAATTCTTGGTCGAAATTTGAAGCCAAATTTACTAGTGGGACAAGAAGTCATGGTAAGTGGAGATTCGAATCCTTTCCAATATTGCAATAACATGAAACCCATAAATGACTCCTTGGTCCCACATAATGCAAAAGGATCTATGTCAAAAAGAGTAGAACAAGGAAAAAACTCAAAGGATCTCCCATCCTTAAAAGGAAAAGAAAAAATAAAGGAAGAAGATAGTGTTGTTGAAAATCATCAAATTCCCACTAAATTAACATCGACAAAGGGAAAGGAGAAATTTGGTGAGGAAAATACTCATGAAGAGAAAGAAGATCATGCAAAATCCATTCAAATATACACCAAGGAGGTCCATTATCAAAAAATGGATAGCATGATGAAAAGTATTGATAAGCAATGCAAAATCAAACAAAAGGGTGTGGGAGAGTACTCTTTATCTATGGTGGATCTACCCTTTGTAATCACCTAAAATCAGGCTAATAGAACCTAAGGCCCTATTTTCTCTAATTTAAAATAATATCTTGATTATGTTAATTCGATCCCCGATCATTAACATAGTTCTTAAAATTCAATAAAATCATTTAATCCTAAAATCAAGCATTTATCATAAGGGTTTCAAGCTAAATCAAATTGATTAACTCTGGGCCCAATTAATTAATTCAATCCCACCAAATGCATGGCTAGAGTAATTAATTATAAGAAAAGGATAAATACCTCTTAATTCAACAAACACAACAAACACACTTCACTCATTAAGAGGCTCTCACATGGATCAAGGATCAAGCCAAGATGCATCTCAACCAATCCTCACAAATGCATCTCAACCATTCAATTCCTCCTACAATTTATAAAAGAGAATTTTCAAATGCTCATTCTCCCTTCTTCTTAAGCTTCCTAATGTTTTGATTTTTCCTTCTTGATGTTTGAATTTTAGCTTCCTAATGCTTAGATTTTGAGGCTTCTTGATCTTTGGATTTTGAACTCTCGTGCTAATGTTTTCACTCATAATGCTTAATGCTTTGATTTTGATAGTTGTTCTTATGCCTTCATACTTAATTCACATGCTTTAGCTAATTAAGAAATGTCTCAATTGGGTAATTTGGTAAAGAATTCATGTTTTCATGCTTAATTATGAGATATTTCTTAGATTTAGCTTAGTTTCTTACATATTTCATTTGAATCTCTCATTTTAGCATTGCATTGTCACTGTTTAGGGTTCAAATATGAGAGCTAAATAACACCCTTTTCATACTTGTGCTAACTAGAGAGCAATAGGACAATTTATTTGTTGATTTCCTTAAATTGAATACTTAATTCTTCTAACAAATGATATAATGTCTTATTGATGTGTTGTGTTGTAGGCCCACAAATCACACATGTATTTCTAGCGCCCACCATGGGGCCATGCCTTGGATTTCCTATTTTTCAAGCTAATTTTACTAATTTTTGCCATGTCTTTTTTACTAGAGGATTGCATTGGAGAAGCATAGTCACATACCAGATTTCTTAGATTGCATCAGGGATTCCCAGATCACATCTGGAAGAAGCATCATTTCTGGTAAAATTCAGGATCGCATCTGGTGATCTGGATCGTATTTGGATAATGGGGTCATTTTTGGGAAATAGGGTCACATTTTGGGAATTTTAGGATTGCATCTGGGATTTTTAATTGCATTTTTTAGTTTTATGACCCCTAACAATTTGTCTTGTTGATTTCTCTAGTTTTTGACAACTTAACTGTGATTTGCAGGATGAAAGATAGAGACCCAAATGTTAAAACTACTAACCATTATTTATATCTTGCTTTAAAAGGATGAAATGAACTTAATGCTTTTTTTTTTAGCACTTAAATGCAATTTAATTTCACTTTGTAAATCAATCAAAGGAATATGCTCTTTTCCCCTTGAGGGAAAATCAGAAACTCAAAAATTGGCTTACACTTTGAAGTTGAATTGGGAAATGAATGCTAACACTTGCATATGTTTTGGATTTGCAATTTGAGCTAGGATATTATGCTCTTCTCCTTCAAGGAGGATCAGAAATCTAGATCTTAAAATTGCATATTCACTTTCCTTTAAAGCATTATCTTTTGAGAATTCATGAATTTGGGATTTCTAACAAGCTAATGGGTGAATTTGATGTTTTTGTTTGATCTTAAAAAGCTTAATGGTGGTTTGCAGGTCATTTTTCCAAGACAAAAATCAAACAAAGACTACTAATGCTTGTCTTGTAGGTCTCCCCCAAAGAGAAATTATAAACTTCATGCTTGGTTTTCTAGGAACATTAACACAATTTGAGGTCAAATTACAAACTGATTAGAGGACTATGCTCTTTTCCCCTTGAGGGAGAATCAGAAACTCAAATGTTAGTTTATGATTTGGAATCAAATTGGAGTAATTGAACTTTAATTTGCATGGTGTGTTTGGGATCTTTGGTGTGAGTTAGGAGATTATTCTCTTCTCCTTTATGGAGAACCATAAATCCAAAGCTCATTATCATCTATCCATTTTCTTTATTGTACACCTTTAGAGGGCCTTCCGGATGAGGAAAAAATCTCCTCGGAATGACCCAAGTGGGGACAAGTCTTATGCCGACTCTTCCACCTCACTATAAAATTTGACACTTCCTTGAGGCTAAAGCCTCGGAAGACATGATCTATCTTGTCTTGGAAGATTGATGATCAATCCCAATGATAGACTTGGATTTTGTGTAGAGAGGAGACACTTAAATCTCTCTTGAGAGACTACACACTTTCAAGTTTCTATAGGGATTACGGTCTAAATTCTTCTTGTGAGACTATGGGAGATGGTTTTGAACAGATGCCTTCATTAAAAGCTTTATGTTAGATGCTACATGAATCACCCCTGAAAGGTTGTTATCACTTGTGCGAGGAAAATAGTAATTGCCCCAAGAAATTCACAATATTGAGCCCCCATCGATGTTAACACTTAGCTAATATGGCCTCCAATATCTATTGCATGTTATTGTACTATGATATTCTAAGGAGCCTTTGTGTGTGTTCCTAAGTCAGTGAACAAGTGGTTTCAATCTCTACCTAGTATAAGGTAGGTTAGGTGTATTTGATTAAAATGATTGCTTGGTGTGTCCTAAATACAAATTTAGATAATCTCCCCCAAATGAACAAGCACAGAGCATTTACAAGCATTTACAAACACTTGACAGTCACTAGAATCTGACAGATATGACCCACTTTCCAAAATTCACTAAAACAGATATTTTCCTGACATCATAAGATCACATCCCAGGTTCCCAGAGCACATCCCATATCTTGGATTGCATATGTTCAAACCTAGATCACATTTGGTAGTTACACCATTTCCCGGATTGCATGTGGTGACCATTGTATTTCCTGAGTCACATCTCGTATTTCCTAAGTCGCATCTGAGGTTCCAAATAGTCTGCCAATCACTTGTAAAGGATCGCATTTGGGACATAGAGAATTTCCACACCTTCCATAAACAAAATTTTTACATTTGCAGATACCCATTTGGCCCATTAGTAAAGTCCTGTTGTCAAAACACATCCATCTAATAACCTAAGAGAGTCATTTCTGAAAGTCTTGTTACCTTGCATGGTCCAAATCTGCATTGTCCAATTGTGGAGTCAGTTTATCCTATCAGCTACAATCAAGTTCTCAGCTCATAACTAGGGAACTTTGACACCCTTTGATGTTGAAATTTTCACATTATTAGACCCACTTACCTTTTGGATCCCAACTCATAAACAGGGCACTTTGACACCCTTTGACGTTGGATCCATAAAAAAATTTCAAACCCACTCTTGCATCCTTGGATTCACAATTAGATATTGCAAGCATTCAGACCCACTTGGACACAAGACTCTTATTAATTCCTTAATCAAATTCTCATGGTTAACGCAAGGCACAAGACTTATCATTTTGAAAATAACCCATTCTCGGATGAAGTACAATTGTTCACATTTGAAACAGGAGAAACCTCAAGACTTAATCCATTATTTGGAACAACACCAAGCACCGCACATACAACAACACCTAGAATAATAAACATGAACAACCAAGAAGAACTATGTTGGGATGAAAGACTAGGTAGACAAGATGAACAAGAAGACCAAGACAATCAAGAAGAATCTCAAGAACAAGGAGTACCTTATGATTATGATGATGATGATGACCCTACTAAACAACAATACCAAAGAGCTATAAATAGAAAATAATTCCAAAAGATCCTTGAAAGAACCTTGGAATAAAACAAAGAGAAATCCTTCATAGAACTTGCCTCTCAAGGAGTGAAATTACCAAAAGAATATGATGTGAATCAACTTAAACAAAAGGAGGATCTCAGTCCCATATCTAGTTTAACAAGACAATTGCTTTCCATGCAAAATGAGATCAAAGAGCTTAAGAAAGAGAATGACCTACCAGTAAAACAATATTCCTTGGAGCACATATGTCCTTTCCCTTTTGACAAAGGACTAAAGATGATTCCATTTCCCAAAAACATCACTATTCCAAAATATGATAAATACCTTGGAAATTCTGACCCTCAAGATCATGTGAGGGAGTTTTGCACAACTAGTATGGAGTTCATGCATGAACAAACATATATCACTTGACTATTTCCACAAAGTCTTGGTGGACAAGCTATGGATTGGTTTTCCAAATTACCCATAGGAATCAATACATTTGATGAACTAGTGCAAAAATTCATACAACAATATTCATACAATATCCAACACATAGTGACAATGTTGGATCTATGCAACACCAAGAAAAAAAAGGGAGAATCATTCTTGAATTTCCTACAAAGATGGAGAAAAATATTTGCATGATATGCTAGGTAGATACCTGAAAACAAAAAGATGGATATCTTCATCAACAACTTGGTTCCAGAAATGAATTTCCCAATACAATTGCAAGGACTTCCAAGCTTTGACAAAATGATAGATAGTACTATAAAAATTGAGGAAGTCCTAATCAAGAAAGGTGACATTACCATCAACAAAGAAAACAAAGACAAGTACTACCCCACCAAGGATAAGTACAAATACGAAAACAAGAACAAACATGTGGTTAATGATGGAGTTGTTGATACTCCTAATCCAAAACCTAAACCTGATGTTTTTAATCTTACAACAAGTCTTCAAATGAATAAGAATTTGAATCCTACTATGACGTAAATGGAAAGAAAAGCCTTCAATAAATCTCCTATTCAAACATAGCCTTGGATGGAAAGACCTAAAAGGACATTTACACCATTTGGAGACACCTTGGAAGTAGTTTTAAAGTCACTTGTGGATAACAAAATCATTGCAATTCCTGATTCCAAACCTTGGGAACCAGAAGTCAAACCCAAGTGGTGGAATGATAATGATTATTGCAATTTCCATCATAATAAAGGACACAAAACCAACAACAATATGAAGTTGAGACATGTTATTCAAGACCTAATTGAAGAAGGAAAAGTCAAGGTATATGGACATCACACAAACAATGACCATAAGGCATTTCAAACTCCATTACCTAGCTATGAAAAAGGAGAGTCTTCCAAGAGTAAAAAAATTAACTACACATATTCTAGTAATGACAATATAATCCATATGACAGAACCATGTGAATACTCCATCAATATGATCACTCTAAAAGGATTCAAAAAAAAATTGAATCTTCCAATTCCTTAATACGAAGTCAAGCTAAGCTCACTCTCAAAGGAGCTTCTACATCTAACACACAAGCTATGACTACAACAACATCTAAGCAAGCAGTATTACCTCCAAAGTTTAATCTTGTGGATCAATTATAAAAGACACCTGCTCAAATATCTATCCTAGATTTTTTGAAAATCTCCCCTAGTCATAGGGAAATTCTTGATCAAGCCCTACTTAGCACTAATGTACCAAAAGATCTAAATTTGGATAGATTCCAAGCTATGGTTGGTCACTTGAATTCTCCACATTACTTATCTTTTTCTGAAGAGGATGATAAATCTTTGAACCAAACACATAACCAACCTCTACATTTAGAAGTACTCATTCATAAACACCATTTCAAATGTGTCTTGATAGATGGAGGCACTGGTTTGAACATCTGTACATACAACTTGATAAAATAGTTGGGTTTCTCAGAACATGCAATTGATCCTAGAAGGAAGATAAAAATCAAGGCTTATGATGAAGAAGAGAGATCCTCTAAGGGATTGGTAGTTTTACCTATCAGAGTGGGACCGGTGGAGAAAGACATCCTTTTTCAAGTTCTTGATCTCCCACTTTCCTACAATATACTTCTTGGAAGGCCATGGATACACTCAATGCAAGTTGTGCCTTCTACTTAACATCAATGCTTGAAATTTCCTCATAATGGAGTGGAGGTTACTATTCCAGAAAATACAACATACACTTGCAACAATCTCAAAAAAATAGAAAGCATGGCTCCTCCTAACAAATAAATCTCTAACAAGGCAGAGATATCCAAAGAAATGGTTTTGAAAATCTTTTCTAAAAAGATCAACATCTAGGAGACAAGCATGGGTGAATACAAGATGGGTCCTACAATATCCTTGATAGATCTTCCCATATCTCCTAGAACACAAGGAAAACCTTCATCAACATTTACACCATCTAATGGTAGTTCTCTAACTATACATGAGGGAACCAGAATGTTCAAAGAAAAAGTATCCCTTGAAGAAGAAAATGAGGAAAAGGTTGTCTTACAATGGCTTTACAAAGAACCTGAAGAGGATGGGAATGTCAAACATGCTGAGATAGCTCCTAAGAAATATGGGAAAGGATATGAAATCATGAAAAAAATAGGATAAAAAGAAAAAGGACCCTTGGGACAGAACAAGCAAGGACTTGTAGAACCTCTACACATGGATTTCAGAAATCCTAAAGATAAGACTGGATTAGGCTTCAGGGAAGCAAGATTTCATCCTATAGAATAAAGAGGTCATGTATTTGATACATCAAGAGGCTCAAATGATGAAGAAGAGGTAGAAGGACAACTTGTTGCCTATGAAAGGTTGTTTCTTTTACAAGGAGACCCATTATCAGAAATTGGTGCTAATCTTGAACAAGAACTAAACAAAGAACAAGCAGAAGAACTTGAAGAAGAACAAGAACAAGGGATTCCTATTTTTGACACACCTCATTTCGATGAGGAACCAAAAATGATAACTCCATAAGAACCATTGCAAGAAGAAGATACCCATGTTGATGAGGAAAATGAAGTACCCATGATTATTGCCCACTTCTTGGGGGTTTCAGATTATAGTCGGGTAGACTCACATGAATATGAATGGGATGTCCTTTCTGATGCTACCATGGACATATAAATTGATTTGATAAACAAATTTTCTACTAGAGTCTTGATTGAGGAAGGAGAGAGTTCTAATGCTAGACCACTAGAGTTAGATTTTCATAACATGACTAACATGAACTCTAATAATAACAAACATGACTCTAATAATCCTACAATCTATTTAGAAGAAAACTTAATATAAGACATCTTACAATTTAATGACATTGATAATAACATGGTGTTGTCTCTTGAACCTACTGAATCTTTGTCCTTAAAACACCCTGAACTAATAAACTGGGATGAGCCTACAAACACAAGCTTGTTATCTTTTGAGAATGACTATGCCATAGCTTGTTATCTAAATGCTTGTGACCCCTTCCTTTCTTCCACTACTGTAAAGAGAGAAACTATGACTGAGGAGGATATCAAGTTTCACAGTCTCAAAATGAAAAACAAAAAGAACAAGAGATATGATGGTGAAAACCACCTAGTGGCAGTATCAGATCCTAAAAGAAAAAGAAAAAGATGTATCCAATGGTGAAAACCTCCTAGAGGTGCCAAAGGATGGGATTCTTGATATCTTTCCAGATCACTTTTAGGAAAGATCATCAGTTTTGATTGAACCTATACAACCCATTAATTTGGGAACAACAAAAGCTTCTCAGATAGTTCACATTGCTCAGTCATTGGCAGAAGATGAAAAGATCCAATTCAGTGATTTCTTCAAGGAAAAGAAGATCAACTTTTCTTGGTCTTATTTAGATATGCCTTGGTTGGACACAAATTTAATTATGCATCACTTGTGTATTTCACCTGATATAAAACCAGCAAAGCAAAAACTCAAAAAGATGAATCCACATGTGGCATTGCTAGTAAAAGTAGAATTGGAAAAACTATTGAAAGTTGGATTCATTAGAGCTATTGATTATGCGGAATGGATCTCAAACATAGTTCTTATTTCCAAGGCGGATAAGTCCATAAGAGTGTGCACAGACTTTAGAGATATAAACAAGGCTTGTCCAAAAGATGACTTTCCACTTCCAAACATAGACATGATTGTGGATCTGACAACTGGCTATGATATGTACTCCTTAATGGACAGATTTTCACGATATAATCAAATAAAAATTATTCCCGAAGATCAATAAAATACCACATTCACATGTGCATGGGGAACATACTATTGGAATGTGATGTCATTTGGTCTTAAAAATGTAGGTGCAACTTATCAAAGACCAATGACCACAATATTCCATGACATGATGCATAAGAACATGGAGGACTATGTAGATGACACATTGGCTAAGTCAAAGTTAAGAACTACACATATAGAAGATCTAAGGAAAATCTTTGATAGGATGGAGCAATTTCAATTGAGACTTAATCCTAAAAAGTGTGCATTTGGCATATCATTTGGAAAGCTATTAGGATTCATAGTTTCATCAAAAGGAATTGAGGTGGATCCAACAAAGGTGAAGGCTATTCTTGAAATCAAACCACCTATAAATATTAGTCAAATGAGGATTCTACAAGGAAAGCTACAATCCATAAGAAGATTTGTATCTCAATTGGTGGATAAAGTACAACCTTTCACAAAGTTGATGTGGAAAGGAACTACATTCACTTGGGATGAGAAATGTGAAGAAAATTTTACCCAAGTCAAAAAATATTTGATGAATCCTCCAATCCTAATGGCGCCAATTTATGGAAAACCTATATTGCTCTACATATCAGCTACAGATACATCATTAGGAGTATTGCTTGCACAAGAAGATGAGACTAAGAAAGAAATAGCTATATATTACATCAACAAAACTTTGGTGACATTTGAGTTGAATTATTCAATGATTGAGAAATCATGCTTAGTAGTGGTGTTTGCATCTCAAAAACTTAGGCACTACATGTTAGCACACAAGGTGAAGCTGGTAGCTAAAATTAATCCACCTAAATACTTGTTGAACAAAGCAATGCTGACAGGAAGACTAGCTAAGTGGGTCCTAATCCTAAGTGAATTTGATATTGAATATGTAGACAAAAAATCCATAAAAGGACAAGTGATTGTTGATCAACTTGCAGAAACACCATTAATAGATGACAAGCCATTACTTGTGGAATTCCCAGATGAATCTATTATGCACTAGTACATTTTACCCTAAATTTTGACCAAAAATTTTGACCATCAAATAAAAATGTTTAGTTGGTCGCATTAAAGAAGGAAATTTTTATTTTTTTTTAAAATACATGCCCGTGTTGGTCTCAATTTCGACCAACACGATATTGGTCAAAATTGAGACCAATACGGGCATAATATAAAGTTAAAAAAAAGGGCAAACACTTCATTTTTTTATTTCATTTCACGCGGGCTTTCACAGCAACCAAATGGTATTACAGAGGAGGACAGCTTTCACAGCGACCAAATGGTATTGCAGAGGATGGCTTTCACAGCGACCAAACACTTCAGTTTGTTATTCCATTTCACTGAAAGGAGCTTTTGCAGGGACCAAATCGAGGGCTTTCTGGTACATTTTCTTCACAAACCTCCAAAACTTGTTTTCTAGCCATTTGGGTACATAAAATGAATACAAACAATAAAATCTTCAATGTGCCGTGATCCTCGGTTGTGGTTTGGTCTCAAATAACAAAGAATGGAATTCTGAGTATGTTGTTTTTGTCTCTTTCATGTTTTGGTCAGACAATAGATAGAGGAATGTAATGTGTTATAGTCACTGTCGCATTTCTTTAATTCTTATGAAGTTTTATTGACCAAATGTTGTTTTTCCTTAGTCGGATTTTTCAATAAATGTAACATCACCATTAATCTACGCATCCGTGGAATTGGTGTTGGTTAAAACAACCTTTGACAGTCATTTGTTGCCGCAATCTATTTCTGTCTACATAGTCCGCTGCAAAGCCATAACCAGTTGAATTGACTTAACAGTCTCGGTCATGTAACTGGAATACTAGACCGTAATTGTTTTAAGTTTTGTTTGTTTAAGTTATTTGTAGAATAAGAGAATCTTTGTCAGGCAGGTTCAAACACCATTAACCTCGGCCTTGTCGAGATGTCTCAACCCTAACTTGTGTCTCCACCACAGAATTTTTGATGTCATTGGGTGGAAACCAAGTTAGGGAAATGTACATTAGAAAATCCAATGCTCAGAACCACAGAAGTATTAACCCTGCTTCTTAGTCGATACCCTAATTAGGTGTATGCATTGTGTAAAACCAGTGAATTAGATGGAACATCACATCAGTGGTTGGAAGTCAAAAAGGTTTGAATGTTGTTAAACTCAGGTCTATGAACATTAATGAGGCCCTAAATCAGTTACATGTCATATGTTTAGTCAACAGATTTTTGATGCCTAAGTAGTTATTGTTCATGTATTTAAACAGAGAAGCAGAGAAATGTGTTAGCAGTAGTAACAATGAAAACTTGAAATTGAAACACAGTCTTGATTGAGGTTACCGTCTTGTTACAGTCTTCCTGATAAACTACAGTCACTAAAGGCACCCACTGTTAAAGTAGTCCAGATTGAACTGACTCTAATCTGATCAATTAGATCGAAGGTTCTCTGAGACAATCAGCAGCACTGGAAATTAGTGGTTGAAGTTAGTTAGAAGACTTAGTAATGTCAGACAACATGTTTCATGGTCTTATTCAAACCCAGTGACCATAGGAAACAAGAGAATACTATTGCAGGAATTAGTAGAATTCGACTGGTGTTGCAATTTAGATCTTTATTGATGCAGGAGCATCCTGGGTGTAAGAGCAATCTTGCATCACCCAAAAATATTTCTATTTTTATATTCAATAAGGGCTATTTTGTGCAGAGCTGCTATTTATGGAAAGTTACTATTTTTGGTAATTTTTGTATGTGCTCAGAATGATCTAATTTCTTTCTTGGAGGTTCATTTTGGTCATATAAGTCTTCCAGTAAAGTTTCATTGCCAGATCAAGTGTATATTGGAAGATATTGAAGATTTTCGGTATTGGCAGCAGGGTACAGAAACTTTGAACTCAGTTTTGAAGGCTTTAGAGGCCCCGGATGAGGTCAAAAATTTGGGTGATGGGCGCTTGCACCGGTCAAGCCTGTAGAGCACTTTGTGGCCGATCGGGTCAACTGGTGATGACTTATGGTCTTCGGAAGTTGGACCACCTGAAATGGCAGAAAATAATTTTCTTCAAAGTTTCTGTTCGGGTTTCAAAGGTTATCTTGAGCCGACTATGATGTAATAAAATATAAAATAAAATAATGCTAAGTTTGGTCGGCCTTATTGGCTAAAATTCTGGAACCTTCCCAGGCGGTGGAAAATTGCCTATATAAGGAAGGCTGTATTATTGTCTTAGGCAGTTCAGAATAGTTCTGGGTAGTAGATATGGGTATTGATTTGAGGCTTTGTCCTACAAAATATTGTAAGGAATGCCCATGTGGCTTTGCATATTGTAATTCTGAAAGTTTGTAATTCCACATTTGTGGAGATAATAAGAAGCCAATTTTTTTTTCTTGCATATTATTGTTGTTGTTTCTCTATTTCTGTTATGTGTTTGTGGTATTAAAGGGAGCACCCTTCATCAGGTGGTATCAGAGCAGGAGTTCTTGAGTGTGTAAACAGATCGCCGACTGTGAAGCAGTTTGCATCAGGACCGTGGCTAGGGTTTCAGTGCGCATCGCGAAAATGCCTCCACGAAGGGAACGTGGCGGAAGAGTTGGTGCTGTAACACCTGGGGTTAGAGAACTGTAGAGACAAGTGTGAGCATTGCAAGAAGAGATTCGTAGAGGAATGAATCTTAATGTCAGAGACGAAAGCGAGGATGAAGCTGAAGAAGAATATCAAGAATGAGAAGTTGAAATTGTGAACCACGAGGAAGAAAGACTTTTTCAGGCGATTTCCAAGATTGGGAAAAGACCTAAGATTGAGGTTGCTACATTTTCTGGAAATCTTAACCCAGAGGAATTGATCGACTGGATCAACGAATGTGAGGAATATTTTGAGTATGAAGATGTTGAGGATCCTGATAGGGTCAAATTTGCAAAGGCCAGACTGCAAGGTCATGCAAAAATCTGGTGGCAAGAAATTCAATTGGAGTGAAATAGAAGAGGGAAAGATAAAATCACAAGATGGGATTGGATGGTGGATAAATTGAAGTGACAGTTCATTCCTGTTGATTATGAGCTTGATCTACTAAAGAAAATGCAAAGTTTGAAGCAAGCAGGAAGATCTGTTCAAGAGTATACAGAGGAGTTCTATCGACTCCTCATCAGAACAGGCCATGCAGAAGCTGATAAGGAGAAAGTTGCCCGGTACCTTAATGGGTTAAGGCTAAGCATTCAGGAGGAGTTGAATCTGGTTCGAATGAGCAGTGTTGAGGAGGCATACCAATTTGCCCTAAAAGTAGAGGAAAAGCTGAACAAGAAGTTCGAGAGTAGACAAAATGGAAGAGGTCACGGTGGACGATCTGGTGGACGATCATATGGTGGCCGAAATGAAGATCTGAAAAAGAAGGATGAGGCCAGTAGCAGTCAGAATCAGTGAGGAAATAATTCCAATCACTTCCAGGATCAGAATAATAGAGATCAGAGAGGAAGAGGAAGAGGACAAGGATCTGGAAGAGGTGGCTTCCGTGGAACATGTTTTCACTGTGGAGAAGAAGGTCATAGGGAATTTGAATGTCCTCAGTGCCAAGGTAGAACAGACAGGAGAAATGAAGGCCAGGCCAGAGTTGCACATGTAGATGAAGATGTCAGATCATCAAATTCTGAAGATGCCGAAAGAGGAGAAACGTTGATTAACAGAAGAGTCCTGTTGAGTGGTGAGAATGAACCTGAGCAAAGGAGGAGCCTGTTTCGCACCAGGTGCAAGTGTGAAGGTAAATGTTGTGATGTGATTATTGATAGTGGAAGCACTGACAATTTGGTGTCAGAAGAGATGGTGACAAAGTTGAAGCTCAAGAGACAGAAACACCCACATCCATATCGGATTGCCTAGGTACAGGATGACCACAAGGTCATGGTCAATGAACAATGCCTGGTGAAGTTCAAGATTGGCGGATACCAAGATGAGGTATTGTGTGATATCATATCTATGGATGCATGTCATATGTTGTTGGGTAGACCGTGGCAGTTTGACAGATGTGCTGTACATGATGGTCATGCGAATACCTATTCCCTAACAAAGGATGTAGTGTGACATAAGCTAAAGCCATTGAAGGAGATCGAAGAAAAGGTATGTGGTAATGCAAGAATAACATTTGTTGATGGAAGAAAATTCCTAGATGGTATAAGGCATGAGCATGTGTGTTTTGCTTTAATTCCAAAAGTTGGTAAAGAAGAAGTAGAGGATGTACCTGTAGAGGTTGCAGATTTGTTGAATGAATTTCAGGATATTGTATCTGATAATGTACCCGATGGATTACCACCGGTAAGGAAGATCAGTCATCAGATGGATTTGATTCCAGGAGCCAATTTGCCAAACAAGGTAGCACACAGAATGACACCAACAGAAAGTGAAGAGTTGAACAGACAAGTACACGAGTTATTGCAGAAAGGGTTGATTCGAGAGAGTCTGAGTCCCTGTGCTGTACCAGCGGTATTAGCACCAAAGAAGAATGGAGAGTGGAGGATGTGTACAGATTCCAGAGCAATAAACAAGATCACAATCAAGTATAGGTTTCCATTGCCATGAATGGATGATATTATGGAATGTTTGAGTGGAGCTGTGTATTTCTCAAAGATAGATCTGAAGAGTGGATATCACCAGATTCAGATCAGAGAAGGAGATGAATGGAAGACTGCCTTCAAGACAAAGGAAGGACTATATGAGTGGTTAGTCATGCCTTTTGGGCTAACCAATGCACCGAGCACTTTCATGCGGCTCATGAACGAGGTTCTGAAAGAATTTTTGGGCAAGTTTGTTATTGTTTACCTAGATGATATTTTGATCTTTAGTAAGACATTGGATGAGCATATGATGCATATTTGTATGGTATTTGAGAAGTTGAGAGAAGAAAAATTGCTGATTAATTTGAAGAAGTGCAGTTTTGTGAAGAAAGAGTTGGTGTATTTGGGGTTTGTAGTTTCAGGAGAAGGTCTAAAAATGGACCCAGAGAAGGTACAGGCTATCCTTGAATGGCCTACACCAAGGAGTACTACTGAGGTAAGATCTTTTCATGGTCTAGCTAGCTTTTACAGAAAGTTTATCAGAAATTTTAGCAATATTTGTGGACCCTTGACTGAAACAATGAGAGGGGATAGAAAAGAGTTTAAGTGGACTAATGGGGCAGAAAAGAGTTTTCAATTGTTGAAATGAAAAGTTACAGAACAACCTGTTTTAGCACTTCCAGATTTTAATAAGGTGTTTCAAGTAGATTGTGATGCTAGTAGTACTGCAATAGGAGCTGTTATGAGCCAAGAAGGTAAACCTGTTGCTTATTTCAGCGAGAAGTTAAATGACGCCAAGAGGAAATATTCTGTTTATGATCAGGAATTTTATGCTATAGTTCAGGCATTAAAGAAGTGGAGACATTATCTGCTTCCTAAGGAGTTTGTTTTGTATACTAATCATCAAGCTTTGCAATATTTGAATAGTCAAAGAAAATTGAATCAAAGGCATTTGAAATGGGTTGAGTTTTTGCAGAGTTATACATTTGTTTTGAAACACAGGAGTGGAAAGTCTAATAGGGTTGCAGATGCTCTTAGCAGAAGGCAACTATTGCTGATAGAAATGCAGATTGAAGTGGTTGGGTTCAAGGAACTCAAGAATTTGTATCCAGAGGATCCTGATTTTGGTGAAGCTTGGAAAGCTTGTACAGAACCTGTTACTCTAGACAGGATGAAGTGGCTGGATTTCATCATCCAGGCTGATATGCTATTCAAAGGGATTCAATTGTGCATTCCACGAAGTTCTATGAGGGAGAATCTCATCAAGGAGAAGCATAGCGGAGGATTGGCTAGACATTTTGGTCATGACAAAACCCTTTCTTTGGTTAGTGAGAATTACTATTGGCCACAGTTGCAGCAAGATGTGAAAAAGTTTGTACAGAGTTGCAGAGTATGTCAGATGGCGAAAGGAGTGAAGCAGAATACAGGATTGTATCAGCCATTACTTGTACCAGAGAAGCCTTGGGAGGATATCAGCATGGACTTTGTTCTGGGTTTACCGAGGACTCAGCGGGGACATGATTCAATTTTTGTGGTGGTTGACAGATTTTCAAAGATGGCACATTTCATTCCCTGCAAGAAGACTAATGATGCTATTCATGTAGCAGAATTGTTCTTCAGAGAAGTAGTGAGACTTCATGGTTTGCCAAAGACCATAGTTTCAGATCGGGACACTAAGTTTGTTGGATATTTCTGGCATACGTTGTGGAAGAAGTTGAAGACAGATTTGAAGTTCAGTTCATCACATCATCCACAGACTGATGGACAGATAGAGGTGGTGAATAGAAGTTTGGGAAATTTGCTGAGATGTTTGGTTGGAGATAAGCCAACAGGATGGGATTTGATTTTACCACAGGCAGAATTTGCATACAATAATTCTGTCAATAGGAGCACTGGTAAATCACCATTCCAGATTGTATATGGAAGTAGTCCAAGAAATGCATCTGAATTGAGAAAGATAGATAAAGGAGAAATAAGTAGTGCTGAAGCTGAAGATTTTGCAGAACACTTGAAGAACATCCATGAGGAGGTGAGGAAGCATATTAACAAGATGAATGCGCAGTATAAGGCTAAGGCAGATGAGAAAAGGAGGCATAAGGAATTTCAGGTTGGCGATGAAGTCATGGTTCATTTGTGGAAGGAGTGGTTTCCGGTTGGTACATATAACAAGTTGAAAATGAAGAAGTTTGGGCCATGTAAGATACTGAAGAAGCATGATTCAGGAAATGCATATGAGGTAGAATTGCCTAGTGAGCTGAATATTTCACCAGTGTTTAACATTTCAGATTTGACAGAGTATCACGAAGGAGGTGTTGAGGATGAGGTTGCAGCAGCACAGTGGAGTATTCCAGTAACCAGTTCAGATATCAAGGAGATTGAAGACATACTGGACAGTCATGTTGGCAGAAGCACAAGGAACAGGACATATGAAGAGTATTTGGTCAAATGGAAAGGATGACCTATTGAAGATTCCTCATGGCTAACAAAGGAGGAGGTTAACCGTCTTGGTTTTCCTCTACACACCTAAGTCGTGACAGGGTCACTTCTCAAATTACCCTGGGTGTCTGATGCAGGAGCATCCTGGGTGTAAGAGCAATCTTGCATCACCCAAAAATATTTTTGTTTTTATATTCAATAAGGGCTATTTTGTGCAGAGCTGCTATTTATGGAAAGTTACTATTTTTGGTAATTTTCGTATGTGCTCAGAATGATCTGATTTCTTTCTTGGAGGTTCATTTTGGTCATATAAGTCTGCCAGTAAAGTTTCATTGCCAGATCAAGTGTATATTGGAAGATATTGAAGATTTTCAGTATTGGCAGCAGGGTACAGAAACTTTGAACTCAGTTTTGAAGGCTTTAGAGGCCCCGGATGAGGTCAAAAATTTGGGTGACAGGCGCTTGCGCCAGTCAAGCTTGTAGAGCGCTTCGTGGCATTTCCGAAATGGGGTTATAATAGCCGATCGGGTCAACTGGTGATGACTTATGGTCTTCGAAAGTTGGACCACCTGAAATGGCAGAAAATAATTTTCTTCAAAATTTCTGTTCGGGTTTCAAAGGTTATCTTGAGCCGACTATGATGTAATAAAATGTAAAATAAAATAATGCTAAGTTTGGTCGGCCTTATTGGCTAAAATTCTGGAACCTTCCCAGGTGGTGGAAAATTGCCTATATAAGGAAGGCTGTATTATTGTCTTAGGCAGTTCAGAATAGTTCTGGGTAGTAGATTTGGGTATTGATTTGAGGCTTTGTCCTACAGAATATTGTAAGGAATGCCCATGTGGCTTTGCATATTGTAATTCTGAAAGTTTGTAATTCCACATTTGTGGAGATAATAAGAAGCCAATTTTCTGTTCTTGCATATTATTGTTGTTGTTTCTCTATTTCTGTTATGTGTTTGTGGTATTAAGGGGAGCACCCTTCATCATTTATGAACATTCTGGAGCTATAATTGCAGGTAGAAAAAAGATGTTGTTAACTTGTTAACTGTATTGGGGTTTAATCAAAGAAGAGCCACAAGTTTGTTTTAAGTAGTGGTCAAGTTTAGCTTTCCTAGAAATTAGCACACTGAATTTATAGAAATGAAGGTACAACCTTTGACATATGGCAAAGTGCTTTGGCATCAGTATCATGGTAGCCCTCTGCAAGATCCTCTAAAATAACTTCTGTTAGAACAACTGCTGCTACCTTCCTTGTAATATCTCGAATACTATATACAATCGTTAGCACATGCAATGGACTAAATAATAAGAAACAATTATGTTATATATATATATATATATATATATATATATATATATATATATATATATATATATATATATATATATATATATATATATATATATATATATATATATATATATATATATATATATTCTTTGGATTGAAACTAAAATACTTGGATATTGAAGGATATATAGTTCCATTTAATACTTCTTTCTTTTCCATGTATCCAGCTAAGCTGCAGTGTCAATACAAATGGAAAATATATTGAGAAAGTTCATTATGAACAAGAGCTGTAATGTAGCAGGAGTCCCTGCCTAATGCAAAAATAATAAAAAAAATAGCAGAGATCAATAGGAAATGTTGATCTCCAGTGTGGAGGCTGCAGGCTACAGTTGAAATGAGTGAATTGTGTAATGATAAGTTAGTAATAACTAGTACATTTGACATCATTTTTCGACCATTATTTTTGACCATTAATGAAAATGGTTTAGGTTGGTTGGGGTATAGAAGGAAAAAAATTGTTTTTTTTTAAATCTATCCCCATGTTCATCGAACTTTCGATGAATATATGCCTGTCAAAAGTTTGACGAACACGGGCATATTAATTAAAAAGAACATTTCAATCATTTTCATTTTTATGGTAGTGAGTGAGCGCGTGAATTGGGATTTTCACTGAGCTAAGGAGCTGAGCGGACTAGCGGAGCTTATTCCGCAACAACGCTCAATTCTCCCAAGGTTAATAGCACATTTCTTATCTTCCAGAGTTTGAGGTATGTTAATCCGTGATCGTGTCTGCTATATTTCGCATTACCACGTACTGCATTGTCTTTTTCGATTCTTGTACTCATCTCTGGTATTGAATCAATGTGATATATGAATCAATGTGTATGTTTACTAGTGTTTGAGTATGGTTTGTAAATTCTATGACTGAGAATTATGAAAGCTGCAACTAGGGTTTAGGATGCAATGCCATATAACCAATGCATAATCAATGGTTTTGGAATGTAGTTTTGAAAAAAAACAATCACTGAGATTTTAATGGCACAGTTTTACCTTTGTATTTGTCCTGCATAGAAATGCCACTGTAAACATGGTACTCACAGTTTATTTGAAATACTCAGCAAGGTCTAAACGTCTTTTATAATTGCAAGGCCGAGTTCAACCTACAATAACCTTTGCTTCAAATCCTCCTGCTTACTCTTTGCTGTAGACACAGGGCTCACGGTCTTATGATTGTTAGAAATTGGCATATGAGAATGGGAAAATTTGATTTGCTTGAATTTTGAAATCTTCATGTAGTTTGATCTTAAAATAGATTTAATTTACTAAACTATTCAAAACTTTCATCAAATTCAAAATTTTCTATGTTGTGAAATGTGCTAACTTTTTAGTTTGAGTTTTTTCCCTTCATTTTAATTAATCAATTTAACTTAATTATTCTTTAAGCAATGATAGAGGTAAAAATGGTGTGATTTCTAATAAAAGTTAGTCATAATTTAGATAATGTGTGGTTCTATTTATACACATTTATACATTGGGTTTGTAAGTTTTTTAATAAACTGTAAACCCTTGTTTGCATAGTCATGGCCAATATAGAAAATTTAGTTTTGACCAAAACCCAAAAACTGATAGGATCTTCCTTCTCAAATGAGGAAAGCCTCAATTCATTGATTCCCTCAACTAATATAACTGTCTCTTTATCCACTCCCTATAGTCCTAAAGAAATGAAAGCTATGAATTAAGCTTCTCAATTTAAGCTCTAGTTTCTGCATCCTTATCCTTTGAAATATTATATATATTATTGCCAATTGTGTGATCTATGACTCAATGGAGTCAATCTCATCCTTTATGCTTTTTTGAAAAACTAGGTCATTTCAAGAAAAATTGATAGAACACATACTTAACTTCATTAGCACATTCCTTAAATAATTTCAAGTGATGCTAAAATATATCAATTGTGTGCATTTTCATACTAATTAAAGGCTTCTACCTTTCTCTTATCTTTTATCTTACTTAAGGCATCCCACTCTTCTTTATTCTAAATGAGAGAGGAATGATCCTTGAAGGAACCTATTGAAAGCTTCAATTTTTGTTTTAGAAGCAATGAGGAATCAATGTTTACCACTTAAATTCATCACTTGTCTTAGTAGTGTCTTGAACCTTCTTAGTATTTTCCTCTTCCTCTTTCTCATTAAGCACTATAGTTTTCTCTAAAGGAACAATGTCCTATTCTTTGTTTCTAGTTGTGTTCCTTGAAGGAGGGACACCTATTTCACTTTGATCTTCTGTACCACTACTCTTTGGATGAGTAGTTTTCTTATCCTTCTTATCACTCTTCTTTGTTGTATCCCTCTCAATCATAGGAGCATCAAAGGAAAATATATATATGTCTTGTGTGGATGCATAAGCTATATCCTAAAAATTAATATCATCTATAAGTGCTTATTACATAGGAACAACTTCAACCTTCTTCATCTCCTCTACTATTTTAGTAGTCATCTTTTTAGTTTGTTTCTTTTTCCTCTCTCTCTCTTCTTTGTCCATTCCCATGATGGTATTCACCCATTTTTTGGGGCTGGAACTCTTATGCCTACATTTGAGACAATTGGACTCTTTCCTCATTTGAGTAAGGCATCCCAAAACACGTAATCTACATGGTGGAAACACAACCTCGAAATGGGAGTATAGGGAAACTCTGCTCTCAGACGCCCTATCCTGCAGCAACTCTCATTTGCATATTTGAATCCTGCACCCATCAAAGTTTCCTAAATTAGAAATATTAGATTACATTAAAATAGGGCTCTTTGAGAATATAATAACAACAACTTACCAAATGCAACTAGATTGTCGATGACTTGAGAAAGAATGGCATAATTGTCACTCAGCACAAAGTGCGCATCAGATAATTCCATCTGCAGTTCATTTTGAAGCATGTTTTCCAGACCCAAGTTGAATTTTGTGATAATACTATTGATGTAATGTACACAACTTCCATTATTTGGGTTTCTTGAACTTATAAGCAATGGCGTACAACCTAGGGGTACTAGATTGGACACAAGAAATTTTCTAGCTCCCATCTCATATAAACTCTGCACCACAAAATAGATAATAGAATCTATGATGTGACTTCCCAAACATAAAACCTTGAATAATATGTGATTGTCATATTAGTGGGTAATTAAGTTGTGTTAAGATTATGTGATGGTTTTTTGTGTTCAATTGCATTAAACTATTCCCTCACAGCATTTCAAGCCCGAGCCCTGCCTAGTGAGCTCATAAGTGAATCTTAATTAGTATGTCTTCAAATATATTAATAAGAGTAGGATGGGGTCACCTTGAGCTGTTCTGAAAACTTGCTAAGAAGCAGTTCCTGGTATTGGCTCACATTGTAGAGTTGAGAAACTTTTGGCTGCGAGATAAAGTAATTGGAAATATAATCATAGCTTCCAATGTTAATGTAGAAAAGAGATGTGGAGATGAGATGAGTAGCATTTTAAGCTTGTTCCAACATAGAAACCAAGTCTGCCTTTGTGTTGGAGAAGAACTCAATCTACCTCTCAAAGGGTATTCTGCCAATCTACAAATAGGTATGTAAGATAAAATGCTTTTAAGTTGGTTGGTATTTTATGAAATGTGTTGTTTAAAAGCCAATGAGGATTGATTACTCTTACTATACCAAACACCGCATCATATTTAGTTGTGTTGGAATAGGAAAAACTATATCTTTTAAAGCTATTTGGAACTTACATATTTGTAGCCAGTGGAAGGCAGAATTCCAGAGCCTCCAGAGGCAAAGTTGACTCCTAGTAGTATGTTTCTCCCATTTGCTTCTGGATCTAAATATGGGATCAGAAAAGGCACCCCCATGATTTGGCCTACCATAAAAAAAGAAACACTAATTAACTTTGCAAACTTACAACACAAGCTCTGGACTTGGGAGAAGTGGAAAAAATGTAGTTAGGAACTTTTCCCATACAGATGTAATCTGGAATGGTTCTTCCATTGCAAAACCTTCCAGTTGGTAAGCCATTTCCAAAGTCAATGCCATTGAACCAAATATCTCCCTTGGAAAGAGTAGTAATGTAATTATTGTTTCCTATGTCCACCAATGAATCTCCAAAGATAAAAATGGCAGGAGTAGTAGAGGCAGTGGCAAATGTGAATAATCCCATCACTGTAAAAATTGCAGGCCAAACCTTCGCCATTTATAACCTATCAGTGAACTAAGCACACCAAGGTCTCAGAAGATAAAACTCAGATACTTTACCCTGCTGTCAAGCTACAAGGGTGCCTTTATATTATTCCAGATGTTCTACATTTGATTGAATGTGTAATCTAAAAATTGACAGATCCATGTTAGAAAAGTTTGTGATCTCTGTTTTTTTTTTTTGAAAGACAATTAAATGATTTGACAAGAAAGAGTCACATGTGACATATTCTGCAACTTAAATTTGTTGCTTAGTGAGTTATTTTTGCTAGTCTATCTGAGTCTTGGGGCCCTCTAGTAACCCAAACAGATGCAGATTCTTGCTGTGATATAAAGTGGTTGCCAGCGCCTGCAACTAAAGACTGCAAATAATATAACTTAAGATAAATGAACCAAAAAGATCATAACGTGAACTAAAATGAAAGCCAAATTCCTAACACAACAAAAAGAAATTCCATCATGTTATCACGTGTTCTTTCTCATCCACAAGAACAATAGAAAACCATTCCTCTAAAAAAGACCCTTTCCAAGCATCCCAAAACACATCTCCAAACCACTAAAATAGGAACCCAACCAGATGCATATTCTCCTAATAGGAACTAATATATTCTTTAGTAGGGGCCATTTAATAATGTACTCTAAAAGGGCAATAGCCAGGCAGTAACGTTGTAAGGAAAATAACAAGCATAAATTGAACCATCTTGAGAAGAACTCAAGAACTTGACTGCCAATTGTCTACTCTTCCATTTGTCCTAATTTTTTCCTCTACCTACTTTAGCATTTATCCCAGCTAATTGATCTAATAGGGAGTGAAGCTTACTAATATGTTGAACAATGATATCACTAATTGATATCCCAGCTAAATAATTTAATAGGGAGTGATAGTGTCAACACTTGGGTTAACAACTCAACATATTCATACCAAACAAATGAAGCTTACTCCCAAATTTATCAAGTTGTGTTAACTTACCGATGACTTGATGCTTGACTCTCAGTAAAATGGTGATATAAGGGTCCTTATATTACACAGAATTTTGATTAAAAGTTAAAATATAGAATTAAAATCTAAATGATAAAGATATTTCATATGATGTTTTCGATATTAAAATGGTTGAGAAAATGGTTGTTCAGTAATGATTTTTATTAGCAGGTTGCAAACAAATCATCCTTCTTCCACCAATGAGTCATTCCATTTAAGAAAGACCATGTCTGACGATATCAACGCACAAAAAAATAGCGAGACAATTGCTAGACTATGGTCTAACTTAAAAAGAAAGGGTGATGGAAAATGTTATTGTCCTTGCAAACTTTGTAAGGGCTTAAAGACTCGAAGATATCTAATCAAAATAGCTAAGGAACATTGCAGGCAACATGGTCACATTGAAGGGGGAAATGAATTTCATCCATTGGTATGTATTTTAATATTTTATAAAATACATAAGACATGATTTGATGATGACAACATGGTCATGGTTAATATAAGGTCATCATTTTCATATAGGTCAATGTCCCTCAGTTTCATGTTATGGACCATGACAATCTGGAGAATTTGGATTTCCAAATGAGGGAACATGGAGGTGTGAATATAGAAGTAGAAGGTAATGATAACATGGAAGAAGACCATGATGATGAAGAAGATCAAGATGATCACGATGATCAAGATGATGATGATGTTGATGCAGAGCTTGATGTACCTATACTTGAGAAGGCACACGAGCCCCTATATGAAGGCTCCGAAACAACTCTTCTTGCCACTGTATTGTTGTTGGTGAACTTGAAGGTTATGAATGGTTTATCCAACGTAGCAATGACACGTATGTTAAGGTATGTCATCTTTTTTCATTATTTTAGTCATAATTCTCTTACAATTAATATTGGGTGAATCATGTAGCAATTAATATTCTTTAAATTAACAAATTATATTTTTGGTCATAGGTTGGTAGGTGAGTGTTTGTTACCACCATCAAACATTCTACCTCGCTCGTACCGAGAATTATCTGCCATTATGAAAGATATTGGAATGGAATATCAAACAATACATGCATGTCCGAACGATCATATTATATATTATAAACAACATGAATTTGCAACAAAATGCCCTATTTGTCATATTAGTAGATATCAATCAGATCGAATAACAAAAAAGGTGCCTCGCAAGGTTCTTCGACATAATCCCATTATTCCACGTCTGCAATGATTATTCAAGTGCAATAGCTTGGCACAATTTATGGATTACCATGCACACAATAGAAGTCAAGATGGCATTATGTGAATGTCTGCAGATGGCTTGGCATTTAAGGAAATAGAAGAAAAATGGCCACAATTTAAAGAAGAACCTCACAATCTCAAGCTTTCATTGGCAGCGGATGATGTCAATCCTTTTGGAGAGATGAGATCTACTTACTCGGTGTGGCCTATTTTTTTTATCAACAATAACATTCCTCCTTGGTTGTCCATAAAGAGGGAGCACATAATGTTGTCACTGATTTTTCCAGGTATTTTTTGATTTAATGGTCATCTAAATTAATTTATTATTAATAATCGATCAAAATGGTCATAATAATTATGTAATGTTTTTGTTCATTCAACTAGGTAAGTACCAAGTTAAAGATATCAATGTATATATTGAGCCCCTTATCGACGAGTTGATGGTGTTATGGAATGGGGTCACTATGTATGACATCTCTAGACCAATAGGACAAAGACAATTTCAATTCCATGCAATGCTTGTATGGACAATACATGATGCCCCTGGGCTAACATATTTTTGTGGTATGTTCTCTTCTTAACGCCTCTTTTTTGGTATGTTATAGTGCTAACACAAAGTTAACACATTTAATCCAATTATACATGATCTTGTAGGTCTTCAGACCAAGGGAAAATTTGCATGTCCAGTTTGTGGTCCAAAGACAAAATCTCATCATTCAAAAAGTTTGAGAAAGTAGGTGTTGGATGAGAATAGACACTTTCTCCACAGAAATCATAAGTACCGAGTTACTGAAAAACATCTTTTCAATGGGAAAGAAGAGACTACATCAAAGCCACGGAGAATGACACCTCACCTATGGAAGTTGGCATACAATAAAATAAATCATCGAGGTAATGTCATTCCTCTGATGGGTTTTGTTTCAAATTTATATTTTGATATTGTGTTTTGTTTACTGGTGATGTAATTGATGCTTGTGAAGGTTGTCAAAGCATCAATGACCAACTTCCAAAAGGACTAAAAAGTTATCCTACACAATTTACTAGGTTGCTGTACTACAAGCAACTCCCAATCGTGCATTTGTTTGATCCTATGCATATTGGAAAGAATGTAACAGAGACATTATGGAAAATATTGGATGGAAGGTGTGACAAAGACCAAATTATCAAAATTTGTAGTGACATTGAAGAATCCAACCATGCAATGAAAAATTTTATTCGATCAAATAACAATGGAGACCAGATTGATACAAGTGCCCTTCCATGGTTATTGTCGGAGTAGCAGAGCAATACTATAAAAGAAATTATAAAGAAAATACGATTTCCCACAGGATTTGCTGCGAACATAAATGATCTCATATCAAAGAAAAGTGAATTTGGGCCAGGGATGAAAACACACAATTGGCATATATTTATTAAGGTAATTCATATTATTTTGTATTCACTATATATTTGTATACTGCATGTGGTTTTCATTGCATTCTTTTATAAAATATTGACAAGATCATTTTACAAATATTGCAGTATGTTCTACCTCTATCTCTCCCACACCACTTTGCCAATGGTGTCAAACAAGTTATATATGATCTTGAAAAATACATGAGGTGGTTGTCATCTAAAGAAATCAATAAAGAAGATATAAAATACTGGAAGAGAAAAATTCCTCTTCTTATGTGTGAAATGCAAAAGTGTCTACCTTCAACTTTTCTCAATGCACAAGAACATTACCTCATACATCAAGTTGAGGAGATTGAATTGTGTGGACCTATACCAACTAGGTCAATGTGGATGGTTGAGAGGCACTTGAAATTTTTGAAAGGCTTGGTTTGATAGAGAGCACATCCTGAGGGTTCTATGGTGGAGGGATATATGGTATACCAGACCATGGTGTACATTAGTGAATATCTTCTTAAGTTTGCAGCAAAGATCCATGTAGATCGTATTTGGGATCCCAACTCCATTAACAAATTTGAAGGGGAGTACTTGATGGGAAAAGGTAGATTGAGGAAAGTGAGAGGTAAATATAAGATGTTATTGTAGTTAATTAATTATTATAAATTTGGTAGAGAGTGGGATGCAATAAATCTAAGATGTTTTTGGTACAGTTGGTCGAGAGTGGGATGCAATACATTTGTATATTGCAAACAATCTTGATTGGATGATGGTATGGATTGAATGATGTCAACAAAATGGTTTCTCATTAACATGGGAAGGTGTTGCTTCATTGGTTAGAGAAGCTCATCGTAATGGAGATTCCAATGTTACTCCAATGGTAATTGATCTAGCACATGGTTTAAGAGGTGGATAGGTACGTAGAAATTTATTAATGATCATGACTCATATGTTTCATATCAACTCATGATGCAAATAATTTACACACTTGAAAAATTGCAGGTCAAGCACCACAAAGCTATGTACTATCATGTCCACAAATTTCGCATAAAAAAGTTGGATGACACAAAGAAAACTTGTGATTCTGGGATAAGAGCAATTTTTGAGGTCACCAATATATCATCTAGAAATGACATACATCCTCAACAATCTCAAAATAAATACTATGGCATCTTAGATGATATAATTGAGTGCAACTTTAACTCCTTCAAAGTAGTTCTATTTGTCGTCAAATGGTACAGGCTACGACTAAATCAAAATGATCCAGATAGAACTGTTATTCAACATGATAATAAATTTACAATGATTAATACAAAGTCATTTGAGCAAGTTGGAGATGAGCCCTATGTTCTTCCAAGCCAGTGTGAGAAAGTTTTTTACTCAGAGGTTCCACATAAACAGGGTTGGTCATTTGTTGTTAGACATGATCCAAGAGGAAGGCCGATAAAGTATAATGTTATGGAAGAAGAAGATACTGAAGATGATGAAGAAGCAGATGATGATGATGATGATGATGATGATGATGATGATGATGATGATGATGATGATGACGATGGTGATGGTGATCATGGCGATGATGATGATGGTGATGTTGTTGATGGAGATGATGATGGTGATGATGGATATGATGGCGATGATGATGATGATGATGATGATGATGATGATCAATGACATAATTAAAATGGTTACATATTTATTGTGTTCAATTCTAATGATTACATATTTATGTTTTTCTTTAAATTGTAATGGTTATTATTGTGTTCAATTCTAATGATTATGACATATGTGATTTATAATTACCAATTTTTTGTTTACGATGCTCAATTAATTGTTTTTAATACATGTATATTTGTGTTTGATTATCACCCTTTTTGCAAACAGGCAATTGACTACAAACATTGTCACCCCGGCCTTTTGTTGATGATCTTGCATTCCATATATAAGGTAAATTTGTTCATGTTTACAATGTTACATATTGTTCATATTATCTTCTAAGTTATTTGTAGCATACGTATCATGTAATATTTAGCTAACTTAAGATAAATGATTAACATATGCAGGAAATTTGACCCCTTTGGCGTGGATCATGCACAGTGACATGGATCAGCAGGTATAAGTCAATAAATAGACATAATTTTCTTATATTCTTCTTGTTTATCACTGAGCACATATGTTATAAATAGACATATTATATAATCATATAATTTATATATAGACAAAGAAGAACCGTATAGAAATATAATATATAATCACTTTCAACCTAGTACATTTTATATGTCTCATGTATAGACAAAGAAGAACCATACGTATGGGTCACAACTTGATTATTCTATATATATTGACATGGCAATATCTCATTTGATGGATTGCAGCACCCACCAAATAGGTACTTGTCAGATCTATGTACATCAAATGAGGGAAATGAGGGAATGCTAGATGAAAGTTCTACATGTAGTACGGCTAAAATAGGGAGATCAACTAGAGGTCAAAAGATTAGAAAAAAATTTGATAAACGCACGCAATATTTCCTTGCTAATGGGGGGTCATGTTCTTATGATGATGAGACCAAAGGTGACATCAAGGTGCCCTTTCGGTATAGACACATTGAGAAACAATGGGTACCCAATGAGCTACCTCCAATTAATACTAATTTTTGTGTTAATGAGAGGATATATCACATTGCTCCATCCTCATTACATGGTTTGGGCCTATTTTCCATGGATGGGATAAAGGTATATTACAACAGAGTTGTTGAATTGTTCGATTATGTCGGTTCGTGTTACAATTACAATGATTGGATGCGGATTGTTCAATATAAAAAAAGTATGCGTAGGTATGCACTATCAGCTAATTATATACAAAGGAAAGAAAATGATCAAAGTAAAAGATTTGCAATGTACATTAATGGGAGACCAAAAGCGATAGGTAATATTGCAGGTTTTATAAATAGTACGCGACCTTCGTCAACTAATAAGCAAACCAATTGCATATTTGAGGCGCGTGAGGGGAATCAAGTTTTTGTATGTGCAATAAAATCAATAAGTGCAGGGGAAGAACTACTAATAGATTATCATTTAAATCACATAGATACAAACAAAGTTACTATTATGAGGGTGGTAAGTACTATATACCATTTTATTAATAAATTTTTTTTTGCTAAGTCTATTGCTTTTAGTTCACTAAAGTTTTTATATTTAATCTTTGTCACAAGACGATATGGATCTTGCAGATGATAGAGGCCATGAGGATGCTCCTCCCACCCGTTCTTCAGGGGTAAACCTTATTAAAATTGTACAAATTAGATAGTTGAAAAATGTTATATTATTACGTTATTTTATTTATGGTTTTGGAGTTTTTATGATATTTTTACTGATATTGCTGTCACAATTTGATGTTCAAGATAAGGGAAAAGCACCCTAGACAGTAGAGGCAATAGGTACCCCCGAGGATGATGATCTTTTTGCAGATTCGCCTAATGTTATAATCATGTTGAAGAAAAAAATGAAACAAATCAATAAAGAAATAATTAATATTTTGTATGTAACAAATCCAACTGAGGAGATGCTGATGAGGCTAACTGAATTGAAAGCGCTCGCACGTCGGTATCAAGTAAGTAGTAATGAATCTTTAGTTATAACAAAATTTCAATAAAGGTTAATATTTTATACTCTTTTATGTTGTGAAATAAAATATATGTAATATGTGTTCTTGTTGCAGGATTTTATGGAATCTCTAGCACCTGGTCAAGGACAATGTGCGGATGAGGCCAGTACTAGTAGGCCTCCAGCCACCTCAGGTAAAATAATCCTTTAGTTGACAAGTTACAAGGAATTTTTTCTTTGGAACATTCAAAAATTTCTCAAATTAACTCGTACTTTTATTATTTCAAAATGTCTTTGCTAACAATGTATTGTTTAGGTCATCAATTACAGGAGACTCCTCCTAGCCAGGTTGTCCATAGAAGATTGTTGAGTGCAATGTTGGCCACAAGGGTCATGCAAACATCAACGCCTTCAAGGGCTATGGCAGCTAGTAAATCATTGTTTTACTATATTTGGTTTTGTTCTAATTATGATTTCATAATTTGTACTTTAATCTTGGGTGCATCACATAGTGGATTATTTTTTTGGAGCAGGAGATACCCCGGTGGCACCACTTGGTACACCAGATACTGATCAATCTGCATGTATTGGTGATAATTCACCACCATTTCCTAGATCTACCCGTGTTACTAGCACGGGAGCTACGCAGACGTCATTATTGATTGACAATAATGAATCAATGCCTATAAGATGTCCTCAGATTCCAGGTACTTTAAATAATTATTTTTATATTTTAATATGCATTTATCTATTCATAACAAGTTTTGTATTGATTATCCCATGACATTTTTTGCAGGAAATGATATGTTTTATAAGAAGCTTTATGACCTCACATTGCATATATTCGGGCCCACCATATGTACAAGGTGGAACATCATAAGTGAACTAAGTTTATCCCACTATTTTTTTTTCATATCATTAATTGGTACAGTATTTTTCCTTTCATTCCAGTCTTTTCTTTTAGTGGCTATATCTAACAATTTTGTGTTTTTCCTTAAAAGTTGGAATTTGCAAGAAAAAAGTTTAAAAGATCAGCTCATCAGAGATTTACATCATGAGTTTGGTAATAATATTTTAGATGAGAAGAAAATTTTAGAAAGAGCTTGCAAACATCTTAAGACTATGAGGGACGCATATAGAAAGAGTCTTGTCCAGAACCCAAAGTACGAGTGTCCTCCCTTTATTTCAGTGAGAGATTGGAATGAATTTATTTTAGATGCAAAGGAGAAAGCGGATGCTCAAAAAGGAGTTTCACCAACAAATGTGAGAAGGTATGCAATAGTATTAACTACTAGTGATAAGGTGTTTGGCATGGACTTTTGAGATGATAATTAAATTTTGAATGCAATCATCATTTTTCAATATAATATCTTGGTATGATGTTTTAGACATTTTCACCATTGAATGCAATGTGTTCAGCATTTCAAAGTTTCATTTGTTATTCCATATACATGTTTTTATAACCTTTTTTTCAAACTTTTCATAGGTTGTAGGACACTTCAAAGGCAACAAAGGCCAGGCTGCAAAAGATTGGGCAACACAGACTTGGTGCTGGAGGATATTCAAAAATTAAAGCTCGCATTGTAAGTAGCAATAAATGAATTGCAGAGAAAAATTATTTATAAAATGCAAATAATTTTGTTTAATCAAAAAATGCAGGGCTCTGATTTTAATTTAGAGGCCACGGAAGAACATAGAAAAATTGCCTTCAAGGAAGGCTATCAAGCTGTGGCTGAACACCTACAGCAAGCTTCCACTGGCCCAACCAAACAGTCTCCTGCATCATGTGCACAGGTAAATATGCCAAAAAAATATATTAGAAATTGAATACTTGAGCAACAATCAATTTGATAATAATGTCTATTACATTGCAATGCAGCCTCTTAATCGTGACACAGATCATACGGCACCGCATCATGAAGCCCCCGATGTGCATCATATTGTCCACGAAGGTGCTCATTTGCTATTTAAAAGTAATTATGTAATTATTAATACAATTTAACATCTTAAATTGAACTTGGTGTAACATTTTTGTGTATATTTTAGAGGATATAGAATCAGGTCATGCTGAACGAGTGCCGGAGGATGTTCAGACTGATCGCCATGTAGATCATGTGGCACATTCAAGTAAAGAAAATCTATGTTTTGTTCTTTTAAATTAATTTTTTGATTTATAGTTCTTTTACTTACATAAATACTTGTAATTCAATAATATAAAATAGTGTGAATTTAACTCATGAAGTACTTATTGCAGCAGACCCCCCTTCAGCGCAGTGGCCTCTTGTTCCTGAACAGATGAGGAGGAGACACACGTTGGGATTAGAATCAATAGAGGAGGGGAATGATGAGGACATTGATCTTCCTCTTAGAAATTATATGATTTAAAAAAATAGCAAGAAACCCAAAAAGAAATGATTGTAATTAACATTTATTGCTAATGAAAGAACATTGTCTTAATGGATGTAATTTTGTACTAGTAATGTTGATGAATGATGTCTGTTAATATGTGTTAATGAATTATTCATGAATGTTGTGTGTTAATGAATTATGTGTTAATGAATTATTTATGAATGTTGTGTGTTAATGAATTTTATGTGTTAATGAATGTTATCATGTGATTATAATGATTGAATGTTATATTTCAAAAATGGATGAATGAATGAATGAATGTTATTAAATGTTAATGGGGAATTTAGAGCGATGTTAGGGCAGGTGGGGGGGGGGGGGAGGGGCCAAATGAGCTTCCACCTTCACGTGGTTGGCCTTATTTAGTAGAGAATATTAAACTATTCTTGAAACCAAGTGAAGCTCAAACTTTAAAGACAAGCTTAGAGTTTTTGATGCAGAGCCTTCTAATATCCCCTTAAGAAACCCTGTTCAACTCGAGGATTCAACAACGTCTTGGAATCCACTCAAGGAACTAGAGTTCAACTAGAGGATCAATAAGAAGTCCCTGACTTAAGGATATCAACCAAACACTCCTCTGCAATAGGTTCACTACCTTGATTCATTTTAGACAACTTATCAATTCACTTTGTCCATGTTCCAATTTCCCTCTCCTTGGGAACACTCCTAATTCACCTTTCATGCAATCACCTCTTGATTTCTGTCTTCAAGGATTCCCTTGATCCTTCTAAGGCTTCAACAATCCTCAAATAGCCTAACTAAGGAGTTCCAAACCCTACCAAGCATTAACTCTATCCCAATCTTCAAAACTACCTTTTCTAGGACTATCCAATTAGCCCTGTCCTACCAGTAAATTGCACTTTTCTCTAAAATTCCTCAAACACCATGGTGACTTCTTCACCTTTCCAGATACCCTTTATTGAGTTCTTCAAACCCTACTAATCCTTCAACTTGTGACTGTTGCACACTTCTATGACTGTCCCTATCAGCAATTAGGCCTAATTAGCCCTCGTCTTCCAAAGAAACTCCTATTTACACTTACTCTCAACCTTCCAACCTTTATACAATCTCAAGGCATCTAATAAACAGTTAGAATTCCTCAATTAGTTTGGCCCTCCAAGCTTTCCTAGATACTTTTTCATCAAACCCTCCCTTTAAGGGTTTCTAGCCTAGGGCTTCCTAGAAAAGACCCTAAATCAACTCACAAAACCTTTCTAATGGCTCAAACACCTTCAAAAAAACTCTCTCAATAATTTCCAACACTCAATTACCAATTCCACCCTCAACTTGTTCATATTCACCACGTGGTGCTTCCCAAATGCACCCTTCACTACCTGTTCAACAGTCACCTACTGTTCCTTTCTCCTTTCACTGACACCTGCATCTAGATCATGATAAAAACATAATATTTATAGGCCTTAGTACCTCTCCCATAGGTGATTATTAGAACACAAACAATTACGGGTACTTTCCCCTTTTTAATCACAACAAAAGTTGACAGTTCTGATTTACATGGAGATCCAATTAGAATCAACTCTAACATACTTCACAGATTAAAAGCCCGCTATTTAAGCTTTACACAGCTTGTTTCCTATATATTATAATTTGTAGTATGTACTTCATTCTATATATGAATAAGCTAGCTAGTTTGTTAATTAATGGCCCAATTTCTTTGAGAATTTGCCAGCCTTTTCAAAAGTATTTTTGTTTAGGATGTCAAAGAGATATGAAGAAGAAGAAGAGAACTTATGTGAATTGAAGTGTCAAGAGGGTGTTATTTATCTTTTGACATTTGGAGGGCGTGACAAGCATGTGTAAGCTGCCTCACTTGCATTTTGAATTTTATAATTATATCAAATTTATCTTGCTCATTTGGTTTCGCTTGTGTAGGTTTGGGCCTGGGGCAATCCAAAATATCAATGAAGCTTTGAATAAGGTATGAAAAGATACTCATAAATTCACAAGGTATGTGATATTTGTTGGGTCATTGTATTTCATTATATCAATGGTTCTAAGGATAATTTGGTAGGTCGAGGGGGACAGAGATGCAACAGCTCTTGTCATAATGAATGAGGTGATTTCCACCATTTTTACAAGTTGGGTTGGATCATGAGAATAGTTATATAATTTGATAAGTAAGAATAGTTATATAATTTGAGACAGTCAAGATTATTGGCACACTTTCCAAAAAAATTGATATTGGATTTTGGATATGTTATAGTTCTCCCAAAAGGGTATCTGGAATGCTAATTTTTTTATAGGTTCATTTGGAAAAAATTTGAGTTATTTGGGTTTGAACGCTGCTGGAGGGCTACTAGCCTATTAACTAGGCCTAGTTAGCAGTTTTGGTGAATTTGTGTGTTTGGAGTTGTTTGAATGATAGAATCTGATTGAAACCTATTGAATCACCTTGTTTGACACATTTAACATCAACTTTGAAGATTTGGAGTCAGGTAACTGTGTTTGTGGGTTGAAGTGCTTTGAAGCCAATTGGAATCCTTGTGGGTTATTTATGAATTTTCCTAAGTCATTGTGAATCCATCACCTTTTGCATGCCACTCTACATCATCTAAGGTACATGTAGTATACCCTAAGATAGATAAATGTAAACCTTCTAAGGAAATACCTAAATGATGTTGGGAACTATCTTGAATTCAATTTTGAGGAAAACAAAATTATAATTATGACAAGGTGTTTATGAATAAGAAAAATTTAGACAAGAATGACAAGCATCCAAGAAAAGGTGGACATGAAAAGAAGATAACTATATTTAAAGGAAGTCAAGATAATGTGCAAAGCCACAATAGGAATGTCCTCAAAAGATGTACCCTCTAATTTGGAAAATGACTCTGGAAAGTGTAATTCTTGACCCTAGGATGTGCAAGCTATGTTTTTAGATTTTTAGATTTTTTGAATCTAAGATGAGGACTATTCACTATGAAAATGACTAAGAAAGGTTATAAACTCTCAATATAAGAATGCCACTAAAATGCAAGGTATGAATTTATAATTTGCAAGGGTTTCCAATCAAAATATTCTAGATAAAGGAAAAATGATATATTTATGACCCATGCTATTTTGTTTCTTTATGTGGGACATTTTTTAGGACAAGTTTTGATGATTCATAAACACAACACACAATCACTTATGGCTGTAGGTATGACTGAAATGAAATGTTTTGTGTATATTCAATAACTTTTTCAAGTTACAAGTTTTCACACTATCTTTCACAACAAAACACATAAACAAGTAGTCTAATATAAGGTCAAAATGGCTTCAATGAAGTATTTTACAACCATTACTTGGTAGTTAATTATCTCACATAGATGTATCAAACTACTAGAACTTAAAAGTCCTCTTGTAGGCACCTATGTTTTTTCCATTTTCTAGGTAATGTTGTCGTGTTAATGTAGATATATTTCAATAACACAACACCCTAGGACACATATTGGTGCAGGGGCACTTAACAAAACAACTAAGGACAATATGGTACTAGGTGAAGACAAGAGGGAAAAGGCATCTAGTCATGCCAATTGGGATATTCTAAGGCCAATAATGGCATACTGTAATGAACAAAGTACTTTGGAAGTCAAGAATTGTAAGGGTCCTGATAAAGCCCTATGGGCAACATAATGTAAAAATGGCCTAATGAGCCATAAGGGTAGCCTAGAGAGTAGTTTTATGTTTTGTCATATTTAATAAGGTCATTGAACCAATTTCAAGTCATTATTATGGGTCTAGGTGTTAAGAAAGTCATACAAAGCAAAGTTCATAATTTGAATTTTAAATTCCAACGTCCATGATGATTTTAGAGGGAAAACCAAAACTAAGCAATTGTTTGATTAATTAGTCATCTCAACCAACTTTGGTCAATTGGACAGTTGTATAAGGGTCTATATATGATGTCATGTCGAGATGAAACATGTTAAGCATTGTATGAACGGCAGAGTATAGAGATTGTATGGATAGTGATAGTTTCAATAAGATTTCTGTGTTTCTTGCATATTTTTGAAGTCTCTTTGATGCAATAACTATTCATTCATGTTGGTATGAGTCCTTTGTATAGTCTTTGATTAGTTTTAAGGTGCTTATTAATTCATTTGAAAAGATATATCTGTTGTCTCGCAGAAAGTTCTATTTGTTTACATTGATAATATGAATGAATGAAGGTTCCATTCCACTTTGTACATTTACCTGCTTCAAGGAATGGAACCTATGACTCTAACATGCCCTACTAACACCAAATAAGAAAGAATGATGCAGATCTGCAGGTTGAAGAGAAAAAAATGCAAAGTTGATTAGTGTTTGGACAAGTTTGGGTACCCAAATACATGCCATGTGTAACACAGCCGTACATCTGGCTGAACAAGGTATATATATTATTTGATATTCTTCAATAACATGTTGAAATTATGGTGAATCATGAATTTTATGACCTGGAAGTAAGTGGAAGTGCTAGATTGGTGATACCCTAGGGTGTAGAGGGTTTGAAGGGTGAATTTGGGGTTTTATAGCAAATGAGAACATAAGGTGAAATTAGTTGTTGATTCATCTAATTAGACATAAAATATGAGTGTCTTGTGAATTTGGTGACTTTTGGACACATATTTGGCATAGTTGCTTTGTAAACTCACATGAAATACACTCAAAAAAATTGAGACAGTCATTTTAAGGGCACAGTTTCCAAAGCAATGCATATTGATTGTTAAGTATGTTTTAGATCGCCAAAAAGGGTACTTGGAACAGTTATTTGTTTGCAGGGTTGTTTTGAAAAGTTGTGAGAAAAATTGCAAAAATAGCTACTGGAGGGCTAATTGGGGGCTTAAGGCCTGATTGGCAGTTTCATGAAAGTTGATTACTTGGAGGCATTCAGAAGTTGAAAAGGGTTTGTAACCTATCAAATCAACCTTATTAATATATTTCCAATCAATCTTGAAGATATAGAGCGAGGGTTTGATGTTTTGTGGGTTAAGTGCTTTATAGCCTATTGGAATCCTTGTAGGTTTATTGTGCATTTAAACTAGTTTAAGTGGATCCATCACCTTTAGTTGTTTCACTCTGCATCACATATGATGGGGATTTTGGGGGCATATTTTTCCATCCACCTTTACTAAAATAAGTTAATGATTTAGAGGTGAACTATGTCAAGATCCTTCTATTATTCTATATCTTATTTTTTTATTTTTCATAGGTGACAAGAGAAACACCATAATTAACACCTAGATCACCACACTTACTACCCTAAAATGATGCAATCACATATCTAATTCATCATACTTAACCTCACAAATCAACGCAAGTACCTTATTGAAGTGATACACTTATTTTCTTAAAATGATGCAACTGTAATTGTAAAAAACATGTTTGTCTTTAAAAAATTATATTTAGTATTGTAAAATAATGCATTTGCAAACTAACCAACATTTCTATTCGATATATGAGAATTATCTCATCATTTGAATATGGATTGTGATTATAGGCATATATATCATTTATCGTAATTATTTTGTAGAAGTAATTAGTTGTTGTTTATAGATTATTTAGGACTTCAATCTAAGATCTTTTATTTGTTGTTGAAGGCTTTTAATAACACAGTTACTGACTTCTTAATTTGTGGGCCGTTCATCATTGGTTTGGTCATATTGCAGGTGCTTGGGTAACTAGCTTGGTCTTAGGTTTGATACCATGTTCAGTTGCTACATATAGACCAGCTAAGATTTGAATGCAAAACCTTTCATTTGTTGTTGGAGTGTTCTATTATTGAACTATAAAAACTAAAGAATGATATATTATTTAACATAGATCAACACCCTTGTAAATGTTCGAAAAATATTTACTTTTACATATTGACTGTTTTACTTGTATGCATATATAGATATATTTTACTTCATGTGCACATCAAAGTGTAGGTAAAATGTAGTGGTAAAAATTATATGCTCCTGCATTTTTCATGATGTTTTTGGTTCACTTTGTTTAGATACCTGCTAAATGCAATAATTAGCATAAAATGACATTTTCTTATGTAAATTCAGCTTATATTTCAATCTATTTTTATGACTTATACCTAGAGATTCATTCCTAATCCCCAAACAAATCAGATACCATTTGGGATCAGATATGTAGATGAGAACCTAACCTAAGTAAATTTTATGGTTATAGATTCCAACCATGACATATAAAATTCAAAACTTATATTTAATAGTTAGTTGATCATTATTCTAGTCATTGCAAGTTGATCAAACACATGTTGTGGTTGATTTACAGAGAACTAATGGTAAGGAAGGCTTGCTGCTCTGATTTGGGTCTGAATAGAGGTCCTTGGACTCCTTAGGAGGATCTTCTCTTGAAAAACTATGTTCAAACTCACGGAGAGGGACAATGGAGCCTTCTTCCTCACAGAGCAGGTATGTATGCTCAAGTAGGATAACTATTTATGTTTTGCTTAAAGTTGGTATCAATTGGTTGATCATTACATAGCTAAACATTTATGTAAAGCAAGAAATATGTAGAGAAATTTCTTACACTATTACCCACTACTCTATTGGAAAATTTTGTCATTTATGGGAAACGATGTCATCTATGAAAAAAGTTGTCATCAATGGAAAAAGTTGTCATCTCTAGGAAAAGTTGTCATCTATGAACAAACTGTCATATATATGTGTGAAAAGTCCTCATCTATGAAAAAATTTGTCATCAATGGAAAAAGTTGTGATCTGTGGAAAAAATTATCATCTATTGAAAAATTTTCATCTGTGTGAAAAGTTGTCATCAATGGAAAAGTTATCATCTGTGGAAAAAGTTGTCATCTATGTTTATGTTGCCCATTGAGTAGGTTTGGTGAGAAAAGTTGTTATTTGTGAAAAAAAGTTGTCATCTGTGGGAAAAGTTGTCATCTATGTTTATGTTGCCGATTGAGCAGGTCTGGTGAGATGTGGAAGGAGTTGCAGGTTATGTTGGATGAATTATCTTCGCCTTGATGTCAAACATGGCAACATTTCACCAGAGGAAGAAGAGCTCATCATCGAACTTCATAAGGTGCTTGGTCATGTGCTCAACTAATCAAGAGTTAGAGCAAGAAGTCACTTGTGGAAAGGCTACAAGGGAAAAGTGTGGCAGGTCTAGTACTCTATAGTACAGACTTGAGGAGACCAAACTAGTTGTTGAATTAGTGTTCTTGAACCATATTAGGACCATCCCCATCATTAAATTGAACTAATAAGTCCACTAGTGAAGAGTTTTGGTAAAGGGCTAGGATTAGGCCTATAAGAGAATTCTTGCAGAGGTTGTTTGGGATAGAAATTTGTTTGTTTCAAATAAAGTTTGGTTTTCTTCTTTGTTTCTTGATACACACATGGATCCATTAAATATAAAGGTGAAAGATCTCTATAAATATGCAGTCTTCATTAAGGTTTGGGGAGAGAATCATTTTCTTTCTAGACTTCACAAACGGATCCATTGTAAGAGGTTTGGAACTATGTACTGTCAGGTAATGTCTTCCTCTATTCTTGTGGTTATTTTTTTAATTCATTTTAATATAGATAATATTGATGTAGAGTGGTTAGCAGAAGTGGTGGAAATTTCAAACTTCTTCTTCTATGACTCGGGAACCCCACTAGCCCTTCAGGCTCACCAAAGGCTACATACCCACAATTGACTCAACTATGCCTCCAAACACCTAAGATGGACCAAAATGGTGTAAACAAGGTGGTTTCAACAAGAATCAATCATTTTTGATAGCCTTTACAACACCTATTGACCACAACCTTCAAATCTGCCTTCTAGCCCTATGAGCCCCAATTAGCCCTGCTGGACCAGTTTTCTCCCTTTTTCTCTGACTTTTTCCAAACAACTTGAGAAAAAAATTACAATTTCAGACACCCTTTTCAGGTTTATTTAACATATGTAAACTTCAATGGTGACTCCTTTAGACCAGTCTTAACTTCCTTCACAAGGTACCCTCCTAATGGCATCAAAATCAAGCAAATAACAAAAAAACTATATCATTCTCTTATCCTCATCACTCCAAACTTTCATCATAGTTATAATATGGAAAAATATGACTAAATCCAAGATATTTTACACCTATTCCACAAGGAACGCCCAAAACACTCATTCAATGCCTTCAAACCCTTGTTGCATAGGGTTTCACCAAACACCTACCTCCACTAACCTTGGAGACCAAATAATGGTTCATACACCTTCTCTTTGATTCCCTAGGACATCTAAAATCATTAGATAACCTTCTTGTACAGCCCAATATGCTACTGTCATACTATTCCCACCAATCCACTATGGGACATTTCCATTGTTTTCTCGAAACTTGCTGTCTTCGCACTAGTGCTGCATCAAAACTTGTTAGATTTCTATTGTACATGTTAGTAACATGCCTCCCATGAATTTTGGGCCCTTGGATTCATGGGAGGTTCATCTATTTAAAGAAAACTTTTGTTTGTCATAGGAAAAACTCAAGAAAACAGTCTGAAATGAACCAACAGTCATATATGCTGCTTCAAAACAAAGTGTTATTCATTCAATAATGAGTGAAATGTGTTTAAATACCCTTCTAATTCATGTATTTGACAGTCCCAAACAAAAAGAAGTTCAATACACTGAATGGAACAACACCAAAATGAAATTTTATTGCTTGCTTTCACAACAGTCCGTACAACAGGCTTTTTTTCTCCCTATCCCCCTCCATACAATGGATCCTTTAGACGTTTAATAACCCCTATCTACCTGCCTCAACCAACTTTAGACAGTTGGGAGGTTTAATTAATCCTAAAACCTGTTAAAACTAATTTCACTCCTAAAAGGTAATATGACCGTTTACATTCAAATTTAAATTAATAAACTTTATTTTATGCATTTAATTATGACTATTCTGACTTCCCAACTTACTCCATTGACCTACACATGGTCCAATGTATTTATTGAATGCTTCTAAACATGAAAACTACTCAAATCTAATCCTATTGGACTCTTTCACCTATTACATTGCTTTGATCACTTATTACATTATGTTGAGTCTATTACATTGTATTGGTCCTTAGACCTCTATCATGACTTTTACATAGTTTATTGAATCCAACACTATCATAAGCCATTCTAGGCTTCAAAACTTGCCAGTCAACTTGTCTTGATACCATCTTCTCCTTCTTAGTTACTGGAGTCCTCCTTTGCTTAGATGCTCTTCTAGATGCCCCTACATCAAATATGCTTTAAAAAAGTCTTTCTTCTTGGTTGGGATGAGTCTATTATTGGCCTATCCATGGAAGCCTCATTTTTAACTTGTTAGGGCATTTTTTCCCTGCAACATATCTAGTTTATACTTCCTGAGTCACCACTAGAGTCTTCAAATCTAGATATTTTGCACAAGGTTAGGGCACCATTGCCAGTCATTTAAAACATGGTTTTTTCTTTAACAGATGATTTTTATCATTAATATTTGTGTGCTTACAGACCCTAATGTTGTTTCTCCAAGAACCCTAAATTGGAAATTTGTAGATGGGTTTTGGTGTCAAGAAATAATACAAGATTCATGTGATAAGTAAGAGATATTTTCCATAGCAATCCAAATTGTGATATTGCTATCAGGATTCAACTGTGTAGTTTTTTGAGTCAAACTCTACTTGCATCCTCATTTGCAAAACCTTCACCAAGTGTTGTGCCTTATGAACCATTCATTAGAAAGCCCCTTAAGCTCATCAATTAATAAGTAGGAGATATTTTCCACAGCAAGTCAAATTATGATATTGCTATCAAGATTCAACTGTGTAGTTTTTCAAGTCAAACTCATTGACCCATGATTCATGAGTAGTGGTTCACACGAACCCATCTCTCATGAGAATGAATGGAACACTTATCACTCATTGGCTCTAGGTGATGCTCATAGAGGTGAAGCACTGTGACTTCCAGAGAGGTCACCCATCCCAGTACTACTCCAACTCGAGCGCACTTAACTACGGAGTTTCCTCCATGGTTAAACCCACTCTACTTGCATCCTCATAGGCACAAAACTTGGTGAAGGTTTTGCAAATGAGGATGCAAGCAGAGTGGGTTTAACCATGGAGGAAACTCCGTAGTTAAGCGTGCTCAAGCTGGAGTGGTACTGGGATGGATGACCTCCTGGGAAGTCCCGGTGCTTCACCTCCGTAAGCATCACCTAGAGCCAATGTGTGCTAAGTGTTCCATTCATTCTCATGAGAGACAGGTTCATGTAAACCACTACTCATGAATCACAAGTCAATGAAAAGAAGTCTGAATGCACCTTCGGTATGTAACATTTTTTAAAAAAAAAAATTTGCATTGGTCTAAATTTTGACCAAATCTAAACCAAGCCATCCACCAATGCTTGGTCTAAATTTTGACCAATGCACGAGAAAATCAACGACGGTGCCATACATTCGACCAACAGTATGGTCAAAATTTTGACCACACTGTTGGTCGAATGTATGGCACCATCATCAATTTTCTAGTGCATTGGTCAAAATTTAGACCAAGCATTGGTGGATGGCTTGGTCAAAATTTAGGCTACCTCATTTTCCTTTATTGGTCAAAATTTTGACCGTTGCAAAAAAAGGACGGCAATTTTTGAACCTGGACTGCAGTCAAAATTTTGACTTGTGTTTTGGTCAAAATTTTGACGAATACTAAATACGTCAAAAATTCGACAAAAAAAGAACGATGAGAGTTTTGGTCTTAAATTTGACCAATTACTATCTAAATTTTGACCAACGTTCGTCGAAATTTGAGGTCAAATTTACTAGTGATGCACTTAACAGAACATCCTTGTAAAATGTATTTTGATGTCTCCTTCACACAACAAGAATCAGGAGTCGGATGCTTATTTATCACACCACAAGGGTACAAGATCCCCAAGGCTTATAAAATGATCTTTCTATGCACTAATAGCATAGCTGAATATGAAGCTCTTGTGAATGGGCTCAAGCTTGCAATAGAATGGAAAATTGTTGAGTTGCACATCTATGGAGACTCACAACTCATTATCAATAAGGTAAATGGTGACTATCAGACAAAGGATGATAAACTCATGCCCTACAAAACAATCGTGGATGACTTGAAGAAATACTTTGTCTTCATCACATTTTAACAAATTCCAAGATCAGAGAATAGAGAAGTTGATGCAATGGCTACTTTAGCATCCATGTTACAATTGGAGGAACATCAATTTTGCTATGACTTCCTAGTGGAAGAACTCCCTTTCCTGTCTTATGACTCACTTGAATCCTAAATTTTTTATGCCCTTGAAACCCACATATTGTCCTGATATGCCCATATCTACTCTTATCTAAAAGACCAAACAATCCTTGAAGGATATAACAGAAATGAAAAGAGATCCCTCATAACAGTAGCATCGCTCTATATAATCATCGCTAATGACTTGTTTAGATATAGTCTAGATGGTACGCTTCTTAGGTGTTTATAACATGAAGAGTCTAATCGTGTATTAAAATAAGTTCATGAAGGTGTGTGTGGATCAAACTCAAATAGTTTTTCATTAGCTAAGAAACTTTTAAGAGTTGGATACTATTGGCCCATGATGGAAAAAGATGCTATCCATTTTTCAAAGACATGCAAGAAATGCCAGATCCATGGTATCTTGATACATGCTTTAGCTAGGGAGCTAATTCCTTTCATAACACATTGGTCATTTCAGCAATGGGCCTTTGATTTGGTTGGTCAGATTTACTCTAATTCATCAAATGGACACAAATACATCATTATTGCAATTGAGTATTTCACAAAATGGGTGGAGGCTATTCCACTATCTAATGCAACTAGAAAAAAAGTTTCCATGTTTATCTTGAATTATATCATTTGTCGTTATGGTATACCCTCATCGATTGTGACTAATAATGGGGGTCAGTTCAAAAACAAGGACATAGATGAGTTGTGTCTTCAATTCAAAATCACTCAGCACTGTTCCTCGATCTATTACCCTCAAGGTAACAGACAGGCTGAAGCATCAAATAAAACTATTCTAAAAATCTTGCATAGGAAAGTGAACAAATCATGGAGAGACTAGCATTTACAAATCAATCAGCATTATGGGCTTACAGAACTAGTATCAGAACACCAACTGGTGCAACTCCTTTTGCACTAGTTTATGGATTAGAGGTGGTATTACCAGTTTAAGTAGAGATTACATCACTGAGGGTATCATTGAAATATCTAGTCACTGATGAGGACTATAGAATCTCTAGATTGCAAGAGCTTGAATTGCTAGATGAGTGTAGACAACAAGCATTTGATCACCTTAAAGCTTATCAAAAGAGGATGTCAAGAGGATACAACAAGAAATTAAAACCAAGAATTTTTCAGATAGGAGATCTAGTCCTAAGAGAAAATCGTAAGAATCAACAGAATCAAGAAAAAAAGGGAAAATTTGAACCCAATTGGCTAGGTCCCTTTGTCATTACAAAAACATTTAGATCAGGAGCCTATCAATTGGCTACACATGAAGGAGATATTTTAATAGATCCAATAAACACTCTACATCTAAAAAGGTTTTATACATGACATTCTTTAGAAAGCTCCTGTACAGTGAAAAGAGTCCTGAAAAAAGTTCAAAAAGAACAAATATGGATCTTGAAAAAAAAATCAAAAATGAAAAAGTCCTGAAAAATGACCATCTTGGTGAAAGCCTAGCAAATAGGTGCCTTGATGAGTCCAAAAAAAAATTCAAAAAGAAAAAAAGTACAAAAAAAATTGGAAAAGAGAAAAAAGTGTCTTGGTGAAAACTTGGTAAATAGGCGCCATGATAGTAAAAATAGAAAAGGTTTGGCCAAGTGGTGAAAACTTGGTAAAAAAGAACTACTTATAATCAATGCTCCATCTATCAATACAACACTTGCACATTTGGCCTATGTAAATATCGGTTTGTATATATCTTTCAATCACTTTCTTGACGTGCCAAATCCTAAATGAGCTATCAGAAAATTGTTCCTTCCTAAGACTGGAATCTGTCCACATTAGGGTCCTAGGTAAACTATTTTTCCCTAGGAGGCATTGATCAAGATCACATTTTTTGACAATATGTTGAGTCCGCAATTGACAATAAACTATGAACAATGGTATTTTTCAATACCACCCTAGTCTGCAATTGACAATAAACTACGAATAGCGGTATTTTTAAATGCCAACCACTAGACCAAAATGTGTTTCTCAACACAACGTCATGGTGAAAAGAGTGTTCCTAAACACTAAAATAGGTGAGACACTTATGGATGAAGAAAATATTTGATTGATAATAGTTCCTACGGATATGTTTGCAAGATTAATCAAGAGTGTTTTTAAACACTATAATCACAACTGTTTGTTTCTTTTAAGAAAATACAATGATCATGTTAAAAGGATAAAGAACTTTTTTCTTATTATCAATTTTTTATTTTTATGTTTCCTTGAGTAACTCGATGATGTCTATGGACTAAGAGAAACAAGGACTAGGGCATAACATTTTCTTTGTCTTCTATTTGTGGTAATAAATCCAATGATCTGAGGTACTCATGGGGAATGGGTGTCTACTATAAGTTCCTCCATCATGATTGGAACACCATGTATACCTCGACCTATTTTCTATGAAAACCTTAGTGAGGTTGGATCTATTTCCTTGACTGTTTAAAACTAACAATAATAAACTACTTCTTAGTAAGGTGCATGGTAAATTGGATTATACCCTAGGATATGAATATGAAAAGAAAGGTCATTGCAGGTATATATTTACACATTATGCACCAGAAAAGAAATGGTCTATATCAAACAGGAAGTAACTAACAAAGCATTCTATCTATATGCTTTAGTGTTTAGGTTATCTTTCAACATGATGAATAAAAAGGATGTATTCATATTTTTAGGATTGCTAAATCTATCAGTGAAAATTGTACTATCCTAATGAGGTCTCGCTAACAAGTGCTCTATGATGAAAAACAACCCACTTTGAATAAACAATGACTGTCCTAGGTGTCTTAGTCTAGGTGCATTTCATTGGCTAATTCCATTAGAGTTCATTTTAGTTGCATATCATATTAATTTTCATTAGGTTCATTTATATGCATTTCATGTCTTTAGTTGCATCGAACTTCATTTTAAATTGCATTCATTTTTAATATAGTCACATTCATTTTAAGTGGCATAAGTATGAATGTGTGGATTCAACTATCTAAAACATTGATATAAACTAAAATACAAATTGAAAACATTTGAAGTGAGCTGAAAATTTTGAAAACATTAATCATTTTCCATGTTTGACCAACAACATCATGAAATCATAAACAACTGAAATGAAATGATTGAGTATAAATCACTGATATCCATTTGCATTCATAATCCATTTCACATTGTAAAACCATTTGCATAATGCATCCATATTCTTCCATACATAAATAAAAGTGAGATGTCCATACATCACATCACAATACATCTCATACATCCATACATTCATAAAAGCTTTGGGAAAATAACAAAAACATAAGCATATATCAATGAAATATATCATGACATAATTTTATCATCACCAAGTATGACAATCACATCAATATCCAAGGCATAAGACAAATGTTATATATCCAACATGTGCAAAAATTAAAAACCATCAAAGATTAGACATCAGTATGATAGAAGCAAGACAATATGATCAGATATAACATCCATGACAGAATCAACAGAAGCATCAATATATCATCATAATAAAGTATCAAAAATGTATGTATCAAAACATCAATGAATCAAAGTATCAGTATATTAGAGCATGGATAAATAATGAAACAATGTATCAGTAAATAAAAAGTCCAAAGGACATGAGAGTGTATCGATCAAAAATAGTACAAGTACATGATATAATCAATGGAGTACATATACAACAATGATACAAATATGAATATCAAGAGGTATATGCCTCAATGGCCCCCTCATCCTCGCATGGAGGATTGGGAGGGGGTGCATATGCTCTACTAGGTGGTGGAGGAGGAGGCATGGCACCCTTAGACTATTGTGATATGACTGAATATAGGTGAGCTCTCTGAGTAGTAGGAACTGCAACACAATACAAAGTGAAATAATAGGTAGCCCTCTATCCCTGATGAGTGGTTGTATGCACATATCTATCCCACTTAGTCCTCAGCTGCACTAGCTATGTATCTCTGTGTGCTCTCAGCTTTGCTAGCTATGCATCCCTATCGGCTCTAAGTTGAGCTATCTATGTGTCCCTCTCTACTCTCAGCTGAGCAACATGTGCATCTCTCTTTGCTAGCTGCGCTCAGAGGGTAGCCATATCTAGTCTCAAAGCAGCTTGCTCCCACTCGCACTGTGATTATCTATCTCCATCATCACCAGCAAGAGGATCTCTAGGTGCTTGTTGCTATTATTGTGTCTGATCTCCTCTTGCAGCCCTCTGAGCATGCTCATCTCTATGAAAAAATGGCCCTGTATCCCTCTGAGGAGGAGTGACCCACAACCTCTATTGTCTCTACTGCCTAGAGTCTCCCTCCGAGGCCCACCATTTTCTATTCTCTCCACCTCCACCCCCACCCCTATTTTCTCCTCCATCTCCATCACCTCTGCCTCCACGAGCTCCATCTCTCCCTCCATCTCGCCCTATGTCCTGACCTCTCCCCCTATCCCCACCTCAAGTAGCTTGACCATGGCCACCGCCATCATCATCAGGATCATAGTCTAATGCATCCTTAATACACGGGATGGCCTCCTCAGGAGTAGTAAATCTAGGGTATGGATATCTAAGATAATGCACATGGTAATCATCAGTGTTCCCGGCATCCAATAAATCTTCCTGCAAATCCTAGTCTACATGTGCCATTGGGGAGATCTCATGAACGGTGGTCTCATATACCAATCTCAATCCCCACTGGGCCTCCTTGCTCCTAATCCATGCATATATACATGTCTCATGAGACATACCTTGTACTCAACCATACTACCTGCATACACGTGTTATCAAGAATCTCTCAATAATGTAATGGGTCATCCCCACCAGGTACCTTCTTTGGAAGAAAAAGGGCATCTTCCTAACATCTGATGGCTAGCCCTCATAGTCTACATAGGGTTGCCATACAACATCTGTGACATCATCTAATAGATGGCATCAATACTCAAACTTGCCTAGATGGGGCTGCTATATAAGACCAGAATACATGAAAATATAAGGCAAGTCAACATCGCGGTGCCTGTCAACTATAGGTTGTGTAACGGGGATATGCTCCCATACCCAGACCTATAGAACAAGTATCCCAATATTCATGGACCTCGAATGCCGATACACGATCTCATGGATCTCATGGTACATATGAGAAAGAATACAACTACCCCATGCATATCAATCAAGGGACTAAATCATCTGACTAATCACCCTATACCAGCCACACATGAAGCCATGTTGGACCTGATCAGGCATCAAAAGACCACCAATCAACCCAGCTAACTAAATAGGTAGAGGGACATAGTTCACGACCATGTGGTCCCAACTCATAGATCAACCCGTAATGGTGTCATCCTGGAACAATCATCTCACATTTGCAATCGTCGTCGGCCTGGATGCCTCATAATAGATCCAGGTGCCCATAACATAAACACGGAGAATACACCACATGTCCTCTGGAGTGATAGTTATCTCACTAGTGGGTAGATGGAAGGTGTTGTGCTTAGAGTGCCACCTCTCCACCAGTGCTGTCAGTAGGCCATGATTTACCTAAATGTTGGGTAAAGTCACCAAACTCCACAAACTGCAATGTAAGACTAGATCACTGCTCCAAAATTAAGAAAACCAAAAATGATCCAAAAATCCCAGGTGCAACTTCAGAAATTTGAGATACGATCCTAAAATGGGATACGAGCCAAGAAATCCCACATGTGAGTTGGGAAATCTAGGAAGCGATCTGAGATACCAGATACGATTCTATCATAAATAAATGAAAAAAAAATCTTTGAATTTGCTTAAAATTAACCGAATACGACCCGATGGGGTGCGATCCAAGAAATATCAGATGTGATCTAGAATGTGGTAAAGGACCGGGTATGACATGGGATTGACCAAACACAATCCTACATATGGGATGTGATTGAACACTAATCTAGCTATAAAATGCTTAAAAGTGCATGAAATTCAAATTTTTCAAATTTTCAGGGTTCGTTATAGGGTACTCACAGGTGGATCATAATGTCACGGCTGGTTGTGTCTCCTAGCCATCTCAAATCAATGCTTCTCCACTAGGAACACCATTCTATCTCAAAGCTCAGTAAAAAGTCAAAGGATAAAAGTGAAAATGAATAGTAAAAATAGACTTTTTGACCTATTTAAGCCTCACGGGAGCCTCGGAACCCTAAAGGACAATTAATGCTGAGACATCATAGAGGCTTAATATCGGGACCAAAATTGAAATTGGTGATTTATTTCACCCAGATGTAGTAAAAATAGAGTTACAAAGCAAAGTCAACTTTCAGAATGCAGAAGTCAAACATGGTCAAATTGTAGTTGAACAGGGGCAAATTGAGTAGAAAGGATACCATGAGTAAGGCAAATTAGTGCAGTAGTAATTTTAAATAAAATCAATGGTCAAAAAAAGTCAAACTCTAGTCAAACACACTTCACAAGGGTTGAATAGGGTGCAATTAATGCACAGAAAGCTTGCTAGAAGCTGTAAAAGGTTATTTTCTCACTAAGGCACCAAATTTTTATGCCAGGATATTGCTTAAATACAATTCAAACTTGGTCAACTCTCTCAAAATCTTGGTCAAAGAGTGTTTCTTGAGCACTAAAATTGATCCAGATTGCTTTCTAACTCTTTCCAATCGATCTACGCTTGATCCAGAATCATTTCAATCACCGCAATTCTTTCTAAATGCTTGAACACAATGATTTTATTCGAATTTGTTCCAATTTCAGTCCCGAGGGGGCATAATCATGCTAAAATTAAATGCTTTCAATCAAATTCTTCAACACCAGGGGCATGACAATTTTATTCAATCAAGTTGACGTTGTTAATCTTTACGATAATTGATCAATTTCATTGCTTCAAATCAAATTGATTATTTGTCAGCATGATTAGTTACTGCAAACCAAAATCAACAAAAATTTCTTTTCAGAATCTCTTATCAATTTTCATTCAATCAAGCTTGGAATCGGTATGGTCAATTCTTGTCCAATCAAGTTTAGAATTGATCACCTTTCAAATCAAGTAGGATTTCATTCAATCAAGGTCAGAATTCTCAAATTCAAAGTAGCTCTCATTACTACTCTCTAAATATTTTAGAGTAGATTCACTTCTCTCTAAATCTCCTTAAAATCAAAGTGGCCCTCACTGCTCTCCAAATCACTTGAGTTCAAAGTAGTTCTCGTTGGTCTCTAAATCTCCTAGATCATGCTTTAAGTCATATTTTTCTTTGAATCCCTATGTTGTTCACAAAGCAAATCAAAGAGGGGCAAATGTAATCACCTGAAATTGGGCTAATAGAACCTAAGGCTCTATTTTCCATAATTTAGAATAATACCTTGATTATGTTAATTTTATCCCCGATCATTAACATAGTTCTTAAAATTTAATAAAATCATTCAATCCTAAAATCAAGCATTTATCATCAAGGTTTCAAGCTAAATCAAATTGATTAACTCTAGGCCCAATTATTTAATTCAATCCCACCAAATGCATGGCTAGAGTAATTAATTATAAGAAAAGGATAAATACCTCGTAATTGAACAAACACACTTCAATCGTTAAGAGGCTCTCACATGGATCAAGGATCAAGCCAAGATGCATCTCAATCACTCCTCACAAATGCATCTCAATCATTCAATTCCTCCTACAATCTATAAAAGAGAATTTTCAAATGCTCATTCTCCCTTCTTCTTAAGCTTCCTAATGTTTTGATTTTTCCTTCTTGATGTTTGAATTTTAGCTTCCTAAAGCTTGGATTTTGAGGCTTCTTGATCTTTGGATTTTGAACTCTCATGCTTATGTTTTCACTCCTAATGCTTAATGCTTTGATTTTGGTAGTTGTTCTTATTCCTTCATGCTTAAATCACATGCTTTAGCTAATTGAGAAATGTCTCAATTGGGTAATTTGATAAAGAATTCATGTTTTCATGCTTAATTATGAGATATTTCTTAGATTTAGCATAGTTTCTTGCATATTTCATTTGAATCTCTCATTTTAGCATTGCATTGTCACTATTTAGGGTTCAAATCTGAGAGCTAAATAACACCCTTTTCATACTTGTGTTGCTCGTCTGACTCTGTTAAAGTCAGTTATTCAAGCCCTTCCAATTTATAGGTGTTTTGTTCAGGTTGCTCCTATGTATTTTCTTCAGGAATTTGGTGCTCTATCTCGTTAATTACTTTGGAGTGGGAACCTTTCAACTTCTAAATGGAGTCTAGTTAAATGGGAAATAGTGTGTAGACCTCAGAAGAAGGGTGGCCTTGTCTTACAATCAGCTATTTTAAATGGATAGGTTCTCACTGCAAAGCTTTATTGGAGTTGGTGTACTAACCAGCATCAACTTTGGGCTCGTATTCTCACCCTTAAGTATTTTCCAAATATTGATGTGGTTGAAGTTCACCACTTTCCTCTGGAAGGGAGAGGATCCATGATTTGGAATAAGCTAAATTTTGGAGCTCATTTGGTTAAAGATGGTCTCTTTTGGATTTTCCATTTGGGATCACAAGCTTTATTTTGGCTTGACTCTTGGGATGGGCACCCTCCTATCCTTTCCACTCATCCTCAACTTCATGCCCTCTATCAAAATTTTAGTGCTGGTAGTTTGGACACAGTTTATTTTTATAAGATAGGGTGTGTTAGAGGTTTGGCTCCTTAATTCCTTTTGTTGGAAACACCCTTCTGAATGGCCTCTAGGAGGATCTGAGGAGGATAGGAAGGAGTTGTTTCAGATTTTGCAGTCTCATGAGTGTACTACTTTGGTTGTTAATGGTGTTCTTTCTTGAGACAACAAGGATTTGTCTGGGAAATTTTCAATGTCTACAGGATATGTTGAGCTTCTTTGGTAGACATTGGGGGGCATTCAGGTGCCTTGGTGGAAGCAAGTTTGGTACAAGTTTTCCTGGCCCAAATGCAATTTTTTTATGTGGTTGGTGGTCCATAGTCAGTGCCTTATGTGGGATAATTTATGCAACTATGGCTTCCAAGGACCCTCAATGTGTTTTCTATGCCAAACTAGTGAAGAAAATATCTCTCATATCTTTTTCCAATGCTCTTTCACTAGACATATTTGGCACTCTTGGTGGAATGTGTAGAACCAATCATGCTGGCATGTTTCCTCACTGGCATAATTCTTTACTCACTGGGATAAGGCTCCGATCAAGACTTCATTTCTTCAAGTTTCCTGGACTCTTGGACCCTCCTTTATTATTTGGCATATTTGGTTGGAGAGGAACCGTCATCTCTTTAAGGATGAGTTTTTGGAGGTTCCTCACTTATGGTGGAAAATTCTCCATTCTTTGGGGGAAACTATTTCTACAAAATGTGAGACTTCTGAGGCCATGGAACCAGGTAATGATATTTTCAATAATCACCTGAATATCCCCCCCTCACATGGAAAATTGCTAAGAAAGATGTGTAGACATCCCTTGCAAAAGATAAATAGGGTGGGGAAGTGGAGTGCCCCTCTGCAGGGTACTCTTAAAATCAACACGGATGGGTCTTCCAAGGGAAATCCAAGCCCTACTGGCATTGGTGGTGTTGGCAGAGATAGTAAGGGGGATGTTCAATTTGTGTTTTCAATTTATAAAGGTCATCACACTAACAACCTAATGGAGGCCATAGCTATTTTTTATGTTGTGAAGAATGCTTGTGACCTTGGTTAGAGAGGGCTTATCTATGAATCTGACTCACAAGTGGTGATACGTCTTTTGAATCAAAAACATTTTGAAGTTGTTAGTTGGAAGTTAGCTTTGATTGCAGACTAGATTCATAATTTTTGTACTTTTTTGGAGTCTGTTACTTTCACTCATATTCCTAGGGAATGGAATAGTGGTGTTTATTGTCTAGCAAAGTGGGCTTCTGACCATATGTGTAATTGGAACATTGTTGATAAGACTCAACTTCCGATGGGCTTGTCCCATCAACTTGATCACTTGGTTGATATTGATAGGGCTGTTTGATGCCCTTTCTCTATTTGTTCTTGTTTCTCTTTCAGTTTAAATAAATTTTCACCCCTTCTTTATTTCAAAAACTAGAGAGCAATAGGATGATTTCATTTGTTAATTTCCTTAAATTTCATACTTAATTCTTCTAAAAAATGATATAATGTCTTATTGAAGTGTTGTGTTGCAGGCCCACAACTCACACACACACCTTTATCTCCCAAGTCCCATGGAAAACCGTCTAGCGTACATACACCCCATCAATACAATGACCACTTTGTAAGAGCTAGTACTTATTCATCTATGGATGAAGAAGGTAATGAAATCTTAAAATGGTTATATAAAGATGAGGAGTCAAGTTCCCATGAAAAATGCATTCAAAATATTAGCATTCTCACTCATCAATATGGAAAAGGTTTCCAAATAATGCAAAAAATGGGATATAAAGGACAAGGACCTTTAGGCAAAAGAAATGAAGGGTTAATTGAACCCATCAAAATGTCATGGAGGGATAGCAAGAAGAAAAATGGATTGGGGTATCTTGAACAAGGACACACTCAAAAGAAACACCCCTTGATTTATGATTAGAAAATGCAATTAGGATCACAAAGTGATGAAGATTCAAATAATTTGGAGTGGGACTCATTGTCAAGTGAGTCTTTCCAAGATAAATAGATGGATGTAATTTAGACTTATACTCCCAAAAAAGGAAAAGAACAAGCTTCAAGATCAAATCATAATCAAGCATCAAGTTCTAATCATGAAGTGCTAGAAAATGTGCCAAGTAAAGAAGTTGATGAAAATAAATGGGTAGGAGAGCCTTATGTTCCATCATGGATACCTACTATAGGAGAATCTAACACTAGGTTTAACCCAAGAGATTTTTACCCATTAGATACTCAAGAGGATTCAAGTGAGGAATATTTTGACCCAAGTTCTCTAGAACACCTAGAAGAGGCACATGTTATAGATTTGAGTGATACAATGTTTGAACCTTCCAATGAGGTCATGTCCCTAAACCCTACCAAGCCAAAATGAAACATTGATCCCTTATCCCTTATCTATCCAGAACTCATTGAATGAGATTCCATCGAACCTACAATCCTTCCAACATTTTTGAATGACAAATCAGTGTCCCAAGACATAAATGTAGTTGAACCTTCTACCATTGAATATTAAGAAGAAGTGATGAAGGGAAGTATCCAATCTCTTAGTTCAGATAAAAATGAAATAAATAAATAAATAAAAAATTGAAATAATCTAATGTTGAAAACCACATTGTGGCAGCAGTAGATCAAAAAGAGAAAGAAATAAAGAGCATTTCCAAAGGTGAAAACCCAAAAGAGGCACCTAGGGAAGAGAGGTTGGATACTTTTCCTAGACACTATGAGGAAAGGTCACCTATTTTGATAGAACCAATGGAAAAAGTTAACATTGGGTCAGAATCAGAACCAAAAATTATACACCTAGTAGCATCTTTATCTAGTAAAGAAAAAGAGGATTTCATAAAATTCTTCAAGGAGAGACAAATCAATTTTGCATGGTCATATGATGATATCTTGAGACTATATCCTAAACTAATAATGCATCATTTAAACATCAAAGGAGTTAGACCAGTCAAACAAAAATTGAGGAAAATGCACCCACACATAGCACATCTTTTCAAAGTGGAATTGGAAAAATTACTAAAAGTGGGATTCATAAGAGCCATTGACTATGCTGAATGGATATCAAACATTGTGCCTATTTCAAAAGTAGACAAGTCTATCAGAATTTGCATGGACTTTAGAGATCTCAACCTCACATGTCCGAAGGATGATTTTCCATTACCATTCATAAATGCCATAGTAGATTTAACAATGGGTCACTCAATGTTCTCACTAATGGATGGATTTAGTGGCTATAACCAGATTAAAATAGCACCTGAGGATCAAGATAAAATAGCATTCACATGCATGTGGGGGATATTTTTCTGGAAAGTTATGCCCTTTGGTCTCAAAACTACAGGAGCAACATATCAATGAGAAATGACTACTATATTTTATGATATGATGCATAAATTCCTAGAGGACTATGTAGATGACATACTTGCAAAATCTCATTCAATAGAAGAGAATCTACCTATTTTTTGAAAAGATATTCACAAGGTTGGATTAGTTCAAAGTAAGACTAAATCCTAAGAAATGTGCATTTGGTGTACAATCAGGAAAGTTCCTAGGATACATAGTTTCAATTAAAGGAATAGAGGTAGACCCCGCAAAAGAAAAATAAATTATGGAAATGGGGGCACCTCATAATGTAAGCCAAATGAGATCACTTCAAGGAAGAATCTAGTCAATCAGGAGGTTCATATCACAAGTAGCGGAGAAATGCCATTCTTTTACTCAACTCCTTCACAAGGACATAGTATTTAGATGGGATGAAAAGTGTGAAGAAGCATTCACATTACTTAAAAAGTACTTGATAAATCCACCTACTTTGATGCCACCAATAAGAGGAAAGCCATTGATTTTGTACATCTCAGCAACAGAACATGCTTTAGGGGCATTCTTCACTCAAGAGGATGAAAAAATGGAAAAGAAAAAGCCATATATTACATAAGCAAAACCTTGGTAAAATATGAGTTGAATTACACATTTATAGAAAGAGCATGTTTTGTGGTATTTTTTGCTTCCCAAAAACTACGACATTATATGCTATCTCATAAAATCAAACTCATGGAAAAAATTGATCCGTTGAAATACCTCCTAAGAAAAATAGCCCTCACAAGAAGATTTTCCAAATGGATCATGGTTCTTAGTGAGTTTGATATTGAATATGTGGATAGAAAGGAAATAAAAGGCCAAGTGATAGTAGATCAACTAGCGGAGTCACCATTACAAGATGAACATCATATTTAAGTAGAATTTATAGATTTGGAGATAATCAATGTTGAAGCAAAGACATGGAAGTTATACTTTGATGGCTTTTATACCCAACATGGATCAAGTGCAGGAATATTTCTAATTACTCCTCAAGGATCAACGATCCCTAAATAATAAAAGATACTATTTCCATGTGAAAATAATATAGCTGAGTGTAAGGCACTAGTTATCGGCATCAAATTAGCATTGGAATGGAAGGTGATAGAATTATAGATATTTGGAGATTCTCAATTGATCATTAATAAGATAAATGATGAGTATCAAACAAGGATGATAAGTTGATACCCTACAAAAATATGATAAGATCTCAAAAATTACTTCACATTGATAACCTTTGAACAAGTGCCAAGAGACAAGATTAAAGAAGTAGATGCTATGGTTACATTAGCTTCACTTCTCCAAATACTGGATCAAAGAGCCAGATATGAATTCTTGGTAGAAGAAGTTGGACAACCCACATTTGACCCTTCCCATACCCACATCATTTTCCTATTAGTGGGAGATTAATCACCTTGGTATGGATCCATTTATACATATCTAAAAGACCAAACTTTACCCATGGACCAAACCCAAAACCAAAAGAAAAGTTTCATAAGACAAGTCTCTTGTTACACCCTCATATCTAACACATTGTATCATAAAAGTCTAGACAAAATGCTTTTAAGGTGTTTAGAGAAGGAGGAGTCAATTTTAGCCTTACAAGAAGTCCACGAAGGAGTTTGTGGGTCACATTAGAATGGGTTAACTTTAGCAAAGAAACTTCTTAGCATAGGATATTATTGGCCTTCTATGGAAAAAGATGTCTGTCACTTTGTGAAGACTTGTCAAAAATTTCAGTACCATAAGAACCTGATTCATGTGCCAGCTCAAGAACTACATCCGATGACTATACCTTGGCCCTTTTATTAGTGGGGGTTGGATTTAATAGGGATGATTTATCCACCATCATCAAATGGTCATAAATTTATCATTACAGCAACTGAATACTTTAGCAAATGGGTAGAGGATATGCCATTATCCACTACCACGGGAAAGAAAATTTCCATGTTCATATTAAACCACATAATTTTTAGGTATGGTGTTCCTTGAGCCACAATAATTTATAATGCAAAACATTTCAAGAAAAAGGACTTGAAAGAATTATGTGAAAATTTTCATGTGGTACATCACTCATCTTCAATATATTATCCACAAGGTAAGGACAAGTGGAAGCTACAAATAAAAACATCTTGAAAATATTGAAGAGGACAATTGATAATTCAGGTAGAGATTGGCATATTCAAATAAACCCAACTCTATGAGCTTATAGAAGAAGTATCATAACACCAATAGGAGCTACACCATTTTCACTAGTTTACGAAGCTGAAGCTATTTTACCCTTGGAGGTAGAAATCCCATCCTTAAGAGTTTCATTGAATGGATTGTTGAGTGAAGAACACTATAGGGTTTCTAGGTGGCAAGAATTGGAGCTACTAGATGAAAGACAAAAACAATATTTTGACCATTTAAAAGTTTATCAGAATCGAATGTCTAGGAATTATAACAAACACATCAAACCAAGGACATTCCAAAAAGGTGATCTAGTCTTGTGAGAAAGCCCTAAAAATCAAGCAAAAAGAGAGAAGAAAGGGAAATAGGAAGCAAAATAGTTAGGACCTTTTGTGATCACCTCTTCTTTTGGAATGGACACCTAAAAACTAGTTGATTGTGAGGGAGAAGAGTTGCAAGAATCCATCAATAGTATACACCTAAAGAGATTCTACACATGAAGCCAGATTAAAGGGTATAAAGAAAAAGAGTATCAAAAAATTAGATGAGAGAGTATCCTATTTATTTCACATATTCAAAAGAGATCTTTAAAATTTCAAAAACATTGAAAAATAGAAAAGAAAAAAATCAAAAATGTAGAAAAGATAAAAATTAGTGGAAACTTGAGCATGAAGAAAGCCAAAAACATTTGAAAATGATCCTCAAAAACATGTTGTCTTGGTGAAAACCCATCAAATAGGCACCTTGATGATAAATACCAAAAAAAATTGAAAAAGAGAAAAATACAAAAAAAATGATAAAGAAAAAAAAGTGCCTTGGTGAAAACAAAGCAAATAGGTGCCTTGGTAGAAAAAAAAAGGAAAAAGTTTGAGAAAAATAAAAAAGAGCAAGTCAATTCAATTGGTGAAAACCTGGTAAATAGGTGTCATTGAAAGTCAATTCATGGCTCATACCTAGTTGTCATCCTTGTAAATATTGCATTTGCCAGCATTTGTAAATATTAAATAATAAAACCCCACAGTTGCATTTACAAGTACCTAAAGATTTTGTCATGAATCTACAAAAATGTCCCAAGTCCAACAATGCAACGACATCAAACTAGGGGAAAATATATCGTATAAGAAGGAATGATTCATCAAATCAAACATCATTAACACAAAATCAATTCATCGAAACACGAGTTGAACACCTAAACAATCAAATCCTAATCCAAACTTCAAAATCAAAAAAATGCAAATTTTGATCCAAGATCTCACAAAGACCTTACTAATGGAATTAGGAGATAGAGGTACTAAGAGGGGAGGGGTGAATCAGTGCCTTAGAAACTTTTCTTGTAAACCTTTATGATATGTAACTATAAATAGTAATAACCGACCAAAACAACTTGAATCTAACTGCATGTATCAATCATTCATTTAACTTATAAAAGTAAACAACATGACATCAATATGACAATCACATGACACAACTATTTTGGTAACGTAGAAACCCTTGTTAGAAGGTAAAAACTACGGTGGGGATGACACCCACAAATTCTTTATTACTGCATATAGAAAAGGTTTTCCTATTAGGGCTACAAGTTTTGATCACTTCTGGTGATCTCACCCTGTTAGGAGTGACATGTTAGACCAGCTAGATCTACCTAGTTATACAATTTTAACAACACTATGAATTGTGCACTCAGTTAAGAGATTTACATAAGACTGTCAAGTATACTCTATTAAGAGATTTTATCCAAAACTCTATTACAATTGTCAGAAAGCAATAGGCAATTATCTACTATTTAACAACTCAATTGTCTGATACAGATCTATAAGCTTTGACAAAATATCACCTTACTTGTGATGAATCTCTGCTCTTAACTTCTCACTAGCCTCTTATGATTCTACTCAATTTGAATTCCTTTGTACTCGATTCTGCTCTATTAACTGATAGACTTGAAGTTAGGAAATTGCTTCAAGTGCTCCGTGATTCATATATCAACTCACACCAAAAATGATGTGAACACACAAATATATAGTGTTCTATTTTTTCCTCTTTAACAAAATTAGGTGTAGACATGGAAAATTGGCAAAGGCTTAAATCAATCAAAAGGTGCAATCAAGTCATCAAAATAGCACTAAAAATCAATAAATGGAACAAAGGCAATTGAAATCAAAGGAAAATTCAATTAAATGATTAAATGATTAAATAAGGCTTGAAAAGGGGAAAAACACTAAGAAATTGATTAAATTCAATTGATGACATAGTTGTTGAAATGAAAAATCAAAATGAACCTCTTACCCTTCATGGCTAAATTTAATTACTTTAATTAATTAATAAATATGAAATTCTCTCAACAAAGGAAAAAGGAGACAAAATGGACACAAATCACTCACTTTTGTTGAAATGGTCCAGCCTTTTGAAACCATTTAAATGTTTGTCCCCCCATTTAGAGACAAAGCAAAGCCAATTGACCTTACCCAAGCCTAACCATGGTTATCTCACTCTACCCCCTACCCTTGGGAAAATCTTATAAATAGAAGGCATTTTGAGGCATTATTCATCCACTCCATATCTTTGAATTGCAGCAAAGCTCTTGCAATTTGCATCCACATCACTCACTTAGCATTTTCATTGATATTTAGCTTAAATTGTTGATCAATTTTAGAGATTTTCTTATCAAATAGAGCTAGAATTTGATAATTAGATCTATTTTGCATATCATTCTTAGTTCAATTCTCATAATTAGAGTGTCACTAGTGAGGATTTGCAGCTGAGAGCCTCATTTACCACTTCAATTTAGAGAACCATGAGATATTTAGATTAATTATGCATTATTTAGATTAGTTTGCTTTGAATAGTGTAAATTCTCTTTAAATCTTGTTATTTCATGAAGGTGTAATCACTCACACACAAAATGGCGCCCACCGTGGGGCTCTAGGCCTCAAATTTATCAAAATTTCCACGTTATTTGCAAATTTAGGCTAGAATTGCATGATTTTGCTCACTGTTTGCAGGTTACAGGAAAGAAATCACGCCTACCAGTAAATAAATCACGCCTACAGTAAAGAGATGTCGCTCGCGGAAATTTAGATGTCACCTGGAGTCTGAACGCTCACGCTTCTTACCAGCAGAGTCACGCTTCTGAATAAAGAAATCACGCCTGCAGACATTACATTATCGCCTGAAGCAGAAAGATATGATGCCTTTGGCTATTTGAATGTCGCCTACAATGAATTAAAAGCCGCGGCCGATGAATTAGTTCACGCCTGGTGTAAAGGGAGTTTACTGCACTTTGCTTTTTCTTTGTCACTCTTATTATTTGAAATGTCGCTTTCATTTAATAAGATGTCGCTTAGCTGAATTACTTTGTCACTTTTGGATAAACAATTTGCGCGTTCATTTAATTTGATATCGCACGTAATCATTTTAATCTCGCTTGAGCCCCTTTTGGTGACGCTCGCGGTTAAAGTAATTACGTCTTTGTTAAATTAGATATCGCCTTTGGTAAAAGAAATGTCGCTTGGTATAGCATCTATTTTCTGTTAATGTAATTGCTGTTGTCGCCTCTAATAAAGATTTCACGCATTTGATAAATTTAATATCGCGCTTGTCTATTTTAATCTTGCTTGAGCCCCTTTTGGTGACGCTCACGGTTAAAGTAGTCACGCCTTTGTTAAATTTAATCTCGCCTGTAGTTTGGACAATGTCGCCTGACAGTATTTTCACTATTTTGGCAAAATAAGGACTGTATGCTAACTTTACTGTCATTTTTTTTGTATCAGGAGCATGGTCTGTCATAAGAAAGTGCAAAAACCAGAGAGAAGATACAACTTAGAGGAGAAATTGATCTCTAAGAGGATAAGGAAAGAAAACCGGGTACATTCTACCTTTGTTCTCAATAATAATTTAGAGAAAGAAGTAGAATTGCATGCCAAATATATTGCTGTTGTAGATGCTTACAAACGAAAATATGTTTCATTGAATTGGGAATTTAGTCCTTAAATTTGTAAGAATTTTGCAAGTATTTTAAAAAAAAAAGAATCAAAAGCATAATCAATTACATCATTTTTAGCTTTGATTTTGGTTTCCCCTCACTTTGTTTGTATTGTGCTGACTAACTTGTTGGTGGAGGGAACATTTTGCCAAGGTAAGAGAAGGATTTGGAGAGAAAACAAAAATCTACTACTTAAAAATGCGCCTAGCCTTTGCTAGCATCGTTTGAGGTATTTTTCTCATCAAGCTTGCACTTCCCTTAAATTGTGGCATTTTCAAAGTTCAAAAACATAGTTTAATCATAAAAGGAAAAAAATAAACACTTCAATTCTAAGAACCCCTTTGTCACGGGGTTGAAAAAGAACCAATTTGATTGTGAGTGTTTGGGATAAGGGAAAAGCAATAGGGATATGCTCTTCACTCTTTGAGTGAATCAAATTCCCAAACTTGCTCTACCAAATCCATTTTTCATGCTTTTCAATGAATATGTTTAAAACTTAGTGGGCTCGCCTCCCGAGATTGCCTTAGAAGGGCCGGTGAGAGGGACAGCCCAAAGTGGGATACACTTGCTTTTGCCGCGAGAATCCGACCCACTATAAAACGAAACGCGGGTATCCTTAATGGGGTACACGACAAAAGGATTTTAGCTCTTTCGAACTTCCTCTAGTAGTCCTAACGGATTGCGCAAAATCGTGCTTTTGTGCGTGTGGGAAGCCCCTTAACATAGTTGGGGGATGAAAAGCTAAGATCTCTTTTGAACGGAAAACTTACTACATAACGGTAAAATAGCAAAACTACCTATTAGAGCCATGTTTACGAACCAATTATGTGCTAGGTAGATTGTGTGGAAGCTATTCTTGTGTTAAACCTGTGAAAACGTTCAAAAATATACACATTAGAGCATTCTAGGGATATGGTACCCAATTGATGTGTGTGTTGAGATTGTTTTTATTTTCAAACAAGATATTCCAAAGTTATTGATCAAAACACCATTAAAATTTTAAACCATTTAAAATTGATCAAAAACTTTTACCTTATTCCAAAAACAGCTTATCAAGAGAAGAAAGTCAACATACCCTTAAAGTTTGTTCATGCCTGTTATTACAAGGTCATTCTCTATAAGGAAAGCATTACAAACAGACGGAACCTACCATGGAGAAGAGCTCCCATTTCCAAAGAACACTTTCATTACTTCACGAGTGACTGAAAATCCCACTAAGGCAAAGGACATTAACAACATGTTTAGTGGTACCCTAGGAAATATCGATCCCACTAACCAAGGGAACAACATGAATGGGGGCATAGATCCCAATAACAACCAAGGGAACAACATGAATGGAGGTATGGATCTTAACAACAATCAAGGAAATTCTAATAATGGAGGAAGAGACCCTAATTCTCAAGAGGCAAATTCACAAGGCAACAACTTATTGCCTCCTCATAATACAAACTTACCCCCAACTGCAGAAGAAGCCACGATTGAAAGAGCATTAGAGGCAAGACAATGTCCTTATTTCATAGAACTAATGAAAAAGACCATGCTTATGGATAAAGAAAAACACTTCATGGACTTAATACAAACGGGGGTAAAGCTACCTAAAGATTTTGACATAGAACAATTAAAGCCCAAGGAAATAGAAGACCCTATGGAAGCAATGAGGAAACAATTCAAGGCATTACAAATGGAAATTGAAAATTTGAAACAAAATGGGGCTCCTAAGCCTTTCTCTATTGAAACATTATGTCCTTTTCCATTTGATAAGAGTTTGGTCATGGTGCCTTTTCCCATTAATGTAACATTTCCTAAATATGAGAGATATGAAGGAACATCCGACCCACATGATCATCTTCGGGGGTTTTGTGCATTGAGTCTTGAATTCATGCATGAATCAACCTATTTAATGAGACTATTCCCAAGAAGCTTGGGAGGAACAGCCATGGATTGGTTTTCAAAACTACCATCCGGCATAAAATCCTTTGAAGAGTTAGCATCTAAATTCGTGACCCATTACTCTTATAACATCAAACATGAGGTCACCATGATAACGTTATGTAACACGAAGCAACAAGATGGAGAAGCCTTTCTTACATTCTTGCAAAGATGGAGGACTGCATTTGCTAGATATCCAAGAAGTGTACCGGAGAAAGAAAAAATGGATATCTTTATTAACGGTTTGAGAAGCGAGCTGAATTATAGACTAAGGATGCAATGTCCCAAAACCTTTCAAGATCTAATTGATAACGGAATTACAACGGAAGAAGTGTTGATTAAGAGTGGAGAGTTGAAATTGCACAAGGAAAATAAGAATAACTCTAACTCCAACAACAACAATACCAACAATAACAACAATCCAAATAAAAGTTGGTACAACAACAATAGCCGTTATGCTGCAAGGAATAACAACAAAGGTATTGTTAATGATGGTGTAGTGGAATCCAGCAACTTGAAGGTGATTCCATTTGCCCTTACAAAGACACCAAATCAAGTGAATAATGCTAATCAAGCATATAATGCACCTTCCAACAACAACAACAATGCCAATAAGAATAATCAAGGAAACAAAGATCAAAACAGCAAGTATGATAAGTATTTGAAACCCACTCCTGCAAGACACTTTACACCCTTGGGAGAATCACTTGAAACTGCATTAAAGACTCTCATAGCTAACAATGTTATTACATTACCCGCCATTAAACCTTATGAACCAGACCACAAGCCGGGTTGGTGGGATGCTAAGCATCATTGTGAATATCATAGGATTCGGGGGCACCCTACAAATGAATGTTTACAATTAAAGAATGTGGTGCAAGACTTGATAGATAATAACATAATCACTGTTGATGGACCCCAAAATAATGAAGATCATACGGCCTTCAAACAACCTTTTTACAAACATGATAAAGGTGAGTCATCAAATGGCAAGAAACAAAGCGCCAATAATCTCAACTTTGCGCCATCATATGATCATATTGTTAATGCTATCATCATTAATGAACAGCCTCAAAAGGAAGCAACAAATGTCATTACAAGAGGGCAGAATTCTAGAATGACTTTACAAGGGATAGTCCCTCAAAACACCAATATCCCACCATCCAACATTGTGGTCAAACAATCTCCTACAGCAGCAAGACCTTATAGTTTGGTAGACCAATTGCAACGTACTCCAGCACAAATCTCAATCTTAGAGTTATTGAAGTTGTCACCAAATCATAAAGAGATTTTGGAAAAAGCTTTGGAAGAAACACATGTTTCTACTACCTTAGGGGAAGAAAAGTTTCAAAATATGGTAGGACATCTTGTGGCTCCTCATTGTCTTTCATTTTCAGATCAAGATGACATGTCTATAACTCATCCTCAAAATTTTCCATTACATATAGAGGTTTTGATCGAAAGGCATAGAGTCAAAAGAGCCCTTATTGATGGAGGGGCTGGCCTTAACATATGCACATTGAGTCTTGTAAAATCCTTAGGTTTCTCCGAGTCTTGCATTGACCCTACAAAGAAAATCACCATAAAAGCTTATGATGAGGCTGAAAGAGCTTCTAAAGGCATGATTGTGTTGCCCATCCAAGTGGGACCAGTTAAGAAGGAAACCAAATGTCAAGTGTTGGACATGAAATTAACCTATAACATTTTATTGGGAAGACCTTGGATTCATGAGATGCAAGCTGTCCCCTCCACATACCACCAATGCATCAAGTTCCCATACATGGGTGAAGAAATCACAATTGGAGGAGACTCAAATCCATTTCAATATTGTAATGCACTCAAACCCTTGCATGAATTATACATTCCACATAATCGTGAAGGAGTTGTTCCAAGAATCACCAATGAAGATGCACAAAATCCTCTTCAAGCTAGCTCAACTACATCAACTAAGGGCAAGGAAAAAGTGAGCTACGAGGGTCCAAATGTGATGGAAAGTCCATATGTGGCACCTAAATTGGAAACAGTGATCTACAAACCTACTAAAGAGGAAAAAGAACAAGCTAAAGCAGATCATTACCAATACATGAGTGAGATGATGAACAAATTTGACAAACAATGCAAGATTAGTTCAAAAGGGGTAGGAGAATATTCAGTTTCTCTATTTGACATGCCCATGTCTCCTAAATCACATGGAAAACCCTCAAAAGAACATCTTCCACATAAGTATAATTCTTATTTTGTGAGGGAAGATAACAAAGCAACATGGGATAAGGAAGAGGATGATGTCCTTCAATGGCTTTATCATGATGAGGATGGTACCCTAGACACTCCCATGGAAAGAATTCAGCATGTTAATATACAAACAGAACAATATGGGAAAGGATTTGATATTATGCAAAAGATGGGATACAAAGGAAGAGGACCCCTAGGCCAAAGAAATAGAGGATTATTAGAACCTATTGAACCTGTTTGGAGGGCAAGTCATGAAAAAGCCGGAGTAGGTTTTCAACATAAGGGAGAAAGTTCAAGTCCAATGCATGATTTTCATCCTCAAATAAATGCATTAGAATCCGAAGGAGATAGTGATGATTCTAGGGATTATGAATGGGATACTTTATCAGATGAGTCATGTCAAGATAAAGAAGTCATTGCTATACATACTTATGCAAAAATCCCAAAACAAGATGCTCCAATTAATGAAGAATCTTCTATTCAAAGGCCTAATATAGAACAAGCATCTAGTAGTGGAGCATGGATAGAAACATTTTGGACACCTTCAGAGGAGGGAAATTCAAACGTTAGTTTTAACCCGCTTGTGGCTTTTCCCACATTGTTTCCCGTAGAGGTCGACGAGGATTCAAGCGAAGGGGACTTTGACCCTGCTTCCATGGATCATCTTGAGGAAGCGCACATCATAGACCTAAACGATACAATGTATGAACCCTCAAACGAAGTCATGTCCATAAATCCTATTGATGATACCTTACCCAATAATTCCTTAATTTTGATACATCCAGACCTCATTGATTGGGATCAAACTGAACCACATGACTTACTTTACTTCCCAAATGACCAAGCCACAAACCAATACCTCAATGCGGTTGAACCCTCTTTCACCAACGAACTCAATACGGACATGATGACAACAGCAAGGGTCCAATCTCTTAGTCAAAAAAAAGAAAAAATAAAAAAAAATGAAAAAATGAAAAGTTCTATTGGTGAAAACCCAACTGTGGCACCATTAGAACCAAAAACAATGAAAATAAAAGACGTTTCTTTTGGTGAAAACCCAACTGTGGCACCATTAGAAGAGAGATTGGATACTTTGCCTGAACATGAAGAAGAACGGTCATCTATTCTTATAGAACCAACAGAAAAAGTTAACATTGGCACGGAACTAGAGCCAAAGGTTGTACACTTGGCTGCATCACTTACATCTATTGAAAGAGAGGACTTTATCAAATTCTTCCAAGAACAACAAGTGAATTTTGCATGGTCATATGCCGATATGCCTGGATTGGATCCTGATTTCATAATGCATCATCTGAATGTTAGACCCGGAGTTAAACCTGTGAAGCAAAAACTAAGGAAAATGCACCCACATGTGGCTCTTCTAGTCAAGGCAGAATTGGAAAAATTGTTAAAGGTGGGGTTCATAAGAACAATAGCATATGCTGATTGGATCTCTAACATTGTGCCAGTTACTAAACATGATAAATCTATCCGTGTGTGTACGGATTTCAGAGATTTAAACCTTGCATGTCCCAAAGATGACTTCCCATTGCCAAGCATTGATACCATAGTGGATTTGACAGCAGGTCACGCAATGTACTCATTAATGGATGGATTTAGTGGCTACAACCAAATCAAGATTGCTCCCGAAGACCAAGAAAAGACAGCATTTACTTGCCCTTGGGGTACCTTTTGTTGGAATGTTATGCCCTTCGGTTTAAAAAATGCTGGAGCTACATATCAAAGGGCCATGACAACTATTTTCCATGACATGATGCATACTTTTTTAGAAGATTATGTGGATGACATTCTAGAAAAATCCCACAATAGAGAAGAGCATTTACAAATCCTAAGAAAAATATTCATTCGGTTAGAACAATTCAAAGTTAGACTAAACCCAAAGAAGTGTGCCTTTGGTGTCCAATCCGGCAAGTTATTGGGTTATATAGTGTCAGCAAAAGGCATTGAAGTTGATCCTGAAAAAGTACAAGCAATTCTAGAAATGGAGATTCCAAGAAATATTAGCCAAATGAGGTCACTCCAAGGAAAGATTCAATCAATAAGGAGATTTATCTCTCAATTAGCAGAAAAGTGTCACTCCTTCACAAGATTGTTACACAAGGATACTACATTTATGTGGGATGTGGAATGTGATAAGGCCTTTGCTACTTTGAAGACTTATTTGATAAACCCACCTATTCTTATGTCACCTATCAAAGGTAAAGAACTGTTGTTATACATATCAGCCACAGAAAGGTCTCTAGGCATATTGTTGGCACAAGAAGATGAGCAAGGAAAAGAAAGGGCAATCTACTATCTTAGTAGAACCTTAATAAAATATGAACTCAATTATTCATTCATGGAAAGAGCATGTCTAGCAGTGGTTTTTGCATCTCAAAAACTAAGACATTATATGTTGATGCATAAGATCAAATTAATTGCCAAGATTGATCCTCTCAAATACCTACTAAGTAAAACTGCCTTAACAGGTAGAATAGCAAAATGGGTCATGATCCTAAGTGAATTTGACATTGAATATGTTGATAGAAGAGCAATTAAAGGACAAGTGATAGCAGATCACTTAGCAGATAACCCAATGGAGTCTACACAAACCATGCAAATTGAATTTCTAGATGCAGAAATTGTCAACATAGAAGCAAAGACATGGAAGTTATATTTTGATGGATCTTACACACAAGGAGGTTCTGGAGCAGGTATATTATTGGTTACTCCTCAAGGATACACCATTCCAAAGTCTTATAAACTCTTATTTCCATGTACCAATAATATAGCGGAATATGAGGCATTAGTCATTGGCATCAAAATGGCTTTAGAATGGAGTATTGCAGAATTACAAGTGTATGGAGATTCCCAACTCATAATCAATCAGGTTAATAATGAATACAATACCAAGGACATAACATTGATGAAATATAAAACCTTGATTGATGGATGGAAGAAGTACTTTGCTTTGATCACATTTGAACAAATTCCAAGAGAAAAGAATAGAGCAGCAGATGCCATGGCTACCTTGGCTTCATTGTTACAAAAACCAGATCAAAATGAGAAGTATGAGTTCTTGGTGGAAGAGTTGGTAAAACCGGCATTTAACCTTCCTGACACCCAAATTGTTGCTCTTTTACATGGACATGACTCTCCTTGGTATGGACCCATCTATACTTACCTTAAAGACCAAGTACTCCCCATAGACCAAACTCGTGCCCAAAAACGTAACTTCATACGCCAAGCCGCCCGTTACCTAATCCTTTCAGACACATTGTATCGTAAGGGTCTTGATGGGACGTTACTTAGATGTCTAGAGGAAGAAGAGTCTAAGTTAGCTTTACGCGAGGTCCACGAAGGCATTTGCGGGTCACACTCAAGCGGTTTTAATCTAGCTAAGAAAATCCTTCGTCTAGGGTACTTTTGGACAACATTAGAAAAGGATGCTTGTCAATTTGTGAAGACATGCAGCAAATGTCAATATCATGGTAATATGATACATGCACCGGCTCAAGAATTACACCCATTCATTACACCATGGCCTTTTTATCAATGGGGTTTTGACTTGATTGGGATCATATATCCTCCATCTTCAAACGGACACAAGTATATCATCACAGCAACATAATACTTCACCAAATGGGTGGAAGCAGTTCCATTAATAATAGCAACCGGCAAACAAATTTCAATGTTCATTTTGAACCACATAATTTGCCGCTATGGTATTCCACATGCCATTATCACGGATAATGGGAAACAATTCAAAAATCAGGATATTGATGAACTTTGCATGACATTTCACATTACACATCATTCATCATCCATTTATTATCCACAAGGCAATGGACAAGCTGAGGCAACAAACAAAAATATCCTCAAAATATTAAAAAGATCAGTTAACAAATCAGGAAGAGATTGGCACGTGCAAATAAATCCCGCACTATGGGCTTACAGAACTAGTATCAGAACACCTACAGGAGCCACCCCATTCTCTTTAGTCTATGGAACTGAAGCAGTTCTACCATTAGAAGTTGAGATTCCATCTCTACGGGTTTCATTAAGAGGATTGATCACTGATGAGGATTATAGGATTGCTAGACTACAACAATTGGAATTGTTAGAGGAACATCAGACTCAAGCTTATGAGCATTTAAAAGGTTATCAAAACAGGATTGCACACAATTACAACAAACACATCAAACCAAGAACTTTTCAAGTAGGAGACTTGGTACTAAGAGAAAATCCCAAAAATCAAGTTGAAAGGGAAAAGAAGGGAAAGTGGGAAGCTAATTGGATAGGCCCATTTGTGATAGCATCATCCTTTGGAACTGGAACATATAAGTTATCAGATTGTAATGGTGAAGAATTACAAGAACCCATAAATAGCATTCATTTGAAGAGATTCTACACCTAAAACAGATGAAAGAGTATAAAGAGTATCAGATGAGAGAGCATCATAATTATTGTACATAATTGAAAATGGAAAATACCAAAAAACATTTGAAAATGGAAAATCCAAAAACATTGGAAAAGAAGAAAGATCAAAAACAGTGGAAAATTGAGCCTGAAAATACCAAAAAACATTTGAAAAACTATCTCTTGGTGAAAACCTAGCAAATAGGCGCCAAGGTGATAACAAAACAAAAAAAAAAAGAAAAAAAGAAAAAAATGAAAAAAGAGAAAAAGTGCCTTGGTGAAAACCTAGCAAATAGGCGCCTTGGTAGCAAAAAAAAGAGAATACCCAAAAGTGAAAACTTGGTAACAAGCGCTTTTGGTTCCCTTAAGTCATTTCCTTCCTAGTCACATGTGTATATAATGCATCTCATCATTCCATTTGTCTAAACCTTCATTGCATCCGTCATTTGTACATAGTCATAATAACAGTTTGTAGCACCATCCTTTGCATTGCCTAAAGTTGTCAAAGTTGATACATCAAATACTTGGGGGCAGCATAAACGGATTGGAAAGTGGGTACCTCAAAAAAGGATTCATATGAACAACATTCAGTCACAAGCAGAAAGAGATCAACATTTTCAGAAGAGAGATCAGATTTGTATAAACCTTTGATTGATAACGAAAAAGTTGACTACCACAACAAAATCCATGAGCCTAAATTGACTTATTATTCAGGATTAAAAATCAAAAATCATGTCATGATCAAACACTTGGAAATATATTTTGTTGAAAATCAGAAAACAATGCAAAACACTTAGATAGATTCTTTTGAAAAGTTGGTTAAAAATCTATTTACTTACATTCATTCAATTTGTATCAAGTCTTTTTAGCTCATCAATGATGTTTCGACTAGATTGGCAATGATGGAGACATGATATTTTTCTTGACTATGATGTGACTGTTTGGAGGAAAATTCATTGCCTTATGAGAATTCATCTGAAGACATGGTCATCAAAGAACCATCGAGGATTATCTTATAAAACAATGAGTTAACCTTTGTTTGTTTACGCAACCGGATACCTTGGATATTTAGATTCTTCATATCTAAATGACAAAATCCACTTGCAACATAGAATCTGACAAAATCGGTATTCGTACTCTCATGATTTTTTTGAAATCAGTGATAGTCGTATCGATGAGACCGATGGGAAAGCAAAACGGAGGTTACCATATGAGCAGTAAATAAAAAGCGATATTCATATCATCATGTCAGTGGGTAGTGGTGATTGTATCGACTTTCCGGTCCCAAGTGCTCAATGATGAAAATATATCCTCAAGGCATTTATGTGCTAAAAGCTAGTGACACTTAGCTGCATTCATAAAAAGGTTAAATGCATTCTCATGTTAGATTAATTGCATGTGCATTTTTTTTTTCCCAAGGGTTTTATTTTCGCATCAAAAAGGGGGTACATGACATCATTAACAGGGTTAAATCAACAAGGACAACATCATTTCAACATCATCTTTTCTACAAAAATAAAAATATATGAGATTATACTTTTTGCATTCATTCCATATCATTAATCATTACATAGATATTATCAAAGAAAAGAAGGAAATAATCATTTACATTTGCATACAGATTGCATACATTTAGATTGCATACATGAGAAATAACATATCAAAACTACATCCATACATGAAGAAGAAATGCATCCATCTATCTATATCATACATAAGATACGTTGCATCCATAGCCAATATCCATCCAAAAACAAATGCATTAGATAAACACATATAGCAGCATCTAAAGGAAATCTCATATATCATCAAGTAAAAGTAGGAAAGATCATAAATGTTCTCATATCACACGTCTACTCATAACAATGATGTCATAAAAACTCAACTCTATAATCGCCCATCAACAGGGGCATCAATGTCAAATAAGTGTCAAAATACAACTGGAAAGGTGACACCAAGGTCACAAGACTATGGTACAATATCAAGTATCTCAGTATCAGTACATAAATGATCAATAAGAGCACTCATAGCTCATCTCTCGTCACCACTGGGAGGAGGTCCTGGAGGAGGCTGTGGAGGAGGCTGTGATGGAGGCTGTGATGGAGGCTGCTGAGGAGGCGTCTGACCAACCATAGCAACAAGGAGAGGAACCAAGGGAGCCAAACCCGATACCAACTGCTGAATCATAGATGACATCTGTGACACCTCTGTCCGTAATGCTCCCACATCTGCTCGTAGCTGGCTAGTACTAGAGCTCTCTCCAACCTCATAGGTACTCTGAGGATCACCTGTATCTATAGGAGCTTTTCCCCGATCACGGGAAAAAGCTGCTGGCATCTGCTGTGCACCTGTATCCTGACCATCCACAGTAGTCTGCTGTAATCCTGCTCTCGTATCCTGTCCTGTCCCTGGATCCTATCTGGCAGCCCTCACATGATCCTGACGATCTATCCTCTGTCTCTGTGCTACTGCAGGACGAGGAGGAGGAGGAGGTGCCTGTACCGGTGCATCTCTCGCTCGTCCTCTGAGCCTAATCATTGCCCTACCTCGGGGTCTACCTCTGCATCTCCTCCCACCACCAACATCATCACCATCATCATCTCGCCCAGGTACTAGCTCTGCAGGGTCTGTAAAGCGAGGCATCGGATGCTCCATCAACCAAGCTAGATACTCCTGTGTGACTCCGGCATCTCTGATATGTAACCTCATGTCCCAATCCATATAACCCAGTAATGATATCTGCTCTATAGCGTCATCATATGAAGGCATGTGACCCCAAGTAGCACGCTCTACACTAGAACGAGCATATACTGCAGATCCCTGAGGCATAGGCTGAATCCGCCCAAACTGTCGTAGTACTCTCCCTGCCAAGAATCTCTCAAGAACAGAGTCAATCCTGCCGATCATCCATCGAGGAGCAAACATATAGGGTAACTCCAAGCTATCCTCTCTCCAATCCTCGACCTCAACATATGGTCTCCAATAGACCTCATCCATGTCATCAATCTGTCGTCGCCAATACTCCAAGTGACCCAAGTGATGCTGTGTCACCATACCAGTATACTGCCATGCAAAAGGATATCCTAGAGGATGATCTCGATCTGATATAGGACGACTGACTGGTAAGTGCTCCCATATCCACAACTGTAAAATATGAATCCCAGCAGATAATGAGGCTGATCTCCTGTAAACCACCTCATGCAGATCATGATAAAGCTGTGCTAGCACACAAGATCCCCAGTCAAAGCGTCGAGGATGATGTAGCAAATCCTCGATAATCCTGCCCCATCCCACTAAAAATCCGCGACCTCGCCGATCAGGTAATAAAACACCACCAATGATAGCACCTAATAAGGCTAGTAAAACAGGAAATGAGGCAAACTGAGGCCATAAGATACAGTCATCACCAATAGACGGATCTCCGAATACTCGTCGACAATATGTCCCGTCATAGACTGCATCATAATATACTATCTCTCCATGAGTCGGGATCCGTAGCAATCTATAAACATCCTCCGGTGTAATAGTCATCTCACTCTGTGGTAGCCAAAATGTGTTTGTCTCAGAGTGCCAACGCTCTGCGACAGCAGTAATCAAACCTCGGTTCATCTGGAACCGAGGAAGCTCTAGTACGCACAATAAACCGCAGTGCCTAATCACTCGCCTCTCGGCGTCAATCAACTGGGCCCTAAGCTCCATCACCCAGTGTGGTACAGTCTGAAGGTACAGCATAGGGACATCCTCCTGTTTAATCAAAATAAGGGAACCACATGAGTAACTTACTATCAGGAAATCAAACAATCAATCATGGTCATCAATTTAAATATACCTATCAGACTTACCAATCCTAACTCTAAGCATTGAGGAAGGACGATCCTAGTTTTATGACTCTAAGCATTTGAGCATAAAATGAATGGACATTTAGATCCATGATCTATCATTTGTGATGAAGATTGATTAACCTTATTCTTCGATATTATAGTTACCTATGTCCTAATTCATTGTTGAAATCAAACAAAGGGAATACCCTAACTAAACATTCGATTGAATTCATTGACGTGATCGATATCAATCAAGTTGACGCAATCGAGCAATCAGACGTCTTAGAAAAGTTTGAAATAAACAAAAAATTTTCTCTTACGCGACTTTTCTTTCTGGCGTCATTTCTTTTACCAGAGGCGACATTTCTTTGATCAAACGCGTGATTTTATTCAACCGCGTGACTTAATTTCCCAGAGGTGGTATAAGATTTACCGAAGGCGACATCTTATTATCACGCGACACCTGATTAAAAATGTTTAAAACCTACGCGACATTAAATTTTCCTTACGCGACACTAGATTTTCTAAATGCGTAAAAATACCTAAGGGAGGCGACATCAAATTTATCAAAGGCGACATTTAAAATTTTCAGGCGATATTAAAATGCACGGAGGCGACATTTCTTTTCACGCACGCAGAATTAAAATTTTTAAAAGCATTAAATGAGGTCATAAATGCAACTTTAAAGACATGAGAAAAATTTGAATGACATACCGGAGGACCATCAGTCGCTCTCCGACTGAACCGGCGCGCTCTCTCAAACCGATGCTCGCGATGTGGGACCACCATCGTCTCCAAAAGGCTAAAATCAGAGCTCAAATCTCAAGAAGGAATGGTGCAAATGAATAGTAAAATGAGGGGTTTTACCCTATTTAAGGTGAAATTGGTCCTCATAAACACTTAAAAAATGCACTTTGAACCTATCATAGGCCATTTTCATTAATCGGGGCATAAATCAAACTTGATTATTTCTTTCAAACGGTATCAGAAATCAAAACATATTCCAACTACTTAAAAATCTTCCAAATCAAGGACTCAATATGTTTTATTTCTGAGGGGGCATCAGAGTATCAAATGGGCATCACATCAAAAACATTTATCAGTGGGGCATATCATATCATAGCAGTATCATATCATATCATATCAAGTATCATATCAGGAGGCAAATCAATTGCATATCAGTTTCATATCAAATCTATCATCATATCAAATTTATCATATCATGTCAAACCTATCAACATATCAGCAATCAATCAACCCAGGACCTTTATCAATTAACCCAGGACCTTTATAAGTGAACCCAGGACCTATCATCAAATCAGGACCCATATCATATCAGAGGCATCAGAATCATATCAGCACCATCATCAGAGGCACATCATCGTCATCAGGAAGTACATCAATCAGAACGATCAGAGGCATATCAGAACCAAGGACCTGAATCAGATCATCATACTAAGGGAATCTTTGAATCGGTGTTCTTCGCACATCGACTCAAAGAGGGGCATTTGTAGACATGGAAAATTGGCAAAGGCTTAAATCAATCAAAAGGTGCAATCAAGTCATCAAAATAGCACTAAAAATCGATAAATGGAACAAAGGCAATTCAAATCAAAGGAAAATTCAATTAAATGATTAAATGATTAAATAAGGCTTGAAAAGGGGAAAAACACTAAGAAATTGATTAAATTCAATTGATGACATAGTTGTTGAAATGAAAAATCAAAATGAACCTCTTACCCTTCATGGCTAAATTTAATTACTTTAATTAATTAATAAATATGAAATTCTCTCAACAAAGGAAAAAGGAGACAAAATGGACACAAATCACTCACTTTTGTTGAAATGGTCCAGCCTTTTGAAACCATTTAAATGTTTGTCCCCCCATTTAGAGACAAAGCAAAGCCAATTGACCTTACCCAAGCCTAACCATGGTTATCTCACTCTACCCCCTACCCTTGGAAAAATCTTATAAATAGAAGGCATTTTGAGGCATTATTCATCCACTCCATATCTTTGAATTGCAGCAAAGCTCTTGCAATTTGCATCCACATCACTCACTTAGCATTTTCATTGATATTTAGCTTAAATTGTTGATCAATTTTAGAGATTTTCTTATCAAATAGAACTAGAATTTGATAATTAGATCTATTTTGCATATCATTCTTAGTTCAATTCTCATAATTAGAGTGTCACTAGTGAGGATTTGCAGCTGAGAGCCTCATTTACCACTTCAATTTAGAGAACCATGAGATATTTAGATTAATTGTGCATTATTTAGATTAGTTTGCTTTGAATAGTGTAAATTCTCTTTAAATCTTGTTATTTCATGAAGGTGTAATCACTCACACACATTAGGTTACACAACATAGTCATAACCCTAAGATCTATGGTGTACAATAATAACCTAGATCAACTATTACAAAAGATATGCATTGCATTTAATGAATATCATCACATTAAATGTTCCTCGACTTTGGTAAAATGTTTTATGAACCGTTGTAGCCATTTGCATAGAAGTATGTGCCATTTCAAATTACTATGCCATTTTCTATGATCCTCGATAAACACTATATAAACTACTTAGTGTATACTTAGATGTTCGGTGTTTATTGTTTGTCAGTGTTGGTGTTTGCTAGTGCTCGGTAAATTGTCTGCTACTTGGTATATAAGCTTTACCAATTGGTCTGTTCAACTTCATGTTACCGACTAGCTCAATGTAAGTGACTGATCGATATCTTTACAAACCTTTGGTACTAATGACAACCTTAAATGCTCAATAGAGATAACAATCTCCCCCTTTGGCATTAGTATCAAAACTTTGAATGTATATAGAAAAAAATTTCTATGTAACTTATATCTCTGCCATATACATGTACACATCAAAAAAATTTCTAAGTACTAAGTACTCCCCCTTAGTGCATGCTCCTAAAAATATGTAGTATACGTAGCATCTATGTACATATTTGGCATAATAGCTTATACATTGTTTTCCCCCTTTTTGATAGTAATGCCAAATACAAAAATTAAGTAGTATACTCACAGCTTGTCAAAAATATGTTGATGGGTTTTCTTCACTGATGCCAAGAGGTTGTCCCATTCCTCTTTCAAGTTGGTGAGAGTGATGTGCTCAAGACCAAATTGTGCATGCATGTCAAAGATGTTATCTAACATCAAAATTTCTGGTGTTGCAATGAGTTGTTCAGCTTTGACAATGTGTGCCTCAAAAATTTTCAAGTATGGAATGAGTTCAGTTTGCAACTTAGTAAACTAATATGTTATGTGCTCTTCTTCTCCGGTGCTATAGGTGATTTCTTCTCAATAATAGCAATGGTTTTATCTCCAGATTTTGGAGTATCCTTCCCAGTTAACACATGTTCTTCCTTCTTCTACTCCTCGGTAGTTGTAGTCTTGGTTGATATAGTGGGAGTCTTGATTGTGGTGTCAAGTGGGATCACCTCTATTTCCTTTGTTTCTTTTGTTTCCTTTGCCTTGGTGTAAGGTGCCTCTGTATGTGTAGGCTCATCTGTTTCTACAGGTTTCTCTGTATCTTGATCCCCTATGATGTCTATGTTTTTCTCAGGGTTTGAGCCATCGGGTTGTACTCTGGAAATAATTTCAGCTGCTTCAGCAAGTACAGGAAGTTCACCTAGTAGTGATGTAAATAGACATTTAGTATCTAGTGCTTCATCTTTATTTAGTGCAATATTTACATCTTCATCATCTTTGTCATCGGGATCACCATTTGTGATGTCCTCAATGAGTACATCATCATCATTTTTCTTCTCCAGTTGAACTTCAACTATATCTGGTGCATCCTATGAAATACTTATTTCTTCCTTGTCCTCAGTAATATCAATTGCCTTGGTAACTAATATACTGGTATTCTTTGATTTCTTTGTTGTTCCCTCATCAATGCAAATACCTTTTCTTTTATAATTGTGTCTCTTCTTAGACAAGTTCAAGAATGCTTCTTGTTCAGCTTTTTCTTTGGCCTTCAAAATTGATGTCCATAGAGAATCGGTTGTGGTATCCATATCTGCTACATCTTCATCCATGATCATCAATGCTCTATTCTTGATCATAAAGTTTTCTTGGTATTTGGTCAAGTATTCACTAACTTCTCCAAAGCTTAAATGTGAGGTTGCCTGAACTAGAGAACATTCTCTCTTTCTCTTCTCGGTGTCTAGTGCAATAGCCCATTTTTTAGTAATTTTGTCATCCAATTTCTTCGGTAATGCATAGACAAATTCTATTGGAACTTTCTTGAATTTTATCATCATTTGGATGACAACCTCTTCTATCTTGGTTTGATCTTCTTTTGACATCTTGTCAAATCTATCTAGTAAGGGATCAGTGACTTCTCCATGTTCAATTATGTCTTCAATAATTTCATCTACAATTTTTGCCTTGTTACTGACCACTTTGAATTGATTGATATCATCTTCTATCTCAGTTTCCTCAAGATCTTCGTTATTTCTTATGAATTTTCTCCTTTTCTTTGGTTCCTTAGCTACAACCTTGTTCTTTCTCTTAATATATTTCTTTGTCGGTGTAGCTATTCTCCTTTTTGTTACTTTCTCTTATTCTTCCTTATCAGTTGATGGTGTTGTAGTTGACGATGGTGTCTTCATACCTTTAGGTACAGGTGACTACATCTTTATAGGAATTTAAGGTGGAGGAACCGATGTGGGATCTTCTTCTTTGTCAGACTTGGTCTCCTCACTATCATATGGTTTGTCAGCTAACCGTAACTGACCTTTGGTTGCTTGTTCAACTAGTGTCCCTTCAAATGTCTCAGATCCATCTCCATATTTAGCAGTGAGATTTTTCTTCATCTTCTTTACCTTTCTAGAAATTTTACCGATATCAATATTTGTTGAAATTATAGATTTGGCCTCTTCATATACTCCAAACCTAGTGGCAATGGGATCTTTTGGTAGTGCACTTTCACATCCCATCGGTGCCAACCATTTTATCCTAGGTTCAACTACTTTTATCAAGGTATAATCTGTGTTGACTACAAAACATATATCATTCTCAAATCTTTGAACTAATTCCCTTGGAATTCTGCTTCTTTTATGCATTTTAGACTAAAACTCTTTGAAGTATGCATTAAACTCTATATTCAACTTATCTCCTAACTTATTCATCATTTCACTAATCTATTTTTTTATCAGTATATCTGGTATCCAATTTATTTTACTGGTGCCAGGTACATACTTTTGTAGATAGAAAAATATGCATGCAAGTAGAGATCTGAACTTACATGTGTTAGAATTATTTTTCCTTCTGGTCTTCATATTCTCTTGAAGTTGATGAAATAGTACCTTGGCAAGATCAACCCGGTGACCTTTTACTACAATTTTGTGCGCCATGTCTACTGTGCTACAGGGTATGCTGTTGAGTCTGCTCGATTGAAATAACTTGTACTCGATCAGATGTGCTACAAATTTGACTTTTGGGTCTTTGATTGTCAAAATCTTTAGTGCTCGACCATCCCATTGTGCTCTAGTAAATTCAACATCTGGTCATGATGAACTATGGAAAGCCTTAGCCTTGTCAGTTGTAGGGATCCCAATAACCCTACTAATTATTTTCTTGTTGACCTCAATTGGTTTATCCAGCCAGAATTTGTCATCGTGATACCTGATCAAAATGGTTATGATCCAATCTGATTTATATGATTGCATAAAGTGTATAAAACACAATAATCCTGATTCCTCAATCTTCTTGTAATCTGATTTCATTTTACCATCGGGTCCACATAGTTGTTGATACGCTGCAAAAATTTCAAAATCTCCAACTTCTTTGATTTTGTAATGAATATATGATCTTACATCTTCTATCAATAAAACCCTTTCTGGTATGCTCAAAAAAGTTCTCATTGTATCTATTCGTGCTACGACCTTAGGATGTGGCTTAAACTTAGGTTCATCAAAAATTTCCCTAACAATTAGATTAACTTCCTCCTCAACACTTTGTGATTTTCTTTCAGATTATGTAGATGCCATAAATTGATTCTAGGGTTTCAGCAAGCAGCAGTATAAAAGGTGTTTGATAGCAAATGAACTTACTTAGTATTGTGAAGAGTGATATCGGTTCAATCTAAAGTAGCCTTGAATCCTTCTAAAAATCTTTTAGCTCGAACTCTGCTCTCTGAATTCTCCACTCTTTATAATTGCAATGTAAAAATGAACTCTGTTCTCATGTATTTATAGACTTTTTGATATTCCCACTCAAACTTTCCTGCAATAAATGCTTGATCTAACTATTGGTATGAAATATCTCTCAACTCAGTGACAACTAAAATTTTCATCCACTCAGTTAACATAGAATTATTTTTTCATCAATTGATGCATGTTCTCAGTTAACCTTAGAAAGTGATTACCGATAGGTAACCAACTCTCAGTCTCTCTTTTACCGACTGTATAACATTGTTAGCTCATGACAACTAAACCATAGTGCATCTTTATTCATCCTGATTTGGTATAAGAACATTATACATAAGGAACTATATGTAAAATGTGATTATTTGAAATGCTAGTCCCATACATACCTATTTCACCTTAAGTGGAGGTACCGATGTCACCCAATCTAGTGGACAAGGTTTCACCGACAGCATTACTTGACTCAACATTCTCATTAGATTCCTTCTTCCACATAGTGTTCCTCAACTTTGTGATATCTGCAATGGTATATCCACTTTCCAATAAATGGTTTTCATCTGGTGCTTGATCTCTGTAGTTCTTGCTTAAATGACCAACCTTATGATAGTGCATACAAGCCATCCCAGTACTTGTCCAGCTTCTTGATTGTCCAATCCAACTCTTTCTATAACAATTTGCTACAATGTGTCCATATCTACCACAAGCAGTGCAGTTATCCCATGTATTATAATCCCAAACATAAGAGTTACCTTGTCTCTTCGGTTGATATGGCCTACATTATGGTTTCTCTTTAGGTGTCCAAACTTGTTTCATTTTTTCCTTACATTCTCGTGTAGTGTGTCCATGCTTGTTACAAGTATAGCATATTTTCTCCATAGTGGTATTATTAGCAATATCATTTTGTTTAGCTCTACACTCATAAGCAAGATGTCCAAACTTACCATAGTAGTAACAATATCCATTAAACTTAGGAGTGATAGGAGGTTTACCTTGTGCTTTGCTTCTGGACACATTAGATGAATGTCTCAATTTGCCACGGTGATAACATGCCAACACTTTAAGTATCTAATTTTGACTAATGTTGACTTGTCAACTTGTTGTGATGATTCTCCTTCACTGGTGTAGCCTATACCAGCTTTACTTCCAAATCTTCTCTAATTAGTTAGAAAGTCATCAATCTTCTTAGAGCTATCCTCAGCAAGTTTCTTCATTTCATTTTGCTGTTGTTGATTTTTCACTTCATTTCTCAGCTTCTCATTCTCTTCTCTAAGTCTTGCAACATCTTCTAGTCTTCTTGACAATTCTACATTCACTCGGTTTACCTCTTGATTCACAGTCATCATTTGATTAGTTACTTGGAAATGTCGGTCAATGAGTCTTTGTATCTCACTCTCTTTAGCTTGAAGTTGTTTAGTCATCTATCTTTGGTCATCAATAGCTAGATTCCTTTCTTTCTCAACTTGTTTTTCTTTGTTCATTATTTCTACCATTCTCACCATCTGGGATTCTTGACCGATTTGAAGTGTTTTCACTTGATCAGTTAAATATTGATTCTTCTCAAATAGATCAATGATTATGTTTTCAAATCCATCAGAGATTCTTCCAAAACTAGATCCAATATGCTCAAACATTTCATCAATAGGTTCTTCATGGTAACCAATCTCATTTTGTAAAATAGCTAGGTTCTTCCTTTCAACTAGTAATTTATTCAGTCCTTCCTTGGCTTGATTATACTGTTCCACAAACATTTACATTTGTATCTTATGATTCTCGATAGTCTTATCAAGCTTGTATCTCTCCATGACCTAGATCTTTACGCTTTAGTGGTTAAACTATTTAATAAGAGAACTAAGCTCTGATACCAATTGTTAGAATTAGGAGAGATAGGTACAGAGAGGGGAGGGGTGAATCAGTGCCTTCAAAACTTTTCTTGTAAACCTTTCTGATATGTAACTATAAACAATAATAACTGACCAAAACAACTTGAATCTAACTGCATGTATCAATCCTTCATTTAACTTATAAAATTAAACAACGTGACATCAATATGACAATCACATGACACAAGTATTTTGGTAAAGCAGAAACCCTTGTTAGAAGATAAAAAATACAATGGGGATGACACCCACAAATTCTTCACTACTATAGATAGAAAAGGTTTGCCTGTTAGGGCTACAAGTTTTGATCACTTTTGATGATCTCACCCTATTAGGAGTGACATGTTAGATTGGATAGATCTACCTAGTTATATGATTTTAACAACACTAATGAAGTGTGCACTCAGTTAAGAGATTTACATAAGACTGTTAAGTCTACTCTGTTAAGAGATTTTATCCAAAACTCTATTATAATTGTCAGAAAGCAATAGGAAATTATCTGCTATTTGACAACTCAATTGTCTAATACAGATCTATAAGCTCTGACAAAATATCACCTTACTTGTGATGAATCTCTGCTCTGAACTGCTCAGTAGCCTCTATTGATTCTACTCAATTTGAATTCCTCTATACTCGGTTCTGCTCTATTAACTAATAGACTTGAAGTTAGGCAATTGCTTCAAGTGCTTCTTGATTCATATGTTAGCTCACACCAAAAATGATGTGAACACACAAATATATAGTGTTCTATTTTTTTTGCTTTAAGAAAATTAGGTTACACAACATAGTCATAACCCTAAGATCTACGATGTACAATAATAACCTAGATCAACTATTACAAAAGATATGCATTGTATTTAATGAATATCATCACATTAAATGTTCCTCAACTTTGGTAAAAAATTTTATGAACCATTGTAACTGTTTGCATAGAAGTATGTGCCATTTCAGATTACTATGTCATTTTCTTTGATCCTCGGTAAACACTTTATAAACTGCTTAGTGTATATTGTGACGCTCAGTCTTTACTGTCTGTCGGTGTTGGTGTCTACTGGTGCTTGGTAAATTGTCTGCTGCTTGGTATATAAGCTTTACCGACTAGTCTGTTCTACTTCATGTTACCGATTAGCTCAATGTAAGTGACTGACCGATATTTTTACAAACCTTTGGTACTAATGACAACCTTAAATGCTCAATAGAGATAACACTTACCTTTATCATGATTAAAAAGATGATATGGATGGAACTATACTTGAAATATGGATTTGAAAAAAAATGCAAAATTTTTCTAAGTAATTACTTGATTGATGAAATCATGTCTTTCTAGCAAATCGATGAAGTCTAGAACCAAATAAGCAAGGATGAAAGCATGATATTTTATTGGTTTCTAAATGAGTGTCTTAAGATCAAGGTTTTAAAGTATGTATCATTTGTCTAATAACATTATCATCAAAGAATCATCGAGGACATGTACATATGGCCAAACCGAGATCTTGGTTTGTTTATGCAACAAGATACCTAGAATATTTTGATGTTAAATATCATAATACCAAAATCCACTTGCAACATTGAATTTGACAAAAGTGGTATTCATACTCTCATGATTGATTTCAATCTATGATAGTTGTGCCAGGATTTGGAATGCAACATGGAAGGAAAAAAGGGTATTCATATTGTCATGGTTGAACTAGGGATGGTTGTACTAATTTTAGGTCTCAAAACTACTCAATGATGAATATAAGCTCCTAAATTTTGAATAGTGATAGCTAGCTACATCCATACTAGATTAAGTACATTTAAGTTGATCATTTTTGTTAGCTCAAAAACTGATTTGAAAAAGAAAAAGAGGGGGTGGAGTTAACCTAAAAATGAATATTCTCATCAAAAACCTTATGTGATAGAATGTGTTGGACATCAACAAAAATCAAAATCAAAGGTGCATTGCATTAGATTAATTGCATTTTAAATCATATTACATTTAGTAGCATTAATTTCATTTTAAATTGCATTACATTAGTTTGCATTCATTTTAATTCACACCATTTAGTTGCATTCATTGCATCAATCATTATAGTTCATAACATTAACAATATTTTAAAGCGCATTAGTTTGCATCCATCTTAGTTCATGCCATTTAGTTACATTAATTACATCATTTTAGTTCACATCAGGAGGTTATTGATTGCACTTGCATTAAGTTCATTCTAAAAAATTGCATTTAATTTCATCTTATTAGTACATTGCATTTTTCATTCAGGTGCATTCATTAAGGTTCGTTACATTTAAAATTTTGAATTATATTCAGAATATAAGTGTATTAGGTCATCCATTTGCAGTAAGATCATTAATTGCATCCATCTATATTACATTAATCATTAAGTTAATTAAATCTATACATTAAATCATATAAGTGCATTAAAGTCCATCCATTACATTTACATCTCATTAATCATCCATCACATTGCATTGCATTACATCATCCATAACATCATATAAATGCATCCATAAACATCATCGCATCGTATTAATCATTAAATCATTAAACCATTAAATATTCATTGTTAGACATCATTAAACATTAAACCATGTATTAAATGCATCCATATACTCTATGTCATAAATAAGACATCCACATTCATATCAAAATGTAACATATGTATTCATAACATAAAGGGCATCTGAAAAGCATAAAAACATAGTATATAGAGATAAAATCATATAGATCTACATATCCTATAAAGCACCTAAAAAAGGAAGTCCAACACATAATGATATCATGTAAAGTAAATCTATCAAAGAAAATAATGTCCATGATATCATCAATGTCCAACATCAGTATATGAAATCAGAGTCCCAACAACATGAAAGTATCAATCATAAAGAACATCGTCAAATAAAGAATATAAGTACAAATGAATTGATACAACAAATCATAATGTACATCAAAAAATGGCTCATCATATATCAATCAACTACCAGAACCACCTACACCATTAGTACCATGACTTGTATCAAGACCTCGACTAGAGCTCGCATGTATCCCATGCTGACTCATGGCAACCATAAATGTTTGCATCATGGTATTGAATTGCATAACCTATTGTCTGATCTCTAACACCTCAGACTGTAAAGACTAAACATCAAAGGCCAACGTTGGTGTAGGTGTAGGAGGTGCCTTTGTAGGAGGAGTCTATGGAGGATCCTGTGTAGGAGGATCCATAGAAGAAGATGGAACAGAAGATGGAGGAGAAGATGAAGATGGAAGCTATATAGGAGGAGGACCCTATGGAGGAGGAGGTTTCATGGGTGCATGTGCCTAATCCACTAAAAACTGGGTGACCTGGGCCTCCATATCTACAATAATCTATGGGGGAATTGGCCTGAAGATCCGTACCCTATGTTGGCCCCATTTGGCCAATCTATCATGATGTACCTAATGAATAGCCTTGAAGGGCCACCCTAAACACTGACTCATCCACCTCTCATGTGGACTCCACCTCTAACTAGAGTAGGGGAAGAAATAACATGAATAACAACCCTACCTCCTCATCTAGCTCTACCCACTCATCATCCCCGATGACCCCGTCTCCCACCACCACCATCACCATCACCATCATCATCAGACTTCTCATCAATTCCTGGTACTAGCTCCGCTGGATCAGTGAACCTAGGAAATGGGTTTTGTAAGAACCATTGGGCATAGTCATCTATCATACTAGCATCTATGATATGCTACCTCATATCCCATGCTAGGTGAGGAAGCTATATTAGCTCATCTCGTGTAGTGCGGTAATCTATTTGAGGACCCCATAAGGATCTCTCTACCTGTAATCATACATATAAAGCCAACCCCTATGGCATACCCTACAGCCAGCTGAAATGTCATAGAACTTGATGAAACTAGAATCTCTCAATGATCAAGGGAGTCCACCCTATCATCCATTATGGCATGCACATATAAGGAAGCTCAGATACATCCTCAAGCCATGGCTCACATCCCAAATATGGTCTCCATACCACTTGATCTATACCATCAACTATGTGATGCTAATAATGCAAATGGCCATCCTACATCTTGATGTCACACCACTATGTGCCAAGTCACAAGAATGTGCTCCCAAGTCCACAACTGTAGTAAGACTAATCCAACAGAAAGAGTAGCCCCACACCGATACACCACATCGTGCAACTTGTGATAAAGTTGGGCTAGAAAACATGAGCCCCAGTCAAATCTCTATAGGTGGGTGATCATATCCTCTAGTATATGGCCCCATCCAATTGCAAATCCATGTCCATGCCTATCAGGAACCAAAAACTTGCCGACCAAAACACCTAGTACCATTGGAAATACTAGGAAAGAAGGGAATTGCACCCATAGGATACTATCATCTCCGATAGTAGGGTTGTCAAAGATACATCTGCACACTATCCCATCATATACCTGATCATAGTAAACTATCTTCCCATTGGTGGGGATCCTCAAAAGCCTATACACATCCTCAAGGGTGATGGCCATCTCCCCCATTGGTAGGTGGAACATGTTATGGTCAGAGTGCCAACGCTTTGCTATAGCTGTAAGAAGACCCTGATTCACGTAGAATTGAGGAGAGAAAGAAAAAATCATAGCCCGAATCAATCAATTAGTCAGTACTCCTACCCACTGAGATCATCAATCATGTTGAATGGTAGTGGGAACAAACCTCAAACATCCAACTTCTAAAGCTGAGCCTACAGAAGCAAGTCTAAACACATCAGAAATTGAAATCATTAACTATCAGATCATCATAAGTCAATCAACCAATCAAAATCAAATCAAACCACAATCAATTTATCTGATTCTATTCAAAGAGGATGGAAAATTCATCATCGCAATCGACCATCTAAATCAAGTGACTCAAACTAACATCACATGACTTGCTATGGACAGGACTCGACACCTAAGACAATTGACTAATTGATGACATCAAACAAATAGGAAAATTGACTGAAAGGTTCAAAAAAAATTCCAAACAAGATGTACGTGCTATTTCATTGTTTAAATGCGGTAAAAATAAAATGCATAGCTAATTATTGAAAGCACAACAAAAAATATCAGAAGTGCACAAACAAGTTTGATGTGCAGCAGACACTAGTATGCACTACAGGATTCCCCTATACACGCTACTAAACTAATCAAATGCACAATCAATTTTGAAAGCGCGACTCAAAATCTTAAAAGTGAAACCTTGACCTAGTTTTGACATTGAAAAGCCTAGCTAGAATGTTTGAACGCACTACACAAAACCGCAGATGTGCTCAAACATACTTATACATGCTACTAAAATGTTTAAAAGCACAGCTAAAATTAAAAAATGCAAAAAAAAGGTATTTTCTATGAAAAATCCAAATTTTTAAAATTTAAATGCATCAAACAGACAAAGTAAGTTTCTAGGGGTACATACCAGAGGTCCATATCCAGGTGGGCACTAGTACCATCAACCTCTCTTGAATCTATACTCTCAAATCAGGATCACCATCGTGAAAATCTCAGAGGGTTAGAGTAAAAAAGTGAAAGCTAGGGTGAAAATGAATAGTGAAAATGACCTTTTACCCCTATATATAGCCCTTTTTTGACCTAAAAAGGGGCACTTTTGACTAGAAAATGACCCGGGGCCCAAATTTAATGCCTATTCAACCAAAACAGGAGCATTTTTCATCACAACATTGCAAATTCATTATCAAAAATGAAAATGAAATTAACACTTAATTAAAAATATTTCAACAAAAATGATCATAAATGAAACATATTTCACTAAAATCAAATTTCCTTTCATTTCTGAGGGGCATACACTCAAATCATATCAGGTACACCATCAGCTTAATCAAATCAGTGACATAATATTTTAACAAAAATTTTTTTGCTAATAATCAAGCAGGGCATCAAAACATTGAATCAAGCATCATATCAGCGATCCATCATCAAAATGAGCATCAAGAACTTTAATCGAATCAAACTTCAACAAATTCATCATTGGTATCTACATCCTTTATCAACATTGAATCAATCATCAATAAATCAATGACTCTACATCAGGACATCAGGACATTCTTTGAATTGATGCGCTTCGCCCATCAATTCAAAGAGGGGCATTTGTAATCACCTAAAAATGGTCAAGACTAAATCAAGTGAGAAACTAAGGCAAAATCAAAGAAATAAATTGCAATCAAGCCAAAATCTAATTTTAATTGAAAATCAAAAGCCAATAAATCAATTAATTGTGCAATTAATCTAATTAATTGTATAGTTCAATTTAAATCAAATTGACCCATTCAAGGGGTACACATGGCTAAACAAATCAATTAAATTCAATTATTAAATCCCTATTTTCCCTCACCCACCACATGGGAGGAAAATGCCTCAACCAATGTGAATTAAGGATTGGACTCACATGGATCAAGCTCAAATTGAATCTCAATCACACATAAGGTGAGAGCATCTTGACCACTCATTTTGTCTCTTTGTCCCAAGATTTGAGGACAATCCATTTAAATTGTCCCCAAAGGTGGAACCATGGACTTAACCTTAATCCAACCATGATCAACTCAACTCCACCCCCTATGCTTTCTAAAATCTTATAAAGCAAGGCATAAATCAATTGAAAAGGATCTACAAATCTAAGAGTTGCATCAAACCTCTTGAGTTTTTGAGCTAGAAAGGCAATTTTAGCTATTTTAAGCATAGTTTTCATTTGGAATTCACTTAATTAGCTTGAACATCTATAATTTCTTGTTTCAAGGATGTCACTAATGGAGGCTTGCTAAAAGCTTATCATTAGCAAACTTAAATAGAGAGTCGTAGAGTGCTCATTAGTTGTATTTACATTTGAATAGCTTACTAATTGTGGTATATTTTCTTGTTTAGATCATTTATTGCTAAATTGACCCTATGAAGGTACTTTCAATAGTACACATCTACTTCATGTTCTTCCCAATGGTTATTATGGGGGATAATGATAGCACTAATTCCCATTGGAATCCTTTATTGAATTTGGGGTAGCCTCCTTTCTAGACTACTTGCAGTCCTTATTGACTTTGCAATCCCATATTAATTATATGGTTGTATAATGTCACCTCCCTTTTGGTTTTCTATATAATGGATGTACAGCCTCTCTTTTCTTAAGGACATTTGGGGAATTTGTATATTTCTTTGTTTTATGATCATCAAATCATTGATTCAGTTGCCTTCATTTGTAAAGGAAAACAATAAGATATATTATATAGTTATAAATATTAAATCTATACTATTACATTGTAACAAAAATAGTGGTGTGATCTAGTTTGGATGAGTAGTTGATTTGGATTGGATTGTGGTTTTTCTCGCCATTGGTCTTGGGTTCAACTCCAAGACCCAGAATAAACTAATAGATCTAGCTTTCAAGCTAGACTTCCCCTAAACTACCAAATAACATAGTGGTGTGAACTCAAATGATTATAATATAACAACAAATAAAAGACAAGTTATGTCAAGTTAGGAAATCACTAGTAAATACAAAGGATCTACTATGAAGAACCAACTAAACACATGGCACAAAAGAATTAAGAAAATTCTAAAGAAGAAAGTTTGAAAACCCATAAACTTGAATATTAAATTATAGTTTACTTATTAGGAAAACACATAAATTGGTAAAGTATGTAATAAGGAGACTTAAATGCTTTTAGAGTATTTATTGAAATACAAGAGACATGTAGGGATTTTAATAGGTTTTCTTTTTTGGGTTATATGAGTGTAGAGAATAAGTTTGATGTATTATCTAATTTTGATCAATCTACATAATACTCATAGATAATATAATTAAAATATAAATTAAAAATAATTTAGTTATAATAGATGCATAAGAATAATTGATAGAATTTGATGTTGGAGAACTTGGGTGGATTAACATCAACCAGAAATATAATTTGATTATTTTTTATTTTGTGTTGATTTTCTTAATAGGTTATGATGAATCATTGTTCAATTACTTTTCAAAATTAAATTTATCTATGTAAAATGTGATATGGCCAAATATCCAATTTTTGTTTTTATATTTTTCAAAGTTCATGAGATAGGCATAGTTGGAAAAATAAAATTTTGGCAAGTTAAAACAAATTCAAGAGAATAAGGGTGTCATAGGGTATGTGCAGGATCATGGTATACCAAACTATGGCCTTAAGTGGCAATGAAAAATAAAAAAATCGGGGTTAGTCAACTTGACGTAAAAAGTTGAACATCTTATGAACCTTATGTGAAAAAGTTGTAAGAATAGAATCTGTAGGAAATTGAATGTAGTTTCTAAACTACTAGCCCTTGTCTGAAAAAAAATTAATCTAATTGTTCAAAATTTTAGATTTCAATGTAGTAGTATGAAAATTTCAGGGAAAAGATAAAAAGTACGTGTATTTCTGACCACCTTAATCACAATCAAATGATGATATATTTTCCCAAGATTCTAGATATAAGTAGGAGACTCATTTGCGGATGTGATGCATATTTTTTGTGAGTTTTTGCCAAATAAATAATTAATTATTAATTTTCTTCTACAACTTTTTCATAATAAAAAAACTCTCATGTCTGGCCACCTTAACTAATTCTAAACTTTACAAAATTGAAAACTTTTTTTTCTTATAGTAGCCGAAGCATAGAATGTGACGCATGTTTCAGATTTCAAAAAGGTTAAATGATTTGAAAGTTATAGTTGTTTTTCAATCAGTATGTCAATTACTACTTTAAAGATAACTCAATTGAAAAATAAGTAATAATTACTTACTAAACTCAAAATTTGACAGCAATTATATTGATGGAAAACTAATAATGTCTTTAAGAGATCCTTTTCATTTTATCAATTTTGGGTGAAAAAATAGTTGTTAGCTACATGGTCGAAGTCTCGATATCAAAAATAATCTATTAAACACACCTAATGGGTTGACCATTCACGTTTGGCATTGCCTAAGGCAAATACTAAGCCTAATCGGACATCTGATAAAAAATTTGAATATCTGATAATATCAGATATCTAAAACTTCCCACCTAATTCAAAATTTCATTTGGACTAGTTTTTTCAATTTCAAGTTACATTTTAAATTTATTTTTTTTAATTTCAAATTACATATTAAATTGTATTTTTTTCAATTTTAAGTTAAATATTAAAAATTATTTTTTTTAATATTAATATTAAATAATAATAGCATAGCATTAGTATTATAAGATAAATTTTTATGTTAGTATGTATTATATTATTATTATTATTATTTATTTATCTATTGTATAATAGTATAATATTAACTTATTAAATATTTATATTATATGTTCAATATTATACCTAAGATAGATAGACAGACAGAGAGACAGAGAGACAGAGACAGACAAAGACAGAGACAAAGACAGAGATAGAGATGGAGAGAGAGAGAGAGAGAGAGAGAGAGATTGGATATTTGATATTTTGAGATATCTAATATTTTTAGATATTCGATATTTTCATATATCTAATTCTTTTTACTGGTGAAAAGTAAAAACTATATTCTCTGGATCCCTCCAGAGAGGCACATTTTTCCATAGAGAATCACAGGACTCGATTTGTAGTGAATCACATTTTTCTTTAGAGAAGACAAAAATCCACTTTTTGCACTTGTTGGTTGGATTTTCTCTATTACCAAAGGTTTTTGCATCACCTTTTTGGTCTCACTATGGGGAGTAGTAGTCGTCGAAAGCATAAACGAAAGAGGAAACTCACAAATGTAGAGATTGAAGTGTATAGAGAAATAGATAGGGTTGCCCATCGGAACAAGAGACAAGGTATGTTAAATATTAATGAAGATTTTGGCATAGACCCACCTTTGAATGTGGTTTCAAGTGAATAACATGAATTTGAAATGATTTATGACAATAATATTGAAAATGAGAATGTAAGGATTAAAGATGAAAATGTAGGTTTTGAAAATGAACATGTAGATGTGCACAATGGAAGTGTGGACATTGACAATGACAATCCACTGCTTGAATATGAAGGAATTAACAATGATAATGGTACACAAGAACCAAATCAACATAACACATCTCCAAGTTATATGAGAAATGAAGTCCCTTGGGAGGAAGAAAGACAAACTTCAAAATTGAGACTTTCAAGAACAACTAAATGGTTAATTGAAATTGATGAGAACATAATGAACAATTTTGATGAGAAATTTTGATGGCAAGAGATCAGAAAGAACCGTTCGGTTGTGGGTTTCAAAAAATTTTAATCAATGTTTTAGCCACAAGAAGTTCATTGAGCAATGTCTAATGTTTTTGAAATTGTTAAAGATGCAGAAGATGATACGTATACTAGTCAAATTGAAGATTAGTGTGAGAAAGAAAAAGAAGAGGAATGCTATTATTGTGAGAAATCTTTTTAGTGGTCTCAATTCCATTGGTAAGACTACCAAGGAAAAAGATAAGAGAGCCATTAGGAGGGTTATTACAACCTCGTTAGTAAGTCATCATTTGAGAAAGACTCATTTGATGAGACAAACTTTTGTTGGCTTGAATCTAAATCATAAAACTTTGGACAGAGCACTTGCAAGAAGAGAAAGACTTGATGATCCTCTTCAAAATGATACATGGGCTTATGGTTGGAGACTTTCACATTGTGATAAGAAGTTTACCAATGCTCTGAAGGATCAAATTCATCTATTTTGGCAATCTAACTCAAGAGTGTCATCAAATGTGAAGGATGTCTTGAAGTTGAGAATTGGCATTCGAGACCGCACCCCGCATTTCAAACATTATTTGGAGGTGAGTCAAACAATGTTGTTCAACAAAATTTGTGAGACACATCTAACATTTCAAATATCACAATGAGCTTTTGAAGCCCTCAAGCCTTTTTTTGTGTGCCTCTTAAGATTTGAAATACTTGTTGTTGCAAATATCATGTGGAGTTTTCAATGCACCATGAATTGTTACAATCCCTTCATTCTACTTTGCATACTAGTGAATGTTGGAGGAGTGTGGTGCAAGTGCTCTTCCAAAATCATAAAGAGACTTGCTAAATCATTTTTTTATGTCCTAGAGATGATGGATGTTTCTTTTATAGAAAAGATTACTTTAATGACAAGTGCTCAAAGTGTGGTGGGCTAGTGAAGTTTGTTGAATGTTTTCATGAGGGTTGCGAACATGATTTTGGAAAGACAATTGTCCATAAAAAGGTATATGAAACCATTAAATATACATTAAAAAGTGGAGTTGAAGGCTCTAGATGTGAGTTGGTTACAAAAGAATGCAATGTATCTAATTTTATTTTAGATTTCAGGAAGAATCTTTTTTACAAGTATGCAAGGCATAGTCACAAGTCTCAGTAGTTGGATCAAAAATTTGGGATGTGTAAGGACACTTTCCCAATTAGCACTATTATATTCGTTGTTGAATTTGTAGAGAACTATACATTGCAGCCCCAAAATGAGTTGCAAGCTCAATATTACATTCTATTCAGGTTGCTATTTTTGTGCACATAACATATAGACATTCCCTTGATAGTACATAAGATGACCAGAAGATAATCAGAGAGTACCAATTTTATATGAGTGATGATAGATCTCACTCATCCGAGCATGTCCAACATTTCTTTGAGAATTATTTTGAGTGGGCGCAAGAAACTAATATTGCTATGGATGAACATCTCATTTGGTCAGATAACTACATAGGTCAATTCAAAAATGATCGTATATTTTATTGGTTATGTAGATTGCATGTAGAGAGAGGTGTACCTCATATTTGGAGTTTTTTTTAAGGTCATTCATGGAAAATGGGACCATGATGGAGCAAGTGTATGCATAAAGAGAGATCTAGTTAAGGAGAAACTAAGGATTTTAGGTGTAGAAATCCTTGATGCTCATTCTATTGTTGATTAGCATACTTCAGCATTGTCACAGGGGGGGAATCTTGATTTAGCAGTGCATAGATTCCTTTGGTTGGTTGAGTTGGGCACAATAGGAGATAGGTTGGATTGTCAAACTATGAAATTTATTCTTCAAAAATGAATTCATTTCGAAGCTCAGATGCTAGTACATGGACCTTTTAGACACGAGAGTTGGCTTGTTATTGTTTGAGTTGTCTTCAATGTGATTGGGATTAGTGTGAGTCAAGTGAGTGGGTCTATACATGAGTTCCACATTATCTTACCCATTTATCTCTCACAGTCTCTATAATAAATGATTACATGGATTTTTTAGTTGACTACAACCATCTTTCTGATCTTCTATAGCCATGACATGTTTTTGGATTGGTTTCACCACAAGGGAATGATGAGAGATTAGATTACTGGTTAGCACGTTGTGTACGAGGAAAGAAAAAACTTGCACTACCGACGATAGATGATAATATGTTCACATATCCAATAGGATCATATGTTTTTGTGGTAACATGGTTGCAGACAAAAATGATTATAAATAATGGCATTCCTGCATTTGAAGACTATGAGAAGCACAAAACCATTCTCATGTATTGACACCTTGTTATAACAACCAATGTTAAGTTGTTGAAACATCAAGGAAAACCAAAGATAAAGGAACGTTGGACTATTAGTACTATTGATCATGAAGCAATATTGAATACCCTCAAGCAGAGAGATGACCCTTCAGGAACACTTCAGTAGGTAAGTTCAACTCAAGTTGCAATTTTTTCCATGTTTATTACGATTACATTAAAAAAACTAATTGTAGTTTTTTGCTTTATTTGTTTGAGCCAATAAACTTGGTTTTGTATGTGGATTGTAAATGCAGTTGGATACATATATGATAGATATAGAAGATTGAGGTGTGCATTTGATTAGCCCTTCTTTTATGATGGTAAACTTCACTATGCATTGGCTAGTCATGTTCTTTGGTTCATTTAGTTACTTATACATTCATAATATTTTTCTCAACCTATATAAACTTCTTATATTATCTATTAACTTTTCTTATGCCTTCCAAATGCAGGGATTGAAATATACATGTCATCGAGTACCATGTGTTAAGCTTATACACTTTAGGAGCAGAAAGGACACTTATTTTTTATATATAGTTGTGTAATTTGCATATTTAGATGCCAAATTATGTATATAAAAATAACAATTGAATGTAATGTGCATAGTTAGATGCCAAATTTTGTATATTAAAATAACAATCGAATGTAATGTGCATATTTAGATGTCAAATTTTGTATATATAAAAATAACAATCGAATGTATTTGGATGCCAAATTTTGTATATTAAAAATTAGATGCAAATTTTGAAATATAAAAGAGCCTATGGGGCTTATTTGCAAATATTAAGAGCCCACATTTGTATCGTCTTAATGCCATGTAAAGTGGAAAAATTGTGTTTCCTTACTATGAATGTTGTATCCTTATATAATTTGTATCGTATTAATTTTGTATCCTTACATTTGTATTATCTTAATTCCATATACATTTGTATTGTTAAATGATGTAATAGTTGGAGTCATTGAGTCAAAATTGGTCAAATGTGTCTAAAGTAAAATAGTGATTCCCTGGGGTGAAGGGATGGTGTTAAAGGATTGCCTCCTAGCACCAAATGGACTATTCCATTAGCTTCATTTAGGTAGGTGAACACTAGTGACAACTCGGTTTCGACCACTGAGTTACTAGAACATTTGGGACCATGCCGTACCGAAGTGTCCCCAAGGTGCACTAAGCACAATTGGGTAGCAATCTTTTGAGGCTCGTATCTCAAACCCCATGAGAGGTATTAGAAAATCATGAGATTCTACAGGACTACATTTTTTAGGCCTAAAATAACCTCTCTCCATTCTAGGAGATTTGAATTCATTTGAATTTGGCACGTCAATCTTGCTTGATGCCAAAACTTGCAGTGAGGGCCAGTTGAAAGTTGCACCACTAGGTTTCTTCCAAACCATTCATCCTGGCACCAAATAGAGTATGCCATTATCTCTATTTGGGTGGGTAAATGCTAGTGACAACCCTATTTTGACCACTGAGTTAGTAGAACATTCATGACCATGTCAGACCGAAGTGTCCCCAAGGTGCACTAAGCATGATTAGGATGAGATATTTTGAGGCTCATATCTTGGACCCTGTGAGAGGTATCAAAAAACTATGAGATGCTACAAGATCATGTTTCTAATTCCTACAACAACCTCTCTTCATTCTGGGAGATTTGAATTTTTTTTAATTTGGCATGCCAATCTCGCTTGATGCCAAAACTTGCAATGAGGGTCAATTGAAAGTTGCACCACCAGGTTTCTTCCAAACCATTCATCCTGGCACCCAATGGACTACACCATTATCTCTGGTTGGGCGGGTAAACAATCCCATTTTGAACCACTAAGTTAGTAGAACATTCATGACCATGTCGGACCGAAGTGTCCCCAAGGTGCACTAAGCATGATTGGGTAGCAATCTTTCAAGGCTCGTATCTCATACCCCGTGAGAGGTATCAGTGAACTGTGAGATGCTAAAAGACCTTGTTTTTTAGGCCTACAATAACCTCTCTCCATTCTGGGAGATTTGAATTTTTTTGAATTTTGCACGCCAATCTCGCTTGATGCCAAAACTTGCAATGAGGGTCAGTTGAAAGTTGCACCACTAGGTTTCTTCCAAACCATTCATCCTGGCATCAAATGGACTACACCATTAGTTTCAGTTGGGTGGGTAAACACTAGTGACAACCTTGTTTTGACCACTAAGTTAGTAGAACGTTCATGACCATGCCGGACTGAAGTGTCCCCAAGGTGGACTAAGCACAAATGGGAAGTGATATTTCAAGGCTCGTATCTCAGACCTCGTGAGAGGTATTGGAAAACCATGAGATGCTATAGGATCATGTTTATGAGGCCTAAAATAACCTCTCTCTATTCTGGTATATTCAAATTTGTTTGAATTTGGCACGCCAATCTCACTTGAGGCAAAAACTTGCAATGAGGGTCAGTTGAAAGTTGCACCACTGGGTTTCTTCCAAACCATTTGTCCCAGCACTGAATGGATTGTGCTATTATCTCTAGTTGGGTGATTAAATTCTAGTGACAACCCTACTTTGACCACTGAGTCAGTAGAAATTTCATGACCATGCCAAACCGAAGTGTCCCCAAGGTGCACTAAGCACGATTGGGAAATGATCTTTCAAGGCTTGTATCTCAGACCCCATGAGAGGTATTGGCAAACCATGAGATGCTATAGGACCATGTTTTTTATGCCTACAATAACCTCTCTTTTTCCTAGGATATTCGAATATTTTTGAATTTGGCATGTGAATCTCGCTTGATACCAAAACTTGCAATGAAGGTCAGTTGAAAGTTGCACCACTGGGTTTCTTCTAAACCATTCATCCTGGCACCGAATGGAATCCACCATTAGCTTTGGTTTGGTAGGTAAATGCTAGTGACAACCCCATTTCGACCACTTAGTTAATAGAACATTCATGACCATGTCAGACCGAAGTGTCCCCAAGATGCACTAAGCACGATTGGGCAGAAATCATTCAAGGCTCATATCTTATACCCTGTGAGAGGTATTGGAAAACTATGAGATGCTAAAGGACCATGCTTCTAAGGCCTACAATAACCTCTCTCTATTCTGGGAGACTAAAAAAATTTTGAATTTGGCACGCCAATCTCGCTTGATGTCAAAACTTGTAGTGAGGGTTAGTTGAAAGTTGCACCACTGGGTTTCTTCCAAACCATTCATCCTAGCACCAAATGGACTATTCCATTAGCTTTGGTTGGATGGGTAAACACTAGTCACAACCCCATTTTGACCACTAAGCCAGTAGAACATTCGCGACCATGCTGGACCGAAGTGTCCCCAAGGTGCACTAAGCACGATTGGGTAGAGATCTTTTGAGGCTCATATCTCAGACCCCGTGAGAGGTATTGACAAATTGTGAGATGCTACAAGACCACATTTTTTATGCCTACAATAACCTCTCTCTATTTTGGGAGATTCAATTTTTTTTGAATTTGGCACGCCAGTCTCTCTTGATGCCAAAACTTGTAGTGAGGGTCAGTTGAAAGTTGTACCACTAGGTTTCTTCCAAACCGTTCATCCTGACACTAAATGGACTATGTCATTAGCTCTTTTTGGGAAATTAAATGCTAGTGACAACCCCTCTTCAACCACTGATTTAGTAGAACATTCGCGACCATGTTGGACCAAAGTGTCCTCAAGGTACACTAAGCACGATTGGGCAGCAATCTTTTGAGGCTCATATCTTAGACCCCATGAGAGGTGTTGATAAACTATGAGATTCTACAAGATCATGTTTATAAGGTGTACAATAACCTCTCTCCATTTTGAGAGATTTTAATTTGTTTGAATTTGGCATGCCAGTCTCGCTTGATGCCAAAACTTACAATAAGGGTTAGTTGAAAGTTGCACCACTGGGTTTCTTCCAAACCGTTTGTCCCAGCACTAAATGGACTACACCATTAGCTCCATTTGGAAAACCTCATTTGGAACATGAATTCAGTAGAACATTCATGAACATGCCAGACCAATTTGTTTTGAAGGTTCACTGAGCACCATTGTGTATGTTGGTAAGCATTCTAGTGTGTCAAGAGGAAAATTAAGCCTTTAAATGGATCCTTTGATTGGTGTGTCAAGAGGTGAGAATTCTAATATTTTTTATTGATTGATAATCCTTTGTAAAGTATCATGCATTGTAAGCCATTAAATGATAGTACCTAGGGGTCACTAGGGGTGATTAAGTTAATCCTAGGTCAGTTGGATTGATCTAAGGACCTATAAGATCTATAATGGATATCAAATGGAAAATAGAGTCAATCAAAGGATGTAAAAGCACTTGAAGTGCTAAAATATGGAATTTGCATGTATTGGCAAAAAAAGCCTATAAGGCTCATATGGGGTTATAGGTTAGTTTGGATTACAAAGATTGTTTTAAACCTTTTTAAAAGTTATAAGGGGTATTATATTCAAGTTTTCAAGTTGATAACATTAGTTGTCAACTTAACAACATCTTTAAATCATACTTTGGTTATGACAGTTGGTTTGGGACTATTACCAAGCAATTAGACACTTAGCTAGAGGTTGCAGTCAGGTTTTGAAGGAGTTTTGAGTCTTTTTTGTAGGGGATCTATGTGAGTGAATGGCGGATGTCAAGTTGGGAGTGTAAGGAAGCAAAACTATAATGTTTTACAATCAATAAACAAAGAATCCTTGAGTTGAGACTAACTCCTTGAGTAGATTCCAAGATTCTTTTAGAATCCTCAAGTTGAGTTGGGTTCCATGAGGGGATAGAAGAGGGCTCTGCATCAAATTTTCTTGGTTGAGAGGATCAGATACACATGAATACAATGTAGCACATAAATTTTGAATTCACTTAAATGATGAATTACACATGTGAACACACGTAGCACATAAAGTGTACACATAAATTATCTTAAGTCATGAAGCATACATGTAGCACGTAGATTATAAAGCATACCACATGAATTCACTTAAGTCATGCACATAGTCCATACACATGAATTTAGGCTATGAAGAATGTACTTGAATATACATGAATATACTTAAGGCATAAATTGTACACATGAGTACATACACACAAGCATGTTTACATACTAACAATAAATAAATGAACACAGAATTAACAAATTGGATCAAATATCAAGTTTCATATATATCAAAATGAACAATAATTTTGTACATATTTACATGTCAACATATCTAGATACAATGTGGCATATGCCATCTCAAAATGTGTCATATGACATCTCAAAATAAGAAGTTCAACTACAAATGTTTCTAGGACATCCTATTCTACTGGTGGATCATCAAAATGCAGCCTCTTTAAAGTACTATTTAGCTCTGATGGATCCTGCATTCAAACACAAAAGTGAAACCCCAAGTTAGATTACTTAATGTATATGGTTTCTACAAATAAAAAATAAAAATTCAGAATCATAGTCAATAATAATAAATAAAATTTAAACTAAAATTGAACTCTCATATACCTCGCCTCTTTGTCTCCTCCCATGGATAGGAGACCTAATATATGTCCTTGGTAGCGAAGGAACAATGCCACCAATGTTGACTCTGACCTGTATATGTTTACAAACATGAGATTTATCTATGAGTTATAGTATTTGTAAGATATAAAAATATATCTTTTTAGGGATATATTTTTATATGTATGAGTGGGAAGGGAAGTGTGGAGGTTTATGTGTCATGTGTGATGGAAAATATTGTGGACATAAAAACTTAATAAAACATGAATACTTATCTTGAAAAGGAGCTGATTCAGAAATCACTATTTTTTGGTGTCTGTGTTCAGTTTCAGAAAAATTCTGCAACCTGATCTAGCTTGGAAATGCAAAAATAGAGAAAACCCATAAACCTTATGTGTTTTTGAGAGAGGTCAACCTTGACCCAAAATAGGGGTAAGATCTTACCCCGGGGCACAATATTACCCCAAACCTTCGACCTTGACCTGTACTATTTTGATGAAAATTCTATTGACGGATCCCAAAAGTTTGCGGAAAAGGGTACTCAGATCTGAACTATAATTCATTGTCCTGCACCTGTACCTACAAGAAAAAGAGGGTTTGGTTGTTTGGATGAGGGGTTTTCCTTGGTCAAACCCCAGATTGGAATCAACCTTTAAAATAGAATTGAAATAGAGAATGTTAGCAAGTAGTAAAAGTAGATCTAACAACGAAGCTATGATACTCAATAGATATGCAATTGTATTTGAAATGTAATCAAGTATATTAATATGAAAGCTTGGACTCAACACTAACAAATGTAAATCAAAACCTCCATAATTGTATGCTTGGAATCCACCTTGAAGAGAGAATGAATAGATCTTTAAGATGAACAAAGGATCTTGAAGGAAGATCACACCACCATGATGGATAGATCTAGGGTTTGAATGATGAATCTTGAATGCTTGAACCAAATTCCCCCAAAGGCTTGAATGCTTGAATCCTTGATCTTCAATGGAGAAATTTAATTCTTGAATGTAGATGATGGCTTGAGAGATTATGACAAAGGATTGCAAAAGATTCTTGATAGTGGATGTCTTTCACACTTTATTGATTGATGGAAATGAGAGAGGAAGGCTTCCTTTTATATTAGTTTAGGGCACAAACTTCTAGAGAGATTGACATAGGAGAATTAAATTCCTATTTAAATCTTAACCCCTAGAAATGGACCTAGATTAAATACAATTTAAGATTTTACCATTCCAAAATCCAAAACAGCTGACCCGAAAGCGGGAAAACAATTCTTTCCAAAACCCAAGATCCAGAAATCATGGAATCTTGAAATTTGGATCTTGGGTCAAGGTGGAGGTTGAATCTGACCTAGGTCAGGGTTGAGGTCAACTTTGACCTAGGTTAGAGTCAAGGTTGACCTTGACTTTGAGGTCAAGGATCTCAGGATCTCAGTCCAGAATGCCAAAAAAGTGCAAAAAGAAAGTGGAAAAAGGGGCAGAGTGAGGAGAAAAGCCATATTCAAGCCAGGGAACTACCCAAGGAGTTTGACATGACCCCAAACTACCTACTCAGAGGGATAAACTAGTCTTAAATGGAAGTGCTTCCATTTTTTGACGATACACTATTTAATGTTAAATCCTTGGTAACAAATATATGTTTACAAAATAATTAAATTAACATTAAAACTTACTTGTGTTGAACTTTCTTCAAGAAATGTTGGCTGAGTCATCAGCGATACAAACCCTTGGTGTTCTACCTCCCTCAAACTAGGAGTGACCCACAAAAGTCAAACAGATACTTCATAATATCATAACTTGATCATATTATATATACTTGATAGAAAAATACATACAAATAACTTTAGAAATATATGTATTATGGGGCTATCACTATGAATTGATATGCCTATGAATCTATCGTGCAAATAGGGTCTCATGACATCATCAGATACCACTCTCTATCAAATAAACCATTTAAATTAAATATGAGTAGGCACAACTAACAAGTATACATGTACGCATAAACAAACTAAATTACTTAATTACCTTCCCATTGTCAACAACTGATGTCTGCACCTCCTCACATTGGCCCCCGGTGGCAACTAGTGACACCTACATCAGTATGTAATAAGATTATCATAAAAATTAGAAAACACATGTACATATGCTATTATAATAATTTAAGGAAACCAATGAGTACATTAAAACATATGTACCATGGAAGTGTCAAGACCAAATGATATGGCCGAACGTGTGGACCCCTCCACCTATGCCATCTCCTCCTCTATCATCAACTAAACATAAATGTAACACATAAAAAAATATAAGTGGGAAATTATTATAAGAAAATTCTACTAAAAATATGAATGATAAAAATTAAATACAATGTAAAAATTGAACTTTTTACCCTTGCCATAACAGTAGGAATCCATGGCTTTGTATGCCCCTAATGTACATCTTCATGAGTTGCTTCAATGCCTGTAGTGTGTTGTGTAGAATCATCCACCTTGAAGATGTAATTATATGCATCACTATCATTCAGGGGACCTAAGCACAGATTCTTGCACATAATGAAAGTGTGGGGCACACAAACATGTGAGCTCATGGAGGATGTGGAAGGGCCAGAAGCATTAGGATGAGGAGGCAACATTGTCATGCTCTACGTAACTAGTAGATCACTCAAGGTGTGAATGGCTTGAATAGTCTATGAGTCAGCCTCAACAATAATGTCAGGATGTTGCACTATAGGAGGTGGTGAAATCTCGGTAGGGGGGACATATGTGTGGGATTTCACTCAGTGTGCCCATGGCCTATCCTGAGGAGCACCTAAACCTACACCCTAGTTCAGTCTCATACTCCAATAATTGATCTTGTGACCAAGCACAAATTTTGCATACAATTTTTTAATAAAATAAAATGGGACATCCAAATTGTTGTGAGGTGGTCTATCAAAAACCATCCACCAGCGGTCTGAAAAGTTGTCACGCATTGCACTATTTGTGCACCATTTAATTGACAACTTGGGTTTTTTAGGGTCCACTTTTAGACCAATTTTAGGATCCACAAAAAGATTACATATGTCATGTTTTGTTATGTTTAGGTTCATGAATTGATCATAGTCAAGCTCATCGTCAAACTAAGCATGCATGGAATCGTGCCAAAGAAGTGCAACACTATGTTGCTCTATAAGTTTCTCCATGTTTTTAATAATTAATTTCAATATCTTAAACATGGGGTGCAATGTGAGGATATTGGCATAGGTGGTCTGAAATCTTCTAAGTTGATTTAGATTGTCTCCTATTAGATCCTCTAAATGGTGAGGGTTTGAGACTGCTTCGTCTTCTACAAGTGGGGAATTGTTGGGAGGTGGTTGTGGCTTGTTTGCAGGAGCATTGGGAGGGTTTTCTGATTACAATTAGAAAACAAATAGATAATTACAATGAATTTAAAAAATAATACAAAAACTCATTTAAATGGGCTAATTTTTATATAAAAAACTATAAATTTCTATTAAAACACAATAAAAACAATAAAAAAATTAAAGATTGAACTTACCTTAAGATTCAAGCAAAATCGGATAGGAAATAAAACCAAATATCTGAAAGCCCTAGTCGTGTACAACATTTTCACAGTGAAAATGTTGAATGCGGTCGAGCTATGTAAATATATAATTACTGGAAAAAATTGGATATCAGATTAGGCCTGTGCTTTGGCTTTTTTCTTGGCCAGGTGTACTGACACCTAGGCCTACTAAAAAGTCAACAAATGGATTTGTGCACCTTTGGACAAGTGAAAAGTTTATTTTTTCACATCGCCACTTTTTGGCATACCATGATCCTTCACATACCCCATACTAGATTAAGCAAGGAAAGAAATAATCTTAGTGTAAGAAATAGGGTATTCGGAGAATGCACAAATAAATTATGGTAATGATGTTCAAGGAAGATTTCAACAAATAAATTTTAAATTTATCAAGTTTTCAAATTTTGTTGTGTCTAATATGAATTGAATTGAAGATTAAAGTAGATTTTTGTGATATTCCTTGGTCTAACAAGACACATACATATTATTCTACATAAAAATTAAATGAAGAATATAAGAAAATTAAATAGCTATATTTACCTACTACTTCCAATATAGTATTTTTAGGGTTTCTCTTAAGTTTGTGATATTTTAAACTATCATGATGAGCATCATGTTTTACTCATGTAAATAAACTCTTCAGGGATCACTAGATGATTCAAATACATCAAGGTCAATAAATGCAAATGAGTGCATTGAGAGATGCTTGAATTCTTTTATTTTAGATTATAATAATTTAATCAAATGTGCATATATATGAATATAACACCAAAGTGTGAAGCATAGGAGCAAAGTGCAAAATGAAAAAAAAAACTCTAAATAATTTTATTTTTATTTTTAAACTAATAAGATCAAGATAATTATAACTTGACCTCCTCCATCAATTACAACTCTTACTTTTCGCTAATCTTGTGAGATTAATCTAACTATAATTTGGCCACCTACACAAACATGAATCTACATTATCATTTGCAATATCATACTAATATTTCTATAAGAATTTTCCAATAGAAACAACCCAAGGTCTAGAGGCCAATGAATAGAAAAAAGGAAGAGATAACAAATATGGACAAGAAAAAATTGTTCTCATCAATGATGCAATATCTCAAAGTACAATACCATAGCTGATGGATTGAATGTATTACAATGTATAAATGTCTTCTTATATACGCAAGGCAATAAGAGACCATGTGATAACCAAGAGATAATTTATCATCCATGCAAGGTGAAATCACATGTCCACCAAAGGTGGATCATCCTCTATTGTACAATAAAGTATGTGCAACATGTGGAGGATGATAAAGTGACAAGTGCACTAAAGGTGGACACAACACATAAAGTGGAATGTGATAAATACTATCACCACTTAAAGTGGAATTTCTCCTACACCATGTACAACTAAATGTGAAAACTCCTAAGTGTCTCATATGAAAACTACCAAGTATGCATTTTCCTAAGTAAGCTTAAGAAAAGTGTAATTACGTGAACAATTAATTATACCAATAATTATTTGTATATTGGACACTAACACAATCTATTTGTATTGTCTCTTATGCATTCACTAACTCTTCTTCAAGACTCACTACATCATTCATCTCAACCAATCAAATAGGTTGTAGTTGATGCAATAAATATGCCAATATTTATCTATAATAACCAAATGTCATGCATGCAATATTTCAATCCTCCAAGAATGAATTTATATAACCTATTGTGTGCTAAGGAAAGCACCTGCATAGGGTTAGTATCATCAATAAATTGAAATAAGAATTAAATAGCCACAAAAAGAAATCTAACTAAGAAAATTTAAAGATGATTGAGCACTCTATGACTCTCTAATTAGGGATGCTAATGATGAGCTCTCAGCAAGCTCTCACTAGTGATAGTCCTAATATGAGAAAAGTAAATGATAAGCAAGATAAAACAAGTTAATTCCAAATGAAAATACTAATTATCTCTAGATTTTCCTTTTCTAACTCAAATTTGCAAGAGGTTTTATGTTTCATAAAATTTGTGGATGATTATTTCTTCAATTATGCCTTTCTTTTATATATTTTGGGAAGGGTAGGGGGTGTGGTTGATTTGATCATGATTTGATGAGGGTTAGGTCCATGGTTCCACCTTTGGAGACCATTTAAATATTGTGTCCTCAAAGCTTGGGACAAGAGGAAAAAATGGGTGGACAAGATTCTCTCTCCTCATGGGTGATGGAGATTCGATTTAAGCTTGACCCATTAATCCTATTGGTTGAGATATTTTCTCCCATTTGGTGGTTGAGGGAAAATAGGATTTTAATCAATTGAATCTCATTAATATCCTTAGCCATGTGTACCCCTTGAATGGGTTGATTTGATTTAAATGAACTATGTAATTAATTAGATTAATTACATAATTAATTGATTTAGCATGATTTATTTGATTTAAATTGAATTTATGGCTTTTAATTTTTAATTAAATTTGATTTATGGCTTGATTGCAATTTTGCTTTGATAAAAGCTTGATTTCATTTAATTGCTTTGATGTTTGCCTTAGTTTCTCACTTGATTGATCTTGTCCAATTTAAGGTGATTACAAATGCCCCTCTTTGAGTCGACATGCAAAGCATATTGGTTCAAAGAATGTCCTGATGATTTTTCATGAAAAGTTTTGATCAATTGATGTCTGATTGGATGTTGGATAGAAGATGCAGATTTTGATAGAGGAATTGATGCAGTTTTGATTGATTAAAAAGTCCTCGATGGTCGATCTAATGATAGGTTATCTGATATGGTTCCCAATTTGATATGATTCGATGTTTGATGCCCCTTTTTGATTGATAAGTGAAAAAATTTTTAATAAAAGATTACACTTCAATTTGATGGTCATGCCCCTGATTCATTGATTAAGATGTTGGTCCTGATTATCCAAGTGTATGCCCCCTCAGAAATGAAATCAAATTTGATTGTTGTTGAAAAATATGACTTTTTAAGTCAAGTTTGCGTGAATTAGGTCAATTAGTAATAAATTTTGATTTCATTTTTTATAATGTATTCATGATCGTTTGATGACAAATGCCCCTGATTTGGCAAAATGGGTGAAAAATTTGGGTCCCTGGTCATTTTCTGGTCAAAGATGCCCTTTTTAGGTCAAAATGGGCTATATATAGGGCTAAAAATCATTTTTACTATTCATTTTCACTTCCACTTTTGACTTTTTCTCTTTGACCCTTCTGAGCTATTTCATGATGGTTATCCTGATTCTAGAGCATAGATTTGAGTGAGAGTTCTGATACTTGCATCCACCAAGCTACAAACCTTCAGTATTTACCCTGGCAACTCGCTTTGTCATTTAAATGCATTTAAATTGAAAAAAAATGGATTTTTACTAGAAAACCCTTCTTTAAAAAAAAAAAATTAAATAGTGCATTCAATAATTTATCCAGTGCTTCTATGCTTTTTTGCAGTGTATCTACTAATTTTAATAGCGCGTACAAATGGTAGAACTAGGGCATGAAATGCATTTGCCCTTCTCTACTACATGTAAAAATTAGTTTGCGCATAATAGTAATTTAGCACTGCGTACAGGTAAATCCTATAGCGCGTACAAAATTCCATAGTGTGTACATCTTATAGTAGTGCTTTCAATTATTTCTCCTATGCATTCAACATTTTTAGCTGCGCTTTTTCCTTTTAACACTTTTAAACAATTAAATATTGTATTTACCCTATTAAGTTAAATTGAAAATTGCTGAGTCATTTTTCCAAACCGTCTGGTGTTGTCAATCAGTCAATTGGTTTAGGTAACAAGTCAAATTTGTTATTGATTCATATGATGTCATTTTGAGTCAAGTCATTCTGAATGTTTGATTGTCAATCTTGATTTAGACGGTGGGTGATGATAATGTATCATCTTAAAATGGAAGCACTTTCATGTTAAGAGTGTTTAGCCCTCCGAGTAAGTGGTTTGGAGTCATGTCAAATGCCTTGAATGGATATTTGGCTTGGATCTGGCTTTTTCCCCATTTTACCCCATTTTCCACTTCTTCCTAGCATTTCCTAGCATTCTAGACTATGAACCTAAGGTTTTTGACCATAAGGTCAAAGTTGACCTTATGGGGTCAAAGTCAACCTTGATCCTGACTAGGTTAGGATCGACCTTGACCCTGACCTAGTCAGGTTTGAGCTCAACCTTGACCCTAGGGTTTGGGATCTTCAGGGTTAGCTTCTGGTTTCAGGACTTCATCAAAATCTTGCATTTTCCCTCTTCGGGGCAACTATTTCTCAGATTAAGTGTCAAATTCTCAAATTAATATTTGAGGTGGACCTTTCTTGATATTTTTATATGATTCCTAATTTATTATTGGAGATTATCCTTTTTCAAATTTTGTGCCTAATGCTCAAATTAACTTTGGGGTTGGCCTTACCTCAAATTTTGTAACAAGGCTCTTAAATAATTATTTTATTTCTATATTAAAGGTGGTCCCCTCCTAGAGTTTTTTGTCAAGACTTTAATTTAATTTCCTTTCCATGTGCACCTCTCTAGAGTTTTTTCCATGGGCCCTTAATTATTGTTTTCTACGAGGCCCCTCTTGTGCCCTAGATCACTATAAAAGGGAGCCTTCCTCTCTCATTTTCTCCATCTCATCTCATAATCTCTCAATCAAGTTTTCATGCTCAAGCTCTCTCAATCTCTCAAGGTGATCATTCAAGAAAGCATCCATTCAAGCCTTCAAGTCCTCTTCTCCATCCAAGTTCTCCATTGAAGATCAAGGATTCAAGCATTCAAGCCATTGAAGGGATTTGGTTCAAGCATTCAAGATTCATCATTCCAAACCTTAGATCTAGCCATCATGATGGTGTGATCTTCCTTCAAGATCCTTTGTCCATCTTCAAGATCTATTCATTCTTCTCTCAAAGTGGATTCCAACCATACAATCTTGGAGGTTTGATTTACATATTCAAGCTTTCATATCAATATACTTGATTACATTTCAAATACAATTTGCATATCTATTGAATATCATAGCTTCGTTGTTAGATCTACTTCTACTACTTGCTAGCATTCTCCATTTCAATTTCAATATTAAGGTTAATTCCAAACTGGGGTTTGACCAAGGCAAACCCCTCAAATAAAAAACAAAAACCCTCTTTTTCTTGTAGGTACAAGTGCGGAATTTCAGATCTAAGAGCATATTTGGATACCCTTTTCAGTGAACTTCTAGGATCTATGAACAAAGTTAGAATCAACCTTCAGAATAAAAATGTAGAACCTGACCTAGTTAGGTACAACCTTGATCCTGACCTGGTCAGGTACAACCTTGATCTTGACCTCATCAGGTACAACCTTGATTTTGACCTAATTCGATCTCAAAAAAAGATTTATGGGTTTTGTAGATCTCGCAGTTTCAATTCATGAGTGTAGAAATCAACAATGTTTTAGATCATTTGATAAGGTTTTCAGCCAATTCTTTTTCAGAGGTAAGTACCTTTATTTCCTAATTTCAATATTAATCATCTACATTTACTTTCTATATCAATACAATTTCATGTAAGTGTAAAATATTGGCTTTGGGGTCTCTTTTATGTGCAAGCCATTGTTCTAGGACCCCATCCACATTTTACCCTTTACATTTTGGTGAACCTAACATGCTTACCCTCCTTTATTTTGTGGATTTAGATGCTCTATTTTGTTAGATCTCCCTTTCTATTATCTTGTGTGTTCACCTTCACTTTACATTTTGGTGAACCCGTTTACGACAACTCTTTCTTTTTTGGTGTTCAATTGGCATTTTGTGTTAGATAATACAATAAGAGTAGATTTCTTTTATGCTCTTGCATTTATATTTTGAAAATACAAAAAAATTGCAAAAATTCATTAAAAATACACAAACATTTCATTTGAATGCATTTAGATATATTTAGATCTATTTTATATCCATTTCCTTATTCATTATCATGATGCATAAGTTGTTTCAAGTGTTTTTCAAATGCCTTATGGATAGGGATGATAATCCTCCTATTTGGGATGAACCTTTAGATTTGGATATTGATTACTCTCTTCCTCATGAAGCCATTGTGAATGACTCTACCTTTTGGGATGAACCCTTGAATAGAGACATTGATTTATCCCCTCCTCATGAAGAATCTTTGATACAAGAGGGTGATTTATTAATAGATGACATATTCATACATGATGGTGACTCTTTTCCTAAAACACACTCCCTTATGTGAACATTTTAGTGAAAGAAGATGATATTATAGATGCTTAACCTCCATTTGAGATTCCTTCTAGTGATGAGGCATTAGTGGAGAATGATATGAATTCCCTTAATGCTCTCCCTTTTAGTGATGATCCTATGGAGAATCAAGATCTTACCTCATCTCCTCCTAGGATGTCCTCTTTGCTTCCTTTATGTGAATCTATTTGTAGTGTTGAGACAACTACCATGGTTTATCCCAAATCCTTGTTGACTATCAAAGGTTGTCCTCGCATTACTATCAAAGGTAAACCTATGGAGTCTTTCAATGATCAAGATTCTATAGCTCACACTTATCATACAAGGAATAACCCTCAACCTAATCTAGTGGTTTCTACTTATTTTCCACCTTCTCAACCTATTCTTCCTCCTCCACCCCATCTTCCTAGCAAGGAGTATGATTTGATAACTCAATTGCAAAATACTCGTGCCAAGATTTCTTTATGGGAACTTCTTTGAACTTCACCTACCTACTATGAAGCCTTTCAAAAAGCTCTATCAACTCTTCCTACTCCACCTCCTAATCAAGAGAACATCAATAACTTCTTACAATGCATGCATGCTACCTCGGGTCCTCTTGACATTGTATTTACTCAAAAGGATTTACCTTCTAAGGAAGTTCAAAATCAGTATGATGCTCTTATGGTTGTTGTTTCTATCAATAAATGTATCATTCATAGGACCTTGATTGATAATGGATCTGGGCTTAACATTTGTAGCATGGACATGCTCAAAGTGATTAACGTCGATCTTTCAACTATTCAACCTAACAATGTTCCTATATGTGGCTTTGACAACATTGCTAAGAACACTTTAGCAATCATTCCCTTACCTATCAAAGTAGGACCAGTCATATTGAATACATCTATTCATGTTATGCCTAGACCTCTTAATTATAACCTTCTTTTGGGTAGACCTTGGTTGAATGAGATGCATGTCGTTCCTTCCACCCTTCATCATGAAGTCAAGTTTATACATAATAACAAGATGTATACGCTTCATGCGGATGATGCACCTAATCCTTGTCTTAATATTCAAAATCACACTACTCCTATTTCTAATAGTAATCATCCTTCCTTTAATGCTCTTCCTAGTGATGATTGGGGAACCTTGGATTTTACTCCTACCTTTATTGGAGAGTATAAGATTAATGATCTTGATTTTATGAAGAAACAAAAAGAGTTTGAACAGTGAGTTTTTACATCTAAAACCCTTTGTAATAACTTTGTCACTGCTTCTACCCACGATGAACTTGTCAACCCTACTAATGAGGATATAGTGACTACTGAAGTTCCATTGACTTCTTCTGATATGGCTTCTTGTTATGGTCCTAGTTATCACTTCCTAGTTAAACAAGGCTTTAATGGTCAAGGATGTGGTAAGCATAAACAGGGAATTCAAATGCCCTTACACACTGGGGGGCATGAGAATTCTTATGGATTAGGATTTAATCCTCAACAACAAATCAATGTTAACAACATCTTGAATAACACTTCAAAACATGATGAAACTATGAAGGAATTTGACCAAGAAGTTCTTTTTCCTAAACTCCTTCATGCTAAGATGATTACTAGACCTAAATGAAAAAAGAAATGTAGTCCACACTTGAAGACTCTTCCTTTTTTGTTTATATCATAGATTTCATGATCACTCTACTAATGAATGTCAAGCTTTACATTATAAGATTAGGAAGCTCATTGATAGTAATGTTATTTATATATCATGTGGCAATGAGTTGTATTTCAATTATGTTTTCCCCAAATAACATCTATGTTTCTATTATGGAGCTCCACATTATCTAAACAATGTTAGCCTAATCCTTGGGGGCTCGTTGTCTTGCATAGTGTTGTGAGATATATAATAGGTCCATTTTTATCCTTGTTCCTATGCTTGGGGGGAAAGGATGTTATCTCCTTCTTTCCTATCTTTCTGGGATTCACCTCTTTCCTTGGTAAAGTAGTATCTATCTATTATGTGATATCCAATTATACATGAATATTTTGGTTTTCTTTGAGGATCTTTTTCCTTGATCACAACCAATTTCATTGTTTATGGTTTCCATGGTTGATATATCTCACACCTTGGAAACTGAACAGTGTGCTATCCCTCACAAGGGTTACTTTTTCACTTCTTTCATGATATCTCTTTGCATTCATCCCTTCCATGGCCTCATAGGAGTTGTGACCTTCTTGGCTTCGACTAGGTGTTGTTTGTGGATATTGTCTTGAAGTTGAAAAAGGCTTTATCATTGTTCTTTTCTTTTCTTAACATGTCAAAATAGTATGTTTTTTCCATATTAAGGAGGGGGGCATATATATGGCCTCCCTCAATCTATATTATGTATTTTTGTTCTAACCTTTTGTTTTGTAGCATGCTAAATCTTGGAAGGTAATGCACATCAATTGCTAAATCTTGAAGAGACACACATTTTTCAATTTTCAATATGCTAAATCCTCTGAAGGTAACGCACATAAGTTGCTAAATCTTAAAAGGACACACATTTCCAATTTAAAATATGCTATATCTTTCGAGGGTAACACACATAAGTTGCTAAATCCTGAGGAGACACACATTTCATATTCATGGCAATACAAGAAGGTGCATCTATAAGTATTCCAGAAGCCATCAAAAGATGCATTACAATTTCAAGTATAGTTTATGGGTGAACCTATTGGGCTCTCCCTCCAAGGTGATTCATGATAAGGTGGGCATCTTACTGGGTGAGGTAATCACTTTCTCCTTTCTCTCTTTTCACTTTCATGCTAGTAGGACAGGATCATGAAGCTATGTTGTTTATAGTGTTTCTCTTGTCTTTCTTATGTAATCATTTATGCTTTTATGGTAGCTTTCCAAATATGATATTAGTATGAGAAATATTTCTTAGCGAGGTTTCTTATGCTAATTGATTTGGGTTATTTAGTGCTAACCCTTGTTCTTTTGGTTTTCTTGTTTCACACCCTCATGCATGTATATTGAGTTAGGATCCTTAGCCTAGGGGCTTGTGTCCTTAGCTAAGTGTTTTTTTATCTCTTTTCGAATCCACTTGGATCTCCTCTTTCTTCTCCTTTCCCAAGAGTTTGCATTGAGTCCATACTCTTGCTAAAGTGGGGGTTTAATGTACCATCTTAAAATGGAAGCACTTCCATGTTAAGAGCATTTAGCCCTCCAAGTAAGTGGTTTGGGGTCATGTTGAACACCTTGAATGGATATTTGGCTTAGATCTAGCTTTTTCCCCATTCTACCCCACTTTCCACTTCTTCCTAGCATTTTCCTAGCTTTCAGGACTATGAACTTGAGGTTTTTGACCATAAGGTCAAAGTTGACCTTATGGGGTCAAAGTCGACCTCAATCCTAACTAGGTCAAGATCAACCTTGACCCTGACCTAGTCAGGTTTGAGCTTGACCTTGACCCTAGGGTTTGGGATCTTTGGGGTTAGCTTCTGGTTTTAGGACTTCATCAAAATCTTGCATTTTCCCTCTTCGAGGCAACTATTTCTCAGATTAAGTGTCGAATTCTCAAATTAATATTTGAGGTGGACCTTTCTCGATATTTTTATAGGATTCCTAATTTATTATTGGAGATTATCCTTTCTCAATTTTTGTGCCTAATGCTCAAATTAACTTTGGGGTTGGCCTTACCTTGAATTTTATAACAAGGCTCTTAAATAATTATTTTATTTCTATATTAAAGGTGGTCCCCTCCTAGAGTTTTGTGTCAAGAATTTAATTTAATTTCCTTTCCATGTGCATCTCTCTATATTTTTGTGCCATGGGCCCTTAATTATTATTTTCTACAAGGCCCCTCTTGTGCCCCAGATCACTATAAAAGGGAGCCTTCCTCTCTCATTTTCTCCATCTCATCTCACAATCTCTCAATCAAGTTTTCATGCTCAAGCTCTCTCAATCTCTCAAGGTGATCATTCAAGAAAGCATCCATTCAAGCCTTCAAGTCCTCTTCTCCATCCAAGTTCTCCATTGAAGATCAAGGATTCAAGCATTCAAGCCATTGAAGGGATTTGGTTCAAGCATTCAAGATTCATCATTCCAAACCCTAGATCTAGCCATCATGATGGAGTGATCTTCCTTCAAGATCCTTTGTCCATCTTCAAGATCTATTCATTCTTCTCTCAAAGTGGATTCCAAGCATACAATCATGGAGGTTTGATTTACATGTTCAAGATTTCATATCAATATACTTGATTACATTTCAAATACAATTTTCATATCTATTGAATATCATAGCTTTGTTGTTAGATCTACTTCTACTACTTGCTAGCATTCTCCATTTCAATTTCAATATTAAGGTTAATTCCAAACTGGGGTTTGACCAAGGGAAACCCCTCAAACAAACAACAAAAACCTTCTTTTTCTTGTAGGTATAGGTGCGAAATTTTAGATTTGAGAGCAGATTTGGATACCCTTTTCGGTGAACTTCTGGGATCTGTGAACAAAGTCAAAATCAACCTTCAGAATAAAAATGTAGATCCTAACCTAGTTAGGTACAACCTTTGGTGTAGGGCACTTGTGACAATAAGCTAGTTATGGTTTAATTGTTTGTCATAATTTGAGTTTGATCATTTATGATCATCTCTTTCCTATTGTGTGGTCATGACTACCTACAGCGTGCTTATAAGCTGTGGAGTCTTAGTCCACAAGGATTTTGGTTTGGTGGTAATAAGGGAAATCAGTGATGTTTCCTTAGTCCATTTCTTGTATGGACAAGAGTTTGTTTGGTATTCCTATAAACCAAATATCTCTTAGACCATTGGAATTTTTGTTATGTTTTGTTTTTTTTTTTCGTTAATGCTGTTTAGTGGAGATTATTGTTGTTGTTGCGGTCTCGGTTGTTCAGTTGTATCAACCACCCCAACTGGTTGCACCAGTTGGGAGTCTGTTGGTGTATTAATGGGTGTCCAACTATTGGTTGGAACAAGAGTCTGTGAAGCAGAGGAAATACAAACACAAACAACAGTTTCGAGAAGCTCTTTTGTTTCATTTTTGTTTTCTGTGGTTCGGTTGTCTTGAACAAAACAGGGTTTGAAGGAATGGAATGAGAAACAGATGCAAACCAGTCATAAAAGCATTTAAAGTGGGTTTACATCTAACATCTGTAAGCAGTTTTGAATACCTTGTTTCTTTAATTGAAGAATTTCTTGTTCGAGTTCAATTTTAAAATGCATCGTTGCACTGTGCAATAAGTGAAAATATCTCTGCGGTCATACTGTGGTTTGGGCATGTGAATGCACTGTTCGAACTAGATTGTAATTTGCATAAACATAAGTTCGAAAACTGCATTAAGGGAAAATTGTATTTCATTTATTTATGAAATCTTAATACCTAACTGTTCTTCCACCGTGGAACCACAATGCCGACTGGTGAAGAACAAGTTAGGATGAATCTCTTTAAAGTTTCAAAGGCGCGGGACTGTTAAGGTGAAAATTGCTTCAATGACGCCGTTCAAACAAGATTACCCTGTGGCTCGATGTGGCCAATGTTTTGTTTATCCAGATTGAAACTTTGAACATAGCGTGCCCTAGCTGTACGGTTTAAAACTGTGTTGTAACAAAGCCGATTTTTAGAGAATTTAAATTGCTCAATAACAGAAAAAAAAACATTTCTATTATGTTAAATGTTCGAGTTGCATATGGAACCGTTGAATGACAGTGTATTGGTTGTAGTGGACTGTAATTTTAATGGAACTGGTTTCAAAGAAACTGAAAGTATCCATTCTGCAAGGTATTTTGAAACTAGCACAAACCGATACAAAGTAAAAAGATTAAAGCATAAACCAATACAGGGTAAAAGAACTGGCTTGGAATCGGGGGTAATCAAGAACCAACGCTGTGGACAAAAGCCTATTCACTACCGAAAGACTGTGGAAAACACAGTAAACTTAATTTGAATTCCTGTTAATACTTAGAATCAACACCGTAGATGAGCATCGAATTCCAACCTTGACAAACCAGATGAAATCCAACCCAGCCTGATCAACTTGGAATTGGAATTCCTGAGTGAAACAAGTTGTTGTTGAATTTAGATGCCATTTAATTGTGTTATGTACAGAACAGGGGAAACAGTTCTAAATAGATGCATTTGTGATTAAGCCACAGTATCAGCACACAGCAAGGTTCTAAAACTCAGAGATTTATTTGAAAATATCATACCTACAGAGAGATGTTGACTTAAACAGGAAATACAGAGGTCCATTTGGTAACAGTAGATTATTGGATTTTGAAGAGTCATTTCATAACAGTTTGAATGTTGCACAGTTTAATAGAAGTAATTTTCTTTTATTCTCCAAGTTTGAAGAAGTACAATCTGAATTTCTTACTCTAGTTTAAATATCATTATATTTGTTTGGGCTAACCAAGTTTAGCGTTGTAGCGCTTTACATCAACCTTGATCTTGACTTGGTCAGGTACAACCTTGATTTTGACCTGATTCAATCTCAAAAAAAGATTTATGCATTTTGTAGATCTCATAGTTTCAGTTCAAGAATGCAGAAATCAATGATTTTTGAGATCGTTTGATAGGGTTTTCAGCTGATTCTTTTTCAGAGGTAAGTACCTTTATTTCCTAATTTCAATATTAATCATCTACATTTACTTTCTATATCAATACAATTTCATATAAGTGTAAAATATTGGCTTCGGGGTTTCTTTTATTTGCAAGCCATTGTTCGAGGACCCCATCCACATTTTACCCTTTACAGACAAATTTTCCATCCTCTCTAAGTAGAATCGGGAAAATCAATTGTGGTTTGATAATTTTAAATTTTTGATTGACTTAGGATGATAAAAAATTTATTTGAAATACTAATGTATTTAACTTTCTTTTTGCAGGCCGAGCTTAAATTGCTCGAGGTTAGAGGCTTGTATTCCATGCCTTTCGAGATGACAGATGACCTAAGTGGTGCAGATCATTGGGTGATTGGCAGATGCAGTCTTTCATTCCTTCTTGTCCTTCCTCGATTACAGCTATTTTAGAGTGATGGCACTCTGACCATAACACATTTCACTTGCCGATAGGGGAGATGACCATTACCCCCAAGGATGTGTACCGCATCTTTCATATCCCCACTCATGGAGAGTTGATCTACTATGACTAGGTTTATGATGGGACCACCTATAGGCAAGTCTTTGGTGACCTAACTATTGGAGATGATTCAATCCAATGGGCCTAGTTCCCTTCCTTCCCTTCTCTTCTTGATGTTCTAGGAGCATTAGTTAGTGGTTTCCTTATTTCAAATTGATGAGGACATGGCTTTGCAGTTGGTTGGGGTCGTATCCTTGAGGATATGATTGCATAGCCATGATGATTTGATTAGGGGACCTATGTACTTGCATAGTTATATCATGATTTGCATTCAATTTTGCACCATCATGGGGTGACTCTTTTTACATGTGTCATCCTATTGCAGTTGTGGACATGATGGGAGCATATCCCTATTACTAGACCTATTTCCATTTGGCACCGTGATCCAAGTTGTCCCTTCGCTTGGATGTATGAGGATATGGTAGTGCAAACCCACTTAGGCAAGCTAGACTACTAGAGACAAGTCATTAATGACATTAAATAGGTCATATGGAAACCCTACATTGGTTGTGAGGCATAGCCTGAGGATGCAGCTAAGTTACTTTTCATGTGTATGCCTCGGTGGATGATAGGGCATACACTGTTGATTATTGAGTGGTTTTTCTTCTTGAGAGTCTTACGATTGTATGGTCAGACATAGGGCATGCCATAGGGATTGGCTTTGTATGCCCAGGTACAGGTAGAGAGGTCACTCTAGGGTCCATAGATTGATTACTGAATGGCTCATCAGGAGGTATTGCAACTAGCCCACCTTCCTTTGGATATGAGGGATCATGTTGTATATGTTGGCATGACAAATGACTATGTTGATTGCTTCACTTGAAACCCATTTCTGAGATTTACAAATCCTACGAAGCTAGTTCCTGGTATAGAGGAGGATCTTGATGATGATGGCGGGGATAGGGATGGGGGTGGTCGAAGATGAGGTCTTTAGGGATGATGAGGTAGATGAATAGTTAGAGGAGGTAGGGTTATTATCCCAATAATTATTGCTACACAAATTCCTCCTAGGGGTGGTGGAGTACAGATGATGGGTGGTTGGGTCACAATCTAAGGTGGTGGTGCAGATAGAGCTTTATATCGAGTTGGTGTGGATAGATCGGCTAGATGGGGCCAACACAGGTTGACAGTAGTCAGGTAGGTGGGTGCTTAGGTAGTGGCTGACATGGATGCTCAGGGTACCCAGATATTTTTAGATCAGGCACAGGGTAACCAGCACCTCCATAGGCTCCTCCATAGGTCATTCCATAGGCTCCTCCAGTACAAGATCCTGCATCTTTTTCTATACCATCTTCTTCAGTTCTTCCATCTTCTTCTTCTTTTGTTCCATCTTTGTCTCAGTCCATTCCATCCCATCTTCTTCTATGCCACCTCCAGAGACTCCACCTGTTCAGGCTCCTCCATAGGCTCTACCCACATAGGTACCAGCACAGACTCCTGCACCAGCCTTAGCCTCAAATGTCAAATCATTGTAGTCTAAGATGTTACAAATGAGATAGCAGGTTACTCAGCTTAGTTTGATGATGCAGACCTCCATGGCTACTATGAGCTCGCATGGTTTACAGGCTAGTTCTAGTAGACCTCCAGATGTTGATTGTGGTCCTAATGGTGCTAGTGATTCTGGCAGTTGACTTGATTTTTGATATGAGATACTTTATTCTTTGATGTATATGATGATTCATTTTTTATCTTGAGACATTGGACTCAATTTATTCTTTGATCATTTGAGGCTTCTTATGCTTTGATACTTGTTGATACTTTGATGGACTTTGATTCTGAGATGTCATTGCTTTGATGATGATACCATGGACTTTGACAGATTTACTTTATAGGACATCATTATGTGTTGAACTTCATTTTTTTAGGTGCTTTGATATGATATGCAGATCCATATGATTCTATCTCCTATATGCTTTATTTTTAAGCTTTTTTAGATGCAGTTTATGATATTAATGCACATGTTCTATTTATCTATTTGATGAAAATGTTTTTCTTATTTATGACATAGAATAGATGAACATATGTGATATGGATTTAATGATTTTTTTTAATAATGATTAATGCTATGATACATAATGCTTTATGGATGCATATGATACATGTTTTTAATGTTGTATGATGATGTAAGATTTAATGATTAATGCGATGTAATGGTATTTATGGAAGTATCTATTGTATGATATGGATGTATGTAATGGATAATAAATGTAACGGATTTATGGTATATAAATGTGATGCAACATGTGATGTACCTATATGGTGTAATGAATTAATATTGATGTTTAATGATTAATGTCATGATATATAAATGTTATATGGATTAATGATGTCCATAATACAAATGCAATGATATATAATGTATGGATATGATGGATATGTATATGTACATGCAATGACCTAATACACTTATATAATTCAATGTATAAATGCAAGGAAACTTTAATGAATGCACCTAAATGGATAATAAAATGTGATATGAAATGCAATGTTTTTGAATGAACATATTGGAATTCAACTAAAATGTCCTAATGGTGAAATTAGTGCTACTTAATAAGATGATTTGATGGATGCAATGAATTCTGCCTATTGTAATGTAATCATAAATGAACTTAATGGTTTAATAGGAATGATATGAATGATTTTTAAAATGAATGCATCTAAATGAGATGGATTTAAAATGAATGCAAACTAATGCAATGTAAATTTTAAATGAACTTTAGTGAAAATGATGTGAACTAATGCAATGAACTGAGATTAAAGTGAATGCAAACGAATGAATTTAAATGACTTTAGGTTAAAGTCCTAAATGAATGCAAGATAAGATGATTTTAACAAATCTAAGTGAACTAATGCAGTGCACCCTTGTTTGTGATTTTTTATTTCTAACAAATTTTGATCACATATAGTTTTGATGTTTGTTTGATTTTTTATTTAACTTCCCCCTGCTTTCTATTTTTCTCTTGCAAATTCATTTTTGGAGCTAAGAAAGGCAAGTATTTTTAAATGCATTTAATCTAGGATGCATGCAACTAACTGTCACTATTCAAAAATTTAGAGCTTATATTCATCATCGAGCAATTTTTGAAATCTAAAATTAGTACAACCATCACTAGTTCAACCATGATGATATGAATACCTTTTTCACCTCTTACATTTCTTTCCCATCCTTTGGTATGACTATAACTGATTGAAGTCAATCATGAGAGTACGAATATCAATTTTGTTAGATTCTATGTTGCAAGTGGATTTTGGTATTATGATATTTAACATCAAAATATCCAAGCTATCCTTTTGCGTAAACAAACAAAGATCTTAGTTTCTCCATATGTACATGTCCTCGATGATTCTTTGATGATCATTTCCTTAGACAAATAATACATACTTCAAAACTTTGATCTTAAGACAGTCATTCAAAAATCAATAAAATATCATGCTTTCATCATAGCTAGTCTAGTTTAAAAACTTTCATTGATTTGCTAGAAAGACATGATTTCATCAATCAAGTCAACACTTAGAAAAATTTTGCACTATTTTTCAAAACCATATTTCAAGTATAGTTCCATCCATTTCATATTTTTAATCTTGATAAAGGTAAGGTCTTTGTGAGATCTTGGATCGAATTTTGCATTTGGTATAGATTTGGATTAGGATTTGGATTTGATGAAGCGTTTCACTTGTGCTTTGATGAATTGATTTGGTGTCTTATTGAAGTTTTCTTTTGATGAATCCTTTCTCCTTTAGAGTACATTGTCCCCAGTTTGATGTGATTACATTTCTGGGACTTGGGACAATTTGTAGATTGGATTAGTGACAAAACCTTTAGGTACTTGCAAATGCAACTGTGTGGTTTTATTATGCAATATATACAAATGTTGGGGAATGTAATATTTACAAGGATGATCACTAGGTATGAGATTGACTTGGACTTTCAATGGTGGTTGTTTACCATGTTTTCACAAATTGAATGGATTTTCTTTCTTTTACAATTTTTAAAGCTTTTTCTCTTTTTTTGCTACCAAGGTGTCTATTTGCTAGGTTTTCACCAAGGTACTTTTTTTTCTTTTCTGATTTTTTTGTATTTTCTCTTCTTTTTTTTTCATATCATCAAGGTGTCTATTTGCTAGGTTTTCACCAAGACAACATATTTTTAAGGATCCTTTCTAAATATTTTTGGCTTTCTTCATGCTCAATTTTCCACTATTTTTTATCTTTTCTACATTTCTGATTTGTTTTCTCTGTTCTATTTTTCAATGTTTTTGGATTTTCAAGAACTCTTTTGACTATATACAATAAATAGAATACTCCTTCATGTAATATTTTTGATACTATTTTTCTCTATCCCTTTTTAATTGATTCAGGTGTAGAACCTTTTCAAATGTATACTTTTTATTGGCTCTTGCAAATCCTCTCCTTCACAATCAGCTAGTTTGTAAGTGCTAGTGCCAAAAAATGAAGTGATCACAAAAGGTCCTAACTAGTTTGCTTCCCATTTTCCTTTCTTCTCTCTTTTTGCTTGATTATTGGGATTTTCTCACAACACTAAGTCACATATTTGGAATTCCCTTGGTTTGATATGCTTGTTATAGTTTCTAGTCATTCGATTCTGATATACTTTTAATTGATCAAAATCCCGTTGTTGTCTTTCATCTAGAAATTCTAGTTCATGTAACCTAACAACTCTATAGTCTTTTTCACTTAATAACCCATGTAATGAGACCCTTAAGGATGGAATTTCTACTTTCAAAGGTAAAATTGCTTCTTCTCCATAGACTAGGGAAAACGGTGTAGCTTTTGTTGGTGTTCTAATGCTCATTCTATAAGCCCATAGAGTATAGTTTATTTGAATGTGCCAATCTCTACTTGAATTATCCACAGTTCTCTTCAATATCTTTAAGATGTTCTTGTTTGTATCTTCTACTTGTCCATTACCTTGTGGGTAATATATTGAAGATGAATGATGTACCATATGAAATTTTGTACATAATTTTTTCAAATCCTTATTTTTGAAATGTTTTGCATTATCCGTTATGATGTCAAGAGGAACACCATATCTAAAAATTATGTGCTTTAACATAAACAAGTATATTTTCTTTCCTATGGTAGTGAATAAGGGTACAACTTCCAACCATTTGGTAAAATATGTTGTTTCAGTAATGATGAATTTATGACCATTTGAAGATGGTGGATAAATCATCCCTATCAAGTCCAAACCCCATTGATAAAAGGGCCAAGGTGTTTTCATAGGATGAAGCTCTTGTTCTGGTACGTGGATCAAGTTCCCATGATATTGACATTTACGACAAGTTTTTGCAAAGTGACAAGCGTCCTTTTCCATCGAAGGCCAAAAATATCCTATCCTAAGAATTTTCTTAGCTAGGGTTAACCATTTGAATGAGACCCACCAATCCCCTCATGAATTTCTTGTAAGGCTATGGTTGATTCCTCTTTTTCTAGACATCTCAGAAGCATTCCTCTAGACTCTTATGATATAATGTCTCAGATATTAAGGAACAACGAGAGGCTTGTTGAATAAAGATTTTCTTTTGATTCCTAGTTTGGTTTATAGGTAGGATTTGGTCTTTCAAGTAGGTGTAAATGGATCCATACCAAGGTGATTCATGTCCTATTAGTAAACAAATGGTATGAGGATGGGAAGGGTCAAATGCAGGTTGCTCAACTTCTTCTACCAGGAATTCATATTGGGCGCTTTGATCTAGTATTTGGAGAAGTGATGCCAAAGTAGCCATTGCATCTACTACTTTATTCATATCTCTTGGCACTTGATCAAATGTAATTAGAGTGAAGTATTTCTTAATATCCTCAATCATATTTTTGTATGGAATCAACTTATCATCTTTAGTTTGATATTCATCATTAATCTAATTAATAACTAGTTGGGAATCTCCATAGATTTGTAGCTCTATTACTTTCCATTCAAATGCCAACTTTATTCCAATGACCAATGCTTCATACTCAACTAGATATTATTTTTGCATGGGAATAGCAATTTATATGATTTTAGAATTGTAGACCCTTGAGGAGTAATCAAAAGTATCCCAACTCCTGATCCATGTTTTGTATAAGAGCCATCAAAATATAATTGCCATGTTTTTTCTTCAACATTAACAATTTCAAAATCTAGAAATTCCACTTGATTTGGATGCTCATCTTGTAAAGGTGACTCTACTAATTGATCAGCTATTACTTGGCCTTTGATAGATTTTTGGTCCACATATTCTATATCAAATTTACTTAGAACCATGACCCATTTTGCTAGTCTCCCATTCAATGTTGTTTTGTTAAGAAGATATTTTAAGGGATCAATCTTTGCAATGAGTCAAATCTTGTGAGACAACATATAATGGTGTAATTTTTTGGAAGCAAAAACTACAACCAAACATGCTCTTTCAATGAAGGTTTAGTTCAACTCATACTTCACCAAAGTTTTTCTTATATAGTATATGGCCTTTTCCTTTCCAACTTCATCCTCTTGAGCCAAGAGTGCCCCTAGTGCATGTTTTGTTGCTGAGATATATAATATTAAGGGCTTGCTTCTTATTGGTGGCATTAATGTTGGAGGATTCATTAGATATTTTCTCAACAAAGTGAATGCTTCTTCACATTTCTCATCCCATTTGAAAACTATGTCCTTGTGAAGGAGTTGAGTGAAATTGTGGCACTTTTCTGCTAATTGGGAGATAAACCTCCTGATGGATTGAATTCTGCCCTAAAGTGATCTCATTTGACTTATGTTTCTAGGTGCCCCCATCTCCATGATGGCTTTGAATTTAGCCGGGTCTACCTCTATTCCTTTTGCTGAAACAATCTACCCTAGTAGCTTTCTTGATTGAACACCGAATGCACACTTCTTCAGATTTAACCTTACTTTGAATTGCTCTAATCTTAAAAATATTTTCTCTAAGATGGGTATATTTTCTTCCCTTGAGTGGGATTTAGCAAGTATATCATCTACATAATCCTCCATGAACTTGTGCATCATGTCATGAAATATGGTTGTCATGGCCCTTTGATAGGTCACTCTAGCATTCTTTAGACCAAAAGGCATAACATTCCAACAGAATGTCTCCCATGCACATGTAAATGTTGTTTTGTCTTGATCCTTGGGTACTATCTTTATTTGATTATAACCACTAAACCCATCCATAAGCAAGAACATTGAATGTCCTTTTGTTAGATCTACGATGGCATCTATACTTGGTAGAGGAAAATCATCTTTAGGACATGCAAGATTAAGATCTCTAAAGTCCATGCAAATTCTAATAGATTTGTTCACTTTGGAAATAGGCACAATGTTCAAAATCCACTCGGCATAATCAATGTCTCTTATAAATCCTACTTTCAGTAATTTTTCCAACTCTACTTTTACAAGAAAAGCTATGTGTGGATGCATCTTCCTTAGTTTTTGCTTAACCGATCTTACTCCTTTGATATTCAAATGATGCATGATTAAATTTGGATCTAATCCAAGCATATCATCATATGACCATGCAATATTGATTTGTTTTTCCTTGAAAAACCTAATGAAATCCTTTCTTTCTTCACTAGATAGAGATGTTACTAAGTGTATGATTCTTGGCTCTAATTCTGACCCAATATTCACTTTCTCTATTGGTTCAATTAAGATAGGTGATCTTTCTTCATAGTTCTTGGGAAAAGTATCCAACCCTTCTTCCTTAGGTTCCTGTGTTGGTTTTTAACCTTTGGAAACGTTCTTTATTTTTTTTTCTTTTTTATTTAATGTTGCCACAATGTGGTTTTCAACATTAAATTCTTTCGATTTTATTTTATTTTATTTTTTTCACTTTTTTCTGAACTGAAAGGTTGAATACTCCCCTTTGTCACCTCCTCCTAATATTCCATGGTAGAAGAAGGCTCAACCACATTAAGGTATTGGGACACCAAGTTATCATTCAACAATTTAGGGAGGATAGTAGGTTCAATAGAATCTCATTTGATTAGTTCAGGATAGATAAGGGTCAAAGGATCAATGCTTTGGTTTAGTCCAATAGGGTTTATGTACATGACTTCATTTTAAGGTTCAAACATTGTATCATTTAAGTCTATAATATGTGCTTCTTCAAGATGTTCTAGAGAACTAGGGTCAAAATCTTCCTCACTAGAATCCTCTAAGGTTTCTGTTGGGTAAAAATCTTTTGGATTAAACCTAGGGTTAGATTCTTCTATATTAGGTCTTCATGATGGTATGTAAGGTTCTCCTACCCATTCATTTCTTTCAATTTCCTCAATTGGTACATTAGCTAAAATCAGTTGACTAGAAATTGAAGCTTGATTATGATTTAATTTTGAGACTTGTTCTTTTCCCTTTCTAGGAGTATAGGTGTGGATGACATCAACTTCTTTATCTTGGTATGAATCACTTGATAATGAGTCCCATTCCCAATTTTTCAAATCTTCATCACTTTGGGAACCTAGTTGTAAGATTTGGTCATAAACCAAGGGATATTTCTTTTGAGTGTAGCCTTGTTCTAGGTACCGTAATCTAGTCTTTTCTTTTCTATCTCTCCATGACATTTCAATGGGTTCAACAAACCCTTCATTTCTTGTCCCTAAAGGCCCTTGTCCTTTGTATCCCATTTTTTGCATTATTTGGAATCCTTTCCCATATTCATGTGTGGGAATGTTTATATTTTGGATGCCCTTTTCATGTGCACTTGATTCCTCATCCTTATATAGCCAATTTAGAATTTCATTATCTTCTTCATCCATGGATGAAGAATTTCTTTCCCTCACAAAGTGATCATTATACTTATGAGGTAGATTGGATGGTCTTCCATGGGATTTTGGAGATAAAGGTAGATCCATCATAGATAATGAGTATTCACCTACACCCTTTTGTTTGATTTGACATTGCTTTTCAAAGTTTTTCATCATATGATCCATTTTTTGATAATGGGCATCTTTGGTGTAGATTTGAATAGATCTCACTTGGTCTTCTTTCTATTTCTCAGGAGCACTTTCCCCACTAACCTTCTCTTTTCCTTTTTTTGATGTAGTTAGGTTAGTAGGACTTTGATTATTTTCAACAACAATTTCTTTTTCCTCTCTTTACTTTTCCCTTCAAAGATGGAAGATCTTTTGAACTTTGTCCTTTCTCTAATCTTTGGTAAATAGACCCTTCCGCATTATGTGGGACTAAGGAGTCATTAATAGGCTTCATGTTATTACAATATTGAAAGGGGTTAGAATCCCCGCTTACCAAGACTTCTTGTCCTAGATAGGGAAATTTGAGACATTGATGGTAGGTTGAAGGTACAGCCTACATTTCATGGATCTATGGCCTTCCTAATAGGATATTGTAAGTCAACTTTAGGTCAAGGACCTGGAAAATAGTCTCTTTCTACATTGGACCAACTCTGATAGGAAGTACTATGACACCTTTGGAAGCTCTTTCTTCATCATTATAGGCTTTTATGGTTATCTTTTTCTTTGGGTCAATAAACTCCTCCGAAAATCCTAAGGATTTTACCAAGTTTAGGTTACAAATATTCAAGGTGGCTCCCCCATCAATGATGACTCTTTTCACTCTATGCTTGTATATTATGACCTCTATATATAAGGGAAAATTTTGCGGGTGGTTTAGAGACATATCATCTTATTCTAAAAAGGATAGATGATGGGGTGTAACAAGATGTCCTACCATGTTTTGAAATTTATCCGCACCTAAATTTAGAGGCACATTAGTCTCGACTAAGGATTTTTCTATAATCTCCTTATAAGTTGGTGAAAGCTTGAGTAATTCTATAATAGAGATCTAAGCAGGGGTTCTTTGTAATTGGTCTACCAAATTATATTATTTCAAAGATAAAGATGAAGTTTGATTTGGTAGGACAATCCTTGGGGCACTTCCTAGTAAAGTAATCGTTGATGCTTGCCCCCTAGTTACAACATTAGATGTTTCTTCCCTTGGCTTCTCTTTTACCATTATCACATTTATGGTGTTTTCATCACCACTTAGATTATTAATGGTGTTATCATAGGTATGAGAAAATTTAACCTTCTCATTTCCCCTTTTTTTGTTAGGGTTGGTGTTTGATGATTCCCCTTTTTCATTATTTAAGAAAGGGTTTTTAAAAGCCATATGGTCTTCATTATTTTGAGGCCCTTGAACCTTTATTGTTCCATCATCAATTAGGTCTTGGACAAGATGTTTCAATTTCATACATTCATTCATTTTATGTCCCTTGTTATGATAGTATTCACAATGATGAGAATCATTCCACCAATTATGGTTGACTTGGGATTCATATGGCCTCGATTCGGGTAAGAAAATGATTTTGTTAGCTACCAAGTCCTTAATGCATTTTCCAATGGTTCACCTAAAAAGGTGAATTTTCTCTTTTGATATGTGGAAAAGAAGGGTTTAGGTTTAGTGACATTAGAGTTATTAAAGGTATTTTTGTTGTTAGCATTGTTGTTGTTGTTGTTGGGATTGTTATTATTGAAAGAGGCTTTGTTTGTTTGATTTACATTATATGTTGAATTTTTCCCACTTGATAAATTGAAGGGGGTAGCTTTTAAGTTGTGTGCTTCCACAACTCCATCATTCACAAGATTTTTATTATTGTTCTTCAACCATACTCTAGGTTTATCATTGTGATTGTTGGCTCCTTTATTATTGTTATAATTAGACGAATTGTGATTGTTATTAGTGTTGGTATAGGATTTATTATCTTTGAATAATTTGATTTCTCCCCTCTTAACCAACACATCTTTAATTTTGATCTCATTCTCAATAAGTTTTTCAAAGGTAGGGGGACATCGAAGTTGGAGCCTATAGTTCATCTCCACATTTAAGTTATTCATAAATATTTCCATTTTCTCCTTCTCGGTTATGCTTCATGGATATCTTGTGAAAATTGTTCTCCATCTTTGAAGAAACCCTAAGAAAGATTCACCATCTTATTGTTTAGTGTCACATAGGTTGAGCATGGTAATTTCATGTTTGATGTTGTAAGAATAATGGGTTACGAATTTGGAGGCTAATTCCTCAAATGTCTTTATCCCTTGTGGAAGTTTTGAGAACCATTCCATGGCTTGGCCTCCTAAACTTCTTGGAAAAAGTCTCATTAGGTAAGTTGTATCATGCATAAATTTGATACTTCAAGTGCAAAACTCTCTAAGGTGATCTTGTGGGTCTGATTTACCTGTGTATTTATCATACTTAGGAAAGACCACATTTATTGGAAAAGGTTCCATAACCAAGCCTTTATCAAAAGGAAATGGGCAAGAGGCCTCGATAGAAAATGGCTTAGGTTCAGCTGCCTTTTTCATTAGGTCAATTTGTGCTTAGAACATTTTCAATTTTTTACTCATCACACCCATCGAATTATCATCTTCCTTGTCTTTCTTAAGTTGATCAATGTAATAATCATGTGGAAGTTTCACCCTTGCTTTGGATAAGTTTAGGAAATAATTTTCCCTATCTCTTTCTATTAATTTGTCCATGACTTCAAGAAATTCAATGTATTGAGCCACCCTATTAGCTTTATCTTCAAGTGTTTCTCTAGGCCATTGATTGGCATTATTAATATTATCATTGTTTCCTCCATGGAGATAATCGTGAAATGTGGAGTTCCTATCCATTGGATCAATTCTCTTTTCAAAAATATTTGGGAGACTATCCCCTTGGTTGTGATTTATGAAAGAGCTTTGAGATTCAAATTTGGGGACCTCTTTTGCAATGCAAGTGTCATCTTCTTGTAAAGATAATTTGATTTTATGAGAGCATGTAGAAATCGGCATTCAACAAGGTTTGATTTCAAATTGTTTCCCACAAACTTGGTAATTATTTATTTTTATGAAGAGATTAAAATAAAAGATGAATTTTCAAATGGATATCTCTTCCTTGTTGTATGTATTTTTCAAAAAAAGCAATCACAAATACACTTGTTCTTTTTATCCCTCTTCACAAAAAGTGTTTTTGAATTTGTAAGGACATTATCACGGGTTTTTGCACAAAAAGACACTTCAAGAAATCTACCTAGTTCACAATTTGGTTCATAAACATGGCTCTGTAAGGTAGGATTTGCTATTTTAACAAGGTATTTAACCAAGATTCTGTTCAAAATGGACATTGAACTTTCATCCTCCAAAATTAGGAGGCTTCCCACCACCGGTATGTCTAAGTTTTGTGCAATCTTGTAGGACTACTCGAGGAATTTTGAAATCTTAATATCCTTTTGTCACACACCCCATTAAGGATGCACGCATTTTATTTTAGAGTGGGTTGGATTTTTAAAGCAAAAGAAAATGTATCCCACTTTGGGTTGTCCCTCTCACTGGCCTCATTAAGGCAAATCTCAGAAGGCGAGCCCACTATGGATCTAGCATGTTCATATTGAAAGCAATAAAGTGGAATGAACAGATAGGTTCTGGGAGTTTGATTCACCAAAAGGTGAAGAGCATATCCCTATCTATTTCTTGATTCCCGAACACTTTTAACAAGGTTCAATTTCCAAACCCACTAACTAATGGGAATCGAGTATTTCTACCTTTTTCCACAAACAAGGGGTTTCTTGAATTTAGTGTTTAATTTATTTCTTTATGCTATTTTAATTACTAGATGATAACAAAAATCACAAGGCCACAATTTAAACAAAAATTGACCAAGTTGAGGCTTACCTTCAATCAAAGCTAGCAAAGGCTAGGGGTATTTTTGATGAATCTTTCATTATTTATGCTCACCTAGTGGTGATCGTTGTGTGCTATAAATGTGTCATACTTCTATGGATCATTACATGCAAGGAAACTCAAGAATGAGCCCTCACAAATCGATCCATAGCTCCCTAGGCATGGAGTGCAAGGGCTTTTAAGAATGCTCTCAGCTAGAGCTATTTAGCCTATAACCTTGCTAGTAAACCATGCAATGGGAGATTCAATGAAGACAAGGGCAAGAATGCCAATATCCTCAAGAATCAAGAATGAAATGCAATGCAAGCTAGTTTAAGAATGGAAATGCAAGCTAAACTATGGAAATGAAAGATGCAAGTATTACAAAGCCTCCTAGTTAAACTAGATGAATTAATCTAAAGCATAAAGGAAATCTAAGCTAAGAATGCCATGAAAATGAAGCTACTATGCAAGAAATGAAATCTAACTATGAAGCAAGAAAGCCATGATGATGCAAGAATGAAGACAAAAAGATAGAGTGTTGATGAAGATCCAAGATGAATGCCAACAATGCTCCAAATCTTCAAACCCTAGATGCAAGAATATCTCCAAAAGCTCCAAGATGACCTAGAAAACCTGTAGCATAACAATAGCATAAAAATTTGTGTGTGCAAATGAGGAAGAGAGCTCTTCTTTTATAGGAGGTGAAAAATCAATGGACCATGGAGATTAAGAGGCAAAAGATTTAATCAAGGGTGGAGCTTGAAAGAGGAGCAATCCATGTGCACACATATCCTCCAATAGGAAAATAAGAGTTGACTTTTGTGTCCATATGAGACAAAAAGTGCTTTTTCCCTTTTTATAAAATAAGAATAATGCTTTATTTGTGCAACTTAGGATAAGAGGAAAAGTGGGGGCTTTTTATTTATTAAAAGGGGAGGGAATTCCTTTTAAATAAATAAAAAATTAGGATAAGATGGTTAGCCCATAGAAAATAATCGAATAAATGATAGAACTAGGATTTGATCAAGAATAAGCAATTGATGATTTAGCAAAAGGGGCTAATAGTCTAGGTGACTATTTTTAGGTGTATACAATCGTTCCTTCCCTCGCGCTTCTCCTCCAACAAGTTAGTCAACACAACCAAACAAAGTGAAGAAAAACAAGAACAAATTGGAATTTAAGCCTTATTTATCAAATTTGACATAAATCTATTAAGGCAAGTAAATCCAATTTAATGAGATGAATTTTAATTTGTAAACTTCTACAATTTTCAAATAATGCTCATATACCTCACTTTCCTATTGCGAATTTTCCAAAACCAGCTTGATATGCTCGATATTCTCCTTAATCTTTTTGGCCAAAGCCTTTCCCTCACTATTAAATCTAGTCTCTAGTTTTTTTATTTTTCTATGACCAGTCATCCTGCAGACATAGAGAAATCATTTTCCGTATGTTAGATTCTATAAATTTTCAATCTAATTAAATGTGCAGCAAAATCTATTAAATGCGCTATTAAAAATATTGAAAGTGTTGTTAAAAATAGTAAATGCACTATAGAAAAAGATTGAATGTGCAGGAACAGAATTTAAATGTGCTAAACAAATGACAAAAGGTGTTAAAAGAAAGCCTTGAACAAGTTGAAGGACATGTTGTGTGCACTAGAGAGTCAGCGCACATGCACTGTTTCAGGCCTTGTACGTGCTGGAGAATGTGTTGTATGCACTGGAGAAACTTGTAAAAGCACTGAAAAACCTACAAAATAGAGAGTAATAAAAGGATTTGCAAAACAAAAATTACTTCTCTGAATTTAGAAATTAGTGAGGCCTAAGTGCCCCACAGTGGGTGCCATTTTGTGTGCTAAGGAAAGCACCTTCATAGGGTTAGTATCATCAATAAATCAAAATAAGAATTAAATAGCCATAAAAAAAAATCTAACTAAGAAAATTTAAAGATGATTGAGCACTCTATGGCTCTCTAATTAGGGATGCTAATGATGAGCTCTCAGCAAGCTCTCACTAGTGATAGTCCTAATATGAGAAAAGTAAATGATAAGAAAGCTAAAACAAGTTAATTCCAAATGAAAATACTAATTAGCTCTAGATTTTCCTTTTCTAACTCAAATTTGCAAGAGGTTTGATGCTTTAAAATTTGTGGATGATCATTGCTTCAATTATGTCTTTCTTTTATATATTTTGGCAAGGGTAGGGGGTGTGGTTGATTTGATCATGATTTGATGAAGGTTAAGTCCATGGTTCCACCTTTGGAGACCATTTAAATATTTTTCCTCGAAGCTTGGGACAAGAGGACAAGATGCTCTCTCCTAATGGGTGATGGAGATTTGATTAAAGTATGATCCATTTGAGCTTGATCCTTTAATCCTATTGGTTGAGATATTTTCTCCTATTTGGTGGTTGAGGGAAAATAGGATTTTAATCAATTGAATTTAATTAATATCCTTAGCCATGTGTACCCCTTGAATGGGTTGATTTGATTTAAATGAACTATGTAATTAATTAGATTAATTACATAATTAATTGATTTAGCATGATTTATTTGATTTAAATTGAATTTATGGCTTTTGATTTTTAATTAAATTTGATTTATGGCTTGATTGCAATTTTTCTTTGATAAAAGCTTGATTTGATTTAATTGCTTTGATTTTTGCCTTAGTTGCTCACTTGATTGATCTTGTCCAATTTCAAGTGATTACACCTATTGAAACTAGAGTTGCATCATATGTAGTTTTGATTATAATTGGAAATGATCATTGAGTTTTGAAGCCCTTTACAACTAAGAATTATGAAATATATGTGGAACATATAGATCATGTCCAAGGCAAACCAAGGATAAAGGTGAAATGGTGTATAGGAATATATTAAAAGGCCATATGTCAAGAACATCATCTCTATCATATATCCTTAATATTCATGATGATTGAATTTTAAGGCCATGATAATACATGATATATGGTATTTTATGATTAATTAAGATGCATAATATAAATAATCTTTATTAACCCAACATAAATGAGCCAAATTTGTTGAACTTGAGTTATATGAGTTCAAGAGAGACAAATAGGAGCACTCTGGCATAAGAAATCCTAGTGAGTTTATAGTAGTGTATGAGCCTCTAACATTAATACATACTAGTAATTGATACTTGCATTATTTTATTCATTCTTCTATTACTAAAGAAATTGATCTACACACAACTTCACTCTCTTAAGAAGAAAAACCTTACTTCTAGGAAATGTGAAAAGAAAAGAAGATTCACACTATACACATTTTTTAAAATTTGTTATTTACATACAACTTCACTCTCATAAGAAGAAAAACCTTACTTCTAGGAAATTATAAAAGCAAGAATATTATCACTATATATTTTTTTTAACTTGTGAATGCAAGTAAATTGAACACAAAGAAAGATGATAACATAATGAAATGTATAGCCTTATAAGTTGTACAAATTGATTAGAATTAGGAACCATCTATAGGGAAATTATCCTCAATATTAAATTGAAAAATCAAAATGCAACTACTAGTTCCATTGGTGAAAAACATGTCATAAATTTTTATCAGACAATGAGTTAGATTTGTTATTTTATTGGTATATTATTACTTTATTTTTTCTACCTTAACTAGATTAATAATATAAATATTATACTATAAATTCCTATCATTGATCATTGGGACAGTTGACTATCAAATTTCCAAACTTTATACAAATATTATCTTCTATAGATCATAGTGTTCACATAAATGATAAGTTTTATCTTGTCAACTAGTATGCATAGTTAATGGTGCAGGAGCACACCTAGGCTTACCTCCATGCTTAGTTGTTTTTTCTTGTAATTGACTCTAGCCAAGTCAAGAAGAGTAGAGTAATTTGTTTTTAGACCTTAGAACATCATGGCAATGAGGGCTAGGTGAGTTAGTCATTAGGACTAAGGTCACACAAATAGCCAATGTTAGTAGTTTTTAATTCTTAAGTGTTAATAGTTTGGGATAGGGTGTTCAATGTGTCTTAGGCACATAAATGATGTTAATGAATGTCATAGAGATTCCATAAGGTCATTAAATGAGTTTGTTCCTTGGAATCTAGAGAGGATAGAGGTCTTAAGAGATAGGATCAAGGCATAGAGAAAGATGCCAAATGTCGCAAAAAAGTTGTCATGACAACATTTGCAATTATTGCAAATGTTGCATGCAACTCAGTTACTTTGGATCCCCTAAACTATAGGAAGTGGGAGATCGGCCAACAGGCCCTAGAATGGTGGAAATGGAATCTTATAAACTAGGCCTATTAGCCCTATTTGTACAAGGTTACAGTCAATCCTATAAACTAGGCCTATTAGCCCTATTTGCCCTATTTTATAGGAAGCCAGTGTACCAAGGTTGTCAAGCCCTAAAACCTACAGAATCTTTTAAAACTTTCAAATGGGTATCCAAATCTAGTTTTAGATTCTTAGGGTCTTTGGAAAAAAATTTCTATAATTGGCAAAAAGCCTCTATAAAAGGCTACAAGGATTAGGCCTATTCTAAGGTCTCTAAATGGTGAAACCTTGAACCCGGTAAGGATATGATACATGATCCTTCTAAAATGGATCAAATTGACAAATTTATGAAAGATTTCATAAATATGTACACCCTTGCAATGAAGATTGGAGTTTGTGAGAAGTTAGTACTTAGAGCTATCTAAGTGATGGTGAAGGATTGTACTATCTATAAGGTGTTAATCTTTCAAGGTTAAGCACAAAGGTTAAGAACTCTTAGAGAAGAGTTAGGATTGGACTTAGTTAATCATCTAAGCCAATTAGGATCTAGAGGAGACTAGGTTCCTAGAAGAGACAAGCTAGGTCTCTTGGGTGCAGTGCAAGCAAGCCTTGGAACACTCACATCATATTGGTATCAGAGGTTGAATTGATCAAGCTTGTGGTGGATGTTGCATCCTACTAAATCAGTGGGAGATAATACACCAAGTGGATTAGTGGAAGAAAAATCCATGGTGACTAACATTGAGTTAGCCAAGAAGGTTGAGGAACAAGAAGAAGATAACAAGTTGCTAAGGGAAAGACTATCTCAAATGGAGTAGCTCTTGGGTGAAGTCCAAGACAAAGCAGATAAGGTCAAAGAGAAAATTGACCAAAAGCAATAAAAAGAAGCAAGGGAGAAGGAATTAGACTTGAAGGAGGAAGCTCCAACACTTGACCCTATTCTTCCTAAAGAGCCATTCTTAAAAGCACTAAAGGCATTGAGTGGCAAAGCTTTGGAAGGTGTGCCACTATTTAGTGGACAAATGGATCCAGATTTAGTTGTGGATTGAATAGACAGCATTGAGAACCATTTTTAGTGTGATGGTATCTTAGAGGCACAAAAATTTATGGTGGACAAGTCTAGACTAAGAGTTTTAGCTCTTACTTAGTGGAAGTTTGTGCAAATTGAGAGAGAAAAGGGTGAAAAAAGTCCTATAGTGACATGGAAGGGCATGGTAAACAAAGTGAAGCAGACCTACCTTCCTAATGACTATTAAGTTCAAATGCATAGAAGGAGACACAATCTAAGACAAAAAGATCTAGATGTCCAAGCCTACACCAAGGAGTTTCAAAAGCTATGTTTGAGATCAAAGGCAATTGAAGATGAAAGCAGTAAGCTTGCAAGGTACTTGAATGGCCTCAAATGGTCTATTCAAGAAGAGATGAGTCTATTGAACTTCAAAACCATTCACCAATGCTATCAAATGTCCTTGAAGATAGAAGAGAAAAGAAAGAGAAAGCAAGACCAAACCTCTAAAGGTAAAGGTAAAGGCAAAGATAGTAGAGGGCAAAGAGGTGGCTATGGTGGAAGAAGTTCTAAATCAAGGACTCAAGGAGACTTAAAATTTAGTGAGTAGCAAGAAGGAAGCTCAAGTAGAGGTGGTAGAGGAAGGAGTTCTAACTCTAGCTCTAGAGGAAGGAATGGTGGACAAGGAGGAAGAGGTAACTACTTTGCCAATATGAAGTGCTGCCATTGCAATCAAAGGGGGCACCTTGCCTATAGATGTCCAGAGAAGAGTAGTTCTTCAAAAGGAGGTGACAAGAGAGATAACCTAGTTCAAGATGAGTCTAATTCAATAGAGAAGCATGTTCAAGTACCATTGAACTCAGAGGAAGGAGAAAATCTTATGATGAGGAGAACTTTGATCAAGGAACCGGTGAAGGAAGAGCTAAGCCAAAGGAGATCTTTATTTAGGATAAAGTGTAATATTATGGGGAAAGTATGTAGGGTCATCATTGATTTAGGCTCTACTGACAATATTGTTTCAGAGGAAGCAGTCAGCAAGCTAAAGTTGACAAGGATACCCCACACCAATCCTTGCAAGGTCACTTCTCTCAATAAAGGCCAACATGTGTTAGTGAATGAACAAGCATGGGTGGAGCTCTCCATTGGAAGGTATAAATACAAAGTTTTATGTGATGTGTTACCTATGGATGCATGTCATTTTCTCCTAGGTAGACCATGGCAATTTGACCACTGAGCCATACATGATGGAGGAAAAAATTCTTATTCTTTTAAGAAGGACAATGTAACCTTCAAAATACAGTCACTATTGGAAGATGCTGAGGTAAAGACAGGAGGTCCAAATGTACTTATGGTGGGTGAAAAGGAGTTTTTACAAGCCATGGAAGAGATTGAAGGAGTTGGCTATGCATTGGTGTTAAGGCCAAGAGAAGGAGATGAAGGCAAGGTGACTAAGAAGACAAAGTTACCAAAGGAGATTCAAGGCATGTTGTAGACTTACCAAGGTATTGTAAGTGATGGAAAACCATCAGCCTTACCCCCTAAAAGAGCCATAAGTCATAGGATAAACCTTATTCTAGGAGCTACCCTTCCTAATAAAGAAGCCTACAAGATGACCCCTCAACAAAATGAGGAAATAGAAAGACAAATACAAGAACTTTTAAACCAAGGCCTAATTGGAAAGAGAATTAGTCCATGTTTCATACCCATTGTACTTGCACCTAAGAAAGGAGGAACTTGGAGGCTTTGTACTAATTCAAGGGCTATCAATATGATAACCATAAGGTATAGGTTCCCTATCCCTAGGATTGAAGACCTAATGGATTGTCTAGGTGAAGCCAAGTACTATAACAAGATAGACTTGAAGAGTGGCTATCACCAAATAAGAATACATGAAGGAGATGAGTGGAAAACATCCTTCAATACCAATGAATGGTGGTATGAATGGCTTATCATGCCATTTGGATTATCAAATTCCCCCTCCACATTCATGAGGCTCATGAAGTTCTCAAAGACTACATAGGCCAATTTTTAGTTGTATATCTAGATGATATACTGATTTATAGCAAGACAAGGAGTGAGCACCTAGAGCATCTTGATATTTTTTTCAGGAAGCTACATGATGAGAATTTGATGATCAACTTGGAGAAGTGTGAGTTCATCAAAAAAGAGCTAGTGTAACTTTGATTTGTCCAATCACATGGAAATCTAAAAATGGACAAAATTGAAGTGGAGGCTATCATGAATTGGCCTACTCCAAGGACAGCAACAAAGGTAAGGATTTTTCATGGCCTTGCACAATATTATAGAAAATTCATAAGGAAATTTAGTGCAATTTGTGCTCCTATGTTAGACATAGTCAAGGGAGGAATGAAAACCAAGTTTATATGGAATGAGCATGCTAACAAAATCTTTGAGTTACTGAAGGAGAAGATAGCTACCCAGCCTTTTTTAGTGTTGCTAGGCTTTGAGAAGCTTTTCACCATTGACTGTGACGCTAAAAATGTGGCAATTGGGGCTATTCTAAGCCAAGAAGGTAGACCAGTGGATTTCCATTCAGAAAAGTTAAGTGAAGCCAAGATGAAATACTCTTCATATGACCTTGAGATGTATGCATTGGTCCAAGCTCTAAGGAAGTGGAGGCACTACTTGCTTCCCAAGGAGTTCATTGTGTATTCAGATAATCAAACACTTAGTTTCCTAAATTCATAAGAGAAGTTGAGTTACAAGAACATGAAGTGGGTTGAGTACCTACAAGCGTACACCTTCAATATCAAGCACAAGAAAGGTGTCCTCAATAAAGTGGCAGATACATTGTCTAGAAGGGCTCTCACAATTCAGGAGATTCAGTTGAAGAGCATGGGAATAGATCATTTCAAGGATCTATATGTTGAAGATGAAGATTTTGTGGACATTTATAAGGTATGTGTTGAATACAAGAATCATTTTCATGGTAGATATGCTGAGTATACTTTGCAAAGTGATCTCTTGTTTAAAGAGAATCAATTATGTGTTCCTAGAGGCTCTATTAGAGAGAATTTAATTCAAGAAAAGCATAATGGTGCTTTGAGTGGTCACTTTGGGATCACTAAGACCCAAGAAATTTTTCAAAGGTTCTACTATTGGCCAAGGATGAATCTTGATGTTAGGAGGTATGTGGAAAGTTGTGTGGTATGTCAAAAGGCTAAGGGCACTTCTTCAAATGTAGGCCTTTATCAATCACTACCTATTCCTACTAGGCCATGGGAATGCTTGAGTATGGATTTTGTAATGGGTTACCCAAGAAAAGACAAGGCATGGATAGTGTTTATGTGGTTGTGGATAGATTCAACAAGATGTATCACTTTGTGCCATGTAAGACAACTAATGATGCTAGTCAAATAGCCTCTCTTTTCTTCAAGGAAATTGTAAGAATCCATGGGTTACCTATCAGCATTATGTCAGACAAAGACACTAAGTTCATGAGTCATTTTTGGAAGACTCTTTGGCAAGGGTTAGGCACTAACTTGTCCTTTGGATCAGCCTACCATCCCCAACTGATGGTCAAACTGAGGTTGTAAATAGAAGCCTTGGAAATCTACTGAGGTGCTTGACCAAGGATTATGGTCAACAATGGGATTAGTTGATTGGGAAAGATGAATATGCCTACAATGATACTATAAATAGATCCACAGGGAAGAGTCCCATTGAAATAGTCTATGGACTACATCCTAGAGGATTTTATGAGTTGAGAGATTTGAAGGATGGAGTGAAGGGAAGTGGATATGCTGATGATTTATCATATGCTATGCAGGAGATACGTGATATAGTGAGGAAGACCTTGATAGAGAACACCATGAAACATAAAGCCAAGGTGGATGAAAGTAGAAGGATACTTCAATTCCATGTGGGTGAATTGGTTATGGTGCATCTTAAAAAATCAAGACTTCAAAAGGGAGTCCCTCACAAGTTTCAAATGAGGAGGATAGGTCCATGTCCTATCTTGGCTAAGTATGGTGATAATGCATTCAAAGTTGAGTTGCTGGTAGATAGTGGACTGTCTCCTATCTTTAACATTGCAGACTTAGTCCATTACAAAGGACCACAGAAATACATGGATAAAAGTCTTCATGAAGTGATCAGAGATGTGGAAGATCTCCAATTACCTACTGCTATAGTCCAGGAGCTGACAATGTGTTGGACACAAGGGTCTATAAAAAGACTAGGACCAAAGATTATAAAGAACATCTCATAAAAAGGCATGGGAAAATGGATGCTGATGCAGTATGGATAAAGGAGTCAAAGTTCAAGAAGATGGGAATTGATCCAAACATCATCAATCCAAGGGTGGATTGAACCTTTTGTTTTGGGGAGGATGGTGCAGGAGCACACCTAGGCTAACCTCCATGCTTAGTTGTTTTGGCTTGTACTTGACTCTATCCAAGTCAAGAAGAGTAGATTAGTTTTTTTTTAGACATTAGAAGGTCATGGAAATGTGGGCTAGGTGAGTTAGTCATTAGGACTAAGGTCACACAAATAGCCAATGTTAGTAGTTTTTAATTCTTAAGTGTTAATAGTTTGGGATAGAGTCTTCAATGTGTCTTAGGCACATAAATGATGTTAATGAATTTCATAGAGATGCCATAAGGTCATTAAATGAGTTGGTTCCTTAGAATCTAGAGAGGATAGAGGTCCTAAGAAATAGGATCAAGGCATAGAGAAAGATGCCAAATGTCACAAAGAAGTTGTCATGACAACATTTGCAATTATTACAAATGTTGCATGCAACTCAGTTACTTTGGATCCCCTAAACTATAGGAAGTGGGAGATCGGCCAATGGGTCCTAGAATGGTGGAAATGGAATCTTATGTGGAGTAAGGCTTGAATCTTGAGGATAGTGAGGCATTGTACTAGTTTTGAATTTGTTAATAGAGCTCTGCAACAATTTTTCCAGGAATATTCCAAGCTTTCCAAGCTTTTGTGTTGACAGTCATGTGAAATGGATTGAAACTGCTTAGTTAGTGATTGCATAGTGTTCTTTGATTAGTTTTAAGACTTTTTCATTTAGGAATCCAGTTTATTTGAGAAGTTCTATTGTGTCGGTTAAATTTTTTTTGTTCTAGAGTTCCCACTGGTCCTATTTTGACCAGTTGGTACTTTCATGGCTCCCCCATGAAATCTAACCATGGGAAACACCTAAGGATATATGGAAATTCTAGGGGAGTCATTAGTGTACATATTTTTAGGATTAGGAGTTATGAAAGTTTGGAGAGCTATTTTTATTGCTAGGCCCTAGGCGAGTAGACAGAGCCCGGTTAGAGGTCTAGGTTATGAAGAAGAGAAGATTTCTTGCAGGGTAGAAGGGTACTATACAGCACAGGTATACTTTCAAGAAGTATATCATCATATCTTAACATACTATGAGGATTGAGCCTATGCCAATCCATTAGACCAAGTTTTGAGCAAGATTTCTACAAGGTTACAGTCAGTCCTAAAAATTAGGCCTATTAGCCCTATTTTCCCTATTTTATAGGAAGCAAGTGTACGGAGGTTGTCAGGCCCTAAAACCTGCATAATCTTTTAAAACTTTCAAATGGGTATCCAAATTTGGTTTTAGATTCTTAGGGTCTTTGGAAACATTTTTCTAGAATTGGCAAAAAGCCTCTACAAAAGGCTATAAGGATTAGGCCTATTCTAAGGTCTCTAAATGGTGAAACCTTGAACCCGGTAAGGATATGATTCAAGATCCTTCTAACATAGATCAAATTGAAAAATTTATGAAATATTTCATAAGGATGGACACCCCTACAATGAAGATTGGAGTTTGTGAGAAGTTAGCACTTAGAGCTTTCTAAGTGAAGGTGAGGGATTGTACTATCTATAAGGTGTTAGCCTTTCAAGGTTAAGCACAAAGGTTAATAACTCTTAAAGAAGAGTTAGGATTGGACTTATTTAATCATCTAAGCCAATTAGGATCTAGAGGAGACCAGGTTCCTAGAAGAGACAAGCTAGGTCTCTTGGGTGCAGTGCAAGCAAGCCTTGGAACACTCACATCAATTAATTTTTTAAATATTAATTTTAAAATGTATATATAAATTATTATACTTGTCCCCCACTATCCTTAGAATCCAAAATAAATTGTTATCCAAAACCTTAGGAAAACACTAATAAATATAGCCATTAAACCATAGTTTAATCAATGACAAGAGTTTAAGGGTATATCCATAGAGATGGGGGACCAAAAAGGTGCCACATTCATTTTTTACCCCCCAACAAGTATAGTGTGTACACACTAAAGCACGTATGTGCTATGTAAAACATTACATAGTGTGTGTGCACTATAGCACACATGCACTATGTAAAACATTATATAAATGTCATAGAGCAAAAAAATGGCCCATTTCTTCCCCACAAACCCACATCTCTAGCAAAGAAACTATTTTCAAAGCACATATGAAAATGTTTTGTTTGTTTTCTTCATCAAATTGGATAAATAATGGCTTCACAACATTGTCAAGGTCAAAATGGAAGAAGAAGTAAGTGATTTTATAGCCTGTGCCTCTTATTTGTATTGAAATTGATGTTTGATTTCAGTTTTCAATCAAAAAAATTTATCAAATTTTTTTTCTTAAATTTTAAGTTTAATTAGGCTTTTAAAATAAATTTTGTTTTAATTGACAGGAAACAATGATCTCCTTGAAGAAAACCCTCAACCAAACCCTCCATCTTCTCCTCATGAAGATATTAATTAAGAAAATAACCAAGAAAATGAACTCCTGGAACACACGAAAATTTGTTAAACCAAATAGATAGAAGGAAAATAGAATTAGAGTCTTTAATTAGGAGGTAAAGAGATTCTATTGATACAAATCCTGAAAGGGAAAGACTTTCAAAATCATTAGAATTAATCTTGACCCACATAGGATCAGTTAGTGGGCAACTTAATTTTGGAATGACAAAAGAGAAGAGAAAAAATGATATTATGAAGATAAATTGTCATATGAGGACATAAAAAAGAAACAAATCACAAAAGATGACATTTGAAAACTCTTTAAAAAGCCAGAGGAATTGATACTCTTAGAACTACAATAAAGAGGTTCCCAATTCATTGGTACTTGAATGAAGAAATAAAAAATAGATTTTGGGATAGATGGTGGATGGTCTTTGATTCCCCTCCATGTAACAATCATGAGGTTCCTATATATTTCTTGAGGAAACTCTATTGTGATTTTGTCCTCAAGAAGGTGCCAAATTATTTTGACTTTCTAGAATCTCAGGGTAGAGGCGGGGTGTCATCATTTGATAGAGAGGGGTCACTCATTGGGATGCATGTGGACTTAAATCTAAATTTTTTCTTTCTCCTATATAGATCTGATGACCATTGGAGGCCGAATTGGAGAATATGTATTTTGTAAAGGCTATGTAGAAGTCCACTGATGTTTTGTGATTTAATTCTTTTGTAAAGTTGAATTGCGGCTGAGTAACATATAATTAGGGTATGGGTAGTTGTTTAGGAAGGGTGAGGGAGGATAATCAGATAATAGTGATCAAAATATTTGATATTATAACAATGGAGCTAGTGGCCAAGTGTTTTTGGCTTAGGAGACAAGGAGATTTCTTGGTGGGTTGCAAGCACCAGTTTGGATCTGCCTTGGAGTTTCTACCAGTTCCTATGGTTGTGCAGATTTGGGCTAGCTAGGTGATTGTTGGATTAGGCACTATGATATCTTTATTGTATTTGCTGATGTAATTGGTCATAACTGAGAATACCTTACAGCTCGACGTGTTGCATATAATACTCGATAATTGATGAATGATATTTGAATTATGTAAATATATCTTGTTATTTTTGTGTATTTTTGTTTTGTTCATCTTAGCTGCAAGGTTTGGAGTGTCCATTCTTGGATCCTCCATCCTTGACTGCATCAAGTGGTATCAGAGCCAAGTTGTGTTTCTTTCAAACATTCCAAGTTGCAGATCTATATTCCTAGACTTTTCAAACCTTGTCTAGTTGTTACTTTGACGTAGTAGGTTGTGATCAGACTTGCAAAAAATTTGGAGGTTGTCACAAGGTGGTCAAGTTTGGGGTTTTTTGTAGAGGTTTTTTGAAGATCTTGGAAGATTCTTTCGAAAAGATTGGACCCTAGGGAAATTATAGATCTCTGTGATGCGATGGAAACAAAGATAACATAGAATATTAGATGGGATGTTAGATCTGAAATGGCTATGATGAATAATGAGATGGTCTCTGAGATCATGAGTGCTATAGTTAGTATACCAAGGAACCTTGGAACCGAGGATGGTTATGAAGAATCTTCTAAATATTTTGAGGCTACAAGATGGAGTGGAGAAGAATGAGCCGATCAAATAGAAATTAAAGTTCTATGGAAGATAGTGTTGATTAGTTGGAGAGATCTATGGCTTGGTTGAGTACAAGTCATCGAATGGAAATTTATAACTTCTTAGGAACATTAAAACCTGAGGAACTATTTTATTGGATCAATGAGTTAGAAGACTAATTTGAGCTAGAAGATATTGGAGATCCTCTTAGAGTGAGGTTGGCATAGAAAAAATTGAAGGGACATGTTTTTTTGTGGTGGAAAGAACTACAAAGATCTAGAGAAGAAGAAGGGGAGATGAAGATCAATCAGTGGAGGTTGATGGTGGAAAAATCAAAGGATAAGTTCATTCCTACCAACTATGAACTTGAGTTATTCAAGAAATCGCAGAACCTAAAATAGAAGGAGATGACTATGAAAGACTATACCGATGAGTTTTAAAAGTTGACTATTCGGTCTAGACACACAAATTTCAAAAGAAAAGGTGACTAGGTATGTTAATGGTTTAAGATTCAATATCCAAGATGAGATCAGTATTTTAAAGATCGATTCAGTTGAGGATGCTTACCAGTATGCCCTAAAGGAAAAAGACAAGATAAAGAGAAGACACCAAGGTAACTCACAAGGGAAGGAGAAGAAAGAGTAGTCCGTAAGGGATAAAATGATAGTTGGGGATGAACTAAAACCTGTTGAACTGAGTAGAAGAACAGGTCGACGTGGATTCAAAGGAATTTATTATAATTGTGGAGGAAACAGGTCTTTTGAGTGTACACATGAAGATAGAAAGTTTGATAGTAGAATGAATTTTGTGATGAATGAGGAACTACCAAATGATCCCAAGAAGGAAGAGCACTTGCTGGTTTGGAGAACATTTTTTAGTAAGAAGATGGTGAAGGAACCTTTTTAGAGAAATAAATTGTTCAGGACTTGATATAAGTCTCTCGATAAGATTTGTACTGTGATTGTGGATAGTGGTAGTATTGATAACCTTTTTGTTGAGGAGATGGTACAAAAACTTGGGTTGAAGAGAGTGATCCATCCTTGTCCTTATAAGATTAGTTGGGTACAAGATGAACATGCTTTAGATTTAAAGGAATAATGTGTTGTTTATTTTCAAATTGGGTAGTGTAAAGATAAAGTGTTATGTGATATTATGGACATGAGTTCTTGTCACATGTTTCTTGGTAGACCTTGGTAGTATGATTGTAAGGCTATACATGATTGTGTCAAGAATGTATTCACTGTTGAGAAGTGTGGCAGAAAGTTTTCCCTAATTCCTTTGCAAAATATAGAACTCGATGGACTAAACCTGAGCTTTGGTAGAAGGACTAAGTTGAAGGATTCTGAAAGGGTTAGAGACCAACAAGGAGGATGGACCTATAGCTTTTCGAGGAAGGATTTAAGAAGGCAAAGAAAATAAAAGTAGATCTAAGGAAAGAGTCTGTCATTTGAGGACTCGAAAGACATGTATATCAAGAATTAGTTTGTGATCTATGTGTTGAATCCCAAAAGATGTTTATTGAGCTACTGAGAATATATGTTTGTACCTGAGGTGCCTAATGCAGGAGCATCCTAGGGTAGTAGGAAATCCTATATCACCAAAAATATGTTAGAGCTTAGTTTGTGATTTTGGTAGATGTCTGTTGTCATATTTTTACACATTTTGGAAACCTAATTACTAGATGAGCTCTGTACCCTAGTTTGCATTATTATGTGATCTGGATTAAGATTTGTGTTCATTTCCATTGCAAAGTACATGAAAAGAAAGGAAGTATTATTGCATCTAAGATTACATGTCATATCCTAATATGTTATATAGAAAGAAGAAAAGAACTGAAAGGAACATCTATCTAAGCTCACACATGCCATGAGCATAGAAAATGCAAGAATTGCATAAATGAGTGCAAGTATACATAAATTAATGGAGCTAGATGCAGGGGTACCAGACATTGCCTGGTAATGAGAGTTGATCTTTTGTGTTCCTAGTATGCTCCTGTGATCCTGAACCTGTAGAGAAAGAGGAAAATAGAGGGGTTAGATCCAAGGGATCTAAAAAATGCCTGGTATCACACAACATCTATGAGCATGCATACGTGCACTCATTCATACACCTCTGGCATGGGTTGTGCTCAAGGCATGTGCATCAAGGAGCCTCTGGAAATGAATAAATGCCATTATTTTTACTAATGTGTTTGTTCCATGTGTAGATGAAGCATTTAGTGTAACATTCAGTGGATAGTACAGTATCAGTGGGACACTAAAGAACCATAAAGCCAAATCAAATGGAGCATGATCAAAACAAGGCACTGGTAGTTTTAGGGGATCTACTTCATTAGCATGGTAAGAAACAAGGTACACAAATCCATATCAATAGAAAATGACATTATAGCATATATGTGCTTCAAAGTATGCATTCAATACAATGATGCTATGGCATGAATTTGTTAAATCTACATTATGAGCCAATAGCAAAGAGACTCAACATGTCATATCCCATGATAAACATTTGATACATAGCAGTACACTATATCAAGCACAGAGGGCCTATTTCATACAGAAGGAATATAATCTACATAGTGGTATGATGCTATTACAAAGATGTATTCAGGATATTGGTGCAGTGATTTGGCTCACCGATTTGTCCCATCAACACAGAGATGCAAATGCAATTCATGATATGAGATAGCATTATTCAAACAATACCAGTGCTTGCAAAGAATCAATGCTACATGAACCCCCTAGCCTTGTTTAGTATGGGCTATGATCAATCCAAACACTAACATAAATCTAACAGTGAGGAATGAATGCCCTAATGCTGAGCATGTAGTCTCAGGCCCGTGAATCACCTGCAATAGTAAATTCAAACAGTGCCAATACATAGTATACTCTCGAGCTGTTGAGACACAATTCAAGCATTTACAATGGTGCTATAGCAAACTCAACAGTCATGCCCTCGAAGTCCTTAGGGGCCGAACACACTACAAATGTATAAACAAGTGCCCTTGGAATATAACATGCATCAGCAAATGGAAAAGCCCACAAGAATGTAAAGACTATGTGGAGATGGCAATGTCAGGTCCTCAATATCAATATAGAGAATACAAACAAGGTGCTCGTGCATGAACAGAAAATTCATATTCTTAAGGCCCTGGTTTCAAAAGAATCAGCATGGGAAGAAACATAATGCATAACTTGATGCCCTAGTTCTAGACAGAGGCAAATTGAATACAATATATCAATGAAACAGTACTAGTATATGCATCAAAACAACCATGCCCTAATACAAATTGCAGAGATCATATATACATTGTCATGCCCTAGTTTCCATCACGGGGCTATGGTCAATAGTGCAATAATACATTGAATAAACAGTGAAACCTCAATGCATGATATAGAGACAACAGGCTCGGTCCCTCATCAAATAGCAATTTTAACATGCCATAGTGATCTAATGCCTTTCAAGATTATACAGAGCAAGAAAAGAAGGAAATCGACACCTACCTCATCATGTTGCCTTTTTGAGGGTTGTTGTTTCCAATCAACTCAGAGATCCAGTTCAGAGTCTGCAATGAAAATGGCAACTTTCCATTTGGTGAGGGTTTAGGAGTCCTTTTCCACAGCCGAGAGTTACAAAATATCAATGTTGTGATTCACATCTTTTCTTCTCCCCTTTTGTTAGGGTTGAGTTTACATTAAATTTTATTTTAAATGCTATCTTTCAAAGTTAGTGTGTTTTAATCTTTATTTGAAGGTCCTAGGTTGAGGATATTTTTGTAAGAGGGGCCTAGTTTTAATTAAAGAAGGCTATTAATTTGTTCCTCCCCCTTTTCCATATTGGGTTGAGGCTATTATAGCTTTATTTTACATACTAGGTGTCTTTTAGGTAATGTGGATTTGGTCAAAATGTAAATATTTTGGATATTCTCCTCATTTTTTGAGTTGAGATTATCTTAAAATATATTTAGGATCCACTTGTGTTTGGCATAGTAGGGGAATATTTTAATTGTAAAAGTCATTGCCAGGTCTTATTGTAGATATTGACAAGTGGCATTTTATGAGCCCTTGTCAGATATCATTTACAAAGCATGACTTAGTGGGTAATGGTCTTCCTTTTGACTACTATTTTTAGGGACCCCACTTTTTCCATCCCCCTAGATTCTCGGGAGTTGGGCATCCGAATTTCAGAGTGGCATGATCATGGTCCTAGTGGCAGAATTTTCCTATTCTTGGTGAGTAGTGGACTTCAATGCTAATTCTATAGATTTTCTACATATGCCTCTCACCTTTGGTGATTGAAGGCTAGTTCTTCTTTCCCTCATTCTCATGAGGTGAATGTTGTAGCTCTTGGAGAAGCAATCTAATACTTTGACTCCTTTTATTCCAGTTAATAGAAATTGCCTTTCTTTTTCTATAGCTTTGTGAGTTGATTTGATGGATTTCATGTCATATATTGTGATTGAAATTTGATCCTTTACTTGATATTTTGTTCATTTTGATGTTTACAAGCACTGGTTTTTCTTAAAGTTTCAATCTATGTGCATTTATATGTGTTTGAGTTGTGGAATCTATTTTCCCTTCTCATTTACAACCAGCACCTGATTATTTTCTAAGGGAAGAATCAGATTTGGGAAGAGTTGTGATGTTCAAGTTATATGCTGGATTACATTGTGAGTGTATTTTCAATTTGTGGATCTATCTAGTTTGGTGAATCACCTAAGTTTAAATTTTAGTTATTTCAATTTTATGCAATCTCTCTCCCTTTCCCTTCAAGTTCAATTTAGTTCAGGTGATACAAACGGGGAAGACGGCCCTCAATCTAGAGGTTTATTCTTAGTGAAGCAGTCCCACATCCTGAGAGTATTCCCATGTTTCACGGGATTGCTAGGTTTTATACTTAGCCATCACGGGTGCAATCCCTAGTGACAATAGTTTTTGGCATGCCTGATAGGACTTTGTTTCCTATCATTCACTAAGATTTTGGTGTGATCTCAGTTCAATTAGCCTTCAAGAGGTGGTTTGTTCCTAGCACCATGGCAACTCTAAGAAAGATCTACTGGTTTAAGCAGTTTAGGTGTTGATAAGTTTTAGAAATATCTTTTACCAGCTCATTTGATGAGAAATCATGTCAATGCCTAATGCATATTCTCCCTATCACCCCCCATATCATGAGAAACCTGCCTATGTTCCATCATTTATGCCATATCAAGCTGGCCAAGTAGTAGCATATAATCAAAATGGCCCACCAACAGCAAGTTACCAGCATGCACTACCATACCCTCCCACCTAGCATCAAGCACCCTAGAAACATTCCTATCAACTGCCCTATGAAGATCACCATTGCAATCCTTAGAATCAGCCCCATACCACTTCAGATTCAAGCTCCATATCCTCTTTGTTGGCAGTTTGTCAGGAGGAAATGAGCTCTATCATGAAAGATTATGTCAAGATGAGGTCTCAAAAGGAGGAGCTCTCAAGGCAGTATATGGAGATGGTGGCTCAAAAGGATGAGATCTCAAGGTAGCTACATAACTAGATAGCAGGTGCTGAACAGACCCTTGAAGAGAAGAACCAGCAAGGAAAGGCCTATGAAGAAAAGATTGAAGAATATCGAGAATTCATAAAGGCCATCTATCTTATAGCTACAAAAACTAAGGAGGATCTCTGAAAATAATTGGAATAGAATGAAGAGTTTTAGGATCATGAGCGGGTGAGATCTACCAAACAGATTATAGAAAGAGATAAGTTGATTGAGGATTTGTTGGCATGAATACAAAAAATCTCACCAAATCCACCAGAAGATAATAAGGATTGGATGTAGTCTTGGAGGCCCTCTTGGACTATGTATCTAGGTTTTGAAGTGCCAGATCTTTATAAAGGGGAGATCAAGAAGAAGAAGCCTTATGTTGCTGAAGAACTTGGAAGCTTTGCAGACTAGACAGGAGACTCACAAGGTTCAGATTCCTAGTTTCTTGCCTGGTAAGTCCACTAGCACTCCTATTGAAATTCCAAGCTTTAGGATTTCTCCTTTAGTTCAGAATCTTAGTCAATAGGACAGTGATCCCCATGCATGTTTAGAGCCTATTCATGACCCTATCTCAGATTTCCAGCCAATTCATCCTACTCCTATAGAGGAGACACCTATGAGTTTTGACTTCCTATATGATGGTGAGCCTATCCTACAGTAGATTAAGCCCTATGAGCTGATTCTTGAAGAGATCCCTATACCTCCCAGCATTTCAAAAAACTAGGAAGAAGATGAATTTTATCCTTTGGATGTACTTTTTCATGATGAAGTTGAGGAACAAGTAGATTTATCATGTAGTGATGGATTAGAGTAGCTAGATAGTGATCAAGAAGCAAATGAAGGTGAGACCCTAACTGATTTATTTGAAGAAATGCCTTCTTATATTGAGCAAGATGAAATAGTACAGGATGCACTAGTTGAGCCCACTAATTATGGAAAGAAAGATGATTTGGTTGTTGCTAGCGTAGGCCAGCAAGAAGATTTTGATTCTATGATAAATGCTTTCTAGTCAGCTTTTCTTTGTGTCCCTCATCTTCCTGAAATAAATGATAACATGTATGTTCCTAAGGAAGTCCTTTCATTTCAAGAAGCTAACATTGTTCCAGTGATAGAATCTGAGCCTGTTTGCAGTAAAGTGGTGGATGAGCCTAAAAGATTATGTTTCCTGGATTATGAGATGGGACCAGTAGTTGCTAAAGACCTAATGCAGTTTGATGGATTTGATGAGTTGTTGGATGTTCTAACTGATGAGGAGGATAATCCTCTAACTGTAGAAGAAGAAATTTTGTGGCAGAACATCATGGAGGGGCAGAGTTCCAATCAGCATGCTGAAGATGTTCATGAGATGCATACTAAGCAGTAGGAGAGGCCTAGTTTCATGCTCTCAAGGGGATGTCCTATCAAATACTTGGCACAGATGGGGTCAAGCAAGATATGCATACTCAAAGATTCAACGGAGGGTGATGTCAAGAGTTCACTCATTGGTGACCAGGAGCTTATTTAGACTCATCAGACTCCCTAGGAGAACAACACTTATGATCTAAGCAAGGTGAGTTGTCTGGACTACAAATTTCAAGAGTTGATATGCCAGATAGTTCAGAATGTCTTCGTATTTCATATCCTTCTCTTTGTCAGCATCAAAAGTGAAAAGTATAACATTTTGAGGAGAATGGGAAGCTATTTTAACAATCCAGTCAATGGATTTGTTTAACCAATTTGTTGAGACTGGTTAGAGTAGGGTAGGGTAGAAGCTTTTTTTCTTGTTTCCCCTAAGTGCCTAGCACAAGCTTGTTTCTAGTTCATTTTTCAGTTTGGTTTGATTAGAAATAAGCTTGAGAAATCCTCTCAGGCAGTCATCTTTAGTGTTTTGTTAGCAAGAAGGAGGTTGTTTTGGTTGGGAGCCAAGTTTAGTTCTATGGCTTAAGGACTATATTGCCCAATGGATCTATCAGGCAGCTGGTCAAGATGCTTAGCAGGAAAGCACTCCATAGAGGTTGCCAGAATGTTGTCAAATTTTTACATATTTTGCAAACCTAATTACTAGATGATCTATGTACCCTAGTTTGCATTATTATGTGATCTGGATTAAGATTTGTGTTCATTTCCATTGCAAAGTACATGAAAAGAAAGGAAGTATTACTGCATCTAAGATTACATGTCATATCCTGATATGTTGTACAGAAAGAAGAAAAGAACTAAAAGGAACATCTATCTGAGCTCACACATGCCTTGAGCATAGAAAATTCAAGAATTGCATAAATGAGTGCAAGTATACATAAATTAATGGAGCTAGATGCAAGGGTACCATACATTTCCTGGTAATGAGAGTTGATCTTCTATGTTCCTGGTATGCTCCTGTGATCCTAAACCTATAGAGAAAGAGGAAAATAGAGGGGTTAGATCCAAGGGATCTAAGCAATGCCTGGTATCACACAACATCTATGAGCATGCATACGTCCACTCATTCATACACCTCTTGCATGGGTTGTGCTCAGGGCATGTGCATCAAGGAGCCTCTGGAAATACAAATGGGGAAGCAAATGGGGAAGCTGGTCCTCAATCCAGAGGTTTATTCTTAGTGAAGTAGTCCCACATCTTGAGAGTATTCCCATGTTTCATGAGATTGATATGTTTTATACTTAGCCATCACAAGTGCAATCCCTAGTGACAACAATGTCTCAGTGGGAGACTTGAGGTTCTCGGTCACTTCGGAGTTGGTTCTCAGTTGGAATTATATTTAGCTTCACCGATGGGGATCAGTGGCTATGCATGTGTTTCTTTTCTAGTTGGGCTCACTAGATGAGTTTGGTGTTCAGTTATTGCTCAATGGTGTTCTTCACCAAATGGTTCTCAGTGTTCTTTCACCGATCGGTACTGATTTCTTGGTGTTCTAGCCTAGTGACTAGTTTTTTTGGATAAATCAGGTTGTCTAACTTGCGCAATTAATTTGGGTCATGATCTTAATGTTGGGGTCTCTCATTGGGATGTGTGTGGACCTAAATCTATAGTGTTACTTTCTCCTATGTATATTTGATGACTGTTGGAGGCTGACTTGGAGAAAATGTATTTTTTAAAGGCTATGTAGAAGCTGAGTGATGTTTTGTGATTTAATTTTTTTGTAAATTTGACTTGTGGCTGATTAGTATATAAGTAGGGTGTGGGTATTTGTTTAGGAGGGGTGAGGAAGAGGGGATAATCAAATATTAGTGATCAAAAGATTTGATATTGTAATAGCAGAGCTAGTGGCTAAGTGTTTTTGGCTTAGGAGACAAGGAGATTCTTGGTGGCTTGCGAGTAGTACAAGTTTGGATCTTTCTTGGATTTTCTACCAGTTCATGTGGTTGTGCAGATCTAGGTTATCTAGGTGATTGTTGGATCTTGTGAGATCTTTATTGTATTTCCTGATGTAATTATTCATAACTGAGAAGGCCTTATAGCTCAGCATGTTGCATATAATGCTCGGTAATTGCTAAATGAAAGTTGAATTATGTTTATATCTTGTTGTTTCTGTGTATTTCTATTGTGTTGATGTTGGTTTCAAGGTTTGGAATGTCCATTCTTGGATCCTCCATCCTTTACTATGTCAGGAAGCTCATTGTAACCTTATGACAACATCAACCTTGCATTTTTTTGAATAAAGATCAGTGTTCTTGGAGACCATATTTTTGTTCATTCTATTGTATGTAGAAATACTAATTTTGATGTTTTCTTGTAGTGATTATTACTCAAATCCTTCAAGTTTATGTTTCAATCTTGCATCTCTAATTGAATAGAATTTCATCTCATATAGGTTATAAGTTGTGATTTTAAGGTTCTTTGATCTAGTTAATTGTGAATATTCTCATCTTGTTAACTAGTATTAGGAGTTGTTATCCTTCTTATGAAATATTTATATGTGATTTGTAAAATCATCAAATTTGTGTCACTTGTCAAAACCTTATCTTCTCAAAATCTTTCTAGTGTCAAATGCTAGAGTAAAGTTACTTCAAGTTTTTGTGTATCACCTATTTAGGTTAGGTTTCATTTTTAGTTTTCAAGTTCATTTCTGCATAACTTTCCCTTTTCCCTTTAAATTTTTAGTTTAGTTTTGTATCTAAGCTTAGGTGAATATCAAATAGGAACTGGCCTCAAATCTAGAGATTCACTCTAATGATTAGGAAAATCCCATAGCCTAGGAGTGATTCCATGTTGACTGAAATTTAAAGTTCTTAGTTGCAAACTTGATAGGGTGCTAATTTCAGGTTTCAGTAGTTAGACCAAGAAAAAGAGAGGGCGTAACTTCTTAACTTATGGTGAATATGAGAATGCACAGTTTCCTTGGTATTCATTTTCTTTAGAAAATGCTACATATAATTATGTCTAGCAAATGGAGAAAAAAATTTATGACAACTACATGATGTGAGCAATCTTTTCTTCTATGACACGTTTTAAAAATGAAAGAATAAAAAAGAATTATAGATAATTTTTTCATAGACCATCAAAATGATATAATCTACTTTTAAAAATCCATAAAAAAATCAATGTGACTTACGAGATTTTGGTGTGATAGAGGGTTTTCTCTAATCAGTGTGGACAACTAAAGACTTTTTTTTCTGAAATTTAGTGTTGAGAATTTCATGGGAAAAGTAGGCTATGTAACTACTTTCTTTATTATCCATTATCATTATGGCTTCTTCTTTCATCCATTCAAGTAATATATATAGCCATTTTTTTGGAGTGTATCAAATTATGTAATGTTTTATTAGAAAGTAATTGCATAGGAAAACTTCATATGAGCTATGATTAAGACTATCACTCAATTCATGTGAAAGAAAAAAATAAAAGATGGGTTTATCAAGTCAAGAAACACTTCATAAATATTTACAATTCTAACATAGAAAATTGTGAGTTGGTTGTATAACTTCTCCTATGTTGAAGGGGACATGCCAACCTACCAAAACAAGGAAATTGAATCTAACAATTAACTAATCATCATATCTTTAATCATAAAAAGAAAAGATATGGAAGGAACTATTTTATTTTGTGTGTGATTATGGGTGGAGTTAATTTTAGTTCCTACATATTATTAAAATTCTAGATTTACAAAATCCTTTTTGATTTTAAGGGTGATTTGGGAATGAGGTTTTATTGGGAATTTAAGTACAAAGTAGATCTCATCATTGAGTTTCCCTTGTCATGGTCACATCTAGATTAACTGTGTTAGTTTTTTGACCAATAGTTTGGATTCCATCAACAATATCAGTAACTCTATATATGTAGCTCTCAAAACTATCATCCTTTGCCTTTCTTAAGAACTCATACGTTCATTTTAGGTTCATCAATATTATGTTGAATTTTTTTCTTTGAATTATTTTGGTATGCAAAAACCAATTTATCCCATATCTCTTTAGCTCCTTTTATACCTTTCACCTTTCCAAATGGTGTGTCGCATAAACTACTAACAAGATGGTTAAATACTTCAGTTAGGTCCTAGATGTAAACCCTAACTCGTTGGATTTTTAAAATAAAATTATTTTTTTTTAAGGAGCCTCCTACCACTGATACCTTCTTGTTTGGATTTGCTAGAAGTGAGTAAATGGTGCCTAGATTTGTGCAGACATTGGAGAATGAAATATTCAACTGGATCCTAATGTGCAACAAAGACTGTAGTTAGATTTGTGACAACGAATTTATTGCCGGTAAGTAATTTTGAAATTTGAATTTGAGGGGGAATTTTGAACAACCTAGACAAATAGATTATCAATAGGCATAATCTATTAGTTGGAAAATTTGTGTTGTTGGAGTGATTCCATTTTGTGAACAACAGTTTTGAATTTTGTGAAAGAGTTTTTGTAGCAGTGATTGTGTCTTGATTTTTTGTGCAATGATTGCTCTAGATATTTGTAGCTCCAAGTGAGTAGTGTATGCACCCTAAAATGGTTTCCTAGACTTTGGGCCCCCATTCAGCAATTTATCAAATCCCTGAATCAATATTTTCAAAAATCAGTATTTATCAATTATATCAATTTCTTTGATCAAGTCATATTTCATCATTTTCGATTATTTGCCTTGGGCTAACCATTTTATCCTAAGTCTTTATTTATTAAAAGGAATATTTCCTCCCCTTTTATTAAATAAAAATCCCCCACCTTTTCCTCTTATCCTAAGTTGTACAAATAAAGCATTATTCCTATTTTATAAAAAGGAAAAAAGCACTTTTTGTCTCATATGGACACAAAAGTCAACTCTTATTTTCTCATTAGAGGATATTTGTGCACATGGATTGCTCCTCTTTCAAGTTCCACCATTGATTAAATCTTTTGCCTCTTAATATCCATGGTTCATTTATTCTCATTTCCTATAAAAAGAAGAGCTCTCTTCCTCATTTTTATATGCATTTTTTAATACTAATGTTATGTTGTAGGTTTTCTAGGTCACTTTGGAGCTTTTGAACATTTGGAGCATTCTTGACTTTTGCATCTACATTCCATTCTTAGTTTCATTCATGCATAGTAGCTTCATGTTTATGCTTTCATAGTGTAGATTTCCTTTCAAGCTTTAGAGTAACTCATCTAGTCTAACTAGGAAGGATTTGTAACACTTGCATCTTTCCTTTCATAGCATAGCTTGTACTTTCATTTCCACAGCTTAGCTTGCACCTCTCATTTATAGCTTGCATATTCATCTTAATCTAGTTTTCATTTTCATTTCATAGTGATTCTTGGAGATATTGGCATTCTTGCCCTTGTCTTCACTTAAACCTCTCATTGTGTGGTTGACTAGCAAGGTCATTATCTTAATAGCTCTAGCTGAGAGCAAATCTCAAATAATCTTGCAACTCCATACATAGAGAGCTCTAGGTTGCTTTCTAAGGTTTCCTATTCATGGATTCCCTTGGATATAATGACTTAGAGAAGTGCATCATTTGAGTGTGTACATTTTTGGCACCCACCGTGGGGCAGAGCATTATTGTTCTATCCTTAATTTTTTGCATTTTCATCAAAATTTTCATCAATTTTTAGCTTCATTTTCAAATTTCAAATTTTTCAGTCTCAGATTATCACATGATAATTTCTAGTATCACATGATAGTTCACCTATGGTCATGCGATACTTTACCAGTTAAAAGTATCACCCTGCTTGAGACATTTTGTCACCCTATTTGAGATATTCTGTCACCTGCAGTAAAGCGAAGTATCGCCCAGAAATATATTATCACCTAGATATACTGTAAAGTGTCACGCGATATTTCTAGTGATTGTACTATCACCTGTACCTAGCAGTGATTTGTTTCTTGGTTCTTTTTTTCCAAATTTGGATCTAGTTATCTTGGTGGTTTAGTTTGTTGTGGTTAGATAGCTTTAATTTGCAGATTTCATTTGGATTTTGATTTTGCTAACCTTTTGGGGCTAACATGTTGTGCTTGTAGGTGCTCTCATTGCTTGACCATTTGCTTAAAAGAATGCATGTCAAAGCTTCAAATGCACAAGGGCTACTAACAGTTTTTGTAGGGCTGCCCAAAGCATAAAAACCCAATCAAGTGCTTATTGTTTATTTCATTTTAAGTGTGGCAATTGCTAGTTGTTTCATTTCATAGGAACATAATATCTTGTTGTAGGAATTCTTGGGTGGTAGGAGAAGTATTCTCTTCACCCTTGTGGTGAACCAAAAAATCTTGACCCATCTTTGGATTTTGAAAGCAAGAGGGTAATTGAACATTTCCTTGGTGTGTTTGGGAGAAAGCTTTGAGATAGGGGAGTATGCTCTTCACCCTTGTGGTGAAACAAAAACCTTGAACCTCATAAGTTGATCCACTTTTTGTTTAGATCTTTAGAATCCTTTAGCGGGCCTGCTCTTGAGCAATCAAGAGGAATGACCCAAGTGGGGACAAGCCTTTTGCCAGCTATTCCGACCCACTATAAACTCAAGGCTATTAAGGACACAAAACCTTGGTAGATGTAGTGCTTGTCTTCACTTGATGTGAGTACTTGTGGGATTGTGACCATGAGAAAATTATTGAGTAAGAATGCTTAAGGAACTCTTGATGCCACGAGGTCCATTACTTTCCGCAACGTAAGGAGTCCCTTTGGGGAGCAAGAGGGGTACTATGAACAGAAGCCCTTATTAAGAACCATAGATAGAGGCCACCCTCTTTTTCCACTTAGCTTCTTGGTGCAAGGATTGATCCAAGTGGAATAACCCAGATCACGCCAAGATTACTCACCATATGTGTTCCTTTGGTTGTGTCATTGGCACTTCCACGACAAAGCCAATATCTATTATGGGTAACCACTTTGTGTGAGGCAATGGGACATCAAGTGTGGTCGAAGTTGTTAAGTATTGAGCCATTGTCTTTTTAGGCTAAAAAGTTCTTGAAGTGTTCTTGTTGTGATATACTCATGTAAACATTCTTGCATATTCAACATCTTGGTAGTGCTCATAGAAGTTTTTCAATTTTGATATCACAAGTGCTTGTCTTGGCAAGGTTGTTTTTTCCCTTGTTTCAAGTGTTTGAAGACATGCTTGATCACCTACTATTTGCAAACCTATCAATTTACTGTCATCACTGTGATTGAGATCAAAAAAACCAACCCTCAAACTGAAATTTTGAATAAATTACCTTAGAAACTAAGATTTTGACACTCGTTGGTCAAGAATCATGCGACACTGGAATAGTATCACCCTCTATCCTAGAAAATATTGCGTGATAGTTCACCCCTGACAGACTATCACCCCGCTTTCTAGGAAAGTATCGCCCGGGCTGCCTGGAAAGTATCACCCTTCTTAATGTGAAGTATTGCCTAGCCTGAAATTATCATCCTACTTAATGTGAACTATCACCCAGAATCTTTTTGTTGTCTGCCTGATTCATGCAATTTTTCAGTCTTCTCTTAGTTGACTAGATTTTAGTAAGTTTCATACCCTACAACTGAAAGCTTGTTTGTGCCTCAAGTTTTTGGCTCTAGACATCTTGAGTTAGTAGCCTTTGACTTCACCAAAGATTTTTCTTGTCATTAGTAAGTTAGGAATCATCCTTGTTGATAAGATTCACCTTTAGATTCTTTGATTGCACACTTGGAGAGTTTGAGTACTCTTTTGTCCAAATCCACTTTCATACAAATTCAATTTTAATATATTTTGGTTAAATCATCCTCCTGATCCATATGTGCTAGGATACTAGAATCCTTTTGTTATGCACCACTGTGGCAGTGTTGATTTATACCTTTTATTAGTTTTCTATCTTACCATATCTCTTTTTGGACAATTGAATATTTTCACTATCCTAGTTTGACAATTAGCGATTCATAAGGTTATCTTTTCACTAAGGGTCTTTTCTTTCATGCCAGTTACAAAAAGATACCAAGTGGGTCAAGGAAAGAAACCTCAAGTAGTTTTTGAACAATTACCTTTAGTCCAAACTTGTCAAAGGTGAAAGGGGAAGGAACCTATCTTTGATCAATCTCCTAGGAGTGCTTCAGAAGTTTGGTTTGAGTCTAAGAGTAGCCTTAGTCATTTGAGTACTTCTCTACCATCCTCTCAATCAAATATGGACATGAGCTACACTTTGACTAGGAGACAAAGAGAAACAATAGATCAAGCTCTTGATGACATTTTTCAGAGACATAGAGGTAACATGTCATCCAATGATGACAATCAACCTGAATCACCTCCTATTAACTCAAGGTATTTGGATGCTCATCAACAAACTGAGAGACACTATGCACAAGCTCACCAAGATGCAAGGTCACAACATGAAGACCAAAACAACCAATCTTGTGATGCTCATGTGAATGCAGCTAACTTGTTCAAATGTTCAAGGCCAAGCTCTCCACTAAAAACAACTTTAAGATATATAAGTGAGAGGCTAAAAAGTATTGAGTGAGAAAAACAAGCATTCTTGAATGAACAAGCTGCAAAAGAAGAAAAATTTAGGCTCCTAGAGGAGGAACAATGAGCCTTGTTAGACATAGAGAGAAGGGCCACACAAGAAGAACAAGATAGGCTCCTAGCCCAACATCTTAAAGAACAATTCAATAATAGGGGTATCAATAGTGGGACCAACTCCCCACCATCTATTCCCTTGGGCACCCCACGAGGCAGAAAATATTCAAGGTCACCATCAAGATCTCCTAGTCCTAGAGGAAGGACTTTACAACATGCTCACTATAGGAGAGAGATGCCTCCTAGAAACTCAAGACAACCCTCCCAATGAGCTCATCATGGCTCTCAACATGGAGGAAGTAGTGCAAATTATGAAGCTCAAGACTTTATGAGAGTACAACAAGAACCACTTTTCCAACAATATGTGGAGAAATATGTTGATCAAAATAAAGATAAGTTCCTAGAGAGCTTAATTAACAAGGGTGCAAGCCTCCCTTATAACTTTGATGTGGATAAGAAAATAAAGAAATAGAACCCCTCACAAGAGGAAGAGATTAAGCAAATCAAGAAGATGATGGAGAAAATGATGGCTCCTAAGAGTTCCTTCAACCTTGATTCTATTTTTCCTAATCCTTTTGATAAGAGTGTGAGCATGATGGATTTTCCTAGGAAAATTGAATTTCCCCAATATAAAAAATATGATGGTAATGGTGACCCACATGATCATGTGTGTCAGTTTTATACCATGATTTTTGAATTTCACCATGAAGATTCCTATCTGATGAGATTATTCCCAAGGAGTCTAAAAGGTCAAGCTATGGAGTGGTTTACCAACATAACCCCTCCCATCAAAACTTTTAAAGAACTAGTCCACTGATTTGTGCAAAATTTTGCCTTCAATTTATCAAGATCAGTCACCATGATTGATTTGTGTAATTTGAAATAGAATCAAGGGGAATCCTTTGTTATATTTTTACAAAGGTGGAGACGATTATGCTCCTGATATTCTAGGACAATTCCTGAATAGGAGAGAATTGATATCATTGTGAGCAATTTAGTACCTAAGATGTGGTATGAGGTTCAGAAGATGGTCTTTGATTCATTCGACACCATGGTCAAAACCACATGTAGAATAGAGGATGTCTTAAAAGAACAAGGTATTTTGACTAAACAACATAATAAAAACAATAGTCAAAATAATAACAACTCTCATAAGGACAAAAGAAAGAACTCACACTGGAATAAAAATAAGCAAGTAGTCAATGACGAAGTTGTTGACTCTAACCAACAAAAGGATCAAGGTGTCCTTCATTTATCTAGTGCAGTTCAAGCTATGAAGCTTAACACATCCTCTAACCAACAAGAGCATAAACAAAGATATCAAGAAAGACCTAAAAAGGAAAAGCGACAGTTCTCTAAGCTTGGGGACTCTTATGAGGATGTTTTCAAAATGCTCATTGATAACAATCTTGTGCAACCACAAGATCCAGCAAAATTTCACATACCTGACATTAAGACATATTGGTGGAATGAAAAAGCTTACTGCATATTTCATAATGGCATTGGTCATGACATAGAACACTACTAGAAACCAATACAGATCATAAAGCATTTAAGGAACCTTTTCTTGAATATGATAAGGGGGAAACCTCTAAACCCAAAGATGGCAAAGCTGCAATCAACTACACCTATACGTCTATAGAGAATGTTATCAATATGCTTGAACTTGTAGATGAAAATGTCAACATGATGCGAGACAAAGATTCTTCTAGTCATGATGTGGGATCTTCTTCTATGTTTAATGAAGTACCCGTGGTGGTTCTTAGAGCTCCTCACTCCCAAAGGTCATCCAAAGCTCTCAATGTCATCACCAGAAGTCAAGGTCCTGTGGTCATTAGATGTCCTAACTCCAACCGGTCTAGCAAACCAAAGCAAGTGACATCCAAGAATGTCACCACCAAGTCAGCCATTAATCCAAAAATGAGCTATAGTATTGTTGATCAATTACAAAGAACATGAGCTCAAATCTAAATTTTTGAGCTCCTAGAGTTGTCTCCAAAACATTAGCATGTCCTTGAAGATGCTTTGTGTACAGCCAATGTCCCTAACAATATAGACATTGATCAATTCCAAAACATGGTAAATCACCTTGCCAGCCCACATTACCTCACATTCTTAGAAGAAGATGACAAAGCCTTGAGCCATCCACATAATCTTGCCCTCCACATTGAAGTCATGATTCACAAGACCCGTGTCAGGCATGTGTTGATTGATGGGGGTGTTGGGCTCAATATTTTTTCCTTGAGTTTGTTGAAAATAATGGGTTACTCAAAGCAAGTTATTGATACTCACAAGAAAATAACCATCAAAGCCTATGATGAGGTAGAGAGAAGCTCCAAAGGCTTGGCCATCCTTCCTATCAGGATCAGCCCCATTGAAAAGGAAATCTTGTTCCAGATTGTTGATGTTGGTCATCTAGCCTATAATATTTTTCTTAGTAGACCATGGATCCATGACATGCAAGTAGTGTCATCCACCTACCACCAATGTGTCAAGTTCCCCTATAATGGAGTAGAGGTTTGTATACCTAGGGATAGCACATTATCTGTTAATGCAATTTCGGTAGGGACCCATGTTCCTCTTAATCGGGAAGCAGAAAATTTTGATGCAACTTTGGCACAGTGTCAGAATAAGTTCAAAACAATAGACCTTGGTATGGGGGGTTATCACATTGACCCCTTCACAAAGCTTCCAGTCTCACCTAGGTCCTATGGTAAACCTTCATAGGAGATGCATCCCTCGTCCTCAGCAATGACTCTGTTTGACACATTTGTAGAGTCTTCAATACCCATTCAGGATGAAAAATAGGAAGTAGCTATTAGAGACTGGATTTACAAAGAGGAAAAATACAAGCACAATGAAAAATTTTCTCCATCTCCTAAGAAATATGGGAGAGGATATACTTTGGTCAAAAATATGGGTTACCCAGGTCATGGTCCTCTCAGTCATAGACTGGATGCTACAGCTGAACCGCTCGATCTGCTCTTTTTGGATGCAAATCTAAGACAACAATTGGCCTAGGTTTTGAAAGTCAGAACCAAAAAATTGCCCCTATCCTAGCTGCGATGGATAGTGATGATGAATACATGCCCAATTTGCAAAATCAACAAGATAGGTGTGAAGATTGGGTCCCTTCCACCAATCTCCTCTAGGGAGATTTAGATACTACAATTGATAATCCAATAGTTTCAGAACTAGAATGAGAACAATCTACTATTGAAGATCATGTTGAGGATTCTATTCAATACACAAATGACATTCAAGAGGGTGTTACTCTTGGTGACATTAATGCTTCTACCTCAAGGTCTAAAAAATATGGTTGGTGTAAGCATCCTAGTCAGGATTCAGATACAGACTGACATGAGTATGAGTGGGAGACTCTTTCTAATTGTTCTATAGTTGACATGGACATTGTTGTTGTCCATACATATAGTTCCCAATCTAAGGTAGCTAAGGAGTCTAGTGTAGGATTAGAAGATTGGAATCCATGAGTTGCTTTAGTGGATGATGCTTCACTTAGTAGGATAAGTCCTGATTTGGGTACCTTAGAGGGATACTTGATGGATCCTAACTTTGCAATCACCAAAGATGATACCATTCATATACACAATATTGAACTAGTCATTAACCTACCCCTTGCCAATCCTCACTTAATTGATTGGTCTCAGTGCTATCAAGACCCTCAGCTCCTAACCTTTCAAAATGACTATGAAATAGTGTGCTACTTGAATGCCTTTGAACCTATAGTCTCTTCCACTAGTGAACCAACTACAAGTATGATAGAGCTGGATATCAAGTACCTCAGTCAAAAAATAAAAAGAAAAGAAACAAAAAATAGGAGTTTTGATGGTGAAAACCACTATGTGGCAGTGTCAAAATTGAAAAAAGTAAAAATAAAAGACATATCCGAAGGTGAAAACCTCCCCGAGGTGCCTAAGGATGGGGTACTTGATCATCTTCCTAGTTATTTTCAACACACTTCATCAATGCTTATTGAGCCTATGCATCTAGTTAATTTGAATACACCAAAGGCTCCACAAATTGTACATTTGGCTCACTCTCTATCCACACAAGAAAAAGAGGTATATACCAAATTCCTACAAAGAAATAAAATCAATTTTGTTTGGAACTACTCAGACATGCCAGGATTGGACACTAGTCTCATTATGCATCATTTGTCTATAGCTCCAAGAATAAAACCAGTAAAACAAAAATTGAGGAAAATGCATCCTCGCATAGCTCTCCTTGTCAAAGTTGAATTAGAGAAGCTCCTTAGTGCAAGATTTATAAAAGCCATTGATTATGTTGAATGGATATCCAATATTGTACCAGTTTTAAAACATGACAAGTCCATTCGTGTTTGCACAGACTTTAGAGATCTTAATAAAGCATGCCCAAAGGATGATTTTCTACTTCCAAACATAGACATGATAGTGGACATGACCACAGGCTATGAGATCTATTCTTTAATGGATGGCTTTTCTAGGTATAATCAAATCAAAATAGCTCCTAAAGACCAAAAGAAAACTGCATTCACATGTGCATGGGGAACCTATTGCTAGAACATCATGCCATTTGGATTAAAAAATGTTGGAGCTACATATCAAAGAGCTATGACTACTATTTTCCATGACATGATGCATAAGAACATGGAAGACTATGTGGATGACACTTTGGCAAAATCCAAGAAAAGGGATACACACCTTGCCGATTTGGAAGTAATTCTAGATCATATGGAACAGTTTCAACTCAGATTAAATCCCAAAAAGTGTGCATTTGGAGTTACCTCTAGCAAACTCTTAGGATTTATCATTTTAGCTAAAGGAATAGAGGTGGACCCAGAAAAAGTTCAAGAAATAATGGATATGCCACCTCCCACAAACATCAATCAAATGAGGAGTCTTCAAGGACACCTTCAATCTATACAGAGGTTTATTTCACAACTGGTTGATAGAGCTCAACCCTTTAATAAGACTTTGCATAAAGGGGTTAAATGTGTTTGGAATGAGGAATGTCAGCAAAGCATGGATCAAATCAAATAGTACCTAGCTAATCCTCCAATCTTAATGCCTCCTATCCCAAGAAAACCACTTATATTATGTCTCAGCAACATAATCTTCCCTAGGGGCATTATTCGCTCAACTTGATGATACTAGAAAAGAAAGAGCCATATATTACATGAGCCGAACACTTGTTTCATATTAGGTCAACTACACTAGTATTGAAAAATCTTGCCTTGCGGTGGTGTTTGCTTCCCAAAAGTTGCGACATTACATGCTTGCACATACAATACACCTCATAGCTAAAATTGATCCTCTCAAATACTTGCTTGGTAAAGCTTCTCTCACTGGTAGACTTGCTAAATGGATGATGATTCTTTCAGAATTTGACAAAGAGTATGTTGAGCGTAAGGCTATAAAAGGACAAGCTATTGCTGATCAACTGGTTGATTTTCCCATTCAAGATAGTATACCCATTCAAGTTGAATTTCTAGATGAGCACATCATGTATATGACTACAAGAACATGGAAGATGTTCTTTGATGGCTCTTTCATGCAAAATGGTTTAGGCGCTGGAGTGTTGTTTATCTCTCCCCATGGATATACTATTCCTAAGTCCTATAAGTTATTTTTCCCACGCACAAACAACATTGTTGAATATGAGGCCTTGACAAATGGGTTGAAAATGGCCATAGAATGGGGAATTACAGAGCTGCACATTTATGGGGATTCATAATTGATTATCAACTAAGTTAATGAAGAATATCAAACAAAGGATGACAAACTGATACCCTATAAGAAGATGGTTGATTCATTGCACTTATACTTTACCTTTGTTACATTTCAACAAATCCCTAGAGCAAAGAATAAGGTAGCTAATGCTATGGCTACATTAGCTTCACTTCTTCATCTAGAACAGCATGAGTCCAGATTTGAATTACTGGTGGAAGAGCTACGTTACCCTATTTTTGACTCCTCAGAAAGCCATGTCATTTGTACCTTGGTTAGCCATGAATCATCCTACTATGGTGCTATTTATTCATATCTTCATGATGGTACTATTCCAGAAACCTTCAATTGCTCTGAAAGAAGAAACCTAATCCAAAATGCCTCTCGCCATACCCTTATCTTTGGTGATCTGTATAGGAGGGGTTTAGATGGGACACTTCTTAGGTGTTTAGAAAAGGATGAGTCCAACCAAGCGTTAGTTGACATTCACGAGGGAATTTGTGGAGGACATTCTAATGGTCTTGCCATGGCGCGAAGGTTTCTTAGGGTGGGGTACTATTGGCCTACCATGCAGACAGATGCAGTAGCTTTTTCCAAATCTTGTGAAAAGTGTCAGAAACATGGAAACCTGATACATGCTCCAGGTAGGGAGCTTATTCCTTCTATTTCTCATTGGCCATTTCAGTGCTAGGCCTTTGACCTTGTTGAGTGGATTCATCCCAACTCATTAGGTGGACACAAATTCATTATTACTACTACTGATTACTTTACCAAATGGGTAGAAGCTGTCCCATTTTCTATTGCCTCAGGCAAGACAGTTTATTTGTTTATTTTGAATCATATCATCTATCGGTATGGAGTGCCTTTTGAGATAATCACTGATAATGGGGGTCAGTTTAAAAATACGGACCTTAAACATCTCTGCAAGAAATTTAAGATAAAATAGCATTGGTCCTCCATTTACTTCCCACAAGGAAATGGACAAGCAGAGGCTTCGAATAAGACCATTCTCAAGATCCTCCATAGAATAGTTCACAAGAATGGTAGAGATTGGCACCTAAAGATAAATCGGGCCTTGTGGACCTATAGAATGAGTATTCATACTCCAATAGGGGCTACACCTTTTTCCCTCACTTATGGTGTTGAAGCAGTGTTACCTTTAGAGGTAGAGATCCCTTCACTTAGAGTCTCTCTCAAAGGTTTAGTGACAGATGAAGACTATCACACCATGAGGTTGTAGGAACTAGAACTTCTAGATGAAAAGAGAAAAGAATCTTTTGATCACATGAGAGTTTACCAAAAGTGTATGTCCAAAGCATTCAACAAGAAGGTTCACCCTAGAGAATTTCAAGTGGGGGATCTTGTTTTGCGAGAAAACCCTAAGAACCAACAAAATAGAGAACAAAAAGGTAAGTTTGAACCTAATTGGCTTGGACCATACATCATTACTTTAGCTTTTGGTATAGGTGCTTATTTACTATCTGATCCAGAGGGGAAATAGCTCCCTAACCCTATCAATGTTTTGCACCTCAAGAAGTTCTATCCATGATGCCTATTATGTCTAGAGGCATCCTTTGTACATATTTATTGATCCAAAAAAAATTCCAAAAAGAAATCTATATATGATGCTGAAAAAATCCTAAAAAGCATGTAAAGTCCTGAAAAAATAAAAAAAATTTTAAAAAAATTCAAAAAAATAGAAAAAGTGCCTTGGTGAAAACTTGGAAATAGGCGCCTTGGTAGCAAAAATACAAAAAAATTGAAAAAATCAAAAAAATTTGTCAAGTGGTGCAAACCTAGAAACAGGCGCTACTTGAGGCCTTTGCACCCTTTTTTCTTAGCATGCGTCCTCGACACTTAGCCTTTTTCCATCATGCCTTGACCTTATCGCCTTGGTTGGAATTGGTCTTTGTCTTTGTCTAGGGGGCATAACTATGTTAGCTTTGGTCTCTAGGATGCATTGGTCTTTAGGACATCTTGCAAATGGTGTTTTTCAACACCACCCAAACAGTGTTTTTCAACACTACTCTAGCGTCAAGTGTTTCTCAACACTTATCAGATATCCTACCCTACAGTCTAGAATGTTGTGATATTTCTCACTAGCAAAAGCGATACTCAAAGAGTGATTCTATGACCTACACACACACACTTAAACACTTGACTCACTAAGACTTGTTTTGACTTTATTTCTTTGTGTGTTGTCTATGATGATTTCTTTGACGAATGTTCTCTCCCTATGATAGTTTTTGATGATGCATAGCTAGAAGACTCAGGGCATGAGGACATGTTCTATTTCTTTTTCTACTTGTGGGTATATTTTGTTGGTCCTAATTGTCATTAGCATTTATGCTTGATCCACTTGACATCTAGGATCTACAAAGTATTATCCTTGACTATTTATGAAAGTGCATGCTTATAGCCATCTTGACTTTCTTATGTCCTGATGCTAGCATAATCTCGCTATACTAAACTTAGGTAATCTCACTGCACTAGTCATCTTGACCTACATGTCTCTGATGCCTAGGTGGGATTCCCACATTCCTGTCTGATATAGATCATATTTAGATTCACATAGTCATACTAGTGTGTATTGTGTGATCTTATGTCGCTACCAATAAAGCTCGATGATGATTATTAGATGTCTATTAGCATTGTGACCTTGCAAGTCAACCACTTTTCATAGTAGCTTGCATTTGTAGGTTCATTTTAGATTAGTTTTGCACCTTGCATATGGAGAGAGCTCTCCTTTTATCTTTCACGGATCTATTGGTCAACTGCACTCACCTTTCCTTTTCTCAATCATGTCTTTCACTCCTTGTCTTTCACATCACATCCTTTTTCCTGTCATCACAAGGGGTTAATCTTATCATCATATCTATATCAAAAAGAGATCATTTTTAGAAACATGAGTCTACATCATACACATGAGAATTAAACATACATCTATGAGAGAGAATATACATGAGCATATAAACATTCATTTATAGCAATATGACAAGATAATATAAACTGATACATCCATCACAAGTGAGACAATAACAAAGATACATTGCAAATCTAGTAATCTCATATATGAATGTCATAGTAAAATATACAAAATGAGATCCCAAAATCTGGATCAAAGTCTCATGATATGTGTCAAACATCTAAAAACCTAAGCCCTAAACCTAGGACTCGCTACCACCATCATGTGGACCTGGTGGTGGAGGAGGTGGTGCCATGTCTGGTACTACATCAAATCTCCCAACTATAGCAGAGTATGATGGTGCTCTCTGACCTGCTGGTACTACCTATATATAGAGCCCATGATAGTATGCAGCTCGAGCTGCCTCTCTTTAGCTCTCTGCTATGGTAGCCTGTAGCACTCTCTCTCCCTACTCTATCTTAGTGCTTACATCCATCAGCTGCTACTCTCTCACAGCTATAGTGATCCTGAGCTATTGCATCTCTATCTCTAGAGCCTGTATCTTGGCTCTCAGGTCCTCTCCTCCTGCAAGCTAATCTTGTGTAGCCTCTACCTGTCAGTGAAATGATCTCACCACATCCTCATCCTCATCAGTAGAGCTTCATCCCTATGACCATTTTTGGCCACCTGATTGAGAGCCCTCCCCTGTCTCCCTCACTCTCCCCCTCCCTCTCCCTCCACCATCTCCTCCATCCTTGTCGTCATCACCATCATCCCCCTGAGCTGCTAGCTACACATCACGAACTATGAATCGAGGGAATGGAACCCTCCACCACTATGCTCTATAGGCTACATCAGCCCCTACATCTGCCATGTCTAGGAGGTACTCCTAGGGCTCTCTCCTGATCACGGTTGTATCCTGTATTGCCTGCTAGTAATCTAGCATCAACAGCCAACCCTGACCCTCCTCATCCCTAGCTTGGGCATATGTAGTAGTCTCAATGGATACTCACTGCTGCCACCCAAACTACCACCATACTCAAGTGATGAAAAATCTCTCAACAATCTCTGTATCCTGACCTACCACTGGCCAGCTACATAACATGTAACTCAACTCATCCTCTGCATCCCCCCATACCTCTACAACCCTGTATGGGCTCCATTGGAATGAGGTAAGCTCATCTAGTATCCTCCTGTAGTACGTCACATCCCCGCTATGAGAATGTGATAAGAATCCTACATACCTATATATGAAGGGATGCCTCCTCTCCCTCGGATGTACTCAGGGGTGCACCATAGCGATGTGCTCCCATGCCCACAGCTGTGCTAAGATAGCACCACATGCCCATGTCCTTCTCTCCTGATAGATGATCTCATGGAGCTCATGGTACATATTAGCCAATATGGTTGTGCCCCATGCCATCTGACATGGGTGTGCTACTAAATCCACCAACAACCTGCCCCATCCTAGTGGAAAACCCTTCTGACTCCTGTCAGTGATAAGGGCCTGTGCAATAATAGAAGCAACAATGCAAGGTACTGGGAAGTCCTTTCCAAAATCATCCATCAATCAATCCCAACTGACGTGTCTATCTATAATTGTAACATCCTGGAACATGGCCTGGATGGACTGGCATCCCTCGATAGCATCCTGATCATAGTATACCTGTGTCATCAAACAATCATGTCAGTTTCTATTATATGGATACTTTACATTTATGACTAAGTATAAACATGATTATACTTATAGGATTGTCATGACTAGGTACTCGGAGTATTCGATAAACATCCTCCAGTGTGATCGATGCCTCTCCAGTAGGCAAATGGAAGGTGTTGTGCTCGCTATGCCATCTCTCAGCAAGTGTAGTCAACAACCCATGATCAGCTCTAATATAGGGTAACTGTAGCAAGTACTCGAAGCCCATAGCCCTCAAATCTACCTTGCCTAGATCATCTAGATCTCGAACAAATCGTAACCCCGTCACCTTCGGTGCTCTAATGTGTAGCGCCAGAAAGACCTCTTGCAAACCATTAACCCCAGCCAAATGTCAGCACATATCATGATAGATGTCTAAAAATTAGTACAAAAATATCTTAAAAAAGAAAACATTGTCTGGACCCATGTCATCTTTTTCTCAAAAACACTAAACACATGTTAAATTTTTACTGGGCAATACTATTTTTTGCTAAAGTATCACGCGATACTTTCTCTAATAATAGGGCAATAATATCTTCTCAGGCAATACTTCACATAGGATCACATGACAGTTCACCAGTTATCGTGCGATACTAGCTTATATACCCACACGATACTATATGGACCCGTGAAGTATCGCACAATATATGTTCTCAAAGGAGGCGATACTTCTAAAGTATCACGCGACTTTTCGCCTAAAGTGTAAAATTTGAAAATTTAAAAATTTTAAAAACATGTTTTAAATGCATTAAATGCTCATAATGACTCAACCAGAGGTAAGTTTTTCTGAAAACATACCGGGGCACCATACTGCGGAGGCCGGTTGTGCAACCGGGAGTGCTCAAATCAATGCTTGTGAACTGGAACTGCTACTTGCTGAGCCATTTTCTCTCTCTAAGCTCTCGAAATTCTCAAATTGCTAAAAGACAAATGATTTTGAAAATGACCTTTTTACCCCTTTTATAACATTTTGACTTTTTGACCTAATTTTCAAAACACCTCAGAATTACGTGAAAATTGCACCCCTCGCTAATTTTGACGTCTTGGATCCATTTTTTAACTTGAAATCAAAATTTGAGTTAATCTTGATAGTCAAAATCGCATTTCAAATTTTCACCCTCTTTTGCGTAGTTGGCTAACCTTTCGAGGCCTGATCCTTCGATCTTTGTTGGGGCATCTTCATTTCTTCATCCCCATCTCTTCCAAACTCCTAGTCTTTCATTCATTTTTCACTCGCTTCATCTTTCTCAATCAAACCTAGTCAAACTAGGGCATATCTTCACTGCTTGATGGTTATCCTATCATCTTTCACCTTCAATTATGATTTCTAGTGCTTTGATCAAGTTTATCTATTTGTTGTTCTCCTCTACCTAATTTTGATTTTGATTCTGAGGGGGGAATACCTATCAGCTTTAACCTTTGATTCAACTTTATCATTTAGCTCAGCTTGAGATTCTTATTTTGAGACTTGATTATCACTTAACAACAACGGTGTTAGTCTTGTCTTTCGATTCTAATCTCTTATTTTGAGACTTGACTATCACTTAACAGCAACGGTGTTGGTCTTGTCTTTCAGCTTATGCTTATGCTTGTCCTGATGTGTTCCCATCCGTCGAACACACATCTAGATTATTTTGTGATCCCAAATCGATCTCAAATTTCAATTCTTCTTTGACCACATATGTTCCCAGAATGATCACACATTAGTCAAAGAGGGGTAAATGTATGCACTCTAAAATGGCCGCCTAGACTTTGGGCCCCCATTCAGTAATTTATCAAATCCCTGAATCAATATTTTCAAAAATCAGCATTTATCAATTCTATCAATTTCTTTGATCAAGTTATATTTCATCATTTTCGATTATTTTCCTTGGGCTAACCATTTTATCCTAAGTCTTTATTTATTAAAAGGAATATTTCCTCCCCTTTTATTAAATAAAAAGCCCCCACCTTTTCCTCTTATCCTAAGTTGCACAAATGAAGCATTATTCCTATTTTATAAAAAGGAAAAAGCACTTTTTGTCTCATATGGACACAAAATTCAACTCTTATTTTCTCATTGGAGGATATTTGTGCACATGGATTGCTCCTCTTTCAAGCTCCACCATTGATTAAATATTTTGCCTCTTAATCTCCATGGTCCATTCCTTCTCATTTTCTATAAAAAGAAGAGTTCTCTTCCTCATTTTCATATGCATTTTTTAATACTAATGTTATGCTGCAGGTTTTCTAGGTCACTTTGGAGCTTTTGAAGATTTGGAGCATTCTTGGATTTTGCATCTACATTCCATTCTTAGTTTCATTCATGCATAGTAGCTTCATGTTTATGCTTTCATAGTGTAGATTTCTTTTCAAGCTTTAGAGTAACTCATCTAGTCTAACTAGGAAGGATTTGTAACACTTGCATCTTTCCTTTCATAGCATAGCTTATACTTTCGTTTCCATAGCTTAGCTTGCACCTCTCATTTCTAGCTTGCATATTCATCTTAATCTAGTTTGAATTTGCATTTCATAGTGATTCTTGGAGATATTGGCATGCTTGCCCTTGTCTTCATTTGAATCTCTCATTGTGTGGTTGACTAGCAAGGTCATTAGCTTAATAGCTCTAGCTGAGAGCAAATCTTAAATAATCTTGCAACTCCATACATAGAGAGCTCTAGGTCGCTTTCTAAGGTTTCCTATTCATGGATTCCCTTGGATATAATGACTTAGAGAAGTGCACCATTTGAGTGTGTACAAGTAGTAATTTGTAAGAGATCTAAGAAGCTCCACACAATTTGGGAGAAACTCCAGAATGTTGCACATTATTTTTTAATCAAATTATTTTACTTCTGAGTTTGTAGTTTTTATTTCTAAAAGTTATTGATGGAGGGACTTTCAAGGGTCATAACTTTTTATCTAGAGGTCCATTTTGCTGAAATTTTATAGGTTTATTTGTTATGAGAAGTTATTTAGATTGTCAACAAATTTTATCTCTATAGGTGGACATTTCAAAAAAGTTTAGCGAGGTGGAAATTTTATTTGGCCCTCCAAAATTAACTTTTAGTGTTTTTTGGGGGTTTTAAGAAAGTTGTTTTTATAATTTTGAAATCATGTTTCCAATTTCAAATATTAGTTGGAAATTCATCTCATCTTAAATTTAGGAAGTTTTAGGGAAAAATCTAGGTTCATAGGATTTGTTTTAAAAATTATCAAAAATGGCAAAAAACTATTTTGTAAGGAAAATTGTCAAAATGGGTAATTTTTGGATTGTAGTTAAAATGAGTGTTTTTCTCTTTGTAATAGTAGAGTAGTTAGAATAATAATGAAGAAGAATTGGAATTTTGAAATTTACTATGTTTTTTTTTTAATTTCTCTTTTGTCTCATGTTAATGCTTAAAAGAATCTGGCTACGTCACCTAGTATCAGAGAAAGAAGATGGTTGGGAGAGGATGAGCAAGAGGTATTACACAGATGCATAGAGATGTGAAAATAATCTAGAAACAAGTTACAAATACTATATATAAATACTTGAAAATCAAGGGCTAAGATAGAGAGGAGGTGATTTAGATGACAAAGTAAGTCATGGAAGAGGAGCTAAATAACATGCAAAAGTCAAAGAAGAGAAAGAGCAAGTAGATGAACTCTATTTTGAGGAAAGGGTGTTCAACGCATTAGAAGGAATAAGCGATGTCATCAAATTTGAAGTATTTGATTATGAAGGTAGTCTTAAGCCAAAGGAGATAATAGATTAGCTAAATAGCATGGGGAAGGTCTTTGAGTGGAAGCATATGACAAAGGAGAAGAAAGTAAAATTTTACCACACAAAATTAAAAGAGCATGCAATGATCTGGTAGGATCAATTGTAGAAGGAAAGAACTTGAAAGGGAAAAGAGAAAATAAGAACTATGGAAAAGATGGAGAAGAAAATAAGAGAGAAATTTCTAACTATAGATTATACACAAACCCTTTTTCAAAATTTTAAAAATCTAAAGAAAAATATATCTACTATAGAAGACTATACAAATGAATTCTACAAAATATCAATTCATGTGGATCCTAATGAAACTTATGAATATCTATAGCTACACAGTATATTAATGGCCTAAATTTTTCTATCCAAGATGAGTTGAGAATGCATCAAGTCACTAGTATGAAAGGGGCATACCATCTTGCATTAAAGGAAAAAGAAAAGAAAATTTGACAATATTTTCAAAGGAATAGAGGAGGAAGAAGAGGTACATCATCCCCATCATGTGAAGGTTCAAATTATTATCAGGGAGAATCATCCCAAGGAACATAAAAACAAGCAGAAACCTTCCAGACTCCATCAAATCAACAAAGAGAAAGGGGGTTTCAGCAAGGTCGAGGTTATGGTAGTGGTAGAGGATGGGAAGGCCAAAGAAGACCATTCATTTGTTTTAGGTGTGGTGAATAAGGTCATAGATAATTTAAATGCTCCAAATATAACATGCAAGAGTGAAATCAAGAAAGACCATCTAGGGTGAATTTGGCTCAAGCTAAGAATGACGTAGAAAAAGAGGTATCACTAAATGTAGGAAAAATTCTCATGATGTGGAGGATAATGGTAATTCGAGCAGAGGAGGAGGTACAAGGAAAAGTTCCTAATGATTCGTGGCTTAGAACCAATATATTTTGCACAAGTTGTACTTTAGGAGGAAAGGTATGCAAAGTAATTATTGATGGAGTTAGTTCTAAGAATATGGTTTCTAGAGAAATGGTAGATAAACTAAATTTACACTGTGAAAAACATCCTTGCCCCTACCGTATTGCATGGTTTAAAAAGAGGATTGAAATTATGATAGATAAGAGTTGTCTTATTAAATTTTCCATAGGAAAGGCCTACAAGGATGAGGTATGGTGTGATGTCATTCCAATAGATTCATGCCATATTTTCTAGGAAGACCTTGGCAGTATGATAGGAAAGTTATTCATGATAGAGGAAAAACCATATACACCTTTTGGAAGGATGGATCTAAAGTAATTTTGTTGCCTCTTCAGGATGATGGAAAGGGTGAGAGTATGTTATTTGAAAGAGGATTTTTCAAATAACTAAAGGTAACAAGGTATTTTTATGCATTGGTAGTACAAAAGAGAGAAGAGAAAGACTTGCCAATACCACCAAAGGAACCTAATATATTAGAAGAGTGTGTTGGTGTTATTGCAGAAGAATTACCTGATGATCTTCAATAAAAAAGAGACATCCAACATCATATTGATATTATTCCAGGAGAAATTCTTCCCAATCAATTAGCTTATAGAATCAATCCAAAATTAAATAAACAAGTGGCATAACTTATAAGAAAAGGTGATGATGGAGAAGCATTTACAAAACACCTTCACTAGAGTTATAGGAAGAAGTTCAAAAGGAAAAAGTTGCAAAAAGTCATGAAAGGTAAAAAGATACAACAAATGCTATTCAATATAAGAAACTTGGTGCATGCAAAAATTTTAAGAAAAGCAATAACAATTCTTATGACTAGACAATCCCAAGCATAAAAAGATCAAATATTGCATAGGTTTTAGATAAGAGGATTTTTGATACTTGCCAAGGTGAATTCAGCAAATATCTAGTATAGTGGGAAGATTTATCATCAACAAATAGCACATGGATTATACAGTGGTAATTGGAGAAGTTGGATCAATCAAAATGGTAGCAGTTTAGGGACAAGAACTTGTAGGAGTTGCATTCTTTTCAACCAAAGGAGAATGATGCATGGACTTCCAAGGGTCATAACTTTTGACCTAGAGATCTATTTTTGCTGAAATTTTATAGGTGGCTTCGTTATGAGAATTTATTTGGATTGCCAACTAAGCTTGGCTCGATAGGTGGTCATTTCAACATTTTTTGGGAGATGAAGATTTCATTTGGGCTTCCAAAATTGGCTTTTAGTATTTTTGGTGGTTTTTACAAAATTATTTTGTTAATAACTTTGAAATTATGTTTCCAATTCAAATGTTACTTGGAAATTCTTCTCATCTTAGTTTTAGGAAAAAATCTAGGTTCATAGGATTTGTTTTTAAAATTACCAAAAATGGCAAAAACCTATTTTTGTAAAAAATTTGCCAAAGAGGATAATTTTTGGATTGTAGTTAAAATGGGTGTTTTTCTCTTCGTAATGGTAGAGTACTTGGAAGAATAATGAAGAATAATTGGAATTATGAATTCTACTGTATTTTCCATTTCTCTTATGTCTTATATTAATGTTTGCAAGATTCTGGGTACATCAATTATTTTCACATTTAAGTAGAAAGCAAGAAAATGAATCCTCCATATATAGATAGCTCTTCTTATTGTCTCCATTTTAATTTATATTCTATTGATCATTGCCGATTATTGGTAAAAATAATTATAATACCCTTGTTCTCTATATTTGATCATTGTTTATATTTCTAATTTTGTTTCAAAGCAATGAAGTTTTTAAATTTTAGAGGCTTTCAAAATCTTTACATGGTATCAGGGCTCCTTTTAGAGTATTTTATATTTCCAACTTGGTTATATTAGAGCCATTTGGCCCTAAATCCTTGTGATTTTGGGTAATTTTTTCTGGGTGTTTAAACTTCTTATGTAGGAGACATGGTTGGAGATGAAGGAAAGAACTAGTAGAAGCCACCACCCTTTAATAGACAAAACTATGATGTTTGGGAAGATAAGATGAAGACCATTATGGTTGTAATTTATTTATGGGATCTTGTGGTTAGTGGGTTTATGGATGTGACTAACCCAACTCATTTTGATACCTTCACAATCAATTAGAAGAACTAGTTGAAGGAGATAAGGAGGAAATATGCTAAAGCATTGAGTTTGATAGAAGCAGCCATGACAAAGGAAATATTTCTCATAATAGTAGTAGCTAACTATGTCAAATAATATTAGTAAATCCTCCAAACAAGATACAAAGGGATTGATAAAATCATATTAGTGAAGCTCCAAATGCTTCAAAGAGATTTTGAGACTCTTCAAATGAAGGATTGTGAGTCTATTTCATATTTTCACAAAAGAGTCTCTAGTTTGATTAACCAATTGAGGAAAAATAGAGAAACCACGAAGGAGCACAAAATAGTGGAGAAAATCCTCCAAATTTTAACCTCAAAGCTTGATACAATTGTGATTGTCATTTAAGGGGCAGAGGAACTCTCTACTTTGATAGTGGATGAGTTAATGGATTCCATGCAAACCCATGAGTAGTTCCTAAATAGGTCTACAAATTCTTCCCAAGAGAAATATATCATAGTTTAAGCCAATACAAGAGGTAGAGTGAGAGGTAGAAACATCTCTAGATGGAAATCAATAGGCTAAGGTTGTAATAACTCTGGACAAGGAAGTGTTGGAGGAGATAGCTCAGGATGAGCATGTAGCCTTGAGGGAGTAATAAAATCTAAGAGCAACTCTAGACAAGGAAAGAAGAACAACAACTTGAATCAAAGGTATGATAAGATCAATGTTGAATGTTATTATTGTCATAAATTTAGGCATTATGCAAGTGAGTGCTAGAAAAAACACAATAATCAATCAAGACAAAATACATATGTGGTTGATGTGAATGTGCTTAAGGTAATCAATCCATAGCCTTCATCATGTGCAATATTGGTGAAGAAGGCATCCCTAAGATTTGGTACTTAGACAACGGTTTTAGTAACCACGTGAGAGGTAATGAAAGTAAATTTTCTTTAATTCATAAAAATGTTAAGTTTGAAATTAAAATGGGGAGCAATGGTATCATTCCAGTTATGGAAAAAGGATCTAGTATGATCTGCAGCAAGCAAGGTGAGGAGATTCATAATATTTATTTTTGCCTTGGTACTAAGCATAATTTTATGAGTGTTGGATAGCTCATTCAAAATGCATATGAAGTTATTATGGAGAATCACCAATCTATCATTTATGAAAAAGATCAGAGTAAGAAAGTTGTTATAGCAGTTCAAATGAAAAAGAATCAGATTGTTTCTTTAAGGATATAGGCATGTTTCTCTTCTTAGTCTATAGTTGTGCATCCCAAGAAAGAATGCACAGTAGCACAACACCAACCAGTCTTTAAGTGGATGATTTAAGACCCCTCCAAGCTATGACATCTGAGGTATGGAAACTTAGGTTATGTTGGTTTAACTTTATTGTCCAAGAAAAGAATGGTAGATGGCTTTCCAAGAATAGTAGTCTAGTAGCAAGTGTGAGGCTTGCATTTTGGATAATAAACATAGGCTGCCCTTTAAATCTAGAAACTCTAGAAGGGAAAGAGAACCATTAGAGCTAGTGCATACTAATTTAGTTGGTACTATAAAAATCACTTCCATTAGGGGGAGTTAGTTTTTTATGACCTTCAATGATGATTTCAACCATAGAACTTGGGTTTATTTTTTAAGCATAAATCTAAAGCATTTCATAAATTTTAGTTGCTTAAGGCCCATGTGGAAAAATAAAGTGGACATTATATCAAGGTCCTAAGGTCAGATAGAGGGGTAGAGTATACCTCCAATCAACTTTTAAATTTTTATAAAAAAAAATATGGCATAAAGGAGCTTGGAACCCGTTATACTCTCTAGAAAAATAGAGTGGTTGAGAGAAAGAATAAGACTATTGTTGATATGAAAAGGAGTGCGCTTAAAGAAAAAGGAATCCTAAATGAATAATGAGGATAGGCTCTAGAAACATCTATGTATTTGATAAATAAAGGTCCAACAAAGCCATTCCATGACAAATTTCCTCTTGAGGCATGGGTAAAACATAGATGAACAGTTGAATATTTGAGAGTATTTGGGTGTGTATTGTATGAAAATGTGCCAAAAGAGAAAAGGAAAAACTTGGATAAAAAGGGTGTGAAGTAAATCTTCATGGGCTATAGTCCCAAATCCAAGGCATATAGGTTGTATAACACATTCACCAAGAAGACCATCATAACTAGAAATGTTTAGTTCATTAAGAAAGTGTCATGGGATGGCTCAGTGGACAAATCTTCAAGCACCTCAAGTAGAGTTCCCATTAATGATGAAGATGATGTGCATGATGATCAACAAGATGATGCAGTAGTAGATCCTAAGAGCTCCCAACAGCTCTTGACAAAAATAGATAGAAAAGAAAGAAACCATAGATAGCTAGAGAATAAGTTCTTGAAAGCTCCTGACAACTCTGGATTGGTACATATAGAGCTCCTAAGAGCTCTCAAAGGTTCCTGACATATCCTGCACAACAAAGAAGCAATAGTAATGAGAGTTCAGACCCCACTCTCACCTCTATAATGATAAGAAAGACCAAAATTATAAGGGATATCTACAAAAATGAAGGGTATGATGACAAGTTTAATGGAAACATAATTTTTGTATTATTTTCTCATAGAGATCCAATTTATTTTGAGGATGTTGTCAAAGAAGAGAAATGGTGTGAGGCCATGGATGGGGAGATAGATGCAATAGAAATAAATAAGACATGGGAGATAACTAATTTTCCTCCTAATAAGACCAAGAGAACTATTGAAGGAAAAATAGATAGGTATAAAGCTCATTTGGTTGTCAAGGGGTATAAATAGCAGTTTGGAAGAGATTATGATTACATATTTGTCCATGTTACAAGGATGGAAACCATGTGGGAAGTCATCAAAATTGTATCCCAGAACAAATGGAACTTGTATTTCAAATAGATGTAAAATCGACCTTCCTTAATGGAGTATTGAAAGAAGAGGTGTATGTGGAGTCCTAATCAGCATCGTACAATAGGATTGACTTGTATTTGATGAGAAATGACTTTAGAAGAAGTGATGATGAGCCCACTCTTCACTTTAAGGCAGTTGATGGTAAGATTTTAATTTTTTTTTTGTATGTAGATGTTTTATTTTTTAATGATTATTTCCTCATTTCTGATTTTAGAGAGGCCATGAAAGAGAGTTTGAGATAAGAAATTTAGGTTTCTTTATTTATTTTAGGCATAGATGTAAAATAAATACATGATAGTATATTTATCTCTCAAGAAAAATATGCAAAAGAGATCTTGAAGAGATTTAGAATGTAGAACAACAAGCATGTACCAACACAAAAAATCATAGGTCTTAAGTTGAACAAGAAATATTGTAGCAACAATGTGAATCCAACCATGTATAAAAGTTTAGTTGGGAGTTTGTTATATTTAACAACAACTAGGTTTGATATAATGCACATGTACTAATTCTAATTTCTAGATTTATAGAGACTCCAAAAGAGTCACATTAGAAGGTGGGTAAGAGAATCTTGAGGTAAGTGAATGGTACCAAATCATATGACATTTTGTAAACTACAAAAAATGGTTTTGGGCTAGTTGGGCACATCGAGCTATGTATTCCATTTGGATTCAGGAGCAATCTCATGGGCTTCCAAGAAATAAACTATTATTACTCTATCTATAACAGGGGTTGAGTATATAGAAGCAAATGTAGCAGCATGTCAAGTGATTTGGATGGAAAAAATATTGGTAGATTTGAAGGAAGAACAAGATGATGGAGCCACAATTTGTTGTGACAATGCTTCATCAATAGGTTTGACAAAAAATCATGTGTTTCATGGAAGAAGTAAGTGTATTGAAATTGGGTATCATTTAATAAGAAATTTAGTTGAGAATGGTGAAATAAAAATGAAGTTTCATAGGTCTAAGCAATAGGTCGCATACACTTTCACTAAGTCATTGAGAAAAGATAGCTTTAAGCACCTAAGGACAAATCTGGGCATAGTTAATTTGAATAAAAAATGATCTTGTTTGTTGGCTTAGAACAAAGGGGGAAGTGTTGGCTTTTTTAAAATAAAATTAATTTATTTTTGCTCTTGTATGTGCTACTTACTTATCAGGAGCTCCCACAATGAGTTAATGCTGCTCAGATTTGTGTAAACTTCAGCTCTTGACGTGCAATAGAGAATGTGCAGCCCCAACAATCAAATTTATGACAAAAAAAATTATTTCTGGTAGGTAAGTTTGAAATTTAAATTTGAGGGGCAATTTTAATCAACCCAGACAAATAAAATGTCAATAGGGATAATCTGTCAGTTGGTAAGTCTTTGTTGTTCAAGTGATTCCATTTTGTGAACAACAGTTCTAATTTTTGTGAAAGAGCTTTTTGTAGCAGTAATTGTGTCTTAATTTGTTGAGTAGTGATTTCTCTAGATCTTTGTAGCTCGAAGTGAGTAGTCATTTGAATTTGAGGGGTAATTTTGAACAAACCAGACAAATAAAGTGTCAATATGCATAATCTGTTAGTTGGTAAGTCTTTGTTGTTGAAGTGATTCCATTTTTTGAATAACAGTTCTGATTTTTGTGAAAGAGTTTTTTTTAGTACCAGTTACATGTCTTATTTTGTTGAGTAGTGATTTCTCTAAGATCTTTGTAGCTTCAGGTGAGCAATAATTTGTAGCTCAATGACAATTTGGGAGAAGCTCCAGAATATTGCACTTAGTTTGTAATCAGATTAGTTTATTTTTGAATTTGTAGTTTTTATTTGTAAAAGTTATTTTCAAGTTTAGTTGGATTTTTGGCATCTATTTTTTTGGATGTTTGTGGAGATACTGAGCAATGTTGATGCTCATTCTCTTGGGGTACCTTGATACTTTATTTGCAGATTTCTGCTTTGAACTTGTTAACTGTTAAAATTTAATATTATTAATAGAAATCCTTCGGCTTCGGCCCCTTAATGATAAAAATAAAAAATAAATTAAAAAATCAATCTTTTATATCTCCAGTTTTATGTATTGTCTCTATTTTAATTTGTATTTTATTGTGTATTTTAATTTGTATTTCTAACATGGTATTAGAACATTGAAATTTTTAGATTTTAGATGATTCTAAAAACTTTACATGGCATCAGAGCTCCTTTGAGAGTATTTTATATTAACATAATTGGATTTTCCTTGTCAACATTTATGATTAATATTAAATAGATACTTCTTTTTAAACCACAGTTGCCTTATAAAGATCATCTTTCACTTGTTATGATATATTCATTATCATAACGAGTAATGGCTATTCTTCATTCTCTTTCTCCACAATTATTTACACTCAAGCTTTAAAATTTTGAAACTTGCTCTCACTGTAAATCTATGCTAGTGGTTGCAACTTCAAAATAGGTTTATAAGTAGTAATACTTTTTAAAACAAGCAACATGAAAGAAATATATATAATTTATTTAAGTTAATATTTATTAAATTTACATGTATAAGACTATGACTGGGTAGGCACTTTTTTTTTTTAAGTTAGTCCATTGAAAAATTAAATTCTTTTTTTTCATTCGGATAATTGGTCTATCTTATTTTATATATTTTCTAAAAAATTATAGAAAGATGGATTTCTTTTGTAATATTACGTTCAAAATATAACTAAAATAATAATATACATAGAAAAATTGAAAATAAAGCCTTTATTCAATCAATCAAACAATGTACAATCATCATGTTGTTTGCAATAAACAATTTTTAGAGAGCTCTAAAACTGAAATATTATTTTTCTTGGATAGGCTTATAGTTGTTTCTTTTTATGGAAAATTGTTATCCTCTAGAAAATTTCTATTTTTTTCTAAGACAATCATATTCTTCAACATATTTTCTCTCACAAAATTGGACATTACAATATAAATTAATCCTATATTAATAGGATGAATAATTAAGCCGATTTGTCCTTCAAGACAATTGGTTCAGGGTGATTTGTTGAAGGATTTGAATTCATGGCGACAAATGGTCTTAGATTCTGCAAAATATAATAACTGACTTGTGCTGAAAAATCATTTTAAATCTTCTCATTTTGAGAAAAAGAAGATATTAAACTTGTAAATGTATAAAATGGTCCACTCCAATGCAAACATTCGGTCAATATTGGACGATATCTTGGAAAAAGGAAATTATATCGAGAAAGATTCACAATATTTTTTTAATGTGTTGTAATTTGAATTTTGTAATGAAATACTATAATTTATGTCAATATATTGTAACAATATAATAATAAGTAAATATTATAATATCTATATTGTTATTTAAATTTTGATATTAAATATAATTAATATAATGTAGACACATATCAGTCAAAAGAATTTATATTATTATGCTTCTAATGATAATTATAATATGCATAAAATAAAAATAATAAATGTAAATATTATAATATCTATATTATTATTTAAATTTTGATATTAAATATAATTAATATAATGCAACACATATTAGTAGAAGAATTTATATTATTATGCTTCTAATGATAATTATAATATGCATAAAATAAAAATAATAAATGTAATTTTTATGAATATATAAATATAACTATTATAAACATACACTTTGTATTTCCTTTTGAAAATAAGAAGATTTTATAATGTATTATATTTTCTATATATTTTTATCCTATCATAATTATAATTATCATTTTAATTGATAAATAAACATCGAATTATTTTATTAGTAATTAGTTACATTTAATCATAATTTATTATAATAAGATGTAATTTGCATAAGAATAATGCAGTATCAATTGATGTATCATAATAATAATATAATAATATTATTCAATTATAATATATAATTGATATATGTATTATATTATTAATATTTGAATTGTCTTCTTTAATAAATATTACTAATTTAGATTACTATCTTATTATGAATTTGGATTTGTTGATAAATTTGCCACTCATTATCCACTTGCAATAATATAATAATTCCTACTTTTGGTATTGAACAATGCATAAAATACAAAGGAATTAGCACAAGGTTGTCAAGAAGAAAAACATCTCTAAAAAGGTAATTTCCTATTACGGAGATGATGAGATGAAAAGGAGGATATTTGCATGTGTAAGCCTTTGATATCAATCTCAATGTAACAATGTCAAATTGTTATGTTAGCACACCCATCTTAGAGTACATAGATATCCTACATAAATATTTGGGAACTATATATATTTTGATTGAAAAATTAAAGAATATTAGGTAGAAAATATTAATCATGGTTGTAGCATTCCAATAGAAGTGATCAAGTCAATGATAGTATGGTAAATTGCTCTAAAATTGAAGAATTTGAATGTAACACTATCAAATTGTTAAGAAAAATGATATGCATGCAAACTTACATCCTTTCAGCTTTAGTAGTACTTTTACAATAAGATGATGTTTTGTGTGTGTGTGTGTGTGTGTGTGTGTGTGTGTGTGAGAGAGAGAGAGAGAGAGAGAGATGTCCAAATAATATGAGAGGGAGATAATAAGATGCAAATAGAGATAAAAAGTGAGATAGGGAGAGAAATAGAGAGGGGGAGTTATATACGAGTGGAGAGAGATATTACTACCAATGTGGTACTACTTGTAGATTATCTCTTTAGTTTGACCACATCAAAGGACACGAGCAAGTCATTGATGATACTTTTTCACATGAATATTTGTTCTTCATTAGTGTATGCACACCTTGGTATGCTGATATAGGCAATTACTTGGTCACAAGAAGAGTTCCTCCTCATTTTTCTCCTAAGGAAAGAAGGGTGCTCATTGAGAAAATTTTCAATTCTTATGGCTGACAAGTTGTTTATTCTAGATACTGGATCAAATGATATCATAAGAAGATGTATTAGAGGGGATGAATCTTATGATATACTGTATCCATGTCATGATGAACCCTATGGGAGATAGTTTGCAACCGAGAGAATAGCCATGAAAGTTCTAAATATAGGGTATTATTAGCTGACACTTCATAAGAATGCAAGCAAGTACACAAGAAAGTGTGATGGGTGTCAAAGTATGGGTATACCAACAAAATCTGATGAAATGTCTCTCTATCCTCAAGTATTTGTTACATCATTCAATAAGTGAGGACTTGATTTTGTAGGTCCAATTGATCTACCATCAAATGGAAAATCTTATACCTTGGTCTGTATTGAATATGTGACCAAATGGGTTGAGGTTAAAGCCATGAAATATGCTAGGGAAAAAAAAGTTACAAAATTCCTCTATGAAGAACTCTATACATGTTATGGGGTTCATAGAGAGATAGTTAGAGAAAAGGGGCTCAATTTACCTGTCTAGAACTCTATACATGCTATGGGGTTTTTAGAGAGATAGTTAGAGATCAAGGGGCTCAATTTAACACTAGTCTTGTCACAACATTGTTGAATGAGTACAATGTTAGACATAGAAAATCTACACCTTATCACCCCTAGGCCAATGGATAAGTAGAGATTAACAACAGAGAGGAAGATTCAATTTTGACTAAAATAGTGACCATTCACAAAAAAGATTGGGAACCTAGGTTACTAGAAACTATTTGGACCTATAGGACTACATGGAAAAATATAATTGGTTTTACCCCCTTTTAACTGTTATATGAAAAAAAAAATGATGCCTATAGATTTTGAACACAAAAATCTTAGAAAAATACTAGACCTAGGTTATGCAACTCAATGCAACTCACTGCCTTAGATGAGATGAGAAAATCCACCTTGTTACATGCATAAATAGTACAAAATTAGAGCATTCAGTGGCATGATAAATACATCAAAGATAAGATGTTTCATCTAGGTGACTGGGCACTTCTTTATGATTCTAGATATAAAGACAATGTAGGCAAGCTTCAATCAAGGTGATGGGGGCCATATGAAATAGAAAAGGTCTTTGCCAATAGATCTATTTATCTTGCAACCATTGATCCTATTATATTTAATCTATTGGTCAATGGTCATTGCCTCAAATTATATCATAAGCCAACTAGCCAACAAGAATTCCTACAATAATTTGTCAAGTACCAGAACTTCGACATTCCTACAACTGAAGAAGGCGGACCTAGTGTCCCACCTTCTCTCTAGCTAGGTCATCATGCAACCATAATTATCTTTCCACTTTTTGTGGGAACTTTTTTCTCCATAAATAAATTCATCTCTCACTCTCCTCATTTCTCTTTATTCCACGTCATTTCCATCATTACTTCACTTCACTTCTTAGTTGTACTTTGTTGATGACCTAGTACTTCCTTTCAGACTTTTTGAAGAGAGCACTTTATCACAATCCAGGTTTTTAGGTATGTGCGTGATCATTTATATCTCTTAATTAATTTAGATGTATTTCTTTAATTATTGTCCATTAATCTAAATATTTTTCAAAGCCCCATGACATCATCCTTCAACTATGCTTGTGCAGACACATGCTTTTCCCTAGGTTTAAGGAGGGCGGGGAATGAGTCCACGTGTAATTTATATTGTGAATGTCATTTTTTATGATTTAATGAACCAGCCATGTCAGATTTTAAACAACTTGAATTTGAAATCATAAAAAGACTTTCTACATAAATGATGTGACATTATTTTCAAATGAACTTAATCATATTCCACCTTCTATCAGTAGTGAATCATCACCATTTTCTTTGATCATACCCTCCTTTATTACCTTTTTTATTGCCACAGTAAGAATAATGATGCCATTGAATTTAGGGAAACAAAGGGTTATACAGAAGTGGTGTTAGTATTGGAAAGAAAAACTAAAGAAGATGTTGGAACCCCTAAGAATCCCTTGGGCAGGAAGTGTACAAAAAAAATATGGGAGATGGAAAGTACACAAAATATAGTTGATGGGAAACAAGCTACCATTCCAAAATACACTCATGGTAAGAAATCAAGATTGTCTCATGGAATATGAGGGGGTTGAATAGCCTCCATAAACAAAATATTTTGAGAAACCTGGTTAGAGATCATAAACCTGATGTAGTCTTAATTCAAGAAAAAAAAATGGCTAAAGAGAAGGTTGAAAATTTTAGGATTTTCAAAAACTGTGGTGCTATTGGAAGTAGTTCAAATGGGGCTTCTAGGGGAACTATCATTTTTTGGAACCAAAAGTAAATCATAGGTGAGGTTTTGCTAGCTGAAGGTAATATTGTAGTTGTTAAATTTCATCACATAAGAGATGATTTTACCTGGGTGACTTCCAACATCTATACTCCTAATAATAGATCAAGTAGAAATAAATTATGGAATAAGGTTTCTTCTAGTAAGGTTGTGTTAGAGAACTGAGAGGGGGGGGTGAATCAGTTAAGTCCAGTTATCCTACAGTCCCAAATACTCTATGATGTATAAAACAAATCTTTCAAACAATTTAACCAACTCAGTAAAACTTTAACTGTGTCTTTTTGTACGATTACCGAATAGCAATAAATTAACTAGTGTATATATACCAATCAATCCAGTTATAGTAATGTGTAAGGTAAAATAAAAATTCACCACATCCATACACATATCACACTTTAATTTTTAACATGGAAACCATGCTAGGGTGAAAACCAACTGGGACCGATAACCCAAAATAATTTCACTCTTCTAAAGTGAGCTCGGTTAAGAGCCAACCCTATTAAAGATTACAATAACACACTGTAAAGTGTGACCTGGCTAGAGGATTTATCACTAACAGTTCTCCATGACCAAACATTCACTATGGGGTCAACAAGAAAAAAATCAACATTCATTGAATGTCATATTGAAATATAAAAGATTGTTAAGTCCCACTCAGTAAAGAGATTTATCTATACTAATGGTTAGAATGCAACAGTAATGATCTGATTCAAATACAACTTATTTTGCATATTTTCAGATCTATGCTAAGCTCAAAATACCTCTGGCCATTATACTCAATTCAATCTCTTTGTTCCCTCCAACTCTGTTCTTCTTAGTTAATTAATTTTCTCTGACGCTCAGTGTTGTCTGCAAAATTGCTCAATTTTTTCTTCAACCTGTTTGACCAGCTTCACATGAATGCAATCTCCTCACACGCATTCCAGAATTCATAATAAATTTTGTCTCCTTTTATAGACATAATAAACCATTTTATTTCCAGTCATAAATTTTGCCTCTTAATCTTCACTGTTGATTTTTCCACTTTAACCTTCCTCGGCACTTGTGTCATTAACATGTTTCATTCTCCTTCATCTAATCATCCTTGAATTTTTTCAGTTGTTTGATCATCATTACAAACTTTATCTTTAACTTCAAAATCATCCATAATTGTCCATCTCATCATCTTTAGTCAGCAGTCATATGTTCCATTTATTTCTTTCACTCGGTCAATACTGTGATGTGTCGGTGACTTTTAACTCGGTTAACACTGTACTTGGTATACATTATTTCTAACTCTATGTATACTAAGCTCTTCATTTACCAACCACATAAACTTGTTCATTCTTGATCTTCAATCCATAACAAAATCATGTAATAGAATCAAATCACTAACATAATGTCATAGACTCATCAATAAGTTACCCAATGAATACCATATCCATATATTTCTCATACATCTCATCTTCATGTAGATATCTTATTCCTTCACCATTATTTTATTATTCAAATGTTTGTAACTATCATGATAAGCATAGTCAAAACTAGTTGACATCAATGACAATACAATAACTGATTTAAGCTGTCACATATACCTTTGCATCTCGATGATCATCAATCATTATCTTTTGAAGTCTATAAATCAGTTGTCACTCTCAATCTCTCCTTTAAGATATTCAATCAGTTGTAGTCTATCAATCTCTCCCTTCGGAATTGATGGCAATACAATATGAAATATGTCATAGAATACCAAACATTTGTCTACAACTCTGTATGCAAATGTTGTAACTTGGTAAGCTCTCCCTAGCTTATACATTTAATATGTTTAATCACTACACAACATCAATACTCTCCCTTTCGGTGATCTCTCTTTTTATTCTCTCCCTTCATGTGGTCTCTCTCCCTTTAGATCTTTCCTAAATATTTCATGTAATCATCTCTCCTACAGATAGATATTTCATGTATAACTCTCTCCCTTTGACAGCAATGCCAAAAATGAAAATAAGCAGCTCTACAATAGCCAAATCAATATCTCTATTGTTTGGTTCAGACTTTAGTACCTTGCATATACTGATATTCAGTTTCAACTTGTCTTCCATCTTTCACAACCGTAGGAATCCTAAAGTGTGAACATTATGCATCAACATCATTAGATATTCTGATAAAGTATAGGTTGATGCAACCTCCTATCACCTTAGTGACTGTTAAATAGGAGATGGACCCCTAGTATACTCCTCAAGTATTCAAATGTGTCCTTCGGTAAGGGTTTAGTAAATATATCAGTAAGTTTCTCTTGTGATTTCACATACTCCAATATGACTTATTTTTCTTGAACTTGTTCCCTCAAGTAGTGATACTTAATATAAATATATTTTGTCTTTGCAAGCATCACTGGATTATTAGAAATATTAATTATGCTTGTGTTATCACAATAAATTATCACTAGATCAATGATATCTTCATTCATACCTTCTAGTAGTTGTTTTATCCATGCAATATTTGAATAATTAGTAGCAGAAAAAACATGTTTTGCTTCTGCAATGGATTGAGAAATGCATCCTTGTTTCTTACTTATCCAATTAACTAATCTTTCTCCCAAAAATAATGCTCCACCAATAGTATTTTTTCTATCATCATCAATCTGCATCAGTGTTTCCATCCCAATCTGCATCAGTGTAAGCTTTTAGTTCAAATTTTTCTTCTTTCTTATACCATAAACCATAGTTTTCAGTATTCTTCAAGTATCTCAAAATTCTTTTCACAACAGTCATGTGTGATTCTTTAGGATTAGCAAAAAATCTTGCTACAATTTCAATTGCATGTGCAATATCTAGTCTACTATGCACAACATACATCAATTTTCCAATCATAGATCTATACAAGGTTTGATTTACCTCGGGTGATTTGTCATCCTTTGACAATTTGCAGCCTATAACCATAGGTGTACCAACTAGTTTTGAATCTTCCATACTGTTGTAAAATTAAGATCATCCTATAGAGAATATATATGAGGTTGTACTGAAAATAGATTACCGTTGTGATTGTAGAATACAATTGCCTTCGTTATTGATTGATTCTACAATAACAATAGGGTATATGTATATATTGAATAGTCATGTAATGAATAGACATGACCGTATATACTTATGGTTATGTCACTTCATTACATAACTATTAGTTAACATATCTTAACCAATAGTTTATTCATACTTTGTATTATATATATATATATATATATATATATATATATATATATATATATATATATATATATATATATATATATATATATATATATATATATATATATATAAGTTCACACATGTGCATATTAATATATACTTACTTTTCAATTATATTATATAGTATATATATATATAAATATATCTATATTTATATGTATATCATGATTGTCTCGTCATTTATTAAACACGAACGAACAATACTTTAACACTCCCTCTTGAGAGAGAGTTTAATAGAATTTGTAGAATCTTTTCATATCATGATATCCAGCACATCCGGGACAGACCCTTACAGGAGTCGATCATGATAGACATCAAGATATCCGACACATCCGGGACAGACCCTTTCGGGAGTCGATCTTGACAAGTTATTACACAGTAATAATCTCAGCATTAAGATGTCCGGTCCTATCCGGGACAAACCCTTTCGGGAGTCGATCTTAACAATTATTACACACCAAGTAATAACATAAGCAACAAGATGTCTGGTCCTATCCGGGACAAACCCTTTCGGGAGTTGATCTTGAAGCCTGGTTAACTATTGTCAAGATCGTCACCTTGAAATAGTAACCCAACACACATGAAAGATCGTCACCTTTCATGTTAAGTACAAGTATTCATGTTCAGAAAATCATCATCTTCTAAATATGAGCACCCTATAAAGTCACACATATGATATCCATCTTGACTCTCCTCAGAGAGTTGAAACCAAGGCTTCCACCTTAGACTTCTCTATCACAGACAAGAATCATATTAAGATACAAAATGATGGATCACTGATTTTGAGAACTTCTTTAAAGGCTTTAGTTCTCAACATACCAAGGTTATCTGAAGTACACAATCTTCTTCCTAGCAAGGGGCTTGGTGAGAAACCATCTTCACATAGTATACTTCCTCTAAATTAATATGACCACGATCCTGTGATGCCATCTTAGTTTGATCTTCTAGCTTCTCCCTCTGACATGGAAGCATAGCCTTCTCACATGGTAATTCATCATAATTCTCAGCTACAATTTCTCGATCACTAGAGAGCCAACAAAACATGGTCTACTCCCTCTGAATCAAGATCCTCGCATATCCACTGATGCATATCCTTTTTCTTCTTCTGTCATGGAGGCATACCCTTTTTATATACTCAGCTCAATGTCACTACAGGATGTGACTTCATACTTTTCTTCCTGAGAGAATCGATATCTCATACTGGGTTTCCATAAGGCTGCGGATTAGCATAGGATGCATTTTGATCTTTTTCAAGGCCATAACATTAACACTCCCTCTTGGACTTGAGGGAAGATAATAAGGACCTCTAGTATGATGTTCATCTTAATGAACTGTAGTCTCGAGATGTATGAATTACTTCAAGCAGAGATTCTATCCATGTGAATCTCATCTGTGATTCTGTCCACTAGTTTCCACTATTATAATCTCATAATTGTTTTACCTTCAATAGTGAACTCCCTCTCAATCAATACGATTGAGATTGTCACAAGTTAACTGAATCATATGCTCCCTCTGAAGCTCAAGTTAATCAACTTCTTGACCTCTTGAAAATGTCAGACTTTCTCTGAATCTGAATTTCATATGCTTTTATCCTGAAAGTATGTTAGAGATAGATTACAAATAGTTTATAAAGCTAAACTATCTCATACAAGAATACAAATGATAGAAGCATACAAGATTTATTATTTAATGAATTACAAATTGAAAATTCATATGTATTAATAAAGCATAGAATACTTATCTTAAATTTCAAATATTTTCAAGTATTTGTTTCCATAAGGTGAGCCCATTAATACTCGTACCCATCGTCCTTCTTCATAACATATCGGTTTCATTCTGATTAATTTTCTTCGCACTCATTTGCAAAAGTCTTCTTTCTATTAATCTTGTACTCAAGACAAATTGAAAATGTGGCAAATGCAACGTCAATTATCTTTGTGCAAGTGACGATTACCTCAGTATTATGAAAGAGGTACTTGACAACGAACGATTCTGCTATATTAGCGAATTGAAAGAAGCATAAATAGAATCATATATATATTGATTGGTTAACTAGATCAACCATTGATCCTAGTCCTTGTTACTCCAGCTTATGTAATGATCCAATGTCGATCTCAATGAAGTTTTTGATAAGCTGTTTCGGATGTTAAACGTTGCTACGAAATGAATTAAGTATAGTTGTGGTACTTAGCGGAGTGGCAGAAATAACTCCGTGTATGTAGCGTATTGCAGCTTTTATATTTCTTGAATCCAAGGTTCTAATTATGGTGTATTTTCCATGATATAGATTCCCGATGTTTATTGGTTCTTCTTGTGAAAAACACTATTTGGTTGAGTTGACAGCTAGTTAATAACGTCTTTGTCTACTATGCAAACTGTCTCCCTCTAATATTGATTTCTCTGTATATTTTTCTTTAAGTATATGCAAGAGATTGCTAATCGCCATATCGAGAGCCATCTTGGCCATGACTTATTAAACTAAGCAATGTTTGTGACTAAATCGCATATGGTTGTGTAAATTTGTAACAATAAGTATGTTTAGCATACTCTTTCCACCTTAGCAATTAATCGCATGTATTGGTTTTGACCTTTTCCAACTAGTCATAACCAAGAACGTTATTGTACTAATAGCATATACAATTTGGAGGAGAAGAGATAGTCTTCAGAGACCCGTAATAACTCCATGGTCCTCCTATTTCTGCAAGATTATCACTCTCTTGAATATCCAAGTAATACTGTTCTCTTTCTTCCCAGCATACTCTAAGGCTCGTTATCATATGAACCCACAATTCTTATCAATCCATAGTGAAGGTAAGGTCAAGATAATTCACTCTCTCCATGAGTGGATCTAGTGTAGGTTCAGATTACCTCCCTCGAGCTTGTGTTCTCCATCATTCCAATTATATTCATTGACTTGACTTTGAAATCAGAGAATCATGTTGATGTTGGAGACACGGCTGCATTAATGGAAAACCTGCAGTTTTCAATTGATTCCAATTGAATACCATCCAAAGCAAATTCCTCTCTAATTCTTAGTTGCTGGTGCCACTGCGATCAGCACAATTATGCCTGTTCTTGTGATCAAGGTTCTATGGGAGCTGTGCCAACAACAAAATAAACATGGTTGATGATTATTGAATGTTTGGGGGTGATTAAAATATCCATAGCATTTCCATCTTTGATGCTACAGAAAAAATGTAGCTAGATGCATTTTCCTTTGGTATTGTTTAAACACTACTTCATTGCTAATGTTAAAAGTGTAGCAAGCAGTATTTAATTGTATTAAAGCTGCGCCAGTGTCAATCTTCAAATTCTTAAAAGTACATGTATATGCTCTATGGGCGCTATGCCTTTATCCCGAATTGATGGAGTCGACTTCTATTCTAACCTGTACGTTGGATATGATTTGTTGATTATCATATACATGTACATATTTATTTTATATCATTATGTATTCTTAACTCGTGGTTATTGCAAATCCCCAAGAATGTCAAGTGATAGATTTAGTCCTCCCCGCAAACATATATATACATATATATTTTATAGGACACAACTATCATGGTGAATGACTTTAGAATTATATATACATAATAATATTTTATATTACGAATATATAAATAAATATGTATATATAATTCTGATTTCATTCACATTAACACAAATAAATTATATATAAGAAGGAAATCAGAATTATATATATTTTAATATCTCATGCACTACTATAAATACAAATATATAGAAGATAACATACATATATATAATTCTGATTTCCTTCTTATTATCATTCTTTCTATATATATAAGTTAATTCTTATATTCCAAATATATTAGACCATTCAATTATATAATCTAATATATATATATATTTGATATCTGTATAAGAATTATATTTTATACTTTAGATATTCTATTAGTTATATAATTCAGCTGCATGTAATATAGCATAACTGATATATATATATATATATATATATATATATATATATATATATATATATATATATATATATATATATATATATATATATATATATATATATATATATATATATATGTATGTATGTATGTATATGTATATATATATATATATATAATAATATCAATATATATATTTATGTTTTTACATTATATAACTGATATTAATACTATCATATATTTCTAATAGCAATATGATATATTATTATCATGATCAATCTTAATAATTTGCTATCAGCGGTACATAGGCTCTATTCTCTTTTCTTATTTCTCCTGTTTGAAGAGTATCAAAGGTTCTTTTTGTTCAATGATCTTCTAACTCGATCAATACCAAATTCAATATTATAATCTCATTTTCTCCCCCACCGATCAATATCTGACATTTATTTTATAACCTCCATTTACCATTGTCTTATGTATTCTCTTCTTTAATGAGTTCCTTCTTCCTTAGTAAAGATTCAGATTAATATCTTGTAATCGCTTTTAGTTCATAGCTGCGTACTAACAATACTAAAGATTTCCTTTATGAGATCCAATTATAAATACTTATGAGATTTAATATTTCAGCATCTTGATAACCCCTTATGATAGCTGCCATAGCTTCGTAGATGACAAAGAACAAATAATTATTACTTTTGATGAAGGTGATCATTCTGTTTTACTCCCACGTAAGATGCTTATTGTGTCTTTTTCTTCCTAATTTTGCCAATTGTAAGTCCTGGTCTCCATTCCTTATCTTTCCATATGAGTCTAAATATATTTAAGAGTCTTCTTTTCTCTTATTCTCCCGTGTATTTACTCCACTTTCTCTTCGCTGGTCTATCCTCTCTGTTATTTGCTTTCCAATTTCCCCTTAATTGAAACTGACGGATTCCTCTTCTGCCGCGACTAGTATCCTCTTGTTTTGATGTGTTGTCTTCTCTGCAATACTTTGCTCGAATATAATTTCTCTTATAGGTTAGGCTCTGATACCATGTTGTAAAATTAAGATCATCCTATAGAGAATATATATGAGGCTGTACTGAAAATAGATTACCATTGTGATTGTAGAATACAATTGCCTTCGTTATTGATTGATTCTACAATAACAATAGGGTATATGTATATATTGAATAGTCATGTAATGAATAGACATGACCGTATATACTTATGGTCATGTCACTTCATTACATAACTATTAGTTAACATATCTTAACCAATAGTTTATTCATACTTTGTATTATATATATATATATATATATATATATATATATATATATATATATATATATATATATATATATATATATATATATATATATATATATATATATATATAAGTTCACACATGTGCATATTAATATATACTTACTTTTCAATTATATTATATAGTATATATATATATAAATATATCTATATTTATATGTATATCATGATTGTCTCGTCGTTTATTAAACACGAACGAACAATACTTTAACACATACCAAATGTCTTAAATACTTCTTTGATGTACTTTGATTGTGTGATGTATATGCCTTCCTTTTGTTGTAATATTTGCAAGCCAAGAAAAAAATTAATCTCTCCAAACATTGACATTTTAAATTCTTTCCTCATTTCATCAGCGAATGATTTGCATAAGTTATCATGTCCTCCAAATACGATATCATCAATAAAAATTTTAGCAATAAGAATCTTGTCATCAATTTCACTTTTCAAATACAAATTGTTGTTGTCACATGTTCTAACAAATCCAATACTTATTAGATAGGAATGCAGTCTTTCATACCATGCTCTCAGTGCTTGTTTTAGTCCATATAATACTTTGTTCAACTTACATACCATATTCCTCTGATTAGGATCCACAAAACCTTCAATTTGTTTAATGTATACCTCTTCCTCAAGTATCCCATTTAGAAATGCAGATTCAACATCCATCTGATAAACTTTAAATCCTTTGTAAGTAGCATATGCAAGCAATATTCTTACTCCTCCAAGTCTAGCAACGGGTGCAAAAGTCTCTCCATAGTCAATACCTTCTTCTTGTGCATAACTTTTTCATACGTCTTTCTTTGTTCCTTGTGACATCTCCATTCTCATTCAATTTGTTTATGAATATCAATTTGGTTCCAATCACATTCTTGTCTTTCAGTCTCAATACCAATGTCCATGTCTGATTTTTCTGTAATTGTTCAATCTCTTCATTCATTGCCTTGATCCATTCATCATTTTCTAATGCATTTCTAACAGTTTTAGGCTTAAATTCACAAACTAACCATGTGGTGTTTCTCAACTTACTTCGTGTCATCATTCCTGCTCTTTTATCTCCAATTATTTGATCTTGTGGATGATGTCTCCTCACATATCTTGCAAGTATAGGTTCAGTTCTTTGTTCTTGAATGTTTTATCCGCTCAATGCATGATCATTATCTTCATCGGTAACAATTTTTTGATTCTTGGTCTATAAAGACTATTGCTCGGTAGCATTACCCTGTTGCTCGGTAATGCCAAACTGTTGCTTGGGTAGAGTGTCAAGTTCCTCAATGTAAACAAATCTACCATAGTCTTCTAGTTTCTTTTTGATTTCTTCATCATTTTTTTCAGCAAATTCATCAACTCTCACATTTTCACTTTCAATCATCTTGTTAGTAGCCTTGTTCAAACATTTATAAGCTTTTCTTTTAATAGAATATCCTAAAAATATTCCTTCATCACCTTTTGAATTAAATTTCTCATTTCTATCATCTTTCAGAATGTAACATCTACTTCTAAATATTTTGAAATAACTCACATTAGGTGTTTAACCATGTACCATAATGCATAAGGTGCCTTGTTTGATTCTTTCTTCAATTGAACTCGGTTCAGTGTATAAACAGTAGTACTAATAACTTCTCTCTAGTGCATTTGTGCAACATCTTTTTCAATCATTAGTGTTCTAGCACAATCAACAATTGATCTATTTCTCATTTCAGCAATCTCATTTTGTTGGGGTGTTCTCGGTGCAGAAAAATGTCTCTTAATTCCATGCTCATTACAAAAATTAGTGAACTCATGAGAAATAAATTCACCACCTCTATCTGACCTTAAGCATTTCAGTTCTTTACCACTTTATTTTTCTACTTTGCTTTATACCATTTAAACATTTTAAAAGCTTCAGATTTTTCTTTTAACAACATGACAGTCATCATTCTAAAGAAGTCATCAACAAACAAGATAAAATATATATCTCCATTATAACTCTGAGTTCTTATAGGACCACACAAGTCAGTATGAACTAACTCCAAAATAGCATTAGATGAAAAGTGTTTTCTCTTAAAACTAGATTTTGAGATCTTGCCCATTTGACATTGTTTGCACATAACATGGTCAGGTTTAGATATGCTCGGTAAACCTCTAACTTTTCTTTTCTTACTGATCTTAACCATGTTGTCAAAATTCACATGACATAACCTCTTGTGCCACAACCATACATCTTCATTTTTAGCCAACAAATAAGAAGTTTCAACATTGTCAAGATAGAATAAATTACATTTTGATTGTTCACCAGTACTAACCAACTTTGCAGTCTCATCATATATTTTGACCTTTCTATTCTCAAATGCAACTCGGTCACCAGTATTATTCAACTATGCTACATTTAACAAATTATAATTAAGTCCTTTCACCCAATATGCATTCTCACATCTGATCTTATTTTTCAATAATATAGACTCTTTTCCTTTCACTAGACCAGGTGTACCATTTTTCATTTTCACAGATCCACCATTATAATGTTCAAGGTATTCAAATTTTGTAATGTCCCCACTTTAGCAGTTGACCAAGTGTGTGTGTGTTAGCCTTGTTTTACATGGTCCCGAGGGCTAACGAAGGGTTTAAGGGGATCCTAGAGTGTTTTGGCCTAGTCATTTCTAGTTTGGGCCAAAACGAAGTTGATTTACTCAGTTTCAGGCATACTTACTATTTTTAGTAAGTCAGCAAGACACAGTGGAAGCCAGTTTTGGTGATTGGATTTGATACTCTTCGGTGAGAGCTTTCCAACGAGCTATCACTCGCATTATTTGGAGTCTGATTGCTAATACATTTTAATGCCTAAAGTTTTATTAAAGTAACATTTAATTTAATTGTAAAATATTAAAGTGTTACTTTAATATTTATTTTATGGGGATGTGTAACCAAGGGAGACATAAGGGGATATTTTAATATATGTTTTATATTGCACATCTTTTATCCCACATTGCCCATGAGAGTTGAGCTGACCTTTGGAAATAGAATAAAAGGAAGCGTTTGTGGCTTCATTAGACAAGTTGAATATGAGAAGAAATTGTTGTGTGAGTTGCAGATCCATTCTTGGCAGTTGAGGACGTTTATCCTCTCTTGTGACATTCTAGACGTCATTCCCTTAGAGTTTGGCCTTTGGAATCCATTGTTATCAGCTTCATTATCAAGCAGTTTAGTTGCATTTCCAGCTACAGGAAGATTTGGTATTTTGCTCATATCTTCTTCACTACTTGTCCGACGCTTATGCCGCTTTGAGGGAATGATTTTATGAAGGTAGTGGAATGATTGAAGGACAAAGTATTGTAGCAGTATTGTTCATGCGGCACTATTCACATAGCACTATTCATGCAGTACTATTCATGTCACTGTAGCAGCAAGTTCGAAAACATGGGCTGGAGTATTATGTCAATAATGCTAGAGTAATTAGTGAGTTGATAAATCTGCCATGTATTTGGTTTTATTAATTCTGAAAATAACATTTTATCAGTAGTAGTTCATTGTCCACTTTGCATATTATTGTAGTTTCTTTCTTGTTTATGTTCTATGATTCCAATTCCATGCACAAAACACAACAAACAAACAAATGTTTGGTTTCCGGAGTTATAAGGGGTTTAAAACATTAAACAGAGAAATAAAAAGTTGAATGCAAACTGTTTGACATATTTCCTTTCAGCAATTGGTTTAGTTTTTTGGGGGCATTCAGGGGTGCCCATTACAGTGGTATCAGAGCTATAAGTCTTGCCATCCTGTGGAGGTCTTATAGGGAATTTGGAACAGCCGAATAGAGGGAAAAGTGTTTGACGAAATGTCAAAACACTAAAATCAGAAATTAAAAAATAGGCTAAGCATTTATGTTTGAGCATGTGACATGGGCCTTATAATCTCTGCAATACTAGAGTAAGACAAAATAGGATTTTGGACTTGCAGAGCGAGCAGTCTAGTTCATCCGTGCAAGTGGACATAGAATCTAGTCATACAGACACAGAGGAGATATTATTTGATCAAGACAGCAATATGGGTGACTGAGATGACATGAATACAGGATTAGGCGGAGGTAGGAACACTAGTCCAGATCAGGGGGAGGTAATGTTCAAACAGTTACTGGATACATTAGATAAGGGGCAGCGTATGCAACAGGAGCAAAATAGGCAAATGGACATGATGTTGCAGCTCATGGCTAGATAGATGGGTGTCAATATTAATCCAGGTGATGCCAACAACAGAAACAATATTAATTCAGCTTTGACACCTCTCTCTTATACATCTTGTGATCTTCTACTGAAGTCTTTAAAACTTTTCCTTCAAGCACTCTATACTCTGATACCAATTGTTAGATAACTGAGAGGAGGGTGAATCAATTAAGTCCAGTTATCCCACAGTCTCAAATACTCCCTGATTTATAAAACAAATCTTTCAAATAATTTAACCACTTGCTAAAACTTTAACTATACCTTTCTGTTTAATTACTAGATAGCAGTAAATTAACTAGTGTATATATACTAATCAATCTAGTTATAGTAATGTGTAAAGTAAAATAACAATTCACCACATCCATACACATATAACACTATTATTTTTAATGTGGAAACCCTGTTAGGGGAAAACCCACCTAAGACCGGTACCCCAAAATAATTTCACTCTTCTAAAGTGAGCTTGGTTAAGAGCCAACCTTGTCAAAGGTTACAATAACACACTGTAAGGTGTGACCCTGTTAGGGGATTTATCACTAATAGTTCTCCATGACCAAACATTCACTATAGGGTCAAAAAGAAAACAATCAACATTCATTGAATGTCATATTGAAATATAAAAGACTGTTAAGTCTCACTTGGTAAAGAGATTTATCTGTACCAATGGTTAGAATGCAACAGTAATTATCTGATTCAAATACAACTTGTTTTGCATATTTTTAGAACTATGCTAAGCTCAAAATACCTCTGGCCATTATACTCAATTCAATCTCTTTGTTCCCTCCAACTCTGTTATGCTCAGTTAATTCCTTTTCTCTGATGCTCGGTGTTGTCTGTAAAATTGCTCGGTTTTGTCTTCAACCTGTTTGACCAGCTTCGCATAAATACAATCTCCTCACGTGCATTCTAGAATTTATAATGAATCTTTTGTCTCTTTTTATAGACATAATAAATCATTTTATTTCCATCCATAGACTTTGCCTCTTAATCTTCACCGTTGATTTTTCTGCTTTAACCTTTCTCAGCACTTGTGTCAGTAACACGTTTCATTCTCCTTCATTTGATCATCCTTTAATTTTTTCAATCTTTTGATCATCATAATAAACTTTATCTTTAACCTCAGAATCATCCATAATTGTCCAACTCATCATCTTTAGTCGGCAATCATATGTTCCATTTCTTTCTTTCACTCAGTCAATATAGTGATGTGTCAGTGACTTCTAGCTCAGTTAACACTGTACTCGGTATACACTATTTCCAACTTGGTGTATACTAAGTTCTTCATTTACCGACCACATAAACTTGTTCATTCTTGATCTTCAATCCATAATAAAATCATGTAATACAATCAAATCACTAACATAATGTCATAGACTCGTTAATAAGTTACATAATGAATACCATATCCATATATTTCTCATACATCTCATCTTCATGTAGATATCTCATTCCTTCACCATTATTTCCTTCTTCAGATGTTTGTAAATATCACGATAAGTATAGTCAAAACTAGTTGACATTAATGACAATACAATAACTGATTTAATGTGTCACATATACCTTTGTAGCTTGGTGGTCATCAATCACTATTTTTTGAAGTCTATCAATCAGTTGTCAAACTCTCAATCTCTCCTTTAAGATATTCAATCAGTTGTATTCTATCAGGTTGTTCTTCCTGATCTGAGCTGGTTGGTTATGGGTGATTTCAACACACCTTTGAGGGATTGTGAGACATTTGGAGGCATGCAGAGTCAGTTGGATGGAAGATTGTGCCTTATGGACTTGATCAACCAGCAAGCTCTGATGGATGTTGATCTCCAAGGGATTAATTTTACTTGGTCTAATAGAAGGGTGGGAGAGGACTTGATTCAGGTCAGATTAGACCGGGCCTTGATCTCTCCTGACTTGTTGTAGAGGCACCTTTTATCCCTCTCTTATTTTTCTAAAATTAGATCTGATTATTTTTCTATATTGTTGGTTGCTGATCTAATTTTTGGAAAGAGAAATTTTCATTTTAGATTTGAAGAAATGTGGATGCTTCACTCTCTTTTTGAGGAAAGATTTAAAGGCTAGTGGGACATCCAGTGGATGGTACTACAATGTTTAGGATTGAGAAAAAATTAAGGAATGTGAAGGATTTTGTCAAGAAGTGGAATAAGGAAACATTTGGGGACTTCTTCAATTCCAAATCTAGTATTCAACATGACCTAAAGGAGATTTAGGACAAAATCATGGAGGAGGGTTACTCTCAACCCCTGTTGGAAAAGGATAATGAGGTTCTTGCTAGGTATCATGATGTTATTGAGAAGGAGGAAAATTTTTAGAGACAGAGGTCCAGGTCTATTTAGTTAAAGGAGGGAGACAAAAATACTCATTTTTTCCATATGACTATGCTTAAACATAGAGTAGCCATCGCATATCTTCCCTTAATTATGTTAGGGGAGACTCAAGAAGGAAGAAGATATTAGGATTTAAATGGTTGGTTTCTTCTCTTCATTTCTCTCTGTGGATTCCTCCTTAAATCCTAAGTATCAAGAAGTACTCCTTTGTACCATTCCTTATGTTATCTTTGAAGCTCATAATGGTTTCCTTGAAGCCATTCCTTCCTTTGAGGAGCTTAGAAATGTTGTGTTATCTTTTGAAGGGTTTAAAGCGTCAATAACCATGTTGCTTATTTTAGTGAGAAGTTAAATGATACCAAGCAGAAATATTCTTTTTATGATTAGGAATTTTATGTTATAGTTTAGGCATTGAAAAAGTGGAGACACTATATGCTTCCTAAGGAGTTTGTTTTGTATATTAACCATCAAGCTTTGCAATATTTGAATAGTTAAGGAAAGTTGAATCAAAGACATTTGAAATGGGTTGAGTTTTTGTAGAGTTACACATTTGTTTTGAAACACATGAGTGGAAAGTCTAATAGGGTTGTAGATGCTCTAAGCAGAAGGCAAATTTTGCTGATAGAGATGTAGATTGAGGTGGTTGGGTTCAAGGAACTCAAAATTTTATATCCAGAGGATCCAGATTTTGGAGAAGCTTAGAAAGCTTGTACAGAACCTGTTACTCTAGACAAAACGAAGTGGTTGGATTTTATCATCCAAGATGGTATGCTATTCAAAGGGAGTCAGTTGTGCATTCCACGAAGTTCTATGAGGGAGAATCTCATCAAGAAGAAACATAGCGGAGGATTGGCTGGACATTTTGGTCAAGATAAAACCCTTCCTCTGGTTAGTGAGAATTATTATTGGCCACAGTTGCAGCAAGATGTCAAGAAGTTTGTATAGAGTTGTAGAAAATGTCAAATGGCAAAAGGAGTAAAGTAGAATACATAGTTGTATCAGCCATTACCTGTACTAGAGAAGCCATGGGAGGATATTAGTATGGACTTTGTTCTTGGTATACCAAGGACTCAGCGGGGACATGATTCAATTTTTGTGGTGGTTGATAGATTTTTAAAAATGGCACATTTCATTCCCTACAAGAATATTAATGGTGTTGTTCATGTAGCAAAATTGTTTTTCAAAGAAGTGAGACTACATGGTTTTCCAAAGAGCATAGTTTCAGATCGAGACACTAAGTTTGTTGGATATTTCTGGCGCACATTGTGGAAGAAGTTAAAGACAGATTTGAAGTTCAGCTCATCACATCATCCACAGACTGATGGACAGATAGAAATAGTGAATAGGAGTTTGGGGAATTTACTGAGATGTTTGGTTGGAGATAAGACAATAGGATGGGATTTGATTTTACCACAGGCAGAATTTGCTTACAATAATTCTATCAACAGGAGCACTAGTAAATCACCATTCCAGATTGTATATGGAAATAGTCCCAGAAATGCATCTGAGTTGAGAAAGATAGACAAAGGAGAAATAAGTAATGTTGAAGTTGAGGATTTTACAGAACATTTGGAGAACATCCACAAGGAAGTGAGGAAGCACATTACCAAGATGAATACACAGTATAAGGCTAAGGCAGATCAGAAAATGAGGCATGAAGAATTTTAGGTTGGGAATGAAGTTGTGGTTCATTTGCGGAAGGAGCGATTTCCAATAGGTACATATAACAAGTTGAAAATGAAGAAATTTGGGCCATGTAAAATATTGAAGAAGCATGATTCGAGAAATGCCTATGAAATAGAATTGCCTACTAAACTAAATATTTCACCAGTATTTAACATTTCAGATCTGACAGAGTATCATGAAGGGGGTGTGGAAGATGAGATCACAGAAGCACAGTGGAGTCTTCTAGCAACTACTTCAGCTATCAAGGAGATTGAGGATATACTAGATAGTCGTGTTGGAAGAAGCACAAGGAATAAGACATATGAAGAATATTTGGTCAAATGGAAATGATGACCTGTAGAAGATTCATCATGGCTAACAAGGGAGGAGGTTAACCGCCTTGGTTTTCCTCTACACACCTGAGACGTGACAAAGTCACTTCTCAAATTACCATGGGTGTCTGATGCGGGAGCATCCTAAGTGTAGAGGCAATCCTTCATCACCCAAAAATATTTCTAGTTTCTTTTCAATAAGGGCTATCTTGTGCAGAGCTGCTATTTATAGAAACTTACTATTTTTAGTAAGCTAGTCATACAAGCTCAGGAATGTTCTGATTTCATAGGTGGAGGTTCATCTTAGTCATATCGGTCTACCAGTTGAGTTTCATTGTCATATCATCTGTATTGGTGAAGTTATTGAATTTTTTGGGTACAGAATCTTTGAGCTCAATTTTGAAGGCCTTAAGAGGCTTCGGATCGTGATCGAACCCCAGCTAATTGGAGCTTGTGCGAGTCAGGCATTGTAGATCAGGTTCTGCCATTTCTAAAAAGTAGTTATAAAAGTCAAACGGAGCCACAGTTAAAAAGTTGTGGCCTCCGGAAGTTGGGGTACCTAAAAACATAATTTGTAATTCTTTTGAGCCGACCCTAATGTAATAATTATGAAAAATAAAATAATTCTTGGGGTAGTCGGCCTTAAGGGCTAAATTTCTGGAACCTTCTCGAGCTAAAAGCCTGGGTAATAATTCGAGGCTTTGTCCTACAGAATATTGTAAGGAAAATGCACATGTGGCTTTACATATTGTAATTCTGAAATTTGTAATTCCACACTTGAGGAAAAAATAAGAATCTCATTTTCTGTTCTTGCAAATTATTGTTGTTTCTCTATTTATGTTATGTGTTTGTGGTATTAAGGGGAGCACCCTTCATCATTACATCAAGTTATGTGTAGTTGTTTCCTCATGGTGAAGCATAGTTTGGATTAAAGAACCCATTTATCAAAGTGTTATCCATTATCAGCATTGTCCTTAGGTGTTAGAAGTAGCATAGATTCTCTAACCCTTATCATTTTTGCCTTCATTTGAAGATTGACTTAGTTTAGTATTCAAGTTCTAGCTGCATTGAGAGAAAAGAGTTGATAAATCTAGGAATGATTATGTAAGTCCCTTTGTGTGTTACTTGCAAGATCGCATCAATTCACTAAGTTATACCCAACATTAAAGTTGTTAGTTTGCAATGTAAACTTGGGATTTCCTTATTGGATCACACAATTTCACATTGTTTAACATTTGAGGTTTCATTGTTTAAGAGATAATAGAATACTTGGTATTTTATTCTCTATTGGCAAGTGTCACAAGACACACATCTATAAGTTGTAAAGCTAAAGACAATTGAAAATTGACCAAAGGAGGTCCAAAATTATCCAAAATACATTTTGGAAGTTGTCATATCTCACAGCAACACATAGCATCCTAAGGTGTATGGCACTATCCACCTAGACACACTAGTGTCCACTAGACACTAGACACATTAGTGTCTTGTATTATAAGGTCATGCCATTTGTACTTGATAATGCAAATCACTTATAATTGTCAACAAGGCCTAAATGTTAAATAACTTGACAAATCTAAAGGGATGGCATCGTCATGTATGCTTTTGCACAAACTAGTCAAAACATTGGTGTGTGGTGCTATGGTGTTGGTGTATCTAATTGTAATAATGGATGATACCCTAGTTGGTTTCTAAGAGATTAAATTACATGTGGTGCAAGTGTATGTGCTACTAAAGGGTTGTAGCTTGATTAATAAAGATAACAATATGTTCCTTAAGTACACCATCCACAAAGGCTCAAAATAATTGGAGGTGTAATTGTGTCAATTTTGACCTCTTTAATGACATTGACAAACTATATCCCCCAACTTGTGGTAACTCGGACGAATGACAACTTCTAGTTTAGGTGTATGTTCTTTAATTTTGTGTATTTCTCTTATTGGTCCCTCTTTTTTAAAAAACTTGGTGTTTTTGTGTATAATATTCTTCACCTCGTTCCATGTGATTCGTCCCCTCTTCCCACCCCTTCAAATATCTCCCCAAGTCACTCTAAGTTATTAATATATCTCATTTTTATATTACCATAATACATTTTGTTCACCTTTAATATGATTATGCATTTGTATTTACTTTCCTTTCATTTCTCTTATTGGTCCCTCTTTTTGAAAAAACATGGTGTTTTTCTGTATCATATTCTTCACCTCGTTCCATGTGATTCTTCTTGTCTTCCCACCCCTTCAAATATCTCCCCAAGTCACTCTAAGTCTGCAATTTACATTTATACACGTCCTTGCACTCTTGTACATCTTGATGATGGATCACGGAGTGTGATCCGAGATGTTGAGGCTCGGAAAATATCCACACAATCAAATCCAAAAGCAACTAAGAGATAATCCCATGTATTGCCTGAAATCACAGCAAACTCATTTCAACATGGATCTCATATGCAACAAAATATATCTAGAAGATTCAAGTTGACAATCCTACAATATAAAAGATTGGCAAAGTCTAATATTTTGTTCAAATCTTGGCAAATATTATATTTGCTTCGAAGTGGATTGTCTAAGATTTTCCTACATGGGCGTCCACAAAGTGGCTGTGTTCAAGGTATGAGTAAGTGATTCTCCCCAATTGATCATACATAAAAGAACCCCATCTATGCACTCAAATTGAGGCTTCTACATGGGTGAAAACTATCCTTTACCTAGTCAACTAACATTATCTAGATATCGGTTGTAAACATTGCCTCCCATTGCCTGCTACAATTTTGTTTTGCAAGAACATATACTACAAGTTCCTAGAGAAGATTAATCTAGCCTGCCCACCCAATGGTTACAACTAAGTTGGGGGTTTTAGTTTTCCCATGTCCATCCCTATCATTTTTCTAATCAATCACAGCAAGATTGTATGTCAGGAAAAGCAGAATTCATTCATTATCCTTAGGCTCGTGAAGAGATCAACTCATTCAGTACACTCTACTCTCATTTTAATGCATGATATGCCAGTGAATGAATCCAACTGTGGAAGAATTCAAAATGCCCATCACAAACATCAATGCTATAATACAAGAACACATCTATCAACAAAAACAGCCTTGTCGGGAAAATTAGACAAGCAAAGCTCTACCAATCTCAAATCCTCTTCTCAAATGTATGGAATTCTACTACTTTGCATGTCAACACCCACCTCATCCATCTCTTAGTAGCGCTTTCTTTCCTTCATCGCACAAACAGTCCAAGTTTTACTATGCAAAATTCGTGGAAAATTTGGCAATTTATTGGAGTAAAAAGATATTGGTAGTAACTTCACTGGTACCTTATAACTACAACTTGACTCGTCCAGCAAATTCTTCTAATATTAGATTAAATATTCTTATGATACCTGACACTGTGTCCACTTAATGTTGATTACCAACTGATATGCATGCAGGACAATATTTAAGATTAAGGTTTTGACTAGCGATAATAACATGTTGCCAAGGTTTTCTTTAGGCTGTTACGTAAACAAATAATGTCTTCCTTGACAATCACCTTAAAAACTACCTTAATAAGTATAGCATTCCTGGATAACCACAGACTTGGTCAGGTTACAGCCTTGCTAAAGCCCTAAACATATCAGCCTCAGTTCGAATGTAATTGCGTTTTATGTCCTTCACTGAACAACATCCTGCTAAAGACATAGTAAGTTCAAATTCATCCCGAAGCATTTGCAGAACCTTTTTAACTCCAGCTTCACCTTCTGCAGCCAAAGCAAAGAGAACAGGCCTTCCAATCTGCAATCAGTAGTCAAAGACAAAAATATTACGATTAGAAAATGTATTGATTATTTTCAATTTGATGTAGCCAACTTGACTAAACCACCAGAAAAATTGACAGAAGCAGTCTATGTAAAGACATCCATGGTTAGGCATCCACTGCAACAATGACATCTTCAATCCATATGTTTAAACTCTTGCAATCATGACTTCTACTTCCACTCCTTAATGACTTCTTTCTTTCCAAAACACTAAGAAAAAGTAAACAGCCCTTCCTACACTTTGCAGCATATGAATAAACAGCCTTGCCAATCACCAATATTGACAAAAAGAGCGAGACTTTTCAAGGGCACAAGCATGCTCTAAATACATCTAACTGAGATAGCTTCAAGTTTTCAACATTGACAGTCAAAATAATTGTTTGGATGTATTATAACTCTAGATTCTTCAAATAGATACCCCACAAACATGTTCAATGAAGTAGACTTACGAAAACACCAGAGGCTCCAAGTGCCAATGCCTTAAAAACATCTGTGCCACGGCGAATCCCACCATCAAGAAACACAGGAACTTGGCCTTGTGCAGCATTTACAACCTACACACACATTCATAACTTTGTCAGCTAATCTAGGGCAAAAACTAGCCACAGGAAATGCCCAAGTTGAAGAAAAGTGGCCTCAGAAAATAGATACAGACCTCTTCAAGGCAGCTTATTGTTGCTGGAACATAATCAAGCTGCCGAGCTCCATGGTTGGAAACAATTATGCCTGCTACACCTGCTTGGACAGCTAGCCTTGCTGTAACACCATACAATAGAAAACCCAATCCTTTTGATCAGCTTGAAAATTTAAAAATAAAATTGGTAAAACAGAAAAGAAGTTCAGTACCTTTATTTTATACATAATATCATAAACAACAAAGCACTTACTATCCTCAGCAGTAAGTACCCCCTTCATAAGTATCGGCAAGTGTGTAATTGTCTGCAGCCACTTGATATCCTGTTTAAAGACCAAAAAATGTTTATCATGTTTTGGATGCACGACCACTTGGACAGAATTATATCCAAAATTAACAGATATAGTCACACAACAGTCGTGTGCTGGTCAATACAGCCTACCCTAGAGAAAATAAAAAAACAAATCAAAAGTTCAGTATTAGCTCAAACATATGTGCGTTTGTGTTTCTTAAGTATGCTTGTCTTAATATAAAAGCAATCGAAGTGACACTATCTATATTAGGATGTATATTTTGCAAATGATAGCAGAAATAAAATCGGTTAAATAAGCAGAGGAATTTCTTTACAACTTCAGACATTCAACAAAAGCTAGTAACCAAAACTCCAGTAGATTATGTTGGAAGGGATGCATTTGGACATAGGGTGATCCCAAGGACTCAACTTCAAATTAAAATCACACAATCCATTCAAACTAGCTAAGTAAATATTTTGACAATACAAACCTTCCAACTCAGTGATCTGTCGATTTGATTGGCAACGTATGAAGCCAATCCAGAGTCTTCAGTCTACAACAAAGCTACATGGTTACAAAGAGTGACAAATGTCTAAAACTACGATAAAGTGCTCAAAACAGACTAATTACAATCTGTGACAACTGGTTCATTTATTTCAAAAATACCCTGTGGCTTAGAAAGAAAGTACCTTCTCCATCTTACCAAGGTCCAAGCCCTCAAAGTTCTTGAGGGTTAGATGTGGAGGGAGTACAAATCTGTAGGGTTCATCAGCATTATTGAAAAAGAAGAATAAATTAGCTGTCAAAAAGTAGAGCTCAACAGAGGAGGCATATAAAAGTAAATTCTGGCATTTACAAGCATGTGCAATACACCATTAAATTTGAAATAATCTTTTCACCAACATGCTTGTACAAGCTCAAGGTCCACGGGCATTCTCAAAAGTAACATTTTTATGGACAGACCCTACGATAATATCTAAGGGTATACATATGAAAAAACTACCATGAGAAGATTGATATCTTTTTCATGCATTCAATACTCAGGATAAAAGTACAAGGCGGCCATTCACCATCTTACAATTTCCTAGCCTTTGTGGATACCTGTTTCTAATGTCGGCCTCCCTACGCCCAAGTCGAGGAGTATCTACCGTGAGTGCAATTGCCTTGAAACCAGCATTCTCTGCCCTTCTAACAAGTTGTGCAACCACGTGTCTATCCCTGATTACCTGCAATAACCCAAGCTAACCTTAGTTACTACATCTATTTTATGGTTGCCCTTCACCAGATGACATTATGCAACATTTCACAGACATGCTTTTGTCATGCAGATGGGAAACTCCATATGGCATGGGAATGGATGTAAGAAACCTACATAAAGCTGGAAAAAACGAATGCCTGGACCAGTTGAGGAAATTTCTTCAACACTTGATGTAGCCCATGATGAAAGTGTCTGTAATAAACCAACATCAATTAGAAAAGTTTAAAACCAATAAGTAATAAGTAATTTCGACATAATTTAAAACAAATACAAGGAAACACTAAAAGACAAACTTTTGTGCTTTTATATCTTATTGAATCTATAGAAACATTGTTCAAAAATTCCATGAGTTACTTAGCAAGTCACTAAGTAGATAAGTCCTGGCAAGTAACTTGCCTTCAAAAAATATCCAAACATGCGTTGTCACACACAAGGCCTGAGAGAAACTTGCATATCCACACCCAATCACTGTCTGCTATTAGAAACAACAAAAATATCTTTTTTTATCAACTTTAGCTTTCGTGCTCTCTTGATTTCTTAACTCTTGGTGTGTGGACTTTCAGTTGATTTGGAGTAGTTTCAAATTTCAAGTGACTTCAACTGACATGAGGCATTTATTTACTGGATTTGAAAGGTCTATTAACTCTTTTTTGTTTTTTTGTTTTTTCTTTAGTTTAAGTTTTGCTCTAGCACTTTTAGGGTAACAATCTTTCAGTTTTAATCCTTTTTGCATTTTCTTCTTTCTTTCAAAACTAGGATTTACAATTTTGAAATCTGAAACTTGAATTTTTTTCCTTGTGTATGCAAGCATGGAAAGTTGGATTATGCACCAAGAATGATGACATGCAACTGTTATAGCTTTCAAATGTAAGTAGGCATCCATCCTCTCAAATATCACCTTGCACAAATCTCTACCCAAGCTGTGCAACTATGTAATTGAATGGAACCCAAGATTATATGAGAGATAGAAACCCTCGTTGCTAGCTATGAGGAGAAGAAAATAGAAAAGAATAGAGCAATTGAGGCAATTGCAGCTGTGATCATTTTTCTCTTAATACAAAGACCAAATTAGTAGGCCTTGTCTTTGTCTACAAATGCAACGATCATCCCCTGCAAAGAGTTCTAGGCAGTTGCTTCATAGAGTTTCATTGTCCCTCAAAATATTTATGGTGTGCAACCTTCATTCAAAGGTACTGTTCAAAACCAAAAGAAGCATCATTGGGCAAGAACGGTTAACAAAAAATTTTCATATGATCAAAGATTGAAAACTCAGACTTAAACTTGACTTGGCAGCCCAAGATTTTGACTCGGACTCAGGACTCGGCAAAAAACTCACACGGACTAGACCAAAAAAACCCTCATAACTACACAAGATAAAACCAATGCATTGCCCTTTAGAGAACATAAAAGTCTAATTTGAATATCAGTTTGTCATAATTTGAACATTTCGCTTGTCATATGACCCTTTATCTCTCAAAATCTGAAATCTCAGTCACTATATCAGTTATATTCAGGTGCCATATGAGTCCAGACTCAGGACTTGAGCGAGTGAGCCTAAGACTCGGGAGTCTTGGAAAAGGACTCAGCCAAACTTAGCTTGGGAGTCCTGGTCAATTCACCTCAGCCACCTTAAGGACTCACGAGTTTGGCGAGTCCTGCTGAGTACTCACTAAGTCCTCAAACTTTGGGTATGATAACATATCACTTTATTTTACAAGGAGGCCATATTAGTAGTCCTTGGTAAATACATTGACTATTGTCAAAAGGTTGAGGCAATTAGTTCACATTATTTGAGTGGGCCCTTATTGGAGGATGCTATGAAAACATTTTAAATACTTTAGAGTTTACTGATGATGGAAGATTAAAAGAGAGAGTTGGCATAAAAAAAGCTGCAGCATTTTGTCTGATGGGTGGATAGATGGCAAGAACTGCCCTTAGATCAGCTTCCAAGTGGCTTCAGCTGGATAGTTGGTGTTCCTAAAGTTGATTGATGCCTAATGCAAAGTGAAAAATGCCAAGAGTATGTGTACTATGTCAAAGGAGATGGTAATGGAAGTGGTTATTAAGAACATTGTCCAAGTTGTGACCAACATTTCAGCAGCATATATAGCCATAGGAATACTTCTTGACAAGAGGTACCCCGCCCTTTGTTGGATCACTTATGCCACCAATGCAATAATATTCTACTTGAGAGCATAGGCAAACTTGCATGGGTGAAAACTGTGTTTGGTGAGGTAAGAAACATCACCAAATATATCAACAACTATCCTTGGGTGCTTAACTTGACGGAAAAGTGTACTGAAGAAAAGGAGCTTGTTCAAGAGGCACACAACTCATCATCTACTTCATCACATTGTAAAGCACTACAACCTCAATAATGTCTCTTGAGTAGATGTTTGTGAGCACAATATGGCCGTTATCTCTATATACAAGACATCATGAAGCTATAAGGGTTGGGAAAATTGCTTTTGGTGATGTGTTTTGCCAAGAGCATGGACAGGATGTTCAAGGTACCGTCAAACTTAGCACATATGAATTTAAGAAGTAATCGAATCAATTACCTTTTTTGGTTTTTGTTGACCAAATTTTTAATTATTTTTTATTTTGAAACTTCATACCATTTTTTTTACACAATAGAAACTTTTTTCAAGGCTTTATAATTGGTAAATCAAAGGGAAACGACAAAGGGTTGTCTATACGAGACCATGGGCAAGGCTAAGAAGGCTATCCAACATTACTATGTGACATAAAAAGAAAGTATGAACCCACTTGGCGAATAATTGATTGGAGTTGGAACAAACAGCTCCACAAACACATACATGTAGTAGCTTGTTACTTGTATCTTTTCCTTCCTAATTCTAGGAAGGCTGATGAGGAGATTGTGGATTGCCTCAACACAAGCATAGAGATAGTAATGTCCAATGAAACCCTTAGAGACACATTTTTAACAAGCTTCTGATTTTCAAGGGTCTAAAGGAGAGGTTTTATTTGCCTATATGTTTTCAAGGAAGAATGAAGAATGACCCAGCACACGGGCCGAAAAAATTAGTCCTTCAAAAGTTCAGTAGTATTGTAGATAGGAAATTTGTTTAACAAGAGCAATATTAGTTTACATATAAAATTATAAACGTTCTCTATGCAGATTTTTGGTGAAAGATTATGTGCAGAAACACTGAATTTTCAATGCGTAGCCATCTGCAATTTGTATGAGCCTTGAATTGTTTTTGGGCTGGACAGAATTGGAGCATATTTGAGGCTATTCATATATAGAAGCACGACAAGTTGACCCAAATGAACTCATTTTTGTGCAAGACAACTTTCATCAAATAAAAATAGTTGAGGAGACTAATAATGTAATTTACTTGGATGACAGAGACCCACATCCAGATTGGATTGTCAAGAATGTGGAGCACATGTTTACGCTGGTGAATATCTTTAATTTTGAAAGGGTGGCAACAGAAGGGACAGCAGAAGCAGAAGTGTAGGTGCAAAAAAATGTGGAAGAAAAAGATCTAAATTGGACAACGATACCATTAATAAAGAGAAATCTTTAAAATCAAGTTTGAGAGTACATGTAATGAGGAGCTCCAGCCAAAGAATTAATTCACAAAATGTTCTATTGATTTGTAATTTTCTATGATGATGATCATTTATCATATCATTTATGACACTAATGTGCATTGTACTCAATTTTGGTCTAAAACTTAAAGAAAAAGGAAAATCCATGAGTTCTCTCAATTTAGCATTTTGCATGATATTTATCTTATGAATTTGTTCTTTGCAAATCCCAAGTCCAAGTCAAAATTTTGGGCTGCCAAATTTTTGCCGAGTCTTAGTTTTAAACTATGTATAGAGCACATTTGGACACCACTCACACATTAGAAAAATAGCAGTTGTACTCCAATAGTAAGACTATAAGAGATCAATAGCTTTGCCAAACAATAATATAAATAGAACATCCTAGTGCTTCACAAGTTTTTCTAGCTCTATAAACAAAGAACCTAGATTCATTTCAATGTTATATCTACAGTATGCACTAGAATGCAGAAGCCAAGGTTGTCTAGAAAATTTGCTCCAAAAGGATCTATAGAGACAAACATTGCCTACTAAATAAAGGGCCTAGATAATACCACCAAGAAACAAAAACTGCTATGCTTCTACATACAAAGATTATGACCATAACCAAAATGAATGCTAACATTACTAAAAAGGAATGCTTCCATAAGTAACATAACAAAGAGAAAATTATATGCAAAACTCAAAATCCTAGCAAAAGCATATATATAAAGGGGTTATGACCATTGTCCAAAATAAATGCTAGAATTACTAAATTGAATGTCTTTGTATCTACAATAGCCTAACAAAGAGATAGACATTTGAAATGAGCAGAAGCAAGAGAGGCAGAGGTAGGGGGGCATGAAGGGTTGGAGTTGCAGAAACGGATGTGGGAGAAGACTCAGAAGAGGATGATGAGGGTGGAGCAAAGAGTTGGTCACTCTTTTTGGGAGCCTTTTCGGTTTTGATGGGTTGTTCTTTTTCCTAGGCCTCTAGAATCATTGGAAAAGTTGGTTCTTTTGAGCTTGATGAGGAATGCACCATGGTTGTCTCTACTTGTGCGCTTGATGTTTTGCATAGGGTTTTGGCTACCTCTAGTGTGGATGTTTGTGCTTTGAAGGATGTTGGGCTTCTCTGCTTTTTCTTTTGCCACGGGTGTCCTTTTCTATGTCGGGTGCCTATTTTGGGGTTTTAGTTGTCTAATTTATTTTGGACTCTAGCACCAGTAATGTCTTTACTTTGTCTTGATGATCGGTGAAGGTGGAGATAGGGTTTCCAATGATGAGGCGACTACAATTGGAGATAGAGGTCTCTCTATTTGGTTTGTTCAAGTTGCGTTGAGCTTGGCTTTGCATGAAGGGGGGGTACTTGGGTTTCAAGAATTATTGTTTTTGCTGAGGTAGAAGTTGTTGAGGATGTCTTTGTCCACACGAATGAAGGAGGTTCTTTTGTCTTTGATGTTGTTCTCCTAGATTTGGTTGAGGTTTGTGTTGAAGACTCTACCCTTTGCATGGTTGTGAGTGCTTTGAAGGTTGCTTTGTGGGGCTTTTCCTTGAGCTGTTTTGGAAGCCCTAGTCTATTTTGGGTTTCAATGTTTGGTGGTATCTAGGCATATTTTCCCAAATTGGTGGCTTGGCCTTGATGGGCAAGATGTTTATTATTCCTTTCGTCTTTTACTCATTTCCTAGTTTTGTTTCTTTTGGTGCTGCTGGTTTCGGGTTGTTTTCCCCCTATTGTTCTTAGTAGATGTAGTATAGTTGTCTGGGAGGATTTTGGGGTTCTCCTCAAGTTCAAGCTTGATGCCCTAAGATTTTGGGGATTGCTTTTGTTATCCTTTGGTGCTTTTGGTTGGGGGTTTCTTTTGATGATATGGAATTGAAATCTATTCTTGTTAGTGCTGAGTGGGCTCTGAATGCAAATAAGGGCCTATGTTTCTCTTATCCTGGCCTCTCTTAATGTTGCTCCTATAGAGGTTGAGAGTCCTCCTATAGAGGTTGAGAGTTCTCCTATGGAGGTAAAGATTATTCATGTGGGAAAGGTTGAGGGTTTGTATCTTTTCCAGCTGACTCCTCCTCTTGCCTATCCTATTGAGGTGGTGTCTTCTCCTATTGAGGTGGAGATTGTCTATGCAAGAGAGGTGTGGTGCAGCCACAAAGAGGTTGTTGCTGCCTTTCCTCTTGATCTTGGTTGCAAGGAGGTTGTTGCTGCCCTTATTCCAAATTTCTTTCCTTTCTCTCCTATTGAGGTGGGGAGTAAGGAAGGTAAAGGGAGCTTATTGAAGTATCATTTGAAGGTTAAGGGAGCCTTTTCAAAACCCACTTTTATTGTTTTTATGAAGTGATTTGTTTGGTGGCTTCGTCCTTGATCTTATCACAAGCAGTTTTCTAATATTTTCATTTTATTAACTGTTGTTGTTAGGTTGCAGTTTGCCTTTCTTCCATCTGTAGGTAGCATTTTGTACGTGGGTTTTGGATCCCAACAAAATCTGTTTGTACAGAGTTTCGAGTCCCTTCAAAACCTATTTTATCCCCCTAATAAAAATAATAGCCTAACAGAGAGAGATTTAAACACAAACTCAACATCCTAAGAAAATTGCATCTTAAAAGATTATGACCATTCTCTAGAAAGAGTTCTAGCATTATTGAAACGAAAGACTTGATATATGTAACAATGCATGAGCATTCCAAGGCGTAAGAGCAATCTTGCATCACCCAAAATTGTTTTCTTTTATTTTGTTTATTTGTTTGCCAATTTTAAATAGCATTGAACATTCATTCATCATCTAGGCAATGCAGATCCTACCACATTTCACCACATTGGCATATTTCACACAGCAATTGGAAACACATACAACATCATAGTCTATTTCCAAGAGATTCTAATCACCACAAAGGCATATTTCAATCTTTGACTTACTACAAAGCATGATAGAATGACATCTTGTTTCTCTATTTGAGACATGCAACAACAAAGGGACACATTTCCAAATGAATTTGACCAAAAAGAGCTTATGTTATGAACCGCATTAATATTAATTGATCTTTCATCGCCACATTCATTTCAAAATATTATTCCACACAATAGGCCAACTAGATGTTACACTTGGCATTAAGCTTTGCATTTCTTTGCAATCAATTGAGGTCATCCCTAAGGCTATAAACAATTATATAAGCATGTCTCATGATTATTGTATGGCAATCAAGTTAGTGCAATTCTTGGCTCAGCATTGGTATTATATTGTAGTACCATTCAGAATTTGTGACTTGCACATAGTTGGTAATGAAACAACTAAAACCTAGCATGTTGTAAGCCCATTACAATAGACCATAATGAGTTAATAAAGGATATATTGCTATTCGATTTGTTTCCATTATGTGTATGTGTGTTTGTTGGTTAGGTTGAATGTTTGGACAATCCTTCATTGGATCCTCCATCTATGACTGCATCAAGTGGTATCAAAGCAAAATATTTGGAATTATGAAGGTTTTGCTTGTAAATAGATTGTCAAAAACTAAAAATGCCCATATGAAATTTTTAAACATAGCACCAATAGTGAAGCAGATTGCAAGAGTGATTATGGAGGGTTGTGACTCTTTCGAAAGGGCAGAAATGATGAAGAGTTGTGCTCTTTCAAAGGGTGGTAATTGTTAAAGGATGTGACTCTTGCAAAGGGCAGACATGATGAAGAGGTGTGATTTCTCCCTCACATTGAAAGATATAAAGGGGAGATGGTCTCATTTGAGGAGGACATCTAGGGAGATCATTTTGGAAAAGAATTTATTATTTTCAAAAGGCAGCAATGGAGGGTGGTCAATCAATTCTTATGAAAGGTGGTCACACTTTCACCAATAAACTATCAAAAAAAATCCTTCAAAGCATTCAAGGATCACTTATCAATCATCACTCATGACTCCACAAAAGCAATCATCATTCACCAATATATGAAACCAGCATTCATTACATCATCACTCATCAATCATCTGATCAACAATCACTTAATCATCACTCACCAATACCTCAAATCATACAATCAAAGGATTTTTTTCTATCAATCAATCATTCATACGAATATCTATCATTCAACAACAATTGAATCGATGAGGATCAGATCTGATATAAGAAATCTACATTCAGAAAACAGCATACTCGTGAACTAACAAGTATTGCGGTATGCAATGTGATGTTATCATCTAATATATACTCATATGTATTTGATATAGTTAGCAAGGAGAATTACCAAACTATCTAAGATTATTCAATTATTGATTTAATTTATTTATTCTCCTACAAGCAATCATGTATGGATTAGAAAGGAGATACAAATGGGAGAGCAGATATAGGTTCCCCCTTCTAAGTAGGCCACCCTATTGTTGGATGGAGAAGAAGTTCCTACCACATGTGGGCCAAGGAGTGTTATATCACGCCCTTGGGCTTAGCTGTGTTGAACATTCCAAGTACCCTATCATGCATTCCTCTCCAACCCCTACAATGGTTAGTTGTTAATAATTGAAACTAAAGAATAGAAGCAATCATGTATGGGTTAGTAAGGAGACATGATTGGAAGACCAAATACGGCTTTCCCCTCTAAGCAGGCTACCCCATTGTTGGATGGAGAAGAAATTCCTACCACTTGTGAGCCAAGGGGTGTTATATCACCATCTTGGGCTTAGTTGTGGCACATGTTCCAAGCACCCTATCGTGCATTCCTCTCCAACCCCTACAATGGTTGGTTGTTGGAGGAAGTGAAACTAAAGAATAAAAGCAATCATGTATGGGTTAGTAAGGAGACATAATTGGGAGAGAAAATACAGGTTCCCCTTCTAAGTAGGCCACGCCAATGTTGGATGGACAAGAATTCCTAACACTTGCGGACCAAGGGGTGTTATATCGCGCCCTTGGGCTTAGCTGCATCGAATGTTCGGGGTGCCCTATCATGCATTCCTCTCCGATCCCTACTGTGGTCGATTATTGGAAATAAAGATATAGATTTAAGTATGTGATATTAGCCAATAGTGGCATGTTGTGATGGTTAAGTTGTTGTGTTGTTGTTCTCGCCTTCAAGGTTCAAAACCCATTGGGGATGAGGTCCCCTTTTTGTGGCCTCACCAGTTCATAGCTCTGGGTCAAAGCGTTTTCCCCTCCTCTAAAAAAAAAGTATGTGATATTAATTGCTTATTTACTTTAGAAAGTTCAATAGATATTATATGATTTAATTATAGAATACTATTTGTAAAATAAATTACATTGTGGAATTGTTACTTTGGACAAAATCAGATATACCCCAATTAGGGGACATTACATCCCTCCAATGATGTTGTGCATTCCAAAGGTTGATTAAAACTGAAGGTCATATATAAGCTTGGATTTTCTTAATGATGTAATTATTGAACTTGTTCTTGCTTCTCTAAGCTAGTGGTAGACGACAATGAATAGCTGAGCCCTGGGCTCCCATATGACATGAGTCTGCAGATGATTGACATGCACATGCTATATCCTTGTGAAGCTAGAGATGTCAAGACTTACTTGGATAAGATAATTGTTTAACGTTTCCTTTTGACATGGGAATTTAAAATTCAAATTTCAAGATTGATAAGATTTCAATGCTTTAGCACCAGTTGCTGAAATCTGATATCACCCTTTTTGGCTATAGGTGGCCTGTGGGTGGGTTAGGAAAGTCAATGCAGTTGTGAATGCATACATCAAGATTAATGGCTGGATATTGACGTATAGGTAAGCCAAGGTAGTTCCTGAGATTAAATGCAGGCATGACCAAATCTGTGTAGTGTGTAACATGCTCCTGGATGAGCTAGAATCAAATCTTAGAAGACATGAGCAGATATCCATGCATAAATGCAAGACTGGTCCCTAAGTGTGAGTTTATTGTTGCAAGGCTGCTGTACAAATTTGGGGCATATTTTTCACTCAGTTTCATCAAAATTTGATTTTAACGCAGATTGCCCTATATATCTGAACATCTAATTTGATTTTGTGCTGCATGATAGAGAGTATTTTTGGTAGGTTTCACCCCCAGAAGTAAGTGTTTATTGTCAAGGCCAACTTTTTTTTTTTGCAGCATTTCTATCTAGATAATACCTTCATAGATTTATATGGAGATATAAATTATAAGGTTTAACATTAGTGCAGTCTGAACGAAGTAAAGCAGGATGTGTGACTCTTTTCAGTCTTTGAAATTTTATTTAGATATCTGCGAGTAGTGAATAGGGTTTTTGAATGGTTTTTAAATTTGCATTTGCCCTAGAACAATCCAGGTATTCAAAATAAGTCTGCTTAATATCAAGAAATCAGTTTGAAGATTGTCATGAAAGGTTTGACTGTTGTAATGGATTTTATTTTGGGATGATTTGCGAAGTTCACTGCACTTTATTAAAATATGGCAGAAGGTGGAAGTCATGTCATGATAGTTAAATTAAGAATCAAAAGTTGAATTTAATTTCTTCTACCCAAAACAAATATGGTATAAGTTGACAGAATTATGATTTTTACAAGGTCATATTTTGGAGTTTGTTCACAATTCAGATTTGTAATAGGATTTTGTCCAGGTTGATAAGATGCACTGGATATTGTGATCATATTGGTTTGTGCGAATGATCTGGTGATTAAATTTTTTTTTAAATATGATTCTGGTCTCAAATATTGACTCTTTGAACTTGATATAAATGATATTCCTAAAGGGATTCATCCCATAGTGTGATGATTAAGTGGGGGTGGTGGTGTTGTGGCCACCAATGTTCAAACCCCGCTGGGCCATTGTGATCATAGGCATGTGACTTCACTAATCCAACGTGCTCGCAGGTTTGAACATCAGTGTTGATGCTGCTGGCATTCATGCCAAGTGACTTCTTAGGCATTCATGCCTATGCTCCATATCCTCATTGGGCTGGTGTGCTTGTGCATTTTGTATCCCTACTGGACAACCATGCTCATGGGTGTGGATTGTTGTTGTGTGTTCAAGCCGGGGATGAGGTCCCCTAATTGTGGCCTTACCTGGTCTGGGCCATGCTAAAAATCCCAAATTAACTGAGCAATTTAAAAGAGATATTTATAAGGAACATAGTAGATGAAGTATATTGTTTGGTGTTATAAGAAGTGATGAGCATTTATGTAAATTTTTATTTAAACCATAGTTCTTGTTCTTTCTGAATTCTTTTGTTTATTTGGCTTGAAAGACATAAAGATGTGTTTCAAGGTTGACAAAGCGAACCTGCTGGCTTCTATAGAGAAGTCACAATTTCATTGTTGCTGATAGTGACTCTTTGTCATCTAAGTCTATAATTGAGAAGATCGAAATTCCAGAACACTACCAAGACATGATTATCCTAATGTCTAATATGGAGCTCATGGGTGGCAACTTTCATATCACTGTCATCAACATTGGCCTGTTCCAAACTGTTATTTTTCATTACCCTCAAGTTTCTATCTTTTTCCCTGAAGGCTGGCAGGATCAAGGCTCTGACACCAGTGTAATGTACCCAAAGGGGAAATTGCATTCCTAATGAAACCCGATTTCCCAATTACTTTGCAAGCAGTTTTATTGCTAAAGAATCCAGTCACTGAGAGAATTGTTTCAAGCATTTCAGTGCTAATTTAGGCATTGAATTCCATATCTGAACAATTGCAGACTCTCTAAATATTTTAGGAAAAAACATAGAAAACTGCCTAAGACACTCATTTTACCTTATTTTTTTATAGCTCACATTATCTGGCAGATAAATATATAAAGCTGTCTGTTGTGAAAAGAAAAATTCATGAGAACTAATACTTCACAGGCACAAAAAGCACTGCTATTAAAGTAAATTACCAAGAAAAGGATGGAGTTCAAACCATTATGGTTCCTGCTGCTGATGCAGCTTTTGCCGTGGCCAACTCTCCTGTAAAGTAACTTGAGGCCTGTTAGTATCATAAAGGACCTACAACAAAGGAAGAGGCCACAACTGTTCAAAAGAGAGAATGAATACCATCTGGATGAGCCATCTTTTGCATGGCTGTAGGAGCAATCATGATAGGCATTGATATCTTGAATCCCAACACAGTGCTGCTTGTATCTATTTTTGATACATCAACTAAGATGCGAGGTCGAAACCTGGAAAAACAAAACTTCAAATTTTAAAAGGGTGAATATGGCTTGTCAATTGGGCAATTTAAGAAATTTAAAAATATTCAGCCAGTGTAATTCCCTTGTGTACCCTCCTTCTTTCCCCCAATCTCAAACTTGATCCTAAGAACAGAGATGTAAGTGGAGAGCCCAGGTTTTTCTTATTTTCACCTTGGAGCTAATTAGTTATACATTTTAAACTTGCAACTTCTGGCAATCTAAAAAACAGCGACAACAAAACTGATGGCCTTAATGTCCTTCATAGTTTATACCAAACTGGTCTATACATTCTATAAGAGTGTCAGACAAAGAAATTTAAAAAAGAATATCTAGCTCCAACTGCATACATGTCAGGATATCTGCTTAATGATCAGGATTTGGCTATTTTGTAAGCATACAAAATAAGAAGCCAGTGGATCTTGAAAAATGATTCATACTTTCACGGGATGAAAACAAAAAAAAGGCAGAACATTCAAAATTTCAAACACTGATAGTTTCAAATTTTCAAGTGATTTTTTTGCTCTGACTGTAACTATCATGCCTTATAATGGCATACAAGATTCGTTTTTTTCTAAAAAAAAAACATTCAGAATTGACTCATAAAATTGCAGGTTCTAACTTGGTGTATCTGTGGATATATGGTTCCAACTCCTCAACCCATCAGGACTTAAGAATTTAACATATTTCAGATTAAGGCATGGGACTGAAAGAAAAAGGCCATAGTATTCATTACGATACTAACAGGCCTCGTGTTAAGCCACTAACAGGCCTCTTCCTTTTCAATTTCCAATACCCAGATGGATAAATAACTAGACTGTGATCCTTTTGATTGGACCAACATCCAAGGGCAATCTTCCAGTTGGGATTAATTTGGATTTCATCACCATGCGTGCCACAGAAGGCTAGACTTTTAACCAGAAGGCAAAGGCATAAAGTGAAGAACAGCTCTACTTAGCTGTCCCTTGCAGGGTAGAGTCTATTGATTGAGCAGGTGGTTTCAACAGATGAAGCAAAAAATGCTACAAGATAAACTGGAACCTTATCCCTAGCCACTTAGGGCCCGTTTGGACCACGGCATATCGGCCGCTATTCCCGAATTGCGAATTCAAAATTTGAAACCCATTGTTTGTGGTCGACATGCACGGATGGAATTGGAATTTCGGTATGCCAATTTTGCCAAAAAAACGGGCATACCATCTTCCACTTGAAAAGGTGGAATTGGAATATCACGCTCGCATGCCGGTTCCAATGCTCATTTTATTTGCCGTCGGGTCCGTTTTTGCAGTGAATAATAGTTTGACGTCCGAAATTAAACTTCCGCCAAAGATTTCAGGGGTCTGCGAAGAAGGCAAGCGGCGGCGTCCAAAAGGGCAATGAAATTTCTCTCCATGGTGCTCGCGCCAACGGTCATAATCCAGGGCGTAAAATAAGGTGGTCCGCTGTTGCAGTCTCTGTCGCGCAGGAATTGACGAAAATGCCCTTCTGTATTGCAGTCTCTGTCACGCTAGGGTTAAGAGGATAACCCTTGAAATCGTCAGGTTGCTTCGATGTTTTTGATGTTCGAATTAAATGGGAATGTAATAATAAACCAAAGGACACTCTGAGAAATATCCGCATAGATTGTGTGCCAAGCTTGTAATCTTCTGTAACCAGCTTAGCGGATTCAAGTATCTTCCTGTCAAATCCTTGGCACATTTCCATATTGCAAGTTAGCATCCTATTTAGCCCAAATGTGTGAGATTTGAGGTTCAATGTCAAACTCTTTCTTGTTTGATTGCCTCAAGTTTGCAAGATTATTTCAAGTTGAATGCGGCACGTCTCTGGCATTCTGGGAGCAGTGATGTGCACTGTCTTTGTTTCCCTGTGCCTTGCCCCAATGGCAATTGAATCAATGTCAAACGGCTGACTGGCTCCTCTGGCTCCTCCTATTGAGATCAATAGAATGTCAAACCAAACATGTCATACCATATTCCGAATATCATTTTGAGGATATGGATAATCCAGAATTGCAACATATTCTAGAATTGACCATATCCGACATTCCGTATGCCGTGGTCCAAACGGGCCCTTAGGGATTTTATGTCACATGGCATTATTAGAAGGTATGACCAGTTTTTTATCTTTAATTGCTGCCAAAACAATCCATGAGGCCACCTGACAGTCAAAGACTGCTAAAAATTCTGAGCAGCACCCAGTGAGAAATTGTAGGTAGCCTCTCGCTTTAAACATCACCCAGATCCACTTTTTAAAATAGTAAAAAATTTAGGTGATTTTAACTAATAATGCCTGTTCGTACTAAACAACTTAACAATCCCTCTATCACACCATGCACAAGCAAAAGTGGTAATTAATCATCCTATTTTAAAACGCGGATTAAGTTCAGCCCTGAAAAACATAGATAAAAAACCCCCCATAGTGATCATGTTCATCTCAGGCGTGTGGTTTGTAAACATTAAAACATCCTCACCAATTCAAGATCTCTATTCCAAAAGCAACCCATATACAGTGCTGAAAAGATTCATGTTACATGTAAATGGAAATCCATTCTAAAAGATCAAATGCAGCTCACAATCACAGAGAAAGTATAGCAAAGGAAGATCAAAAGGTGTACCTTATTCTTTGAAAGGCCCTTCGGTTTTCCTCAAGAGTCCATTGATCTTCAGCACCAGATGCATAATAATCATAAACCATCTTGGGTAACTTTTCCTTGGCCACGGCTTCAAACTCTTGAACATTCACGATCTCCATATCTGATCACCCCAACAATCCGCTTACATGATCAACGCCTTCCTCAAAACATTATTTAATAAAAAAGCCCTTAACAGCCATCACAATGTCATAAGACTCCACTGCAAACAACATGCATACAAGATTTGTGGCGAGTTATTTGAATGGCTGCATACCTGAAAGCGGGATATCTGCAGCAGTATAAGGATGATGAGGTACTCCTGAGCACTTACAGCTGATGCTAAACACTAGATTCTTTCAAAGTCGCCAGAGAGCTCTAACATTCAGAATTTCGTACACGGTTTTTTTATTCACATGTGCAACAAAAAAAGATTTTAGCTATTTGTACAAGTTGAACATTAAACAAATCCTTAGTAGACGTATATTGAATCACGGAACTCTCGGCTATTCGCCAAACTTTTTTTACTAATGATGGTGAATTTCTTTCAATGGAAACAACTGGATTGCACCGATATTAATGTCTGCTTTAACATTAAGTCTTTACGAAGTCTAAATCGAAGTGAATTTGTATCAGAAGAATTTTAATGCACGATGACTTCTGAATTAGAAATTCAAAGCTCAATCCTTTGAACAAATGTATAAAATACTGTAGTTGATGAATGTGCCGGTTCGTGGCTTCTAACTTGAAATCAACTAGGAATAAAAAACATAATTAAAGCTATATCAAAATAGACAACATTAAATTTATAAGTAAATGGGTCCGACCATAGATCATAGTGAAAACACTCGTCCGATCGTTGTAGTTTAGATTAGTCATCTTTGTATTGGAATCCACTTCACTCTCTTTAAGACAGGTCCGTTTGGTGTATGGAATTAATTTATTCAGGATAAGGACCTATTCTCGGAATCCCATAATGTGAAATTGGAATAAGGATTATTTAATTTTTTTAATTTTAATTTTTGAACTTATCATTTTTGTTGCTGGTTTTTTAATTAAAATATATATGTATTTTTAACTTATATATTTTTAAATTAAAATATGTATTATTAACTTAAAAAAATAAGATTATAATTCATTAACCGTTCACACGCGGACCCCAAAAACTTATACATTTTGTTGTAATTTCAAATCCATGAAAAGCTTATTCCTCGAATAAAATGAATTCCAAGTTTTTTTTGGAATTAATTAATCCAAGCATTGGGCCGAAAATGGGAATTAGCTTTCTAATTCCAAAATTCAAAAAAGGCCACAAATAGCGAATTATTTTATTCTCGCATTAAATAATTCCTATTCTAGGTTAATTTCATGCATATCGTATTTAAGCTCACTTTTCTATGCATTAGATGGTTGTAGAGAACTAAATGCATTAACCTTATATGATGTGGTTTAGATTCAATAAGTAATATAAATAAATAGCCCTAAAAGTATATAGAAATAAAAAAAAGTTGGAGAAAGGTGTTTAATTTTTGTTATGATATGATGATGATTTGATTTTTTATGTTGATTGTGTCATTTTGTTGTATTTTGTGATTGGAATTTAGTCACGGATTTGATATTAAGAACATTTGACAAAATTCTATTAAAATTAATTTAATGTGGATAGGGTCATGTAGGGTGCTTACAACAAGGTCAAGTCGTGTAAGTTAGTCATATTTGACTACGACTTGTGGAATATGTTATACTAAAATCTTTTAAGTTATTGTTGAAAATGGGTTGTGTTGATAAGTAGAGTTGGAGCTTTCTTCAAGGCAAGAAGTGAAGATATAGAGTTGTATCAATTGCAAGACTAGTCCCTAGGCTATCAAAGTACAAGATGTCAAACACACCTTATAAACAATGGAAGATGTATATGACCTCATGACTTAAACAATACAAAGATGACTCCAAATGCTCTCTAGTTAAATGTGATATTGGAGGATTTGTGTTACTACTTTATGTTTGATAGTATTTTATTATTGTTAATGACCTAAGAATGCTTATAGATGCATGCTCTTAATAAATAAATTTAATCCTTTTGGTCTACAAATCAATGAGAAAATGAATAGTTCACAAAAAGGTTGGCTAGAAAGTGAGATCATTAGAATTTGAATAAAGTTTGCTAAGTCACATGGTTTGATGTAAACTAGATAAGTTCTCCTACCTTAATATCTCACAAAATAACAAATTACTCTTTGAACACATCATCAAACTAATAAATAATAAGTAATAACTCCATAAATTAATTAAAAATATATATAATTTAGAGTTCTAGTGCTTGCTCCAAGAAATGCACTTGATATACAATTGAGATTCCATGTTTACAATGATGGCTTGCATGTCATGACAATATCTTGATACAAAAAGAATTATAATTACGATAAGTACAAGTATAAACAATTGCCCTTGCTCGCCATCAACTATGAGGTCATATGCAAGCTAAGGATGAGAACATGGTGTAGGTGCTTTTACGCCCACCCACAAAGTGATTTTGCTTCTCAGAGTTCTTCATGACAACAAGAACCACCAATCCTACACAAAGAGCCTAGCTACAGAGTAATATTAGGTGGATGGAAACCATGGTGCAACCTGATACATCTACATGCATATCTAATGTATGATAATACAATGTCCTATTATTGGGATATGGTCAAGGAACATATTAATAAAAATGCTAGGCAATTTATATATTTTAATGAACAAGGATTTGGCCAAAGCACTTTAAAATCACATATTTTCCAAAAAGATGATCATCCTTCTCTATTTTCCCATGTTCATCACCTTTCCCAAAAACATAGCTTAACATACACATAATGCAATCAATCACACATTAGCCAATTCTATTTAATCCATTAGTCCATCATGCCAATTTATATTTCCTATGATGACTTATATTTTGAGTGTGCAAGATATTCACTTCATGACTATTGGTTAGTATGTAAAATGATTTATATTTCACTACACAATTGTCTTCATGAAAATATTGATACATTTATTTGCATAGCTATTTATATGCATGATGAGACATAATGCAGATTTTTTAAAAGAATAATAATATATTTTTAAAGAATGTATAACACACACACACACACACACACACACACAGAGATATATATATATATATATATATATATATATATATATATATATATATATATATATATATATATATATATATATATATATATATATATATATATATATATATATATATATATATATATATATATATATATATATATATATATATATATATATATCAAAATATGCATATATATGTAAATATGTTCTCTAGTATAACCAAGTAATTTAACCAATTATAAATAATAAAATGTAATGTGGGATAATAGAGTTTACTAGCTTGTATAGATATACTAGGAAATTTGCACCTATTTCTACTTCAATTACCTTTGGAAGGAAAATGATCCACTTGGTTCAAGGATTCTTTAGTGCAAGGTGAATTCATTAATCCTTCACGGAGGAGTGGAAGATAACCACAATTTTTAAAGATGAATGAAGAAACTAGGTCAAAATAAGGAGAAAAGATGACTTTTTAAATGTATAAACAAGAAAAAAAAACTAACAGACAAATAAAGACTGGGGATCCAGGAAATGCAAACCATAACTAACAAGTGTGATCCAAATTATGAGAAAAAATGGTAAGATTGAGTTGGTTGGGGCGGCCTACTCTCATGAGTGATTCGGCTAGGGAAACCTACTCCCTCCACTTTCTAATGAAATGACTTGTAGATTGTAGTATTTGAATGCTCAAGCTATAACTTTTTGTGTGCATTTGTCACTTGTTCTTGCACATAGAAAAGAAGGAATATGTTGTGTGGAAAGGGGTTTGCCTAAGTCAAACCTCATTTTAGGAATTAACATTGAAATTGAAATGTAAAATGAAATAGAAATTAAAAATTTTTGATATGTAATAGATTCTAGATCTAAAAATGACATGGTTATACCTTCATGGGCCTTCTTTTTGTCAAAATTATCATGAAGATGTTGATATTGACCATCAAGAGTTTACTCTAGTAAGAGAAAATCATGAATGTCATATATCTAAGAATTATTGCATGTCTTCAATGTCTTAAATGCTTGATCACTTTCTCTTGAGGACTTAATGCTTAAAGTTAAAATCATAGTTGAATCCTTGTTAAGTGATTTAGTGTGATGTCAAAATGAGGGAGGAAAACTTTCTTTTATATCTCACCAAGCATTTTGGGGTGTTTAACTTAAAGCAAGCCAACATAGGTTTAAAATTCTTGCTCAGACAAGCTAATTATTATACAGTTCAAATTTGGGCTTGAACATTGGGGAGTAGGTCAACCTAGGAAACTTACTCTTAGGATTTATTCACCTTAGGTGACTTGTTCCCCCTCAATGTGGGCTCAAATTGGGACTTGAGGTCCAAAACGCTAAGGAGGTTTGATTGATCACAAATCTAGTGGTTTGATTAGATCACAGTGTACAATGAAGTTGGTGCTAGTCCTGATGATCGATGTGGATGACAAGTGTTGTTAAGATAGTGGAAGCTAAGTAACAAATACTTGAGCTATAAAATTACATATATACTATTTTGGTATGAGGAATTGATCCTCTCAATGGTTGAATTTTTGGTGTGTTCTAGATGTTTGTGTAGTGATGATGACAATGATTATAGACTTTAGGATTATTGTGCTCTACACTTTCAAGTGAACAATAAATTCATAACCATGACATAAATGAATAATGTTTTATGGAAAGTGGTCCAAAAGTGTGTATAATTAAAATAATTTCTTTGGTCGATCTAGTTGATGGTTGGTGCTCTGGAATAAGTGTTCTAGTGATATTTGCAGTAATGTTTACATTTGACAAAGGTCCAAAATTATATGTTGTTCTAGATAGGGTGTTGATAGTTTGATTTAGTACTATTCATTACCTTATCATTTGATATTTAGATTAGGGATGTGTTGATATGGTCCAGAGGCATGGTTGCAAATTGTGTCATCTTTTTTGGCTCTGGTGATTGCGGTTTTTTGATAACGTTTGGTCCATTTTATATTTATTCTCTTTGCTAGAATATTTTTTCTAAACCTATTTCAAATTATGGTTTTTTTTATGACTAACCTTGGTTTTCTCTAGGATCGTGGCATGTGATCTCAACCAAATTGTAAGATCTCTAAATGGAAATGTACTGACATATTCTTTTTTTTAAGTATCTTCAAGATGACTTAGTATATACACTAGATATATACACATATGCATATATAGATACACATATATGTACAAAGATATTGTGATAGTATTATAGAAAAGAAGGTGTGTGTGAATGTAATGTGCAAGTAGTAGTGTAGACAATTTGGTACAAGCAAAGTGGAAGATTGTTGTAGAGGTTCTTAATTAGATTTGCTACAAGGAGTTGTGTTGAGATCAGACCTCAACTGGAACTGAATTCATGCATGTGTAGATGTGACCTTCTTAGTTCATTTGTTCTTTTGGTAGTGAGCCATTCAGTTGTAAAATTTTTGTTGTAACTAATAGTGTGCCTTTCGGGTGGTGATCCCACTTGTAGTGAGAATTTTGGAAGTGAGCCACCCATTGTAAAAATCACCTTAACCAATATGTTTAATCATGAGAATTAGCTTCTTCATGGTTTTTTCCATCATGGGTTTTTCACGTAAGATTTTGGTGTTCATTGTGTATGGTTCATGAGTGTGTTTGTTCATGTTTATATCTGATCTAGCTAAGTGGTTAAAGATTTAAGTTATCAGATCTGGATCTTTGAAATTGTTAAAAAAAATTATTTTACAATTGATTCACCCCCTCTCATTTGTCTAGGACATTCAACAATTGGTATCAAAGCATGGTACCTTATCATTAGCTTAACTACTTGAGGGAGATCTTGGATGATTGGACAACTATGGCATGAGCATAATACTCAAATGAAGATTTGAAGACTTCTCTTAGTGATCTAGAATTTATGGAATAGGAGAATGAAGAATTAAAATAAAATATCCAAGAAGCAAATAAATGTGTTGAGGAACTCAGAAGTCAGATCCAAAAATTCAAGATGGAGTACAAGGAAGTTGGTAAAGGGTTGAAAGAAGAAAAAGCTACAATTGAATATCAGAAGCTAAATATTGAAGAAAGCAAGAAAATGGAGGAAAATATAAAAATATCTTACAATATAAATCAGAAGAATGTGGGAAACTAAAACAAGAAATTGTGGATCTAAAATATGAGACAAAGGTCAAAAGCAGTATGGAACTAGGTGAACTATTGAAACCACTAGTAAAAAAGAATGTATTATAATCAATCAATGAAGGGGAAGAAAAGGCGGAAACATAAGTGAGATCTAATGATATGAACCTAGTCTGGAATTAAAAAAACTCCGACAAGAAGGTCTCCAATTTGACAACCCAATGTTCAAAGGTACCCATCATTTGATTCCTATTATTTGGAATGCAATAGATTTGGTCATAAGGTAATAGAATGTAGACAAAAAATAAGTCAAAAGACTCAATGTTTCAATTGTAAGAATTTTGGTCACAAGATAAATCACTGCAGAATGAATAAAAGGTTTGGTGAAATGAATGGATCATTTGTGGGTAAATTCTTTCATGGATATTTTCACCTATGCCATGGTTATGGTCATAAAGATAATTAGTATGAATCTAGGATAACTCCAACAAAATCAAATCCAAAGAACATCAAGTGCTACAATTGCAAAGAGTTTGGGCATTTTTTGACAGTTACAAGAATATAATTGCTCCAATAAAAGAAAATGAGCCTAACAAGAAGGAATTAATGGTTTGGAAGAAAAATGAAATAGATGTATTGATTGAACCAAATTTTGGGTCTCTTCTTCTAGAAATTTCTCTACAAGCTCAAGCTTAAGGGGATCTTCATAGAACATATTTTTTGTTCCCTTTTCCTAAGTGAGTGTACGTCATAATTATGACATGAAAAGTATTAATATATTCTAACTAATTATGTATGCTTGATATGGGTTATTGATAAGATAATTTCAATGGTAAAACCCTAATTATGACAAGCAATTTATATATCAAGTTTTTGGGGATCATTTTGCATTGCATGTTGAAGGGAAGATGAAGAGTGAAAAGAAGAAATCAACTGCAAGTGCTTAATATGGAATTAAAGATGATGATTGAAGGTGATTCCAGTGGTAGCATAAAGTTTGGTAAGGCGCAATTGGATGAGTTTTATCACATATAAATCAAGTTGCTCAAAAATGGTTTCACAACAAAAGAATCTCAAAGAATTAGAAATTTAGGAAACTTTGGTTTGTTATTGTGGTTTGTTGATGAAGATTCTATTAAATTCATGTTGATTCATATCTAGATCAATTGCATGATATTAAACAAACCCTATCAGATTACAAAAGAGAGCTGAGAACTCTCAAAACCCTTTTACCTTTTCACGAGGTAATCAGGACCAACAGTAGAAGGGATTCTATTCTCCAACTCAGGGTGGTAGTTCTTCTGTCTAAGAACTTTTGTAACACTCAACGCATCAAATGTCATTCACCTAGTCAACTTGTTCATAATTTTCATTAGGAGATTAGTAGAGATAGTTTACAATAGTCTAGTGTACCTTCAGCTGAGAGAGGTTTTGGTGGATATTATTTTTCTTGTGGACAGTATGGTCATAGAGTAGTCAATTTTCCCCAGTGTTCAACACAGGTTTTAGGACATAGGCCAACAATTTCCAATCCTACAGTTGGGGATGCTAGTAGATCCCATAGAGCATTTGCAGCAGGGAATGCTCCTTAGAGCTTGAACCATAGAGAAGGAAAGGGTCCAATGGGACCCACACATTGATTCTTGTTTGACTCAGTAGGATGCAACGAGATTTACGAGACTTATATCCATATTTATTTGTAGGCTTCCAAGGGTAAGCATAATTCTAGAGGGTGGATGTAGTGCCCACCCATAGTTTATTTTTCAATTTTTATTGCCAAAATATTTTAGGCCAATTTTATGTGTGTGTTGATTATTTTAGTGATATTTGAATTATTGATGTATGATTTTTCATTGAATTGATTTATTATGAGTCATTGGATAGTGTGTTATATCATATATTTAGAGTTAGATGAGTATGGTTATTCTCATGTCAATTTAAATACATATGACGCTTTATATGTTATGACTACTTTATGATGGTGATCTATATGTTAGGATGTCATTTACATTTATAGTTTAATTGATCCCATACTTACATGTGTATGGTTGACGTATATGTTTCATGTTTCTGTTTGATGTGTCTGATGTGGTTGAGGGATAAAGTCGTAGGTACTTGCTTACGAGATCCACACGATTGGATGATCCCCTCCATTGTCTATTATATATTTATACATGTATGTACATGCTCATCTTTTATGCAAAATTTTAAGTACTGGACATCGATTTCCTTGAATTGTCAGGATGAATGTGCCCTATCACAATATCTCAATGGTAAGAGAGGGAAGATAACATACAGGTCCAATCCCAACCCAAGCCATTTATTATCCTAAATTAATGGACAAGTATCTAATTGAGTTCCTTGTCTTAATTCGTCAAGGTGATATGAATTTGTGAACCCTTTCCTTCAGTATGATTTTTGTGTTTTGGGGTTTAGTAGCTCTTTCATGTTGACATATCATGTGGTTGATATAATTTTGTGTTATTATGGTTAAGTAATTTATACGTTTGATTATGTGATTAAATAATTAAATCTTATTAAATATTGTAAGATTGGATATGAGGGTATTTAATTAAGTGAGAATTAATTAAATACATTTGTTTAAATTAAAAAGACTTAATTAAAAAAATCTAATTGTGGAAATAAAAGATTAAATTAATTATTAAATCTAAAATTTAAATTTAAAAAGCATAATTAATGAATTAATATTTATTATATTTCATAATTATTATTTTTTGAAAAAGGTGGTAGAACGACTTGATATGTATATATATATATATATATATATATATATGTATATATATATATATATATATGTATATATATATATATATATATGTATATATATATATATATATATGTATATATATATATATATATATATATATATATATATATATATATATATATATATACACTAGTTCAAAAGGAGCTCCCAAAGAAAAGAATCAGAAAGAAAAACTCTGTTCACAACCCCATATCAAATAGAAATGAAGGAAGGGATCCATGTAGAGGATCAACCAACTCAAAATATTACAAATGATATACAAGATCGAGCTTTACAAAAATGATCCAAGAATCCTAGAGACTAAAACCCTACCCTAGAAAAAACCAACTAAAATTAATGTCGATGATTACAAAATAGGCCCAAAGGCTGAATCATGAAAAAGATAAACAGATTGCTACAAGAAAATTTTGAACTAAAATTCTTCTTGTTCAGTGAGCAACCCAAAACAAAAGAACCTTAGGAACTGCATCTTTAAATCTTTATGCCAATGCATAGACCCCTATAACCTGCTCGAAATATCTAAGAATCTGTAAAACAAAAAATCAAAAAAGGAATTACAAAACTGCCAAAAGATCAGTCCTCCATAAAAAATGTTGAGGCTTCACCTAAGCCTAATTGCAGGTTGAGATCAGGAATAACTCGAGTAGAGGTCAAAGCAAGCTATGAAGGAGCTCCAGATGGAGTAGGCTAAACAATGGAGGGGGTAGAGTCTTGCTCTAGAAGATCTAATAATGCAAAAATAATCTGATGAATACCATTTACACATTCCTTTGATAAAAAAGCCACCAAATTATTGCAATGATACTTTAATAGGTTTGAAGGATTGACACTCTAAAGCCTTTTTTATATTTTCCAGCACCATGTAGACCCCATGATTATTCAAAACCGAATGATGATGAAACAAACCACCAATAGGACAGTGCCACCCCATAGATCATACTTTTGGATAGCTCTATGTACTTTATTACTACTGAGGAATCCATGCCTCACATAACACTTTACAATTAAATCCATAAGAAAAGGAGACTATAGAAGATAAATTGTATTGGAAAGAAAAACCAACATAATTTGAAATGGGAATATAATACGCTTGCTAGAGGGAAAGAGAACATCAAAGCCAACAATTTGTTTAATGCCATGCCGAATATGTGGACGATCACAGAAAATTATAGATGTCAACATTTCATCCTTAATAAAATCTACAAACGGTTTTTCCCAATTCTCAACTTCCAAAGACATCCTATAGTTACGAGGATAATAATCCATGTGTAGGAAGGAACATGTCGAACATACCTCCACCCGTGTACTAATACAAATAGAGTGCTTGATCACCCAAACATTTTGAACAAGAAAACCAACCACGAATATCAAAGATCAAAGAAAAAACAAGCCGAAGAAAAGCCAACATACAGGAAGTGAATAGTAATGACAACTATAAATTAAATTAAAAAGGACAGACGAAAAAGAGTGAAGAAACACCACATTGAAATTAAATAAATGAAATCACATAAATACCACGGGCAAGTCATCCTAACACTTGGAGGAAAGAAAAGGATAAGTCAAATCAAAACTTAAAGGAAAAAAGGAACATAATGGAGGTAAAGAGAGGAAAAACCACACACGAATGAGAATATCGCCTAACAAAAACAATGTGATACATCAGTCCTGGCCATTTAAAAATAAACACATGTCAAAGATAACCGAGGATAGAAAAGAAATCAGAGAAGAGTACAACAAGTATGGAATGAGATAAAGAAACCAACACACAACTTCCAAATTACATCGATATGCAAAAGTTGATACATGTACATCAATATGTTAGGAAAAAATTATAGCAGTACTTACCAAACCATAACTACCTATATGTATCAATACTCATCCTTTAATGAAACATATTAATCAACCAATGAAGCATTCATCAATATATGCACTTATGTTTTGTGAAGAAAAGCCATAATTATTCCTTAGCATAATAACATACATAGAACATATAGCTTAATGATAATAGAAATTTAAGTTGATTCATTATGAATTTCATAATTATTAATATGTTAAAAATAAATAAATTATTTAATATGCAATTTAAGTTGTAAGTTAAAGTTGAGTAAGAAGATGATAATTGAAAATAGCATATCTTATTATTAAAATTATAATTAAAGAAAAAAAATCATGCAAAAGAGTTTGATAAAAATAATGTTGGAGTTGAGTTCTTATTTCAATGATTTCAAGTTAAGTAATTCTTTTCTTATTTTCAAGTGGTGTTAGTCTTATTTTTGGAGTGCATGTTTTGAAAACCTAGTTTTGTCAGATTTTCTATATTGGGGGATTTTGGGTTATTATTTCATAAGAGGTTACTGGTTCTAGTTTTGAAGTTAAAGAATTTTTTGAAAGCTTGGAGTATTTTGGATTTTCAATAGTTCATTTGTTCCAAATTAGTTGGTGGGATTTAGGTAGGGTTTGAAACCCATGTGTTCTTCATTTCTTTTAAAAAGCTTGTTTGCATTGTGTTTGCTAGATTTATGAGGGTTTTGAAAATTTAACATTTCATAGAATTATTGTTTGAGGTTTTGGTTTGATAAAAAAATTGGGTGTTGTGAGAATAATTTTTTTTGTATTTTTTTAATATGAATATGGGCTAAATTTGCATTTGAGCATAATCAATTTCTATGATATTAAAGAAAAATAAATATATCAAATTTGTCTGTAGGGTTTGGAAAACGTATCAAAATTTTATTCAAAAGATATATATATATATATATATATATATATATATATATATATATATATATATATATATATATATATATATATATATATATATATATATATATATATATATATATATATATATATATATATATATATATATATATATATATATAATAAAAAATAAAATAAAATACTTGTTGTTTTACTTCAGAAAATTTCTAACGAAATTACTAAAAAAATTTAATTAATTAATTAATTAAGGGGGGATGAGGGTTTTCTCCCCCAACCCTACTATGGCAGCCTAAGGCTACTGCGACAACCACTACCATGAGAAGTCAAGGCTGCTATGACAAATTGTGATGACAGTTGTTGCCATGAGCAACCGACGCTGCTACGACACACACACACACACACACACATATATAAACTTCATTTTTAATCAAAGTTTTATATATTAATTAATATGTATTAATAGTTATTAATTAATAATTTAGATATTAATTAATTAATTAGATTTATATTGTGTTATGTTCTTTGTATAAATGAGATATGGGAAAATAATCAAATGTGAATTATTTTTGTATTGGATAAGTTTATCAATTGGGATTTTACATGGAAAAAAGATGTTTTCTTTCAAATGGTTGTTTTATAGATTTTGGGTTAATACTTAACCCTGATTGACCAATTTTGTTACTTGGGGAAATTTAAGTTGACTTCTAAGAAATTGTCACTAGAGGCTTGGGGTTTGGTCTTTTTGTGTTGGTGCATTTGTAAGGTTTGGGATTATATCTTTTTGTTGTGGCATGTGTATTTACTATACTTGTATTATGATGATGGTCTCGATTGTTTCTACCCAAACTAGTTTTGTTTTGAGGTTCATAATGTTGTGAATACTTTGAGAGTGCTTTATGGTATTGTGGTTTTGAGAACTAGAGCATGTTCCTTATATTTTCTGGGAACTAAATTTGTGATCATTATGTGATTTGTGACTTATGAGCCTAGGTAGGTTAACTAAGTGTATAAGTGGGAAGTGGCTTGTAATAGGCATTAGGGCTGCAAGTGGCTACTAGGATAACTTATTGCAAGTGACTTAATAAAGTGATAACGTAATAAAATCTGTTAGGATAGAAACATTAATAAGATGTATGTGTTCTTCACTCATACCTTCAGTGCTAGTATAGGTTAGGTTGATGGAGTGTGAGATGATGCTTGCCGCCTATGTGGACTTGGATACAATATAGTTGGCACCTCGTCTGTATGAGAGGAGTATTGATACCACATAGAATCACTAGGGCGTCAAGGTCTTGAAAGACTACCAGGATAACTCTAGAGTTTACTTACGTGATGAAACTTCCCCATATGCATCTTAGGTTTCCTACATGTGTTAGTTGCCTCTAGCTGAGTATGTATTACATTTGTCATTCTATTGTACTTTTTGAGATAGAGAGCTTTCAAGATCTCTTTCTTAGTCTATACTATGGTTGATTTTGGTGTTTGATATCTGAGAGGGGTCCTGTTGTTATCTCCTCAGCATGGTGAGAGTGGACCTTTGGTTCCATGAGGTTGGGTGACCTAGTGATTCTTTTACCATTTGAGATTTTGACGTTTGTGTACCAGTATTGTATGATCCTTGTAGTAGTTGTTCCTTCTTGTTCATCATTGTTGGAGATGTGCTCTTATCTTTCTTATTTTATGTCCTCATATCATTGTTTTGGTTACTCTAGAGATATCATAATGTACTTTGTGTTTGATTTTGTTGCATACCGTGCGACATGTGCAGATGATGTCTTTTCGTTATGGATACCTTGTGGTATTGGTTGCATATGGATTTCATGTGTAAGATGATGTACTTATTTACATTATGTGGAGGCTTTGTATGGTTGTTGTATTAAGTAGATTAATTAACATTTATGTAATCTATGTCAAGGAACCCTTAAGATTTGTAATCTGTGTTTGAGTCACACTTGTGTGTATGAGTTGTATTATATTGTATTGCTTCTGCATTGATATGCATTGTTGTTGTGTAAACTCTTAAGAAAAAAAATTATTCTATAAACTTAGTAGTTTCTTGGGTTCCCTAGCGGGGCATTACACGGCTACATAGTTTCTATTTTTATTTTAGTTTTTGGAGGAAGTATTTCCTCAAATGGAGGTCATTTCTTTAAGTTTTTGGGTTGGGTCACATGACCACCTCTCTTTTTCTCCTATGGGGGGAGCAGGGGAAGGCAGGAGGGGGCACATTCATTTTATTTGTATTAGAATTAGTCCTTGGGGTGTCATCATGCACCCTTCCTTTGATCACAAGTTTGCATATTTCATTTAATGCATCATTCTCCTTTTGAGGGGGGTTTCATTTCAACTAGGTTTTATCCTTTACTCCACTTTGTAAATAAATTGTACGAGTACCTAATATGGCCTTGTAGACAAGACTCATAATCTTGCATACATTACTCCCTAAATTACACTTAAAGGAGGGGGGGGAGGGGGCTTGTTAATCTAAATAGAGTCATTACACACCTAGGTAGCTAATCATCTTTCTAGGATTGACCTATTTACACCTAGTTTAAGTTTACTTATGCTATTTTATGCTTTTGTCTCACCTCATATAGTTGAGACTTGTATCCTCATCACTTGAGACACCTAGTATATTCATGTTTGCCACTTTCTCTTATGCCTGTCAACTAAACTCACAAGTTTTGTACCTTTGGAGGGGAACTCAGAGTTACACTCCTACCTTCTCACCTTATCATCCTTGCATATATGTGCAAGGTTAATCATTGTATTATGCACTCTTTATTTGTATGTGATAGACATACTAGATTGTGCTAATTTTTGTTCACTCGTGGAAGATTGTCAATTTGCAATCTCTAATCTTGGCTTATTTCCAACAGTGCCAAGTGTCACAAGAAGAGAAGAGGATTATGTGAGAGCTAGGCCTTCTCATAGATGTGTAAACAAGATAAGTTGTGTGTGGGATGTTCTTACACATTGGTGAGCAAAGGAGTGGGGATACATGTAAGATGAAAAGCATCCTACATGTATGTGAGTGACATAAGTGTAAGAGATATGAAGGTTACACATGTATGAGCAAGATAAGTGTAAGAGTTATGGAGGCTACAAGTGTCAAGGTCATGCTCACACGTGTGAGTGAGGTAGAAACACTTGTCTAGTGATGGCAAGTTTATGGCTAAAATTAAATATATAAGAATTAAAGTTGATGTGAATTTAAATATTAGAGAAAATTGTAATAGGTATTGATTTTAGTAATTAATTAAATAGATATTAATCAAATTGGAGGAATTGATGTCTAAAGCTAATTGATTCAATTTGATTGATTAGCCTTATGAAAGAAATAATAAATTTTTAAAAAAAAACTATGACAGTAAATTTCAAGTGTCTGCAACTTCAAATCCTCAATAATATCCTTTCTTTTCTATAAGTATCACCATATCAAAGCTTCCATATAGACTATCATCATGCAACCTGTGGCAGTTGCAAGTGCAGCACTTCTGTTCAGTTCTGACATTACATAGACAAAATCATGAGCCTATATCTACTACATAGATTGGCTTCTGGTATAGATAAAACCTAAAAATTGCTTCCTACCTCTTGTATAGCTTTATATATAGTCTTTCTTCATATCTTCAAACTTATAACAATAGCAAAAGAATCACAATTACAAGAATAGAATCACTATACACATATACACACATTGCATGACTGAACCGAGCTAAGTAGAATGAGCCTTTTCTCTTCATGGCTCAAAGATGTTTTTGCCACATTTGCATTTCCAAACCTCGGGATAATAGTCTGCTTCACCCCTTTTAACTGAATTAAAAGTTGGCTTCTGGTGGTGCTGGTGACTAACAATTAAGATAACAGGCACACAGGGCCTGCACCCCTTGCATTTCTTTCTGCAATTTGGGGGTGCGGAGCCTGACAATATTGATGCCCCCATTACCTCACCTTTACTCCCATCCTTGCCCACCATTTCCTTTAGCAATGTAATGAACACAGGTCAGTAGCTTCCTGGAATCCCAATATAATCTATAAAGAGATTGTCTTGAAATCAATAATGCACACAAGGGCTTTTACTTCTCTATTAGATTGAGAAGGTGCTTTCAAAGAAAATTTGTGAATTGAATTAATAGTAATGCAATACAGCTCAATAGTTTCCTGGAGCTCCAATATAATCTATAAAGAGATTGTCTTGAAATCAATAATGCACATAAGGGTTTTTTACTGACCATTATATTAAGAAGGTTCTTTAAAAGAAAAATTGTTACTTGAGTTAATAGTAATGCAATCCAGTTCAATAGTTGCTGGAGTCCCAATATGATCTATAAAGAGCTTGTCTTGAAATCAATAATGTGCATAAGAGTTTTTACTGTACATTAGATTAAGATTGAGAAATGCACACAAGGGTTTTTGCTGTCCATTAGATTGAGAAGGTGCTTTAAAAGAAAATTTGTGAATTGAGTTGACAGTAATGCAATACAGTTCAGTAGCTTCCTGGAATTCCAATAAAATCTATAAAGAGTTTGTCTTGAAATATCAATAATGTATATAAGGATTTTTTTGCACATAAGGGTTTTTACTATCCACTAGATTGAGAAGGTGCTTTAATAGAAAATTTGTGGATATGAGTTAATAAATCTGTAAATCGCAATACAGTTCAGTAGTTTTCTGGAGTCCCAATATAATCTGTAAGGAGATCGTCTTGAAGTCAATAATGCACATAAAGGTTTTTTCACATAAGGGTTTTTGCTGTCCATCAGATTGAAAAGGTGCTTTCAAAGAAAATTTGTGGATTTGACTTAATAAATCTGTGATTTGAGTTTATAGTAATGCAATGCAGTTCAGTAGTTTCCTGGAGTTCCAATATAATCTATAAAGAGATTGTCTTGAAATCAATAATGCACATAAAGGTTTTTGCACATAAGGGTTTTTACTGTCCATCAGATTGAGAAGGTGGTTTTAAAGAAAATTTGTCAATGCAGTTCAGCAGTTTTCTGGAGTCCCAACATAATCCATGAAGAGATTGTCTGGAAATCAATAATGCACATAAGGGTTTAAACTGTCTATTAGATTGAGAAGGAGCTTTGAATGAAAATTTGTGAATCAAGTTAATATTATCTAATTATATCGTTACCTTTCATGAAATATGATACAAATATAATATAACTAAATTCAAACTATTTTTCTTTTTCCAAGAAGCTCATACCAATTGAATAATGTAAACTTTATCTCTGATGATAGACATACCTTAGATGTTCTTCCATCGGCATCTGCATTAAACCCACAAAAGAAATTCAATCATTTCAGCTTCTCTGTCAAACTATAGGACAGATCAGCCAATAAAGAAGTGTATTCTAGAATCATTACCTTCAACGCCCTATAAACAGCATAAATAAAAATGACATTGCTTTTAAACTAATTACCTTCAAAGTTCAATAAACTTAGAAGAAGAATCAGCAAGGCCATCATCCTCATAAGTCTGCACGCCTGAAATGCACACGATACAGATTCCATAAGGGCTTAATGTCCTCGGGAAAGTTATGCTGCAGAGTTAAAATTTGACATTGAATTAGGATTTTTAAATTTACACCAATCCAAATACACAAACATGATCAGAACTCAAATGCAATTCTATTCAATTCAGTCCAGATATTAAGTTTTGAAGAAGAAGCAATCAGCATGTCTGCCTTTCATAATGTACCCATCATAAATACTGGACAAAACTGTTTTCCACTCAACTACCATTTATATAAAGTTTTCCACCCAATCAGATGTATATCTATGGAGAAAATGGTTTTCCAATATGTATATATAGGTGGAAGAGTTCACAAAATTTTTATGGTATTTTATTTTTTTGCTGAAGTTGAAAGGTTCTTAAAGAGTCTATCGGTGATAAGTTTTGCTAGAGTACAAAGTTCCTACATGAAAAAGGATGAGACCAGGATAGTATCCCAGACAAAATTGGCCGAATAGATACCTCTTAGTCTTTGGCTCAAATAACAATGATTTACAAATCTTTGGCAGAATAGATACCCCTCATTATGACAAAGAGCCCACAAAATGATTTAAGGGCTAGAAGGTAAAATAAAAATGCTTCATATGATATGAGTATCTCTAATTAATATATCTGAAATATGTCTTTGACTTGAGAAAGTAGAAATTCCTGAACATAAACATAGATATACAGCTGCAGAAATCAGAAGTTCTGAACACGTCAGTTTCAGAAAAGCAAAAAGAGGATAAAAAATGGGCTCACCAAAACCTGATCATATATTCATTGTTCTACATGGTATGAACTAAGAAACCATTTAAAAGAGGACGCTGCTTAACAAAATGTAGAGCATAAATCACAAAAAAACCTGCTGACTGATGACTTTTGTGCTTAACAGAGTGTAGAACATGTTTGAGATATTTTCTTACCTACAACTCACTGATCCTTCCTCAGAGAAAGTCGATTGATGGGCTAGCTCTGAGATCAACTGATATTTTCACTATAAGATCAGAACAAATAGGACAGACATGGATTGACAGTGAAGATATCAATATGAATTTATAAGAAACTAAAGTCTACAGAGCAGAACAGGACAGAACAGACAACTGGTCAACTCGAGGTTAGCTGTTACAACACTCAACCCTGTTAACAAATTCGTGGGAATCATAAGCATAAGTACTATTTTAAGACATGAAATGCTATATTTAAATCTGCGTTGATTCCCAATACAGTTTAGGAAGTTGGTGTAGTGGGCATTAGTCAATCCTGCTAATTGCTACCGTAAAGTTCATCATTCAGCTTAAACCACGAAGGCGTAGAGCAACAATTTATGATGCCAGCTTTACATGGGTAGTCTAAAACATCTCGTAATTGATGCAGAGGAATTGTTTTTCTATTGGGTATACAATTCCCCAGATTATCTAGTCCACAGGGCTTTGTTCTTAAATCCAACCAGTCTCACATGAAAAAGGGGATCCAGCGCTAAATACATCCAAATTATTGATATGTTCTAATTTTTTTTATGGATATTGGGATTTGGATGAGTATGCCACTTACATTTGTAATTTGAATGCCATTCAGGATACAGATGGTAAAAATGAACATAATATGTTATAATATTCTCAGTAGATATATATTCACAATACAAGAAACTTCTACAATCTGTTGTGTTTTTAATTGCATTCTAATGATTTTAGATTATAAATTCTAATGAATAAGCTTTTTTTGGGGTTTAAGATTAAATTATTTTAAATATATTGATTAAACTATTTTGAATAAATTTAAAGAAAAATAACACTTTTAAAATGGAAATCTTGATTTTCATATTTAAGTGAATTGGATATCTTCTTACTATTGTAAAATAATATCTTTTGATATAAGAAATAGAGTTTATTTTTTACAAGATTAAATATTTTTATAAATAAAGTAGCAATGTTTTTAAAATATTAATCATAAATAGTCTATAAAATAAATAGAAAAGATGTCATTTTTTTTTTTGAATTAACTATAGAGGGATAAAAACAAAATAATACAAGAGTTAACAGGGGGAGGCCAAGCTTCAACACGGAGTCATCAAATATACAAAAAATAGTTCAAAGGCAACTAAAGGTCTAGTGCAGTAATAATTATAATCTTCAACCCAGGTGGTCCAACCCCCCTGGGGCCTTCCATTCATATGTCTTCTCCAATCAAAACCGTCATTCAGCTCATATATGAACATGGTGGAGTGACCAGCCTGGAGAAATCTTCTGAGCTTCTTCCTATCCAGAGTCATGTTCACGTTCACCTGCGAGGAAATTTTGTAATATGTGAGTTTTCGAAAAAACTCAATAAGGGATTTGGGAGAGTCTTGATACCTTTCTTCATTTCTATATTTCCAGATCTGCCACAAAATGTTAGAGGATAACATATTCCAAAAAATATTAGTATCATTTTTAATACCATCAATATATCCAATAATAATTTCAAAAATATTCAGGAAGACTACAAAGATTGTAGATATCAAAACCAGTAGAATCTTTTCTCAGGGGGAGTCTGTCAATAAACAGGAGCCATCTAAAGCATTTGATCTTAGGCTCAATAGGCGACTTCCAAAGTCTGTCAAGATGAATTTTTCACATATTAACATCAAACTCGGTATACCAAGTTTGTTAATATGAGAAATAATGTCTCTATTAGCATCAATGATTTTGTATATATTTTTGGCTTTAATTCTTTCCACAACCGTACCATCAGGCCATTTTATCTTAATAAATCTATGAGAATCAACATGGTAGACCATCGACAGGTCCTTACAAGCTTTGACGATCATGTTATAAGTCATTTTAGACATAGGAATATGATAAGATGTCAATTTTTATAATAAACAAGTGTCACTTATGGTTAAGTGTAATTGTACATTTGAATTATATGACAAACTAAAATAGTTTAGGAAAAGAATGGTTTAATATTAAGTATGATTATTTTACTTTTTTAAAATTAATTAATTGAAATAATTTTTTCCATCGTGTGGGGCCATCTATCATTTGAATTCAAGAAAGTGTTTTCTTTTGTTTGTTATGATTATTTATTTATTTGAAGTTGTGTTTTGAAATGTTTTTATTTTAAATACATAGATATATAACTAAAGATATTTTTTTGGGTTGAGTATGAAAGTGATGGTATGTTGAGAATCAAATATTTCAAGATATAATAAAAAAAGGAATAGGGTAGACATAAATTTAAGAAAATGTATAAAAAATAATTATTTGCATAAGTTCATACTCTCAATATCAAAACAACCTAAATATTTTATAAAACTTTTCAAAAATAATACAATTTTGTTGAACACTTCTCTTTCAATAATACGATTTTCTTAAATTTCTAAGTATATTTTATATCAAAAATATTTTAAATTATTTTATTATAACATTCTTAGATAAATTTATCAATTTTGTTTCAAAAGTATAATATTATTTTCTTAAATTATATTTTTTATTTTTTATGTGTTTGAAAGTTATTTTACTATTAAATTGTGAGAGTAAGTAAATTTTAACAATTCATTATATATCTATAAAGATGAAATTTTTGCATCAATAAATTACACTTAATAATTTAATTGTAGTGAATATTTTTTGTTAATCAAAAACTTATTTAAAAACTATTGAATAACAAGGCTGCACTGCAGCAAAGTTCCTTGGCAGGATTGTTTTGTTGTGGGCAGACTATTATGAAACTATTGAAAATGTAAATGTGTTGCACAACATGTTGAAAAAACATGTTTTTGTTAATTTTGTCAACCTCCATTTTAACATGCTGATCTAAGAGATGATTGTGGACAATGCAATTGTAAAAATATATATTATTGTTTATCTTTGTAATTCATATACATACATGATGATGAAGTCATATCATATTACTTTATTTTACATAAATATTTATTGTTATATTTTATAGTAATTAATCATATCAATTAAGCAAAAAATTTATAATACGGTTGATACTTTTCAATACTTAAGTATCATAAATAAAAATAGAAATAGTTAAATCTGAAAATTTATACAAAACTCAAAATGATTATAAAGTGAATTAAAATGATTTAAAAGTTAGTTGTTTTACCCAAAGTTAACAATATTCTCGTCTCTAGTTACGTATATAATACTATATTTGGGCACAAATTTTCTTACATTTTTTATTACTCACGTCAAATGATATTTCAATGAAATCTACAAGAGTCTAAATAGAGGAAAAAATGGAAGAAAAAATTTGTGGGCATGTAACTTTAAACTCCATGGAAATTATTGACAGTGTAGAATGCATCTTGCTCATTTTTAACTAAGCTCTATTATTAATGTTAATGAATTATTATTATTAATGGAGTTGATTTTGATTTCTATTTAATTTTATAAGAGGTTTTCCTATAAATCTATTCCTATCACCTCAAATATTTTGACTAATAGAAATGAAGATAATTACACTTTCTAATATATATTGTTAAAAAGCTTGCATCTAAACTTTAGTAATAATAAAAAATAAATTGTACATAAGATAATTCAATAAATTGATTGGTTAAAATAAAAAACATCAACAACATGTTAAAAGGAGAAAACATGACACGTCATATTATTAAAAATCTATTTAGTTTTGTTAAGGTTGTGCCCACCCTCTTTTCCTTGGAATCCTTATTATCTCTCAATTTGTTTTAACCAATAAAATTAAAGATAAATAATTTAATAAATTAGAAAAGTTAAATATTGTGCATTTTACTTTATCAAATATTAAAATTTGATATAAAAAATATATATATAAAACTTGATTGGTTGAAATTAACTAGTTTAATCACTAGTTAAATACATGTCGATGCTTATAGTTCTACAGCCTACGACAGGAACTAAAAATGATAGTCAAAGTTTAAGAACCTACTTAAATACATTTTGTAGAATAGAAATAAAACCCAATCTAATTTTTTATTCACAAATACATTTGTACCCTGAAAATCTTGCCTCCAAAAAAGGAGTTCTTATATGACCAAACCAATTAAACCAATCATAATTGAGATAAGCAATTTATATAATATATTTAATTAATAAATAAATATTTAAACATTAGAAATATCGAATGAGGAAAAAAATTACTATTCACTAATTGTGCACAAGTCAATTTAAAAAAATATTAAAAAAATAAACAAACAACAACTATATGAAAAAGATGTGAGTAAATTGTAAAAATATAACTATTTATAGTTATAGAATTATGTAGTGTTATTCCTTTAAGTAATCTAAATAAAAATCTCTTTGAAACTTATACAAGATTTAAAATAAATTTAATATGTTTCGTGTAAATTTGAATTTCCAATAAAAAATTAAAATAAATATGTTATAGTATTGAATTATGTTTAATAATAATGTATGATATTATATATAATAAATATCACCTAGTGGGTAGTACTTACCTTTAATTAATTTATTGTAGTAGATAAATGACTCATAGTTACTTTAAATTTTATAATGAAAGTTGGACAAATGCATTTTGTAATGGATATTCAAAAGTGTAATGATTTCATTTATTTGATTTATTAACTAATTTTAATTTTGATAGGTTTGTAGATTTAAATGTAGTTGAAGTTGTACTTATAATTATAAATAAATATTAATCAAGTTTTTGATTAAGGAAAACAGGTTTTAATGGGGCCCTGAAACCCTTACAGGTTTTAAGGAAAATATTAATAAATATTAATCAAGTTAATTATAAGAACCAAAATAGTTTATATATAAATTATAATATAATAAAGTAATTATTAGTAAAAATTATAAATGTAAAATTAAATTTTTCTTAATAGTAAATTAAGAGAGGTCGTGTGAAGATGGTGGGCCTCCCCAATCCAAGGGACAACTATGTATAGAATCTCAGAAAAGCTAAACACCATTAGAAAAGAGGTGAAAGGTTGTAATAAATCTACATTTGGTGATATTTTCAAGAGAACGGAGGACTTGAGTTCCAAGTTAGAGCATTTCCAGAACCTAAGGGTTGTTAGTGACCCCCATCACTCACTTCTTTGTGAGGAGGAAGATTGCAGAAAGGAATGGAAGGAAAATTTGGCCAAGGAGGAAATATGTACTGGAAGCAAAGGTCGAGAATCCAATGGATGAAGGAGGGAGATAAAAATTATGCTTTCTTCCATCGCACTGCCAATAAAACACAAAAGGAGAAAATACTATCAAGTTCTTAAGGGAGGAAAGTGGGTGTGAGATCACTGATGAAGAGAAAATTAGATAAATTGTTGCCAACTTCTTCATCTGCATGTATGTTGAAGATGGGGACGGGAATGAACCGATGTAGGATAGACTCTTGAGTAACCTCCCTTCTACCATTGGGAATGAAGATTATATACAACTCTTGTCCATGATCTCTTTGGAGGAGGTATGAGAGGTTGTATTTACGATGGGTGCCTATAAGAACTCAAGCCCAAATGGGTTCCCTCCTACCTTCTTCTAGGAATTTTGGGATATTAACAACTATGATATTACCAGAGCTATGAAAGGTTTCTTTAGAATCGGTAAATTGTTGAAAAAGATAAACCATACATATATTGTTCTAGTTTTCATGTCTCAGGACTTGAAGAGCATGGTTGATTTTCGACCTCTAAGATTATGTAATACTATATACAATATCCTCTCGAAGGTCTTTGTGAACAGAATCAAACTATTGTTGACAAAGTTCATTAGACCTACTAAAAAAGGCTTTGTGTCAAGGCAAAAAATTTTGGATGCCGCCATTGCCACTCATGAAATTATCCACCCCATGGACAAGTGCAGAACTCTAGGTATGTCTTTCAACCTTGATATCTATAAAGCCTATGATAAATTTAATTGGTTCTTTCTATACAAAACTCTCCTAAAAATTGGTTTCAGCCCAAAGTTTGTTGATATGATTTGGGAATGTGTGGAAATGGTGCACTTTTCTATTTTGGTTAATGGAGTTCCTTAGGGTTTCTTTAATGTTGAAAAAGGTCTTCGATAGGGGGATCCCCTCTCCCCATACCTTTTAATTATGATTATTGAGGTCCTTGGCTGAAATTTCTTGAATTGTGCTTCTACAGGGAGAATACAGGGTGTCAAGGTTGCCTCCACTATCCCCCCTTCTGTTGTCCAACAATTTGTTGATGATACTTTCCTTTTTGAAAATTCATCGGTGGTGGAAGCTAAACAATGGAAGAATCTTATTTCTAATTATATTTTTTCTTCAAGCCAATGTATTAACTACAATAAAAGTATCCTCTATTTTTTCAACACTCTTGATGACTTGCAAGGCAAAATTATCAGCATCCTCCAATGCCAAGCTACCAGCCTACTTGGAACCTATCTGGGTCTTCCGCTCATAGTCAAAGATGTCACCCCGACCTTTTGGAATACCATTCTTGAAAGAATCTAGAAAAAAAATTATTGGTTGGAAGGGAAAATACTTAAGTAGTAAACTTTAGCTTCTTGTTGCCTCCTTTCAAGGCATTCCTTTCTACTTCCTCTCTTTGTTCAAAATATCAAGCTCCATGGAAGACAAACTTGAAAGGATTACTTCTTTTAGATAGGCATGGAAGAGAAGAAATATCTTTCTCTGGTCAATTGGGATGTTGTTTTCCTTCCCAAGACCATGGGAGGTTTGGGGATCAGAAAGATAAATACTTTGAATAAAGCTTTAATAGCTAAATTTGTTTGGAATTTGCATAAAGGTACTATTGATTTGTGCAAGATCATTAAGGCTAATTATTTAGAGAGAGAACACTTCCACACCAATTTGAACTCTAATGGTATCCCTTCTAGATCTAAGATATAGAACAACATTATCAAATATAGACCCATTATCAGAGAGGGATTAAAGTGGAAGGTTGGGAATGGTAGAAGGGTCAGATTCTGGGAGGATACATGGCTTGAAGAAAAACCTCTAGTGGATAGTCACATTTGTCAGCTGATTCACATCTTGAAAAACCATCTTGGTATTTTTGTTGCTAATACATTGTGCCTAAGGGAGAAAAATGGAAAATCATCCCTATGTACTTTTATGATAGGCTTGACCCCATGCTCAAGGCCTAGGAGCTCCATGCCATCCTCTACAATCTAAGGATACTATTGTAAAACTATGAGGATAGCTTTATCTAGAAGGGAGCTCAATCTGGATAATTCTTGGTCAAATCTTCTTACACTCAATTCTTAAAATTCAAAGGGGATACTGAATGCTGGAATAGAATTTGGAATCTGCAACTTATACCAAAAATTTAAAAAAATTGGTGGGTTTTGATGCATGATAAAGTGCTGACACAAGAAAAATTAAGGAGGAGAGGCTTTCAACTACCAAATAGATGTATCTTATGTAAATTGGAAGAGGAGACTAGATCTTCCACCTTTTCATCTACAACCCCTTCTCTTGGCATATATGGAATATGGTTCTAACAAATTTGACCTCAAGTGGACTTTCCAAAGGGATATTCATTAGTTTGTTGATGGTTGACCACCACTCTCATCACCCATTAATTAAACAATTCTAGAGCCAAATCCCTCCCTATGTCTGTTGGAGTATCTGGAAGGAATGCAATAAGAGAATCTTCAAAGATATGGAAAGTACCCCAAATACTATTTTCAATAACTGTTGCAAGATGATTATGGAAAATATCTCTCTCACTAAGTGGAAAACTCCTATGAGTCCCCCTACTATCACTGACTGTCATATTTTTTACTAGTGGAAACTCCCCTTGGAGTTCACGACGTTCAAAAATACTAGAAATCTCAACAAGAAAAATACCAAATGGGTGGCCTCATGCCCTTTATGGTAGAAACTAAATTTTAATGGGATGACAGAAAATTATGACAAGTTGGTGGAGGAGTTAAACGGGAGAACCAAGGTCAAATTATTGTGGCGTATGTAGGAAGGTTGAGGAATCACACTATCAACCAGGAGAAAGGAATGAGCCTCTTGTGGGGACTCAATTTTTCTCTTACCATTGGAATTAGATTCCTTGAAATTGAAGGATAATCCAAACTGGTGGTGGATTATGTTTATGGTAGGAGTGTTATGAGTTGGAAGGTTGATACGATCTTGAGGGACATTAGAATGCTTATGGCCAACCTTGATAACTTTTCTATTTGTCACACGAATAGAGAAGGGAATATTGATATGGATTCCATGGCTTCTTTCAAAATGTTGTAAGATGGATTACGATGTTGGTGGGATGTCCATCTACTGCCAAAGGATACTTAAGTGATTCTTGAAAAGGAAATATTAAGGGCCCTGATTAATAATGATAATCCTCATTGTAATTATTCTTTGATTTGTATTGTCTATGCTATGGTGGTTATGAGAATGATCTTAACTTTATTTTAAATTTTGAATTTGAACTTGGAAACCTTTAATTCTAGGTTGGCATATCCACGTGGTGGTATTATGCCTAGTCATAGTATCTATTTCTAAATAAATTTGAGATGGCTGAATAATGATGCCACATATTCGCCAAGTACAAATGTTGGGAAAGATTGCATTTATTATCTTTTCATTTAGACGCATTCCATTGGGGCTAATAAGGGAAAAAATCTTTGTTTCCTTATTTTTTATGGTTTGATTAAAGGCTCTCATGTTTGTATTGCTCCATTTTGGTAGATTTTTTTAAACACACTATGCAATAATTATAGAATTTATTGCCCCCTAATTTTATGGATATTTGTGTGTTTTCTTCTAGACATTTCTATCATCTGTTTGAAGCTCTACAACTAAATTTTTATAGTTTTTAATGCACTTGATAAGTTGGAGGAAGACAATATAGGGGGAGATAAATTGAGAATTGATCTTGATGATATAAAGGAGTTCAAGTCTAAATCGACTCTCTAGATTGTGTTTACTGAGAGTGCCATAGAAAAAATTATGGAGAATATGATGGACCATGATGAAATATTTTCCAAATAATTTATGTCGTCATGGATGGACGTAAGGGTCACGATTGGTGGTATCTCATTTGAAATTAATGAGGAGGTTATTGTGAAGGTTATAGGTTTGTCAATTGAGGGCAGAAAATGGAAAAAGAAAAGCATAATCGCAAACACTACAAGTCTCAACCAGTTCTTCTGAGGGGAGGAGAAACTTATCAAGCTATGTGGTGGGTTTAATGTTAGATAACTGAGAGGGGGGTGAATTGGTTAATTCTAGTTATCCTAAAATCCCAAATACTCCAGATGTATATATTAAAAATTTTCAAAAACATAATCAACTCGGTAAGTTATCAACTATGTCTTTCTCTATATTTACTGATTACCAGTAAATTAAATACTGTGTTCACCAATCTATCCAGTTATAGAAATGTGTAAAGTAAAATAACAATCCAACACATTCATACACATATATAACACATATATTTTTAATGTGGAAACCCTGCTAGGGAAAAAACCACCTAGGACCGATAACCCAAAATAATTCACTCTTCTAAAGTGAGCTAGGTTAGGAGCCAACCCTGTTAAAGGTTACAAAAACACACTGTGAGGTGTGACTTGGTTAGAGGATTCATCACTAACAGACTCCTTTGACCATTCATTCACTATGGGGTCAACAAGATAATAATTAACATTCATTGAATGTCATATTGAAATATGAAGACTGTTAAGTCTCACTTGGTTAAGAGATTTATCTGTAGCAATGGTTAAACTGATACAATAATGATCTGATTCAAATACAACTTTGATTTGCATATTTTCAGATCTATGCTAAGCTCAAAATACCTCTAATCAATAATCAATTCAATCCTTCATTTCCTCCAACTCTATTTTTTCTCGGTATATTCTTTTCTGACGCTCGGTATTGTTTGCAGTTTGCTCGGTTCTATCTTCAACCAATTTGATCAGTGTTGCATGAAAACAATCCTTTTCATGCAATTCTCCTGTAGTATCTTCAATGTACTAGAATCAATAATGAATCTCATGTCTCCTTATATAGACTTCATAAACCATTTTATTTCCATCTGTAGATTTTGCCTCTTAATCTTCATTGCTCATTTTGCCACTTTAACCTTCCTCGGTAGCTGTGTCATTAACATTGAAAAGTCTCACAATAGGTAGTGATAATCATGCCATTTTCTCTCTTAGGAATAATGTATTCATACTAAGGATTACTTTTCCCATCATAAAATGCATTTAGATTGTCAACCCAGGGACGTATACTTGAAATGGGACAACATAGTTTGTGCACTAAGCCCCTCAAGGAGTCATACTACCTATGTTGTAGGAAGATAAAGTGCATGAAAGAAACCTATGCTATTGTTGCGGGAAAGTAAGCACACTTAACTACTTAATGAAATTGCTATTGAAAGCTTGTAAACTTAGCCTAAGCCTATTTTAGAAACTCAAAGCATTCACCATGTCTATCTCTGCAAGTGTTGCAGGAACATTCATAGTAATAATGTTGTAGGAGTAAAATAGTAACTTCTACTTGAAAGCACGGGAAATACAGAAAGCAATTCTACTCTATTATAATCTACTCCACCTCCCAAGTGGGCCCCCTTGGTTGGCTTCTGCTAACTACCAACATAGAATATACTTAAAAATTACTCTTTCATTATATTCTCATAAACTAATTACACAGTAATGGAACAATACATGAAAAATAGAAAGAGCAACTCTGCTATGCTAAACACAACAATCGTATATATTTTCACATTACACAACTAATCAATAAAATCCCTTTATATAAAGGATTGATGCTTATTGAAAGCATGAAGGTAAGTTTTGACTAAGTCTCACTATAGAAGAAGGAAATATAACAATCCACGACATAGTACAATAAAGTCTAGATAACTGATTCAACAGAATAATGAGCACTAAGGAAATATAGCAGAGTTGTTTCTTATATTTTCTAGGATGATGGCTCCTCCATAGTAGCGGCATGATACTCAGTGCTATGATGGCTCTCTCCATCAAATCTGGAACTTCAATGTTTCTTCTTTAACACAGTCGATCCACTCTCCAACCGTTCCTTGTTTTCCTAGCAGGTTAGTAGCATGCAGATCTGTATACAAGTCAACTAGTCAATTCTTACCCAAATATTAGAACACAGATTCAAGTAGCTATATGAAATACTGCAATATATATATATAATGTTCAATAAAACATGTCATATCTAACTACGCATAATCTTGGTGGTTCTAACTATACTTATCACAAGTTCACATAGTTATAGGTCCATGAATGTTTTGGAAATGTTTTAACAAAGCATAAAGATTATCATAAAATAGAGACAATAAATTGTCTCATCATCTGCCCCCCGATAAGTATAATGCTTGTCCTCAAGCATTACACTTTCTGGCTATAGATCTGAAATCACCAACACTCGTCTTTCCCTTCTTCCCACTCTTAAAAGTATAATAGAATCCTCTTGTCCTCGCCTAGTAATCCTTATGATGGTCCTCCTGCAGATGGTCTATTCTAGTAGCTTTGATATCATACAGTGGACATAATAGCATTGGCAGTTGGAAAGACAGGGGAAACCAAAGCTCTCTTCTAATTTATCATCCTAGTTGCATGTACCTGGTTGCTCTAGTCACAACTGCCTCAAAATTTATTAGGCTCTGTGGCTCAGATTTCTTAAAGATCTTGGGTAGCCTATTCCATCTGCTTCTTACCCTAGTGAGAGCTCTCTGGAATGAAAAATAGGGTAACCCTTGATACTCCTTGTAAACCTTATCTTTGAGATCAAAGACCTTTTCTATGATTTCAGGTTTCTGCCTTCCATAGGTCAAGTTAAACCAATCTCTTAGGAGGACATCAAGTTTTCTCAATTTAGCCCTTAAGGGTAATGGTTCAGATTTTTCCAGGTCTCTATAGTTATTTAGCTTCCTGTCATAATTTGCCTCATTATGCATCCAGGACATTAGGGCTCTCAAATGGATATCTCCTATGTAAAGCAAAGGGTTCCATTCAGTTTCATGAGGAATGAAAAAATTATGTAGATAAATCTCATAAATTAAGTTTTGTTGCCATGAAGGAAGGGTCTAGTACAATCCATAAAATTCTTGAGCTGATTTAAACTCACAGTCTATATCCTTCATAGTCATCATTAGCTGAAATAGGAGGAACTGTTCTTTCAAATAGATGGCATAAACTCTGGGAGGTGGTCTACAAGTTATAACCTGATCAGCTAGTTTGAGAGCGTGATCCATTTGTTGCTTCTACTTCTTCACTTGTTCTTTAAGAACTTCTATCTCCTCTTGCTGCTCATCTATCTCTTTCTGCATTCTTTTTCTTTCTTGTTTCCACAAATTTTTATAGAAGACAAATTGGTTATATATACTGAAGAGGATAGATTGTAACATTGGAGGGCCAAATTCTTGCAACTAGGTGCTCTATTTTCTCCTTTCCTTACAAGCATGTTCAAAATATTTGGTAAACCATGTTTCTTTGTAAGGCATAACAAACATATGGGAATAAACAAGGACTGATGGATGAGTCAATTAGACATCTTTCACAATGTTTTCTTGTGCTACGTTAGGCTCAGGTGCACCCAGATCATCATGTGATATATTACCACAAGGTTCTTGTAGATTTTGGGGAGATGGAGGCACTTCTATTTTCTTAGGGGAATTTTCAGAGATATACTCAATAAAAGGCTCTGTGGTAGGTTTTTCTAATGGAACACTTGGACTTTGTGGGGAAATCAAAGGAACTTGTCCTCGCATCCGATGACTTCTCCGCACTATTGTTTTCACAACCTCTGCAATCTTCTTTTTGAGGGTTCTTTTTGGCCTTTCTGTTGTGGGAGAAGATGCTACAGGATTCAACCTTTTTCTTTTACTTTTTGGAACCGCAATGTTTTGAACTTCATTCTTAAGATCAGGGGTTTCTTCTCCAATTTTCCATTTTCCTTTCCTTGTGGAAGAGGCAGGGACATTACTTTCTAGAACGGGAGAAGGCCTATTTTCTTGCAAGATTTCCGGTTCTTTTTCTTGTGTAGTTGTTTTCACAATGGGCTCAGAAGGTGTTGCATCATTTTCAAGGGTTTTCTCAGTAGGGTCAACCTAAGGTTGCAGTGTTCTATGCTAGAAAAATTTTGACCACGCTAAGGGAGAGACATCCCTAAGGTATTTTTCAACTAGAAGCTTAATTAGGGCATGGTGGGTGACAAAATTTGTATTCCCTTTTTTAGTCTCCTAGATGCTAATACTTAGCATATTATACAAGAAATTAGGGTCATTTACTGGGAGACTATGCCTTATATAGCCAAGTAGCTTAAAATGATGTGCATGTAAATTTGAAAATATTCCCTCACATGTCAGGTACCTGATAATATGTGTTGCTAGCTGGTTGTATGGTGGAGGAAGAGACATTCTTTTGTACCCTTGCTTTCTAATCTCTAGAGGAGGATCACTTGGAAGGGAAAACTAGGGTCGTGACGACTTGGCATCATGCTCATTGGGGTAATGTTCCCCAATTGTTGGTAACCCAATTACCTCTTCTATTCTCTCTTCTTTCATGACAACCGTTAAAGTCCATATGGTCTCCCACCCTTCCTCAAAATTATTCATAAACTCAGCTGCCACCTCTTCATTAAAATCTGATAATTGCATGAAATAACCCAACCATCCACATGCATTAAACCTCCTAACTGCTTCAATGTCTATAAGAAAAAGGTCATGATGCACTGGCTCATGTCTCTGCAGCTGTCAACCTATTTTTTTCCAAATACTTTACCTCCAAACTTCTGCTCACCATAGCTTGTTAATCTTTCAATCCCTCTTGTTCCGCAAATACCTTATTCCCTTCTTGAATTTCAAATGCTCTTCTTGAAAATACATACCTTTCTCTTTCAATTCCTCTGTTATTTTTAGCATGAATCAATAATAATAGCATTTTATCAGAGGAAATTATAACTTTAACTGTGAGTTACCACACAGTTTAATTATAATATTTTTAGGTCACATCAACTTCAGAAAATTGGGAATTATTCAAGATTTATAGTATGGAAAATGTGTGAGAGTAAAGGGATTTAGTGAAACAAGGCCTACGTATATCTTTGAAATGACAAGGAAGTGACAAGGATATCTTAGAAATGACATTAGAACTTAATACACTTCCCCTGCCCCCTACAAAATGAGAACAAGTGTCCACACTTGGCACATTCAACATGGGATAAGGAACTGGTGTAATGTTGTAATCATACATTTATTGCAGTACTAAATATAATTACTGAAATCTAAGTGCTAAAAGTGGAAAGAGATTTGAAAATTTGTAGCTGCAGTTGATTACTGTACACACAAAATAAAAGGTGGTGAGAGTGAAACAATTCTGGTGGTTGCATGTGTCAGCTGATGTGGCTCTTATTGAAAAAATAGAAATAGAAAAAGATAATGATGTGGAGGGTGGTTGGATGGAAGATAGAGAAATGAAATGGGTTGGAAAGAATAATAGAGAAAAGTGAATGGAGAATTGGAATTCATGCGGCATGAAGTTTTATTATGGTCGTACTTTGAAGGTATGCTATATTGAAGCTACAGGAAGAAGGTTTTTCAACTTCTGCTATAGGAAGTGTTACTTGTTGCGTTGCTGAAGTGTTATTGCAGAATTGTTGTAGGAATTCCTCCTTTGTTTGGGGATGATGATACATGCATAGCTGATGTCTATTCATAAGTAATTTGAATTGTACTGGGTCGATTATTGTTAATTGGACTGCTCCATTGTCAAAGACATATTCAATTCCATAAGGTCCCAGCCATCTTGTATGTAGGTTTCCTAGAATTTCTTTGAATCTGGAATCATACAATAATCCCCAATCACCCATGTGAAACTATTTGTTCTTAATATGGGAATCATGCCACCTCTTCCATTATTTTTGTACTAGCTCCCTGTGCTCCAATGCAGATTTACGCATTTCATCCAAGGATTTGAGGTTTAGAAGGCATTCTTTTTGTGTTGCAAGAATATTAATGTTTAATTCTAGTGATGTACGCAATGTCTTGTGCTTGAATTCAATTGGTAACATTGTCTCCTTACCATATACTAATTCAAAAAGAGTGAATCTTGTGGTTGTCTTCCAGGTTTTTTGGTAGGCCCAAATTGCTTATGAGAGTTGACTGCTCCAATCTTGTCGATGCAGATGAACTATTTTTGTTAAGATGGCCTCAATCTCTCTATTTGTGACCTCTGCCTGACCATTTTCTTGAGGATGGTAAGGACTATACTTCTGGTGCCTGATACTGTATTCCTTCATGAGTTTGGTTATCAGATTGGATGTAAACTGTGCTCCCTGGTCAGTTACAAGTTCTCTTAGCACTCCATAGTGGGTGAATATATCCTCATATAAAAAAATTTCTACCTTTTGATCTCGTGCATGCTGCATGGCTTTTACTTCCACCCATTTGGTCAGATAATCTATGCATACCAGGATGTTTGATTTCCCATTTGAAGGAGGACCTATTGGACCAATTAAATCCATACCCCATTTGTCAAATGGTATTACCGCCACTTGTGGGTTTAGGGTAATTTCATCTTATTTGGTGGGACAACCCATTCTCTAGCATTTGTCACATTTTCTTGTGTATCTGGCTACATCTTTGTGAAGTGTTGGCCAATAGTAACCCATTGTCAGGATCTTTAGAGTTGTCCTCTTGGCTGCAAAGTGGCCTCTACATGGCTCATCATGACAATCGTGGAGAATATCATATGCCTCATCCTCTCACACACACCTTCTCATGATTTGGTTTGGACCAATATAAAATAAGGTTTTGTCAATCCAAGAGAATTGGAAACTTTTCTCAACAAGCATTCATCTATCCTTTGGAGATAAATGTGAGGGTATTTTGTTAGCTGTAAGGTAATTATCTATATTAGCATACCATGGATTTTTGACAACAATATGAAATAGGTGTTCATCAGGGATTGTATCATCAACCATAGTAGCATCTAAGTTAGTATTCTGAATTTTGGATAAATAGTCAACCACTACATTTTCCTTCCCTGGCTTTTCAATAATGGTTATATCAAATTCCTACAAAAGAAGAAGCCATCTTGCTAACCTGCATGTGATGGTAGGTTTATTCATTAGATACTTGGTTGCTGCATTGTTAGTATGAACAAAGATGGGGTAACCTGTTACATAATGGCAAAATTTGTTTAAGGCATAAACTACTGCCAGCAATTCTTTTTCAGTTACTGTGTAATTTAACTCTGGTCCATGTAGGCTCTTGTTGATATAGCAAATAGCATTTTCAAGGTTACTAGGATTTTGTCCTAAAATAACACCTATTGCATAGTCTAAAGCATCTGTATGTATGTGAAATGGTAGAGACCAATTAGGTCCTTTAAGGACTGGTGCAGTTGTCAGAAGTGACTTGAGCTATAGGAAGGATTCATCACAAGTTGATGTCCATATAAACTTAGCCTCTTTGGTAAGCAAGGTGTATAGAGGACTAGCTATTTGACTAAAATTATTAATAAAACACCTATAATAGCTAGCGTGTCCTAAGAAGGATCTTACATCTTTTTGCTTAGTAGGTGTAGGCAATGTGAGGATTACCTCAAGTTTTGCTGGGTCTACTTGGATACCTGCTGCTGAAATGAAATCTCCAAGTACAATGCCTTCCTACATCAACATAAAATATTTTTCACTATTGAGAGAGAGATTTTGTTCCTTGCATCTGATCAACACCTTTTCCAGATTCTACGGAGCTTCTTCAAAAGTGACCCCAAATGCAGTAAAATCATCCATGTATGTTTCCATGCAATCATGTGAAATGTCAACAAAAATACTAATTACAGCCCTCTGGAATGTTGTTGGAGCATTACACAACCCAAATGGTAGGAAACAATATGGATAAGTTCCCTAGGGACATGTGAATGTCATTTTTCCTTGATCCTCTAGAGAAATACTAATCTGATTGTATCCACTATATCCATCAAGAAAAGAAAAATACTTTTTACCAGCTAGAGTATCAAGTACTTGATCAATGAAAGGTAAGGGAAAATGATCTTTCTTTGTGGCTCTATTTAATTCCCTATAATCTACACATATTCTCCATTTACCCCCCTTTTTAGGCACTATGACTAAAGGTGATACCCATTTTCTATCAGAGATTGGATATATAAAACCAGCATCTAGTAGCTTTTGTAACTCTATTTTCACTATTTCTCTTAACGATGGGTTAATCCTTCTCTGAGGTTTGCGGAGTGGTAGACTTCCTTCATTGATATAAATCTTGTGAGTACAAAGTGTGGGGCTCAGTCCCTTCATATCCCTATAGTCCCATGCAAATGATTTTTCATGTGTTTGTAGGAGTTTAGTTAATCGCTCCAACTGCTATGAGGACAACTTTTTATTAACGTGAAGGGTATGACCCTAGGAAAGCTCAACAGTAGTGGTAAGGTTAAGCATGGATACTTCAGAGATTGGACTGGTAAATACTTCACAGGGTAGTTGTTAGAGTAATAAAGTGTTTTCTTATTAATTGAATCATATTGATTTAATTATTAAGTCACTAATTACCTCTTTCGACTTAAGCTAGATTTTAGGCATATAATAATTAATAGCTTTATTAATTATTATTATAAAACCTAGGGTTTTACATTTTTAAGTTTTCTGATGTCCTTTTATAAGGATTGATCTCATAACACTTTGTAACCTTTTCTGACATTTCATTATTGATTGCAACTTTTGTTTTTGCACATCAAGGATTTCTCCTCTCTCGTGGATCCATATGTTCAAGTCTCCATAGTTGTTTGCTTATCTCTCTTTTTGTGATAGGTGTTGTGTGTAGGTGTTATTGGGAGCTATGGGTTGTTTTTCATCAACTCCAATATGGTATCAGAGCTTCAGATCTACTTGCCCCTATCCTCTTCTTGAGAGATTCAGTTGTGTTCATCAGATCATGTTTTCAGAGGGTTTCCTATCAGATCTGGGGGGACTTATTTTTATGGTCATCTTGGCTTCAAAAGGACCTCATGGTTGCATTCAGAGCATCCAAGAACCCCAAGATCCATATAAAATTTGTCCAATTTGGACAAAGTTGTAATCTGTGGCAAAAAAATTTTGCAACTGACCCTAGCACAGATCCCGAGGTGATCATTATTTTTTGGGGCACTTCTAGCCAAAATGGACCTCATGATTGCATCTAGAGTATTTGAGATAGTCAAAATCCATATAAAACTTGTCGATTTTGGACAAGTTGGTCTCGAAGGCAAAAAAAATTAGCGTACCAGGTCATATGACCTAGCATGCATTCCAATGCAGTATGAAAGTCTCAAAAAAAAAAATTTAAAATGTTTTTAGGAAGCACTGCTGGGTGGCCACCCGAGCGCCACCATGGGCAGCTCCGCCAGTGGGAACCACTGCTTTGACTGCTAGTGGTCACCGTTAGTGGTTACCCCACTGTGATTGTCGGGTTTGACCGCTAGTGGTCACGGTCAACTGGCAGTTAAGGTTATGGTTAAGTGGCAGTCAGTGCTTGTTAAACACCACTTGCATTGTGAAGACAACTTCTTTCCGACAGGCACTCAGAGTTTTGCACATAACTTGTGCATTCAACATCAAAATTGAGAGAACGAGATATCACTAGAAAGGTAATTCTGAGACGGACAATAATGTTCTAGTGTGGTTTCCTGATTTCACCATTAATGCTGCATTTATTGCAGTCAAAGATAGAGGTTTCTCTGTTAGCTTGCATCTCAGCCCTCCTGCGCTCTAGGTTCGATATCTTTTGCATCTAGGCTCCATTTTCTTCAAGAAAGATACCGTTAGAAAGCTATTTTTGAGCCCAATCAGAATTTTCTAGTATGGTTTTGTGATTTTTCCATTTTGATGCTCTTTGTTTCTGTCAAAGTTAGATGTTCTCTATGATCATGGCGTGATCAGGGATCTATTTCTCTTGCATCTGGACTCCATTTTCAGTAAATGATATATTGCCGGAAAGATCTTTCTAAGATTTTATCAGATTTGATGGTCTCATGTGTGATTTTTTCCTTTTTCTGACATCACCCATCCTTAGATCCTTCCAGACACCTTCTTTGGGCCCTCCAGTGCAACTGTTGGTTTTTTTATCATATCTTAAGCATACGATGTCAAAATTTGGCAAATGAGATATCATCAGAAAGATGATTCTAAGATATTTCTAGATCTATAGGTTTGATTTTCTATTTTTTCTTTTTTGATGGTGTTTTTCACTGTCAAAGCCAGATGTTTAGTTCTACACTCTGGGAGCTCTATCTTGCACATCCGAACTCCATTTTCAAAAAATGATATATCATTGGAAAGCTTGTTCAGAGAGCTTTCCATTGCTCTGAGTCATTTTTCCAGATTCTACTCTAGGTTCATTTTCTTCAGATTCTTACATTTTTGTAGTCTAGTATATATCTTGGATGTTACAGGTCCTGGGATCTCTTCCCTTTGAGGGATGGCTCATCTTAGGCTGTTCTTTTATTTTAGTAGCCTATTCTCTTCTTTGAGCAGCGTATACTTCATTTTTGTAGCATTCATTTATGCACACGCATTGAGATAAAGTTTCATTCTATTGCATGTATGGGATCTTGCACATGTTCATTCTCTTTTTACTTGCACTCCATTATAAAGTGCCAGGGGGGTTTGATGATTGCCTTTGTTTGTCATCTTCTTTTTTCATGTGAGTGTTCCTCCAATGACATTAGCCTCAGGTATCTCTATATGTGTTTGTACTCTCTCTACACATTCGATGTTTCAGATTCTTCTTCATCATGCAGTTCATATTGGATGATATTTTCAGTGTACCTATCATTACTCCCTTGTCACTAGTATCAGGGGGTTTCTACTATTGGTTCTACTACTTCCTTGGTTCGATAGTGTGAGCTATGCATTTAGTATTTGATTCTATGTACTAGGTGGTTGCAGTGGCTGGGTACCTATGCATTCGAGTTAGATGGATCATTTACCATATGGACACTCTTTTCTTTCATGTTTTTGGATGCACTTTTCCAGCTTTGATTGATCAAATCTTCAAAATTTTGGTGTTTATATGTCATCTTTATCTTCGAGTTCAGGTGTTTTCCTTTGTTTGTGTCCTGATTTGAGTAGTGTTATTTGAGGGCACTCATGCAGTTTACAGTCTTCTCTACTTGGTCATATTTCTGTGGAGGATCTTTAGATCATCAGTTTCTTCTTAACAGATTTTGTAGTTTCATGCTTCAGTGGTGTTGTACATGTTCATCTTTGTTCGTATTTTCTGGAACATTCCTTGTTTTGGAGGCTTCTTCAGTCCTTCAGACTAGTCTTTGTCTCTTTTTGGAGTAGAGTTTTTCCCATGTGGTTTTCTCTATTTCTCCACTTTATAGAGACTTTTTTTTGTACTTGGGTACCTGATCAGGCCTTTTGTTGTTGGGACCCATTTTCTTTCAGTTGTTCTTTCTAGGTTTTTAGCTTCTCCCAAAGTTCATCTTAAGGGGGGGTGTTAGAGTAATAAAGTGTTTTCTTATTAATTGAATCATATTGATTTAATTATTAAGTCACTTATAACCTCTTTTGACTTAAGCTAAACTTTAGGCATATAATAATTAATATCTTTATTAATTATTATTATGCAACCTAGGGTTTTACATTTTTAGGTTTTTTGATCTCCTTTTATAAGGATTGATCTCATAAAACTTTGTAACCTTTTCTGACATTTCATTATTAATTGCAACTTTTGTTTTTGCACATCAAGGATTTCTCCTCTCTCATGGATCCATATGTTGAGGTCTCCATAACTGTTTGCTTCTCTCTCTTTCTGTGATAGGTGTTTGCATGTAGGTGTTCTTGGGAGTTGTGGGTTGTTTTTCATCAACTCCAATAGTAGTAACTAATGGATAATATTGGGTACTGATGGAAAAACACAATCCTCAACACGGTCTTCATAGGTAGATAACTACAACACAGAGCTCTCAAAAATGTCTTTTATTAGAACATAGTTATTAGTAAGGATGCTCTGAATCACTACATCTTCCTCTTGCAACTTCAAAAAAGATTGCCTATGTAACATCATGAGATGAGCCACATAGTTCAACTCTTCTTCACCATCTCCTAAATCTAGCCATATAGGGGTGCTTAAATCTGGTTGAGGTTGACTTGGAGGATATAATTCTAGTTTCTTAGTTTCTTGGCCATCTGAAATTGTCATGTTCCCTGATCTACAACTAATGTTGGCATCAGTTGTTGCTAACCATGGGTGTCCTAAAATAACAAGGTAACCAACAAGATTTACCTTGGGCGATAAAATCATGAAATCAATAGGATATTCCCAGGAGTCTAAGGTAACTATTATGTCCTCTATCATGCCATCAAGGGTGACGGTAGAACTATCTACAAGTTGAAAGATTATTGGAGTAGTTCACAACCCTTCTATACTTAGTTTATGCATGGTATCCTTAGTCATGACATTAATGGTAGCGCCTAAGTCTATTAAAGCATTTTTCACAGATTGGCCATTAATGATGATAGTGACAACTGGGCTCCTAGGATCATAATACTTTGGAATTATAAGCTTTCCCAACATAATATCAGCTAGCTATCCTATAACATGAACTATTGTGAGATCCTTTTTCTTTCCTCCAGGATTTTTGAGACAAGCTTCCTTAATTTCTTTTCCATAGATAGGAACATGTTTAATGGCTTGAAACAGAGGAATCTGGATATGCATACTTTTTAGTTGGTTAAGGATATCAAAAGGTTGGTCTTCTTTGGGTATAGGTTTTTCTAGGCTAATCCTCTAAGGAAAAGGAGGTTTTACTATGGTCTGAACATTAGCTGGATTGGAGACATTAGTTGGGGGAACTATATTTGGCAAGGCATTCTCTAGAAGTGGTACTGATGATACAGGAAGGTCTGGCACTTCCATGATGAGAGGGGGTTTAGGTGTGGGAAAAGTAGTACCTAATCTTAGGTGTATATCATCTAAATTGAGTGCATAAGCAAGGTACTATTTCACATTAGTAGCATACATTTTCTACTATTGTGGTTGACTATTTGGATTCGGTTGTGGCTAAGCAAGTAACTATGTCTATTTTGGAGGATCTGTATTTGCAAGAGGTGACATAATTGCAGGTGGATTCACTGGAGGTGGCAAAGGTGCATACCTAGGATTTTGATTAGGCCATTGTTGAGATCCTCTCCACTGGTTAGTGGTTTTCCAATTCCCTTGTGGTGACTACCATTGATTTAGAAGTTGTGGCCATTGGGGTTTTTGTGCATTAAACCACTAGTTCTATTGATTATTGGGCCAGACATTATTCCAATTAGATTGATTATACTGAGGAGGGTTTTGGACATTCTAGTTTTGCCATTGATTATTATAAGGATTTGAAATTTGCAAAGGGTCTTGAGGCATACCTTGTCTTGTGGCCCATGGCCAATGTTGAGAATCAAAGAACACTTGCTCATCCTCTCCTTCTATCTTCAAATACTCAATTGGAAGGTGTTGATTCTCCAGGTTCGCGACCATCTTGCATGGACAATCCTTCTTTTGCTTGCAATGATGGGGACAGTATTCAGTGAGTTGTGCCTCCATGTCTGCATGCTTCTTCTTGGTAGTCATCATGTCCAGGTGTGTAGCGAAATCATTAATGATGTCCTGCTTGAAGTCTGACAGCAGGTTTGAGATTTCCATCTTTGATATGCCAGAGCTACTTCCTTTTGCAAGTGTTGGATGAAATCCTCTTCCCTTCTTTACTGCTTCTCTAGAATAATCCAAAAAAAATTCTTGAGATCATCCCAAGAAGACTGAGATACATCTCCTCCAGCCATAAGGTCCAATGCTTCCAAATAGTTATCATTCACTCCTCTCAAAAAGATTATTTTTTTGTGAATCCTCCTGCAATGCATGTTGAGGATTCTTCTACAGATTGTATAAGAAGCATGATATGTAGTCCTCTAGGGTCTCATCTTCTTTTTATGACATTCAAAAGATGTCATCTCCTCTTAAATCACCTCCTTTGTAGTATTCCTTATATTTTTGTAGAAAAAAATCTCTCATCTCATCCCAATCAGTTGCCGCATTTGGTCCTAATCCCATGAATCATTTGAGAGATGACTCCTTCTATGTTTCTGGGAACAACTTGAGCTTATGAATATCAGTACTATAGTCAAAACTTTGACACAAAATGTCAAATTCGAATAAAAGGTGTCAGGGTCCTTAATAATAAGGCCATAGAACTTTGGAAAGGCGGAAGTAGGTATATTCTTGAGATTAGGATTGTTGATAAGGCTTGGAATAGGAAATGGAAAGGTAGGATTTTCCATTACTAGAGGTGTTGGGTAATGAAATTGTAGATGGTAAGTATTCTTAACCAAAAGCCTTTGGCTAATAGAGGGTCCTAGAGTAGAGCTATCAAGGAAATGAGCTAATATCTTTGCAAAAGGGAGAAGGTCAAATGGATCAAAAGGACCTCCTTCTATTGAAGGTGATGTAGAAAAATCAAGACTTGCATCAAGAAATGGTAAATCAATTTCTTCAAATTATTTGTTCAGGTTAACAGGTTCTTTTGGAAGAAATCTTCCATGAACATCTCACCTTCTTTGATGCATGCAAGTGATTTAATGAACTCGTGAAGTAAGCTCACAACTACTTGTTTTCATGTGATATTTTGGAGCACTTGGAATCACTTGAGGGTTTTCATTTATGGAAACACTCATGTTTGGAGTGATCGTATGATAAGAATATTGCTACTCGAGTTAGCCATGAAAATGACTAAGTCCAGAATCAAGATAACAGGGTACAATGCTACATTTTTTGTCAGCGATGAAGATATATGAGGTATGATGGCTTGAAAAGTTAACTAAAGGTATTTTGGGATGTATACATGCTTCAATTAAGAGAACATGAGTTTTGGTCACCAGATCTGAGAGATACAGTGTTCAGAAGATATGCGAAGACACTAAAACAACATAACAGGGCATACAAATAGTTGCAAAGATCAAGGAGAGTACAATGAATATGGTAACATGCTAAGATAGGTGAATAAAGTATATTTCTGACTCTTTAGTAATGTAAGAGCACCAAATCCATAAATATCATTTGCATGAGTTATTGTTATGCTTTGTATGGTAATTGCGAAGCCGAATAGAAGGCTGATTTTGTATAAGTATAGATTTATTTTGTGAAAGTGAAGCATGGTTATATATATGATGATGAAGTTTGTGAAAGAAAGAGTAGAGATCAGATGTGAGATTAGGAAGAGGTCAAGCTATAACTGGAACTATCTAAGAAAGATAAGTGCTTGTAACATTCCCCCTTTTGAAAACTCCTTTGAGACAAGTATTGATTGTAAGAGCAGTGTGCTCACCACCTTTAAATAGGTGTCTTGTATACCCCTAACAAGGTCTTGTATTCCTCTAACAAGGAAATGTACTATGTAACAATCAGCTCCTAATAGGGCTAGATCTCCTAACAGGGATATTATATTTTAGTGCATATTTGTGGGTACCATCCCCACCAGGGTTTTCCCTTTGGCTAGGGTTTCTGCAAGAACAAATCATGATGTAATGAGTAATGTTTTATGCTTATATGTTCTTTTCATCTCTGTATTACTTTGGATTATTTATAATTATTTAAAGTTGAAAAGATCAAAGTTTTGTAATACTGATTCACCCCCCTCTTAGTATTACCTAATCGTAACAATTGGTATCAGATCTATTGGCCCTTAGAGAGAAAGCCTAACAACTTAAGGGAGATCATAATGGATTCAGAAGATTTTCAAGAGAACTTTGAAGCTTCTCTTGAAGATCTGGATAAGATGAAATATGAGAATGGCAAACTAAAATTCAAATTAAGAAGAGTAGAAGGTTTCATGAGGAAACTAAAAGAACAGCTTGAGATTGCAAAGATTCAGAGAGAAGACCTTATGGAGAAGATCAAAGAAGGTTTAGACAGTGATACATTAGACAAAATAAATAATTTGGAGTGGGAAAAAGAAAAAATTTATCTTTTGACGATTAAAGAGATTCAACATGAAAAGGATGAAAGAAACAAAGTCAAAGAGTCACTAAAAGAAGCTAACATGCAAATGGGACAAATGAAGACAGAACTTGACCAATACAAAGATAAATATCAAGAGTCTGAAAAATATAATCAGATCATCAAAGGTGAACTCACTCAAGACAAATTACACATTGAGAAGTTACACATGAGGAGTGACAAGATTGATGAACAAAGAGCAAGAAAAAATCCTAAAGGAGATATGACTGGAGTTGGATTCAATAAAGGTGAAAGTTCAAAAACCCAAGAAGAATCAAATGAAGCCAAGAATGAGGAAAGACCTAATCCTGAAGAGAGACCTACTAATGAAGAACCTAGAGAATAGTTCAGACCCTTCCGAGGTAGATGTTTCGGATGCAACAAAGTTGGACACATGAAAAGAGATTGCAAAAGTAAAGGTAACTCTAAGCCCTTTACTAGTTACTATTTTAATTGCTATGAATATGGACACAAGAAAGAAGATTGTAGAAAACTCGATTAGTCCAGGTATAAGCAAGACTATATCAAAGAAGAAACATTAGCTAAGATCACATGTCAAAAATAAAAATAACTTTGGGCATACAACAAGGTATTGTAAATTACAAACTAATCAAGATAGAAGGATACCACCCACTTTTTACAAATGTAACAATCTAAGTCACATTGTGAATTTGTATAGATATAATGGATAAGACAACAGAAGAGGACCAAGAAAATATACTGAACCAAGAGGACCACCTCCTGTGGTTATAAGGAAAAATGTTGGTGACAGTGTTAAAAGTCTTAATGAGTACATGGATGAATTTGGGAATCATTTCAGGAAATCAGAGAGCAAGGAGGATGACCAGATATGGAAAGTGAAAGTTTTAAACAAAGCAGTGGTTCAGGGAGAGACAGTAGATGATGTTGTGTCTTCGCATGATGAGTTCTTTGAGGTATCAATCTAAAAGGTTGCATGGCCTTATGGGGATCATTAGATGTAGTGAATAGAAAATATCTAGCCCCTGTATATGTGGAGTAATCTCATGCGAGCTTAGGTATGATGTTTTTAGACACTAAGGAGTCTTTGGTTGAGAGTGCAACACTTGGAGATTCATATTTTGTGTTCATGATTTTTATCGATTGGATGGCATGTGAAGTTGAGCTACCCATGTTTAAATGCACATACTCAACCTGTGATGGTTAAAAGGACTTAAAAGACCTCAAATCTACACCATTTGTTGAACAACACTTAAGAAGAATGGAGTAGAGAAGGTTATCAGTCATCTGGAAGAGTGGTTATGTGATCACATGAAGCAAAGCATCGAATTCAAGTGTATTAAGGTACTTAGACCTAATCTCTTTGAAAAGTCATGGATGCACCAATAGTTTATGATGTTGTAGAAAGATCTAGGTATAAGTTCAAGAGAAATCCATAAAAATCATGTGAGGATGATTTGGAGAGAGCATTTTCACAAACCCTTGTAGGCGTGTTGCATGTAGAAGACATTAGGGCTTATATACATTGCAAATATGAAATCATTGGTGAGGTTAACATCTATAGTGAATTGGATGGTATGGTAGAAGAAAATGGAACCATGGTAGAAGAGTTTAAGCACCTACAAGATCAATCAATCCTGAAGTTAACCCTACTCATAGAATTCACAGAAGTTGAATGGTTCAAGATCATTCTTAGCAGAGTTCATGACCAGTTCTTATGGATTGGTGATCAATCTATAAAAATATGTGCATAATTGATACATGAGATCATAGACCTTGATAATGAAGGAGCCCTAATTGTACAAGAAAAGAACCTAAGAAATATATTTGAAACCCTAACACATTCAAAGTGGGATAAGAGGGAAATGACAGTAAATGATATTTATTTACAGGATGTCAGATTGGTAGCAATGTTTCTAGGCTACAAGTTATTTTATAGTAGTAGACCTAATTTTGTATCTATTGGAATCATCATGATGACATATAGAATGATAAAAGGGAACAAGAAGTATAATTTTTGTGAAATTATAGCTCAACAGTTTATTGAGAATGTGAAAGCTATAAAGAAGGATAAATCTAAGGCATTTAGGTTTGGTTCATTGCTGATTCACATGTACATTCATATCATTCACAAGTTTCCTGGCATGCTTCCCAGAGCATGGAAAGATAATGAACCCACTAGACTACAAATATCAGAGTACTATAGAAAATAGAAGGACTAGGTAGATGGTGAATTATTTGGCATGATCAAGATACTGTATTGGCAGATGAAAGAGAAATATAGGATACTAGAGAATTTAGTGGAAAAATATGAGAACACTATCTATTTCATGGTTGAAACTGATTGTGTCTACTTTGAGGTAGTTGAGCCTAGAACAAAGTGGTGTTATCCTATGGGATATGAGGTAATTGCTAAAATCTTGACTATGCAAGTGGAGCATGTATTGGTAGCAAAAATGGACCCTACCTAAGAAAGATGGGGAACATATAGGGAGAAGTATGAGAAAGTCAAAGAAGAGAAAGAAAAGATAACAAGGAAAAGGAAAGTTAGCAAGATTTTTGAAGACATCATTGCGAAGGTGGGTATCACAAAAGCGTGGTTAATAGATATCAGAAATAAGATGGAGGCATCTTCTAGCATTGCCACCGATGCACCTACTTTTTTGGAGATAGAAAATATAGTAGCTCCTACTGTTGATATTATTGATTTGTCAGCCTCTCAAGAGGAAGAAACACAATATGTGGTTCATGTAGTTATTCACCAAAGATCCACAAGGGCAAGTAAGAAGGACAGTCCTAAGGAGAAAGAGACAGAGGTGAAGAGGAAGAAGAAGGAAGAAAAGGCAGCTGAGAATCCATAAACCTTGTGGAAACCAGACCTTAAATCACTGCAGAAAAGAGTTATCAAAGATGGAAATTTGTTAATAGTGAACAAATACTATGAAAGATATAATCCTGAGGACCAAGCAGTCATTCAAGACACTATCATTGAGCATATGCTAGTTTTTAAGAAGAATTTGTTGGAGGTTGAAGGAAGCATTCCCAAGGACCTATACAACAAACTAGAAATTAGGAAGTAGCTAGCTCATTCAGAGGATGAGAATATAAGGAACAAGACAATCAAAGACATGCTACTGGTTGTGTCTATACAGGAAAGAGAAAGGATAATAAATGCACTAAAACCCTTATTGAGAACAAAGACCAGACTAGTCAAAATTATGGCTAGGAAGTATGATGAGGTGATTGAGGACACCCAAAAGGCATTAGACCAAGTTCTAATGTATGACATGCCTAAGAAGGTTTCACCTCCTAAGGCTTCTAAGCCTATATCTTTGGGTTTAGGAGAGAGTTCAAAGGTAGTAGATGAAAGTGTTCAAGTTAGCATGCAACCATATTTTTTTGTCATTGGTGTGACTATTAGCCTCGACACTTCGTAGGATGTAAGTGATTCATTTTTGGATAATGTGGACAGTACAATGGAGGTTGAAGATCAAGAGTAGATAGAGGAAGATAAATCATAAGATAAACAAGAAGAAAAAGCATAGGAGAATGAAATATAGCAGGAGGAAAAGCAAGAAGAACAAATAAAATCAAAAAAAGTTGTTGAGGTCAGATTGGACACATCTTTATTGTTGGCAAGTGTGGCCAAACTAGTTAGTTCTGATGTGGACAACATGGATGAAGATGAGCTGATGAGACTATCATTTATGACTTTTTCTAAAGCTAAGGAGAGATCAACTTAGAAAGGAGACAAAAGAGCTAAGGTAATGGTCAGGGCTATAGAAACAGTGAACAAGCTACTCCCCTCACCAGTTATTTTCAAAGACAAAGATGAACTTGAGAACCTTGGTACAGTATTGGATAGCTTTGATAGTCATTTTGACTCATTGCTAAATACAGCAGAGGGAACGACTGAAAATAACTTTTTGGAGAATAAGTTGAGTGAAGTTTGTAAGTCCATTTCATGGGACTTAAATATTCTTAAAGCTACTACTCTTAAGGCCAAGAGTTGTGTAGCACAAGGCAAGAAAATTTACAACTATTGCATAAACCCTTGCAGACATTTAAAGAACATTGAGGAGATCATAACCAAAGACATGGCTACCCTTGACACTCTAATGGACAGTTGTGAATCATCTTCACAAACTATGGGAGAAATAGATAAGGAGACATCTAGACTATTAGATAAGATAGGAGTATTGGAAACGGAGAAAGGGAGAGTTGCATATAGATTTAGCTTATTGAGAAGCTTTTTGACTCTTAAGCTTACAATGTTGGAGACTCATCTTTAGGAAATGATAAAATTTGAAGGCTCAATGTCTATATCCACTCTTACAAAGCTTAAGGCAGCAGAGACAGTGTCATATGCACTGAATGGATTAATCCATGTCAATGAACTATTGATAAATTCATGGGTTAAAGAAGTTAAGACCTTGGAAAACTCCTTCCAAGATGTCTTAAATCTGGTGAGTAAGCACTGAATCATTTGTACTTAAGTTTTACAATTTTGAATATACCTTTGCCATTAATGTCAAAGGGAGAAGAAGAAAAAGGAAAAATGAGGAAGAGAAAGAAATATGTAGAGTTATATGTAGAAAAGAAAAGAAAAGAAAAGATGTAGGAAAGAAACAAAAAAAGTAGAAAAGAGAAAAAGAAAAGAAGGGAGTTGTACTGTGACACTTAGTCATTTTTCTAAGTGTTTACATCAATGCCAAAGGGAGAGATTGTTGGCATGTGATGTTTTGGAGCACTTGGAATCACTTGAGGGTTTTCATTTATGGAAACACTTATGTTTGGAGTGATTACATGATAAGAAGATTGTTGCTAGAGTCACAGTCATGAAAATGACTAAGTCCAGAATCAGGATAACAGGGTACAGTTCTATAGATTAGGTCAGCGATGAAGATATATGAGGTATGAGAGCTTGCAAAGTTAACTAAAGGTATTTTGGGATGTATACATGCTTCAGTTAAGAGCACATGATTTTTGGTTACCAGATCTGAGAGATGTAGTGTTTGGAAGATATGTGAAGACAATAAAACAACATAATAGGGCATATGAACAGTTGCAAAGATCAAGGAGAGTATAATGAATATGGTAACCTACTAAGATAGGTGAATAAAGTATATTTCTAACTCTTTAGTAATGTAAGAGTGCCGACTCCATAAATATCATTTGCATGAGTTATTGTTATGCTTTGTATGGTAATTGTGAAGCTGACTGGAAGGCTGATTTTGTATAAGTATAGATTGCTTTTGTGAAAGTGAAGCATGGTTATATATATGATGATGGAGTAAGTTTGCAAAAGGAAGAGCAGAGATCAGATGTGAGATCAATAAGAGGTTGAGCTATAACTAGAACTATCTAAGAAAGATAAGTGCTTGTATTGTTCCCCCTTTTGGGAACTCCTTTGAGACAAGTATTGATTGTAAGAGCAGTGTTCTCACCACCTTTAACCAGGTGTCTTGTATACCCCTAACAGGTTCTTGTATTCCTCTAACAAGGAAATGTACTATGTAACAATCAGCTCCTAACAAGGCTAGATCTCCTAATAAGGATATTATATTTTAGTACTATTTGTGGGTACCATTCCCATCGGGGTTTTCCCTTTGGCCAGGGTTTTGTCGAGAACAAATCATGATGTAATGAGTAATGTGTTATTCTTATATGTTCTTCTCATTTGTTTATTACTTTGAATTTTTTATAATTCTTTATAGTTGAAAAGATCAAAGTTCTGTAATATTGATTCACCCACCCTCTCAGTATTACCTAATCCTAACACTAGTAACTATTGACTAAGAATAGAAAACTATCTTAAAAATGAATGACTCATTAGGGTTCTCAGTTTGACACCATCCCTGAAAATGGTGTAAAAAATGAACAGTCTCACAATAGGTAATGATAATAATACCATTGTCTCTGTTAGGAATAATGTATTCATACTAAGGATTACTTTTCCTATCATGAAATACATTTAGATTGTCAACCCAGGGATGTATATTTGAAATGGGACAACACAATTTGTGCACTAAGCCCCTGAAGGAGTCATACTACCTATGCTACAGGAAGATAAAGTGCATGAAAGAAACCTATGCTATTACTGCAAGAAAGTAAGCACACTTAAATACTTAATGAAAATACTATTGAAAGATTGTAAACTTTACCTAAGCCTATTTTACCAACTCAAATCATTCACCATGTCTATCTCTGCGAGTGCTATAGGAATATTCACAGTAATAATGTTGTAGGACTAAAACAATAACTTTTACTTGAAAGCACATGAAATACAGAAAGCAATTCTACTCTATTCTAATCTACTCCACCTCCCAAGTGGGCCCCCTTGGTTGGCTTGTGCTAACTACTAACATAGAATATACTTAAAAATTACTCTTTCATTATATTCTCATAAACTGATTACATAGTAATGGAACAATACATGAAAAATAGAAAGAGCAACTCTGCTATGCTAAACATAACAATCGTATATATTTTCACATTACATAACTAATCAATCAAATCCCTTTATATAAAGGATTGACGCTTATTGAAAGCATGAAGGTAAGTTCTGACTAATTCTTGACATAGAAGAAGGAAATATAATAACCCATGACATAGTACAATAAAGTCTGGATAATTGATTCAACAAAATAATGAGCACTGAGGAAATATAGCAAAGTTGTTTCCTATATTTTCTAGGATGATGGCTGCTCCACAGTAGCGACATGATACTCGGTGCTATGATGGCTCTCTTCATCGTAGTTGGAACTTCAATGTTTCTTCTTTAATGCAGTCGATCCACTCTCTAGTTGTTCCTTGTTTTCTTGGCAGGTTAGTAGCATGCGGATATGTATACAAGTCAACTAGTCAATTCTTACCCAAATATTAGAACAAAGATTCAAGTAGCTATATGAAGTACTGCAATATATATATATATATATATATATATATATATATATATATATATATATATATATATATATATATATATATATATATATATATATATATATATATATATATATATATAATGTTTAGAAAAACATGTCGTATCTAACTACCCATAATCATGGTGGTTCTAACTATACTTATCACAAGTTCAAATAGTTATAGGTCCTTGAATGTCTTGGAAATGTTTTAACAAAGCATAAAGATTATCATAAAATAGAGACAACAAATTGTCTCATCAAACACATTTCATTCTCCTTCATCCGATCAATCTTGAATTTTTTTACTCATTATATCATCATAACAAACATTATATTATACCTCGAAATCATAAGCAATTGTCTAGCTCATAATTTTATTTGGTTGTTGCAAAACTATTTAATTCTTTCACTTGGTCAATACCTTAATGCATCAGTGATTACTAACTTAGTTAATACTATACTCAATATACACTACATCTGCTCAGTGTATACATAAATCAGTATTTACTAACCACATAAACTTGTTTAATAGGGATCTTCAATACATAATAGAATCCTGTAATAAAGTCAAGTCATCAACATGATTGACACAAAGGAGGATGGGGAGAGGGGCCAAAGGAAAACCCTAACCAGATCCACCTTGCAGAACAACACATGGAAGCAACAACACAACAGTGAGAGAGAGAATGCAGATCACTTTTTATATATTAACTTCAAATAGATTCATACATGTCGGGTTGTGTGTGTGTGAATTTTGTACCTAGCTGTAGACACAACACTTCAGTAAAACATTAGAGGTTAGCTAAAATCAAAATCATGTAGTGAAATAGAAACTAATCTAAACAAGTGATTTACTACCTTCTAGTAGGTGCGAGTATGTATTCTCAGATTGGACCGAGATCAGTGACCTTGACGACACCTAAACGAAGGATTTGAATGCAAAATCTAGATATGAATTAGATGCAAATTAATCTATATTTTTGGTTTTTCTATGCAATAAGATGAAAAATGATATGAAATCTAATCTATATGAAAAAATGATATGCAATGATTCTAATAATTGATATGAAAAACAAAATTGATCTCACAAATGTGGTTGATTCACAAGATTCTTCAGATACCAATTCGCCAACATAAGTTTGCAAAATTCTGAGATGATTTGTGAAGAGATGAAACCTTATTTTATAGAAATCCAAGGCTTTGGAGGTGCATGGAAAAGCCATAAATAACTCTAGTTGATTTTTGAGTCAACAAGGAATTAAAGATAACTCACAAAAAATCATGCAAAAACAACTTTTTGATTTAAATCAGAAGTTGAGATCATCTTTCAACTCAAAATAGAGTTGAGTTTATTTTTAAAACAACTTGAATTGATTTTTTGATTTATAGTTTAACTATTTTTTGGATGTGCATAATTAATTATGAATTAATAAATAAAGTGATTTATCCTCAACTTAACTGATTTTTAAAAATAAAACAATTGATTTATGGGTTAATCAATTATTAGATCAAACTTTTATTAAAAACTATATTATTAAATTTGACAATTGACATTAATTAATTAAATAAGAATTTAATCAATTAGTCATAAGATATTTGATTTATTGTCAAAATGGAATAATACAATTTAGGAATAAATATAATTAAATCCAATTAAATAATTAAGTGACAGTATTAAATCTAATTAATTAAATATTGAGAATATTCAATTAATCAAACTTTAGGATAAATAGGATTTATCGCCAAATAACCATTAAATTAAAGATAATTAAGATGAATAGGAATATTACTAGGAATATTCCCCCGATGTAGAATTTAGGATAATCAATTAGGATTCGATAATGTGCTGATATGCCTTAGGTTAGGACTTTGATGTCGATTTCGTTTGATGTGTCGATATAGAAGGTTAATGAACTTATAGCCCATTTTTGGGGTATTACATTTTGCCCCTCTTTGAATTGTTGTGTGAAGCGCAGTGGTTCAAAGATAGTCTATGTATGATGTTGAAATTGATGTTCAAAATTGATATTGGTATGAAACAAAAATTGATTGAAATTGATATGAAGATAATAGGTCCTAAATGACCAAAGATAATGTTAACTATAACAACAATGAACTGATGATTGTGAAAAAGTGTCAAAACACTTGATTCTGAACCTTATGATTGTGAAGAAGTGAGTGACTGATTCCAGACCTGATTGTCAATAAGAATCACATTGGTATCACATCTGAACCCTTCAGTTACGAAGAACCAAGGAAATAACACTAATGAACCGATGGTTACAAAAGACTAATATAGTTTACAAGATTAAGAGAATACCAGATTGATATGGATCTCAATGAATCTGATATGCCCCGAGCGATGATTGATTTGCCCCAAGCGATGAGGTCTTTTTTAATGAATCAACAATTAGACGTGGTTGTTGTCTTGATTACTAAGGAAGGATATGATTCCAAATTTAGATTACAGACTTTGAATGATATGCAATACCATGCCCCCTTCGGGATGAAAATTGAAATCTAACAAGAAAAGTTAGCGTTATAGTTTAAAAGCATGTTAATTGATTTGAGAAATGGTTATTCACATTCGAGAATGCGTTCTGCATTGTTTAGAGGTCCTGGAGACCAAGTTTGACTAGGTGAAACCATGAGTTGACCATAGTTGACCAAGTTGAAATTTTGATAGTTTGATGTAAGATAATCAGTTAAGTTGAATACTGGATTTCTGTGATGATAGAAGGTTGATTATGCAAGCAGTAGACCGTCCTGGGTCCAAAAATTTTAAATCACAATTTTGACATAGTAAATGATCTCAGATTTTAATTTTGATCCCGAAAATGGATTTAGAATGTCAAAATTAGCTAGGGGTGCAATTTTCATGAAAAACAGAGCACTTTTGAAAATTAGGTCAAAAGCTATATAAAGGCCAGAAGGGTCATTTTCAATTGATTTCAACCTTTTGACTTTGAAAACTTTGTGGAGCCCTCTGAGCAAAATGGTAGATAAAGGGGTAGAACCAAAGGTACCTGTGAGTTCACATCGATTTGAGAGTAGTCAGAGACACCAGAGACCTCGGTAGTATGGACATTTGGTAGGTGGACCTCCGTGCTTTGCTAAAAATTCAATTTTTCCATGTTTTATAGGATTTGTAGGATTTTTCGTACATTTTTTTACTTTTGAATTTTTGCATGCATGGAAACTCATATGACTCCCCAGCGGGACTCGTACGACTTTTCAACTGTAGGTAGATTGTTGTCTCGTAACCCCCCAAGACTCGTATCAGAGGGACCCATGAGTCATACGACATTTCATCGGGTCCCTCATAACTTGTACAATGAGGGATGCACTGTCATGTCACTATGCTCTGTCATATGGTATGATGTAGAAACTCCTACGACTTTTCATGCTAGTTTGAAGTGTCGTGTGGAAAACAGTGAGCCAAAAACTCTGTATTAGGTCAAATTTTTTATTTTTCTAATCTCTTAGCCTGATTGCTGTCTTGTCAACCTACCTTCTGAAATACTAAATTGCCCCATTTCTTCCCTTGAAACCTGTTCTATGACCAAATTACTGATAGGATTCCCTATTTCTGTGCTGTGTAGGTCATATATCCAAATGTTCATGTACGGATTTCACATCCTGCTACACAGAGACTGTGTTTCATTGCCAGACCCTATGAGGGTCCACCTTGCTTCTTATGGATTTGAGTACTTGATACATTTACCTGAGATTAGGGTAAATCATGGACTTCTGACTATGCTGATTGAGAGATTTCACTCAGAGACCCAGACATTCCACCTGCCGATGGGGGAGATCACTGTTACCCTTGAGGATGTGTATCGTATACTACGCATTCCTTTCCATGTAGGTTGGTGACTAGAGTATGTGAGTTCAGGGAACTCAGGTTTATTAGCTTTCAGATGTCTCTTCGGAGATGATACTCAGATGATGGTGTCCATTTCCTGGGAGACCTTAGTGTAGAGATATGGACAGATGCACTGGTTGGAGTGCATCATTGCCGGGATGATTGGTGGTAATATCATGTCTGACCATCAGCAGAATAGTCTTTTGATGGGTTGGGCCCCTATGGTAGCATGGTTGATGGTGATGCCCTCTGAGTTGGCTTGGGGTTAGTGTCTATTAGCTCACATGTTATCCAAGATGCACGAGGTAGTGTATTAGGAGAGAAAGTCTTTTTTTGCAGGAGCTCTAGTTTTACAGATATGAGTGTGGGAGCACATCCCAGTGTTGAGACCTGTATGTACTTCACAGAGGCAGCCCCAGGAGCTTGTCATTTATATATATGCTGGATATGTCATACAGGGATAGATGGGCCACACTGAGTGCTGGAGGTGATGCCTCGATGATATGAATTTTTTGTGTTGGAGACCATATGTAGCCATTGAACCTTGGCCTACTGCTTGAGAGTAGTTTAGTTACTTCTTGTAGAGCTGTGTACTGATTGGGAGGTCATCCTCCACTATAGAGAGATTCCTTATTACTAGGGTCTGGCGGTAGTATGGATGTGTATAGGATGCCCCAGAGGATTATGCTACTTATGCTTAGATAGGGCGTGAGATTGGACTTGGATGGACAGAGAGGCTCTCTTATGCTTTGTGTTCATAGGAGTATAGTGCTATTGTCGGTAGGGATTGGGAGTACAGACCAGATGTACTCAATACTAGTATTATAGATGGATTCATTTCTTGGCTTATTGACCATCCTATTCATAGATTTTCTGATCCGACCAAGTTGATACCCTCCATGGAGGAGGCGATGGAAATTATAGGTGCTCCAATGGGACAGGGTCCTAGACCTACATAGGCTCCCATTATACATCCCACACCTCCGAGACCCAAAGAAATGGCTCCACCGCAGAGACCATCAGGATAGATGAGGCCCCCTCATCCCAATAGTTCTACAGTAGGTAGATCTTCCAGTTCTTGTAGACGAACTAGGGGAGAGGGAGGTACACTAGGTGGAGTTGATTCAGTGGATGAGGTACTGGCAGCTGAGCAGGTGGTAGGTGGAGATACTGATCCCTTACAAGATGATACTGGATTTGATTTAGGTGCTGAGATTAGATGCCATAAGGTGCAGAGGGCAGAGACCACAAATCTTGTTGTCCCGAATATTGAGATGCCAGATGTTGATCCTATTGTTCCTCCTACTCCACAGGAGACTATCAGATGGCTCAGTGCACAGGTTAGGGACCTGAAGGTGTATAGTGCTCAATGGGAGGTGCAATACATAGAGGCAGATAGACAATGGATAGAGTTGTGTGTGGAGGTACAGATATTACAGGTAGAGGTGATTCATCAAACCTCACAGGCAGCTTACTATGTGTCCACATATTATACAGTTGTTCCTGCTGCACAGAGAGTTCCCTCCTATTCATAGTACATGATGGCATTAGAGGGAGCCAAAGCACCTAGAGCAGAGGTAGTACCAAATGCACCACCTCCTCCTCCACCAAATGCAGAGGATCATGCTAACAGTTGATCTATTTTGATATGTTCTGATATATTGTACTCTTTTTTATCATTGATATACTATTCTAACTTTGATAGCTCACATGAGTGTATTCTTTTGTACACTGTGCCAGTAGTGCACCCCTGACTAGTTCAAGATTTTGATATATATATGAGATCAATAATTTGGTTGTGACTTCATGTGTACTTGTGATGTTTCGATTTATGATGATATCATGTGATGTTTATGCTATGAGTAGAGTAGAATGTATGTATGGATATATGTAAATGTATTTGATTTCTTTCATATGTATGGATTTTATGCAAATGTATTTGATTATGGAAAGATGTATGTATGATTTATGCTTATGCACATGGATGAATTGTAATGCAACAGATAGGTATGATATGTAAATGCAATGATACACATGATATGTTTTGCAAGAATTGAAGAAGACAAGTACTCAGTCTTATGTCAAAAGGATGTTTAACCCAGGAGGATAACTGTTTGTGATTCGATGAAGAGACCTTTGAGTTAGGTTTCAGCTCTTGTTAGATTTGAAGAGACATTTGAAGAATTGTTTAAGCATTGAAGTTCATTTAGCCATTTATGAGATCATGCAAACATGCAAAATGCAAAGAAACATGCAGAATGAAATGCAACCTAAGACCTAGGACCTAGTCACTGATCATGTGTTGGTTATTCTCATCATTGAATTTTTAGGTAACCAGATAAATCAATACAATGCCCACTAGTTATAAAACCATAGACATATGAATATTGATTTGTATGCGCAAGAATCAATACAACACCCACTAATTAGGAAACCATGGATATATGAATATTGATTTTGTTTTCAAAATGTCGGATTAGATATAAGCATCAAAGCATAAGCACTAGGATGACTTGAATATCATGTCCATTTTGATATAGCAATTTTTGTAAGCATCAAAACATAAATGTCGTGATGACCAGAATACACCTTGCATTACAAACACATCAAGCAGCCAAGAGATTATTCTAAATCCAATGTGAATTACCTGTAGTGACCCTTTATCATTCACATCTTTAGGTAATATTGTGTTTCACAGTAGGAGAAATAACTCACTCAAAAAGACAATAGTTAGATCAAACTTCCTTGGATTTTCTGGGTATCAATGGTTGAGGTATGCATGGCCATCCAATTCGAGATAGAGGCTCTTACAGTCGGACACCATTTCAATCCAGAATTTCCAAAGTTGTTAGATTTTCACATACAAGCAGAAGACAAAGAAAAGATTATGCCCCCAGTCATCACTCTCTAAATCTTGTAAAGGACATCATCGAAGAGCTCAAAGGAACAAAATATGTAAAAATCTCAATGCGAATCAGTAAGCATACAAGGAGATAAAAGCATGTAAAAAGTATAGATTGTTTTCAGTTTGATGTTTGATTGCGTTGTTGTAGATACAAAATCCTTTCTGGAGACAAGACAAATTGACTGAATTGGACGAAGCTTCAAAGGACTCTGACTGGATATGACTTGTCTAAGATACCGAAGGGCATAGGATATGACTTTGATTGCCCCCAAGTTTGAAACATTGATAGGATATAGATGCTTGAGCTGATTGGTGTATAGATCGACTTATTGAAAACAGGAATACAGAAATAAACCAGGAGATATGTACAAACTAAAGCAAGACTGAAAGTTGGGAAAGACCAAGATTGCACTGATAGATGGAGCTTTTTGAAACAAGTGGTGCCCGTTTGCCAAGTTTTCACCATCTTGGCAGAGATTCTATTTTTGCTACCAAGGTGCCTATTTCCAGGTTTTCACCAAGGCACTTTTTCTTTTTCTCATTTTTTTGATTTTTTGATTTTTTCAATTTTTTTTGTACTTTTGATAGTTTTTACTTTTTTTGTGAATCATCAAGGCACCTATTGCTAGGTTTTCACCAAGATGTTCATTTTTTCAGGACTTTTTCAGATTTTTATTATTTTTTTAGGACATTTTACCATAGACGAAATGCCTTAGGTGTAGAATTTCTTCAGATGGAGAATGTTGATTGGTTCTTGGAGCTGTTCTCCTTCATTTGTTGAGAGTTGATAGGCATCAGAGCCAAAAGTAGCAGTGATAACAAAGGGACCTAGCTAGTTGGGTTCAAACTTCCCCTTGCATTCTCGATGTGATTGATTTTTAGGATTCTCTCTCAAGACTAGATCACCAACTTGAAATTCTCTGTGTTTGACTTTCTTGTTGTAACCTCTAGACATTCTCTTCTGATATACTCTGAGATGATCATATGCTACTTGTCTGTGCTGATCTAGTAGTTCAAGTTCTTGCAACCTAGACACTTTGTAGTCATCATCAGTTACTAGACCATGCATTCTAATTCTTAGTGATGGGATTTCAACCTCAATAGGCAGTACTCCTTCAGACCCATAAACTAAAGTGAAAGATGTAGCCCCAGTTGGCATTCTAATACTTGTTCTGTAGGCCTAGAGAGTTGGATTGATCATGAGATGCTAGTTTCTTCCTATTTTATTAACTGTACAATGCAAGATTTTCAATAGATTCTTGTTAGAAGCCTCTACTTGTCCATTCCCTTGAGGATAGTAGATAGATGACCAATGTTGTGTAATCATGAATTTAGCACATAAATCATCTAGATATTTGTTCTTGAATTGTCCACCATTATCTGTGATTATGGAATGAGGTATCCCATATCTGCATATGATATAGTTCAATATGAACATATATATTTGTTTTCTAGTTGCTTGTGTCAAAGGGATTGCTTCTACCCATTTTGTAAAATAATTTGTAGTTGTGATTATATGGGTATGTCCATTAGAAGAATGAGGATGTATAGCTCCTATGAGATCAAATGCCCATTGGTGAAAAGGCCATTGTGTAGTAAAGTGAATTAGATCTCTCCCTAGAGCATGAATTAAGTTTCCATGCACTTGGCACTTTTGACAGTTCTTAGAAAATTTGATAGACTCTTTCTCCATTTCAGGCCAATAGTACCCAGCCCTAATAAGTTTTTGAGCTAGTGTTAAACCGTTCGAGTGTGACCCACAAATACCATCATGGACTTCCTCTAATGCATGTTGAGACTCTTCTTGTTCTAAACATCTAAGTAGCGTACCATCTAGACCTCATTTGTACAGATTGTGACCAATGATGACATATCGGGAGGCATTACGAATAAGGTATCTCTTTTCATGGTGGTTGAAGGTATTGGGAATGATTTGGTCTTGGAGATAGGAGAATAGGTTTTTGTATCTAGATGAATCATGACCAAAAATAGTGTAGATCATGTGGGTTTCAGGGGAATCATATGCAGGATAAGATAGTGCTTCCACCAGGAACTCGTAGTGTAGCTCATGTTCAGGCTACTGTAATAAAGTAGATAATGTTGCCATTGCATCAGCAGCCTTGTTCTCTGTTCTAGGAATTTTCTCAAATGTGATAGATATGAAATACTTCTTAAGATCATTCACCATTCTCTTGTAAGGAATGAGCTTGTCATCTTTAGTTTGGTACATGTCATTGACTTGATGGATAACAAGTTGTGAGTCTCCATGAATGTGTAATTTTGTTACTCTCCACTCAATTGCGATTTTCATACCATTCAAAAGGGCTTCATATTCTACAGTATTGTTTGTGCAAGGGAACTTTAATTTGAATGCTTTTGGGATTGAGTATCCTTGAGGAGTTATGAACAATATGCCCACTCCTGATCCATTCTGTGTATAGGAGCCGTCAAAGAATAACTGCCATTCTCTAGAAGAAAGAGTCTTGATAGAGGAATCTAGAAATTTCATTTGCATTGGTGTATCATCAATCATAGGTGCATCTGCTAATTGATCAATAATAACTTGTCCTTTGATAGCTTTTCTTTCCACATATTCAATGTCAAATTCACTTAAGAGCATGACCCATTTAGCTAATCTACCTGCGAGGGTAGCTTTGCTTAGTAGGTACTTGAGTAGATCAATTTTAGCTACCAAATGTGTGGTATGAGCTAACATATAATGTCTCAGTTTCTGTGATGCAAAGATCATAGCTAGACAAGCTTTCTCAATCATTGAATAGTTCTTCTCATATGCAACCAATGTTCTACTGATATAATATATAGCACTTTCCTTTTTGTTCTCATCATGTTGTGCAAGCAATGCCCCCAGTGATGTATCTGTAGCAGAGACATATAAGATCAAAGGCTTCCCTAGAATGGGAGGCATCAAGATAGGAGGATTTGATAGATACATCTTGATATGGTTAAAGTTGTTCTCACATTCTTCATTCCACCCAAATGTCACACCTTTATGTAATGTTTTTGTAAAAGGTTGTGATATATCTGCTAGTTGTGATATGAATCTTCTGATAGATTGAACTCTCCCTTGCAATGTCCTCATTTGACTAATATTCTTTGGAGGTTGCATTTCCATGATAGCCTTTACTTTAGCTAGATCAACTTCAATGCCCTTCTTTGAGACTATATAGCCTAAGAGTTTTCCAGAAGTGACACCAAAAGCACACTTCTTAGGATTTAGTCTGAGACTAAATTTTTCCATTCTGTCTAGTATCTTTCTCAAGTCATTTAGATGTTCAGCTCTAATCATAGATTTTTCTAAATTATCATCAACATAATCCTCCATAGTCCTATGCATCATGTCATGAAAAATAGATGTCATGGCTCTTTGATATGTAGCACCAACATTCTTAACCCCAAATGGCATGACATTCCAATAGAAGGTGCCCCATGCACATGTAAAAGAAGTTTTCTCTTGATCCTCTGGAGCAATTTTTATTTGATTATATCCAAAAAAACTATCCATTAAAGAATACATCTCAAAGCCTGCAGTCATGTCCACTATCATATCAATGTTAGGTAATGGAAAATCATCCTTAGGGCATGCTCTATTTACATCTCTAAAGTCTGTGCACACTTTGATTGATTTATCTGGTTTTGAAATAGGTACAATATTAGAAATCCACTCTACATAGTCAATAACTCAGATGAATCCGGCTTTCAGGAGCTTCTCTAATTCATCTTTTACCAAGAGTGCAACACGAGGATGCATTTTTCTCAATTTTTTCTTGACAGGTTTGACATTTGGAGCTATAGATAAATGATGCATTATAATATTAGGATCCAACCCTAGCATATCTGAATATTTACATGCAAATTTGATCTTCTTCTCTGTTATGAATGTTGTAAATTTTTTCTTCTCTTCTTCGGATAAAGATTGTGCTACATGGATCAACTGTGGTTCTTCTGCTATTCCCAAATTGATAGATTGAGTGGGCTCAATTAGAACTGGAGATCTAACCTATAAATGACTCAAAAGGTCATCAAATATCTCATCCTTAGGAACCTTAGAGAGGTTTTCACCTTTAGATACATCATTTATTTTTACTTTTGCACATTCTGAGACTGTCACAAAGTGGTTTTCACCCTCAGAATTCCTTTTCTTTTTATTCTTATTCTTATTTTTCTGACTAAGATACTTGATGTCCGTCTCCGTCATGCTAATGCTCAATTCACTGATGGAAGTCCTCATAGGCTCAACTACATTGAGGTAACAAGCAAGGGCATAGTCATTGGGAAAAGTATAAATACCATGGCTCAGATTTGTGGAGGTTTGATCAAGAATTTCAGGATGGTGGATAGTCAAAATGGGGAAAGATTGGGAGATAGTGTTTATGGATATGGATCTTTCATCATTGGTCCTAACTCGATGCTCGAGTTCAAAGGTGATATTACAACTTAAGACATTCAATTCATGAATAGGCTCAATGTCATCATGGGAGTCCACTTTAGCCATAGGTGGATCCGACTTGTTAAGTTCATTACTTTGCTCTAGACATACGTTGGGTTTAGGTGCATATTGGTGAATAACATCAACATGTTTCTCTATAATAAGCTCATCTTCCTCTAGAATGGCCCCCCATTCATAGAAATTATATTTTTCATCTATGCCTCTAGGAAATCTAAGAACATGAGTAAAGTCAGGATGAATACCCCAAGAAGGGTTACCCTCAGATTCTAATTTGAATTCATACTCATGGGGATTTGTCTCAAAATAACTACCACCTTCCTCTTGGTCCATTTGATTAGCTTCAAGATTAGCTGGTTCTTGTGTTGCAACTATCTCTAGCTCTATAGTAGGTTCTTGTATTTCTACTACATTAATTCTTTTTATTGGATCATCTTCAGCTTCAAGGAGATCTTTGATTTCTTTAGGCAAACACTCATAAGGGATAAGTTATGAGCTATCTGAATCACTATCTGATGGTTCAGTTTCTTCCTTCTTAAGAAGGGCTTCTCCTCATGTGATATGCTCTATGACATGGGAATAATTACCTTTGAGGTGGAAGGGTTTCTTTCTAAAGCCTAAGCCAATAGTATCTTTGTTTTCCCTACTAGTATGTGAAATAGGTGTTATAAGACCTTCTCCTCTAACTCCTAGAGGTCCTTTACCTGAATATCCCATCTTAGCTACCAATTTATCTCCTAGACCATATGCTTTAGAAGGGATTTTAGATAATGTAGAGTCACTAGTCTGAATAATTTGAGATTTAGGTTCATCTTTGTATAGCCATGTAAGCACAGCTTCATCCTCTTCAAATTCTTGCTTGGAGACTTGTTCTGCTACAAAATTCTTTTTATATGCCTCAAGAGGTTCTTTAGAGTCTAGTTTGGACTGTTTTAAAGATTTTCCATAAGACTTAGGTAAGATAGGTAGAGATGTCAAAGATAAGACTGGCTCTGTAGTATATTCTCCCATACCATTGTCTTTGATATTGACCTCTTTGGCAAGGTCTTCCATTTTAGATGTGGATGCTTCTTTTGTTGGCTCAATGGAAGATTCTCTGTTATTAGGAACAAGTTTATCTGCACTTTCTTTCAATGTATTGCAAGTGGTGGATATGTCTATTGGAATAGTGACCTCTACTCCTTCATAAGGAAATTTCAAGCATTGGTGGAATGTAGAAGGAATAGCCTTCATCTCATGTATCCATGGTCTCCCTAGAAGAATGTTGTAAGACAAAGGTAGATCAAGAACTTGACATATAGTATCTCTAATAATTGGACCTGCTCTAATAGGTAAGACAATGGTGCCTTTAGAAGATCTTTCTTGTTCATCATAGGCTTTTATAGTTATTTTCTTTCTAGGATCAATAGCCAATTCTGAAAATCCCAATTGTGTGACCAAGCTGTAAGAGCAAATGTTTAGGCCAGCGCCCCCATCTATCAACACATGTTTGACTCTATGGTTTTGGATCAAGACTTCTATATGCAAGGGCTGGTTATGTGGGTGACTCAAGGAGTTGTCATCTTCCTCTGAAAAGGAGATATACTGCGAAGATGTAAGGTGTCCAACCATAGTCTGGGACTTGTCTAAATCAAGGTCATCAGGAACATTAGATCTAAGCAAAGCTTTGTCTAGAATAGCTCTATGAGTTGGAGATATTCGAAGGAACTCAAACATGGAGATTTTTGCATTAGTGTGTTGGAGTTGTTGAACAGTGCTATAAGATGTTGGCCTCGTATCTTTAGGATTGGAAGATTTAGAAACAACCTTCTATTTGGAAGCGGAAGAAAGATTGAAGGGCATCTTAGGGATATTTGATGAATCTAGGATTTGTCCGTTTAGATGTGCCTGAGCCTGTGATCGAGTAACCACATTAGCTGAAGTATGATCTCTATCTCTTCACACAATTGTGATGACATTGCAATGCTTAGAGAGACAAGGTTCAACCATATTGATAACAACATTATTTCCAGGGTAAGCATAATTGACCTTTGCCCCCATATTAGGTTGAGAAGATGAAACTTCTTGACCATGTTTCAGAAATGGTTCTGTGATTGTTGTATGATCATTATTGCTCTTATGATTGTCAATCATGATGTCTCCTTTATCAATCAGATCTTGAATAGTATGTTTCAAGCATAAGCAGTTATTAGTTTTGTGACCTTTACCATGATGGAAATCACAGAATTCATTCTCTCTCCACCATTTTGGTTTAGGATCAGGATTATATTGTTAGATCTCAGGCAAAGAGATGATGTTATTAGCCAACAGAGTTCTCATAGCTGATTCCAAAGATTCCCCAAGAGGAGTGAACTTTCATTTATTATCAGCGGACCAAGATTTGTATTTTGGCTTCTTTTGAGATGGTTCAGACACCTTTTGCTGTGAGGCTTTGATTGCTTGGGTACCAATAGTTAGATTGAAAGCTGGTGCCTTTGATGGGGCACAAATAGTATCAACAATGCCATCTATGATGATGCCTTTATTCTTGTTCCAATTTTTGTTCTTGTCTTTAGAACTGGATCCCGATTCATACTTGTCCTTTTGAAGTGTGATGTCTCCTTTTTTCACAAGTACTTTTTCAATTTTGATCGCATTGTCTACCATCTTATCAAAAGATATATGATCTTGCATTGTAAAGGGTAGTTGATCTTTGGAACAAGATTATTGATGAAGATTTCTAGTTTCTCAGTTTCTAGAATAGGCCTAGCATATAGAGAGAATTTTTTCCTCCATCACTTGAGAAATGTTAGGAATGGTTCTCCTGGATATTGTTTGAGATTGTAGATATCGATCATGGTGACTGGATGTTGAATGTTGTAGGAGTATTACTGGTAGAAAAATTTGATCAACTCCTCAAAAGTTTTGATAGTAGAAGGAAATCTAGAGAACCAATGAATGGTCGCTCCCCCCGGAGATCGAGGAAAGAGATGCATCAGATAAGTTGGTTCATGCATGAACTCCATAGATTGTGTACATAATTCTCTGACATGATCTTGAGGATTAGAGTGTCCATCATACTTATCATATTTTGGCATTTCCACCCTTTTAGGGAATGGTGGCATGTGCAAGTCTTTGTCAAATGGAAAAGGACATAGGGCCTCCATGGAGAACTCCTTGGGTTCCTTTTCTTTTTCAAGTTTATTAAGCTTGACTTACATGACATGCATTTGTTTCATCATAGTTGAAATAGGAGTTTCTTCCTCATGCATAATGATATCCTCAACATTAAAGTTGGGAGGAAGTTTAGCTCCTTGATGAGATAATTGTAAAAAGTATGCTTCTCTATCTTCTTTCAAGAAATGCTTCATCATTCTTTTGAAGTTATCATCATTTTGATATTGAGCAATTTCAGAAGGTGTAGGTTCTTGATTTGTACCATGTTGAGATTGAGCTCTTTGAGAGCCAAAGTTCATCCCTGCTTGAGACATATAGGAGTTCTCCCTGAGATAGATCGAGGAGTTTATTGATTACCTTTGTGAGTTGATGAAGGAGGAATGTAACCAATTTTCAATTGAAAATTGCCAAGACCGTCGTCTTCGTAAAGACTAGAATTGTAGAGTTGCTTAAGAGTTGGAGCTTGGAGAATATTTAGAGGTACGGGATGGGATACTTCTCTAGATTTCTTGTGAGAGGAAGCTCTAGTTTCCACCATTAACCTTGGGTGAAACAAAAGAATATGATGAAGACAACTAAAGAAAGATCTGATTCAAGAAGATAAAATGATGCAACCTTGTCAAGGTTTGATTGATTGAAGCTTGGATTAGACATAAATGAAGGAGACTATGCCCTGGATGTATGGGTAGATGCCCAAAAGATAGCAGACACAAGTTCACAACACTTGGCCATTTTGAAGATGGATTGAAGATTGATAGTTATGACAAGGTTTTGACACAAGATGATAAAGCCTCAAATTGATTAAAAAGAAGGCTAAATCAGATTCAAAAGGCCACTTTAGGAAAATGATTGGGTTCTTAGTAGTTGCTACTTTGTTCTTGACACAGTGATTTTCTTGAGAGACTCTAGAAATAGGCTGGAAAAGTTGTGTCTCTGACAGTTCTGACAACTTTTTGGTAATTTTTCAAAATTTCTCAAACGACTTTCTACAGGCTCGTACGATAGTGGTTATAGCATGAAACAACAATTGAAAAAATCATACGACTATTGCAAAACTCACACGACAGTTGATAGCAGGGTTTTTGACTTTTTTGAATTGACTGGCAGCAAAACTCGTACGACAGTATACCATATACCATATGACAATCTAGGGGTTCTGAAACCACAATAGCCAAAAGTCGTATGACTTTCTGACTTTACAAGATGACTTTTGACTCCAGAAAGGTGTTTGACATCAGATTTTGCAATTTTTGAGATTTTCAGTTTTAAATTGTTCACAAAATTGTCTGTCCAAATTTGAAGATTGTACCAGATTGATTCGTTCTTAGTAACCAGATAGATAAACAAGCACGCAAAACAACAAGCAAGTGATTTCAAGCACTTCTAAAAATAATGAGCAGGGGACAAAGCTGTTGGCAATTTGGCTAATGTGGATGCATAGATGTTGTCATTATGGAAACATATGATCTCTATTGAGAGCGCAGAATCTGGAATGCAAGTATGGCAAGTTGAAGGAAGAAATTGTCTAAGTATGGACATAGTGATCTTGACAGAGCACCCGATGAAGATTTAGTTGGCGATGTCCACTGGAGCAACATTTTTGTTTGCACAGTTAATTGAAGCTTCTACAGAGTATGAGGATACCCCATCTCAGTGCGCATAAAGTAATGTAGAAAAAAACTTTATGCATACTGAGATGGGGTATCCTCATACTCTGTAGAAGCTTCAATTAATTGTGCAAACAAAAATGTAATAACTGTGTGATGTGTAAAAAGAAAGAAAAGGATAACTTGTGATAGTTATATTATGATAGCAGCAAAGGCTATTGATGCAAAGTTGTAAGCAGTACCATACTATAGTCAGAAACATTTTGTATTACCTGTTTGGGCAGTGAGCTCAACTGGTGATCAGGTTTTGTAATCTAACTCCTAACAGGGTTAAGGCTTCTAACAAGGCCTAAAGTCCTTTAACCAGGATAGATCTACTATATATTGTAAATTGACTCTTAATAGGGTCCAATATCCCTAACATGATACTTTTGATTAGTGATCTTTGTGGGTACCATCCCCACCGGGGTTTTCCCTTGGCTAGGGTTTCCTCGAGAACATATAATGTGTTATGAGTTCTTTCTATTTATTGCTATGTTTGTTAATCAACTTGATAATCTTTGTATGCACTAAAGTAATCTATTATATCCATAAGTGGGCAAAAGAAAAAGTTTGTGAAATACTGATTCACCCCCCCTCTCAGTATTTCCTATTTCTAACAATTGGTATCAGAGCATAGTTACTTGGAGAAGGAACATTCAAGGAAAGCTTAGCAGCTTGAGTAAGATCTCTATGGATATGGATCAACTTCAGAAGAATCTTGAAGAAGCTCTTGAACAGATTGATATGCTTACTGATGAAAGAAACTCCTTAAGAAGCAAATATGAAGATGCAAAGAATGCTATTGACAAATTAAAAGGTAAGATTGAAGATCTGAAATCTGAAAAGAAATCTGATATGCTTGTTGAAGATTGTGATGAATTAGAAAAAGAAAATGAGATCCTTAAGCATGAGTTGAAGATAGTAAATCTGAAGCTTAGTATGAAAGATGGAAATTTGAGATCTGATAATGAAAAATTGAAAATTGAGAACGAAGATCTAAGATCAAGACTTGAAAAGGAAACATCCGAATCTGAAAAAGTAAAAGTGCAGTATGTGGAACTTGAGAAGTATAATAAAATTGTGAAAGGTGAATTAACTCAATCTAAACAACAACTTGAAAGGCTATATTCAAATAGTGATAAGATTGAAAAACAAATTTCTTTTGAAGAACCATTCTTTGATAGGACTGGATTTGGATTTAGTATGTTTAGAACAAACCATGAAAGTAAGAAGCCAGATCTAAAGACATATTAAAGTGTGGAGGAAATGAAGCTAGATGAGAACACATTGAAAGATCCACCTAAAGAAGAACCACCTAAAGAGAAAGAAGAATCAAAGCAAGAAGAATCAAAACAAGAAGAATCATCTAAAGGTATGCAAAGAGAATTCAAAGGTAGATGTTTTGCTGGTAATACTATTGGGCACATGAAGAGAGATTGCACAGGTAAGCAATTTAAACCTCTTAATGGACATTGTTATAATTGTCATAGTTTTGGACACAAAGCTAACGAATGTAGAAGACCTAAAGTAATTTTGAATAATTATGATAGAATGATTGGGAATACTAACAATGTAGATAAGAGATCTATTGAAGAAATGAATCAAAGAAAAGTGGTAGTATGTTTTAGATGCAACAAAGTAGGACATTTTGCTAGAAATTGCAAGTCACAGATTAACCAGCAAGGACAAAGATTTGGAAACAATGGAATCATTTGTCAGATATGCAACAAGTTTGGACACTCAGCAAGATTTTGCAAAATGAACAATGGAGGTTATCATCATAACCCTAACCCTAGGAACAATGCAAGAAGGAATGAAAATGCAGGAAACAAAGAGAAAGGTTGCTGTAGCAATAAAGATGAAGTAAAATTTGATAAAGGCACAGATCAAGGAGGTATATTCAGCACTGAAAGTAGTCAGGAAGGGAATGTAACTAATGGTAAGGATGAATCTTTACCTGACCCTTCTTTAAGTACTTAAATTATGTAAGTTTCCATAGTTTAGGACTTAGGATTAGTGTAGATTAGGAATTTGAATGAGTTAAGTTTTGCGTAGTTAGATATAGGTTTTTTATGTTGTACTAATGCTATGGTTAAGTGTGCAAAAGAAAATATCATGTTTTGCGAGGTAGCAAATTTTTTTATGGTTGCGGGTTTGCAGAATCAACTTTTTGAGGTTTTAGCGGCAAAATGAATGAATGCGATGTCAGATTGAGTTAATGTGAAGTGTTATAAGGTCAAAATCAAAGTTATCATGATTACAAAGTGATTCAAAAGAGATTTGAAAGAAGAAAAAGTGAGTTGAGGATGATTTGAAGAAGTTTGCAAGCAGTTTGCAGCGACGATCATACTGAAACCCTAGATTTGCAAAGTTAAGGTATTTTTTTGATCTTTAATCAGTTGATAAGATGGATATTTCTATGGTTCATAATGTTAAGGATAAGAATAGACCTAAGATTAAGAAAGAACCAGTAGAACTAGCTAAAATTGATAACAAACTAGCACTATCATCCGTACCAGACGGAGTATTACAGATTGGGAATGTTAAAGGATATTTAGGTTGCAAGTTTGAAACTTTGGGAGATGCAGATTTTAGTGATGATTACAAGAAATTGTATAATCAAGACATGTCAGTTAAATCAGCTTATGGGCACCTAAAGAACAATGAAATTATCAGTTATTCCATGAAGTATGAATTTAATGATGAGGAATGTACCAAGATCATTTTAAGTAGAATCCACAATGGGAAATTCTGGATGGAGGATAGAGTTATTGATATAACTGCCGACCTAATTCATGATGTTACTGGATTATCAAAAGTTGGAGAGATTCCACTAAATGAAAAGAACATGAGAAAGATTGTTTTAGACAACACTAGATCTAGTTATAATGGTAGAGGAATTGCGATAAGTAAGATTAAGCAAGATGATGTTAGGTACCTTTGCAAGATCCTAACAACTAAATTTTGTGGTAGTTCAAGGGAAGATGACATGGCTGTAGGAATGGTTCATGTAGCTTATCTTATGTGTATTGAGAAGAAACAAGTAGACCTATGTGAAATTTTGAAAATTCAGTTATTTGAGAACTTAGAAAAGATTAAGAAGGCTAAGTACACACAGTTTAGGTTTTCATCTCTGATAACCTATATGTTTTTTCATATTTTGAGAAGATTTCCTTACACAGTTGATTGGAGTGACAATGTGAACACAATGGAAAGAATAAACTCATTCTATATGAAGCACCTATTTGATAAAGTCAATGACAGTGTGAAGCTTGTATTGAAGACTTTTCAGAATATTGTTAAGAACAAATCAAGGATTCCTCAATCCTTAGTTGAAAAGCATAAAGATGACATTTGTTTTATGGTAGACACTGATTTCACCTACATTGAAGCAGTTGAGCCTAGAATGGAATTCATAGACCCTCTTGGCTATGAAGTATCTGAAGAAGAAATAGTAGGATATGTGAATAGACTGTTAAAGTGTGAGTTGGATGGTCATGCAAATAGGTTTGGAACCTATGAAGAGAATTTCAACTCTGCAATAAGTTTGAGAGAAAAGAAGCAATCTAGTAGGAGAGTTGAATCTACTATGAAGAAAATACTGAAAGAATAAGGTATGTCAAGTCATGAGTTTGACATAGCTAAAAAGACTGTAGAAGCCTTGAAGCAAAGTGAAAATCTTGTAATTCCACCTATGGCATCTAGTGCAGACCCTGTTGATCCTATTGCAGTAAAGGTAAAAGTTGAAGTACCTAAAAAAGATGAAGGAGATAAATCTTTTTCTCCTATTCCTAGCAAAAGAGTAAAAGTGAGTGCAACAGGACCCGACAAGAGACAGAAAGTGATTGTACCACCTGTACCTAGAAATGTAGCAGAAATTAAAGATGATGATTAAGTTTCAATCAAGAAGAAAACTTGGAAACCAAGAATTGAAAGAGTTAATGAAGATATATTGAAGCATGGAGACTTCACCAATATGAATAAATTCTATGATCTATATGGATCATTTGATAGATTGAATTTTGAAAATGCAATGATTACACATATGATTGTGACAGATAAGAAACTTAGCACTATTCATGGTAAGATCCCAGAAGATTTGTATAACAAACTTGTGAATAGAAAACAGAGAGCATAAGAAGAGGACATAAAGATGAGAGAACATGTAATCAGACAGTTCTGTGAAGTTGAGGATGAAGATCATTTGAAGAGATTCTTGAAGCCTCTTGGAACTTTATTGAGAACTAAGAGAAGAACAATCCTTATAATGGGAGGCAAAAAGAAGGAAGTACAGAAAGAGACTAAGCAAGCAGTAATGCAAGTTCTTGCAGATATAGTTGCAGGAAAGCATGTTGAATTAGACCCTCAGCAGAAGTAATCAAAGGAACCGCATGCAGAGGAAGTTGGTATTGAAGAAGTCCCATCTTCTTCACATATCAATATTGGCAAAGAATCAATGGACATTGAAGGAACCAAAGTGACACTAGAGTCAGATGATGCATTATTTCATGATCTAGGAAACATTGTTGACAATTTGGCTTTAGAAGAGCAAGAGAAGATTACAGAATCAGAAAAGGATACAGAGGCAGTGGAAGCACCAACAGTATTAGAATCAGTTCCAGCAGAGCAGACAGTTAAAGGTAAACAAATTTTGATAGAGGTCACTACCCCTAGTGCACCTGACAGTAAGAAGAGACAAATTGGTTCAATTTTTGAAGGCCTTGGAAAAGAGGTTGAAGATGATGATCATCTTGAGTTCATCACATCTCTTAATAAAATTATTGGAAAGAATAAGAAGGTGAAAGACCTTGAAGGCAAAGTTAGAGTTTTGACAGAGAAACTTGAGAGTGTGATCAGCACTAAGGTATTTGAATTGGATCCACTTGAGAAAGCTAAAATAGTAATAAACTCTCTTGACTCTGAATTTTCTAACTTAAAGGATATTGCTAGAATAAAAGTTCAGGAAGACTTTGAAGCAGAAATGCAACAAAATTTAAGTGTAAATATTCAAAATGATATTGGTAATTTGGATGTATGCATAAAGAATTTGAGGAAACATTTTGAGGCTGGAAAGAGTTTGTATATACAATGCACAAAATTAGAAATCCTAACAGCTGAAGAAGATAAGAAGATCAGAGAGAAGATAGATGCAATTACAGATGAAACAAACACCTTGACAAGCCCAAATGTAAAGATAAGTTCTGTAGAGAAGAACATAAGGAAGTTAAATGTTGAAATCAGAATGTTAGCAAAGGAGAAGACCAGAAAGATGATCGGGATTAACATCTTGAGAGAGCATATCTCAATCAAGACCTCAATTTTTGAAGATGAAATTGAGCAGTGTCTTTCAGCAAAGACATCTTTTTAGAAGTTTAGCTTTAATTCCCTGCAAGCTTGTCAGATAGCAGCATACAGATCGAGTACTCTACTCAATGTTGTAGAATCCATGAAGAAGATATGGGGGAAAGATTTTGAATCATGGAAGTCAGAGTTTGGTGATTGTGTTGCAAGCCTACTAGCTTTGCAATAGCTGATAACAAGGTATAAAGTTTTTTTTTGAAATTTTTGTACACCCTATCTTTGTCATTGTTGTCAAAGGGGGAGAGATAGCAGAAAATTGATAATATGTTGAGGAAGGATACTCATAGGGGGAGCTATTCTATGGAGTACAATATTGTATATGTGTTGTATAACTTTTGGCCACAATTTTGTGTAAATACTTTGAAGTTTTGTTTGCACACTTAGCCAATTTTCCCATATGTTGCCACCAATGACAAAGGGGGAGATTGTTGGAAATTTGGCTAATGTGGATGCATAGATGTTGTCATTATGGAAACATATGATCTCTATTGAGAGCACAGAATCTAGAATGTAAGTATGGCAAGTTGAAGGAAGAAATTGTCTAAGTATGGACACAATGATCCTGACAGAGCACCCGATGAAGATTTAGTTGGCGACGTCCACTGGAGAAACATTTTTGTTTGCATAGTTAAATGAAGCTTCTACAGAGTATGAGGATACCCCATCTCAGTGTACATAAAGTTTGGAGCAGTACGGATGAAGTTATTCGAAGTTTACCGAAGACATTTTTTGCAAACAGAACAGTTTTGGAGATAGTATTAGCAAAAGAGATAAGGGATTATTTTTGCTTGTCAAAATAATGACTTAACATTATGAAGGGATGAAATCCTAGATGTTTACTCTTGGATAAATATTTTGGAAGCTGACCATATAAATTTATTAGCTCTAATAACTCTTATATAAGGCATACTTGAAATGTAATGTAGCAAAAAAAAAGTATAAAGTGTGTGATGTGTAAAAAGAAAGAAAAGGATAACTTGCGATAGTTATATTGTGATAGCAGCAAAGGCTATTGATGTGAAGTTGTAAGAAATACCATACTATAGTCAGAAACATTTTGTATTACCTGTTTGGGCAGTGAGCTCAGCTGGTGATCAGGTTTTGTAATCTAACTCCTAACAGGGTTAAGGCTTCTAACAAGGCCTAAAGTCCTTTAACCAGGATAGATCTACTATATATTGTAAATTGACTCTTAACAGGGTCCAATATCCCTAACAAGATACTTTTGATTAGTGATCTTTGTGGGTACCATCCCCACTGGGGTTTTCCCTTGGCCAGGGTTTCCTCGAGAACATATCATGTGTTATGAGTTCTTTCTATTTACTGCTATGTTTGTTAATCAGCTTGATAATCTTTGTATGCACTAAAGTAATCTGTTATATCCATAAGTGGGCAAAAGAAAAAGTTTGTGAAATACTGATTCACCCCCCCTCTCAGTATTTCCTATTTCTAACAATCAAGCTTGCACATGAACAATCAAATGACTGAATTATGCTAATCCCTAGGAGTGCTAAAAGTGCATGTTCCAAAAAAGTTTTGCAATAATGCACATATTCCTAGAAAATGAAATTTTGGCCTCACTAGGGTTTTTAGTAATGGTCTGACTCTGCAATTTTTGTGATCTCAAGAGGGTGAACTCCAATCCAAGTGCACAGGGGTTTTGACACAGTCTGAAAACTTAATCTTTAGGATATGCTAGGGATATCTGATAGCCCAACAAGAGACCACACCTATGAAGATTTCCTCCACAAGGATATTTATATAGCGGTTGTTGCTACCACAGTGAAAATGGCTATTATCGCTTAAGGTTCCATCAATGTGGTTGACCCAATTAAGGGAATGTCCACTATAGTTAACCCTATCTAAAGGTGACTCACAAAAGATACCACATGGAGACTAGTTCCAGATTCAAGGATCTGAGTTTCTAGTACTACCCAAAAATGGAGTAGAGCATAATCCTCTAGCCTTTTCACTTTGAACCCAAACAAAGCAGATAGATTAATCTGACACACTAAGACCAAGATTATCTCACAAAGATCTATGATGTCAACCACTCATGATCTATCAACCTCTCTGGAGAGAGAATGTATCAATCAGAAGCTGAAGATGCACAAATCTAGTAGAACGTGAGATGCTCTCAGTAACCTCCCTACCTACAAGGGTTCCTTTGTTGTGAAGAGTTTCGTTAGAAACCCACTCTCTCAAGAACCGTGAATAGTGTTCATAGGGCCTATTTACTATGTGTAACAAAGATGTTGAAAAGAAAATCTATGTTCATTTTTATAGCCCAAAATGAAATCTATGATATGAAAGCAATAAAGGTCACACAAGTTTGACACGCAAGAGTTCTTTTTAATCCAAATCAAAGCATTCTTAGCTGAAAAGATTACCTAAATTCCTCGCAATGCACTTAGTATATTCTTACCTATTTTTAGCAATTCTTACACTTTTCCCAATCAAAACCAACAAAAATCAATCAGAAATAACAAATTTCAATCGTTAATGTTAGCTGTTAGTCCAAATCAGGAAAACAAATCTACAAAATTGCTTGAAAAAGTGAAATGACAATGGAAACTTGGCATTGAAACTCATACGATAGTGGGTCACCTACCAGATGACAATCCAGAAACTCGTACGACAATGGGTATCAGATCATACGACAAAAGAGCTTCCCAATGACACTATGTTTTTGATGGTACATTCCTTGATCAAATCCACTATCGTACAATAGTGGGTACCTCCTGATATGAGTTTCTGACAAAAATCATATGAAAATTGTACGGACAAAAATAAAAAATCATAGCTTGGAATAGAAAATGACAAGAAGATGATAGAAATTGATAGAAATTGAATGGAAACCCATTTTAGGGCCCCACGATGGGTGCCATAAATGTGTGTGTGAATTTTGTACCTAGCTGTAGACACAACACTTCAGTAAAACATTAGAGGTTAGCTAAAATCAAAATCGTGCAATGAAATGGAAACTAATCTAACCAGGTGATTTACTGCCTTCTAGTAGGTGCGAGTATGTATTCTCAGATTGGACCGAGATCAGTGACCTTAACGACACCTAAACGAAGGATTTGAATGCAAAATCTAGATATGAATTAGATGCAAATTAATCTATATTTTTGGTTTTTCTATGCAATAAGATGAAAAATGATATGAAATCTAATCTATATGAAAAATTGATATGAAATGATTCTAAGAATTGATATGAAAAACAAAATTGATCTCACAAACGTGGTTGATTCACAAGATTCTTCAGATACCAATTCGCTAGCATAAGTTTGCAAAATTTTGAGATGATTTGTGAAGAGATGAAGCCTTATTTTATAGAAATCTAGGGCTTTGGAGGTGCATGGAAAGCCATAAATCACTCTAGTTGATTTTTGAGTCAACAAGGAATTAAAGATAGTTAACTCACAAAAAATCATGCAAAAACAACTTTTTGATTTAAATTAGAAGTTGAGATCAGCTTTCAACTCAAAATAGAGTTGAGTTTATTTTTAAAACAACTTGAATTGATTTTCTGATTTATAGTTTAACTATTTTTTGGATGTGCATAATTAATTATGAATTAATAAATAAAGTGATTTATCCTCAACTTAACTGATTTTTAAAAATAAAACAATTGATTTATGGGTTAATCATTATTAAATCAAACTTTTATTAAAAACTATATTATTAAATTTGACAATTGACATTAATTAATTAAATAAGAATTTAATCAATTAGTCATAAGATATTTGATTTATTCTCAAAATGGAATAATACAATTTAGGAATAAATATAATTAAATCCAATTAAATAATTAAGTGGCAGTATTAAATCTAATTAATTAAATATTGAGAATATTCAATTAATCAAACTTTAGGATAAATAGGATTTATCACCAATAACCATTAAATTAAATATAATTAAGATGAATAGGAATATTCCCCCGATGTAGAATTTAGGATAATCAATTAGGATTCTATGATGTGCCGATGTGCCTTAGGTTAGGATTTTGATGTCGATTTCATTCGATGTGTCAATATAGAAGGTTTATGAACTTATAGCCCATTTTTGGGGTATTACAGGTTGTAAGGCCTTCCCGATTACTGCCATATATTACAATGAAGTACATAAGTCCTCAAACATGCGAGGATTTGCCAACAATCTCTAATTTTCTATCTTCTATCTCTTCTCCAAAACTGACTCTAACTGCCTTCTAACTGCCCCCTAAAACTCTAACCAAACAACTATATTTATACAAGAGGCTACCGAACTGAGTCGAGCTTCAGATCCATAATTAATAGAAGGGATGACCAAATCTAGGTCTACATGCTTCCCAATGATGGATACCAACATTAAATCCGTGATTGTAATTAACTGCACAAGTCGGCCTTAATAGGAACTCAAAATAAACAACTTGGTAAACAAGACAACCGAGCGCTAGACAGGCATCACCAAGCGCCAAGGAATTAATTGAGTGCCAGACAAGCATTACTGAGCAACACTGACGAACAAAGGAAATTGAGCAACACCGAACCAACTCAGTCAAAGAAGGAACCGAGTAACACAGACAAACTCAAATATCTTTTTGGTGACACAGGATTGCCAAGGACCTGAGATGCTCCTGCATCAAACACCTGGGGTTATTTAAGAATGATTCTCTAAATCATTGAACAGGTATGATCTGAGCTACATCCAACTCAGATTGTGAAATCCATGAACTGTCTTCAATCGGTCTATTCTTCCACTTTACCAGATATTCCATATATTATTTTCCTCTTGTACTTTTTCCAATTCTTTGCTCCAAAATGTGTTCAACCTCTTCATTTTGCTTCTTAGGATAATCCATCGGTACTGTCATTTCTTCATCAGGTTCATGATACTCATACAAATCAACAATGTTGAATATAGGTGATATATCCATGTCATCAGGTAACTCAATCTCATATGCATTTCCACTGTCAAATTTCCTCAAAATCTTGCAAGGTCCAAACTTCTTCATTTTTAGCTTCCCATATGTTCCAATAGGAAATATGTCTTTCTTCAAATGAACCATCACTTCATCACCAACATCAAAAGTCTTATATCTTCTTGATCTATCAGCTTTGTCTTTATATTTCTGATTAGTCTTTTCCAGCTTACACTTCACATCTTCATGCAATGTCTTCATGTACTCAGCAAATTGTACTCCTTCAACACTTCTCTTTCTTTCATCATCAATGTCTCTCAAATCAGATATACCTCTTAGTTGTATGCCATTTGCAATCTCAAAAGGTGTTTTTCTAGTACTCCTGTTCACTAAAATATTGTATGCAAACTCTTCTTGTGCCAACACAGAATCCCAATTACTTGGTGTGTCTCCAACTAAACATCTCAAAAGATTTCCCAAACTTCTATTCACAACTTTTGTTTGTCCATTGGTTTGTGGGTGAAATGTAGAACTATATTTCAACTCAATGCCAAAATTTTTCCAAAGGGTCTTCCAAAAGTATCCAACAAATTTACTATCTCGGTCAAAGATAATACTCCTTGGTAATCCATGCAATCTGACAATTTCTTTAAAGAAAAGATCTGCTATATGTACTACATCTGATGTCTTTCTAAAGGGTATAAAGTGTGCCATCTTAGAAAATCTATCCACAACAACAAATATAGAATCATTACCTCTTATTGTCTTTGGTAAGCCAAGACCAAAATCCATACCGATGTCAATCCAGGGTTTCTTAGGGAGGACAATCAGTGTATACAATCTAGTATTCTGACTTACTCCTTTTGCAACTTGATAAACTCCACAAATTTTTTCAAATTTCTGAATATCTTTGTACAACTGTGGCCAAAAGTATTTCTCTTTAAGAAAATTCAATGTCTTATCAATTCCAAAATGTCTAGCCAAACCACTACTATGTTTCTCCTTTATCAAATTAGTTCTCATTGGTCCTTTTAGTATACATAATTGAACACCTTTAAACACCATACCTTCTTGAATAAAATATTCTTCCCATTTAGTACTCAGTTGATCTTGAATAGGTGCTATGCACTTTCTCCATCGCTTAGAAAAATCAGGATCAACTTCATAGGAATTTCTCATCTCATCAAAACCAAGAACTTGAATTTTCATCTCGGTCATCAAAGATCTTCTTCTACTCAATGCATCAGCAACACGGTTAGTGACTCCACTCTTATGCTTTATCACAAATGTATAACTCTACTAATACTCAACCCATTTCATATGTCTCTAATTCAACTTATTCTAACTACCCAAATATTGTAAAGCCTTATGATCAGTATACAACACAAATTCACTCGGCATCAAATAATGTCTCCACTTCTTCAGGGCTTGAACAATAGCATAAAATTCTTGATCATATACAAAATATTTTCTCCTTGCATCATTCAACTTTTCACTAAACAAAGAAATAGGTTTACCTTCTTGACTCAACACAGCTCCAATTGCACTTCCACTTGAAATACCTTATGGAAATCAAGCAATGCCAAAACAGGCAATTTAGGAACCTTCTGCTTTAGATTTTCAAAAATTTTATTAGCTCGTTATGTCCATTTGAATTATCTTTTATCTCCTCTCATAGTCTTAGTCATAGTATTACAAATTGAACTAAAATTCCTTATGAACTTTCAGTAAAAACTTGCCAATCCATGAAATGATCTTACCTCACTAGCATTTTCAAGTGTAGGCCAATTCAAAATAGCTTCAACCTTTTCAGGATCCATCTTCAAACCATCAGCTGAAATCACAAATCCCAAATACACAATCTCCTCTTTCATGAATGAACACTTTTTCAGATTAATCAGCAACTTTTCTTCATTTAACCTCTGCAAAAAATTTCTAACATGCAACAAATGTTCTTCTCTAGTTTTATTGAATATCAAAATATCATCAAGATATACAATCACAAACTTACCCAAGAATTTCTTCAAAAGTTCATTCATCAACCTCATAAAAGTACTCGGTGCATTAGTTAAACCAAAAGGCATAACCAACCACTCATACAAACCTTCTTTTATCTTGAAAGAAGTCTTCCACTCATCACCTTCTCTAATTATGATATGATGATACCCACTTTTCAAATCAATTTTGGTAAAATACTTTGCTCCAGTCAAAATGTCCATTATGTCATCCATTCTCGATATAGGAAACCTATATTTCACTATTATCTTATTGATTTCTCTGGAATCAGTAAACATTCTCCATTCTCCATTCTTTTTAGGTGCCAATACAACAGGTACTGCACAAGGACTCAAACTTTCTCTAATCAAACCTTTCTCCAACAATTCTTGAATCTATCAGTTCAATCCCTGATTCTCAGTAGGTGTTAACCGATGAGGTTCCCTATTCAGTAAACTAGCTCTAGGGATTAGATCCATACAATGATCAATGCTTCTTTTCAGTGGCAAACCATCAAGTACATTATCAGAAATGATATCTTTGTACTCAGTGAGTAAATTATCAATATCCTCAGGAACACTATCCTCTATTTTCTTACTCGGTTTGTTAGGAATCACAACAAAACATACATCATTTTTTTTCAAATCCTTAACAAATTTTCTTCCTTCCATCAAGAAAACTTTCATAGATATGCAAACATTGCTAATAGCTTCTTCCATCAAAGGTAAAAAAGATTTGTTTTCTTCCATCAACCCAAATAGTATACTTATACAATCTCCCATCATATATAGCATGTCTATCATATTGCCAAGGTCTACCCAACAAAATATGACAACAATCCATAGGCATGATATCACACAAAACCTTATCATAGTACTTCCCAATTTTTAAATTCACATAACATTTTTCACTCACCAAGAGTGTATTCTCATCCTTGATCCATAAGATCTGATAGGGCTTCGAATGTTCCAACCTTTTCAACTGCAACTTTGTGACCATTTCCTTAGATGCCAGATTCTCTGAGCTACCACTATCAATGATTACCTTCCAAAATTTGTTAGAAACTCTACATCTGGTCTTGAACAAACTTTTCCTTACTGGCTCTTCCTTTTTACCTTCATTCCACAGTGCTCTCCTTACCATCAAGTTATTTTCCTTCTCAGGCTCATTCAACAACTCTTCTTGCACCAACGCATGCTGACTATTACCGACCTTCTTACTTTCATGTGTACACTCAAATGATCTATGTCCTTCTTCTCCATAATTGTAACAAGTTCCTTGGAAACCACCTCTATTATAACCACCTTGGTAGTTACTGCCTCTGCCTCTAGATGAACTTTCACCTTTCCACTCGGTCTTTCTTTTATCCAGATTTATCTTTTCAGGTTCAGATCTACTTTTTTCACCATGAGATCTGCCTCTTCCTCTAGGGAATCTACCACCTCTACCTCTTTGTCTTTGCTCATGTCTTTTGTTCAATTTCTTCTCAACTTTCAATGCAAATTGATAAGACTCTTCAATTTTCTCCAAATGACCAAACTAATTTCTTCTTGGATGGAAACTCTCAAACCATTTAGGTATCTAGAAATTCTTTCCACATCATTTTCATTATGTCCAAATCTGATATCTAATCTATAGAATTCCTCAGCATATTCTTTTATCGAGCTATCTTTCTGCCTCAAACTTTGCATTCACCAAACTAGGTTAATTTGATAATCACAAGGTAAGAACTTTCCTTTCCATTTATTCACCATTTTACGACATACCTTGATTTTGTCTTTGTATTTCCTCTTTTTGTCCACCTGTAGATATTCCCACCATAAGGATGCATGACTTTTCAACTTTGTGCTTGCAATTTTCACCTTCTTTTCCTCAGCTACATTTTCATACTCAAAGTACTTTTCCATCTCAGTGATACAGTCCACCAATTCATCAAAATCCAATTTTCCACTATACTCAAGAGGATTAAAGTGTGGTGTAGACTTCAAACTTGTCAAAGCCTTCAAGAATCTTTCCTCACCCTGATCCATGATAGGTGCAGGTTCTACATCACCTTGTTCTACCTCAATTTCATCATCACTAACATCTTCAAGATGTCTTCCTCTTCTATGGGCTGTTTCAACAACTTCTAACCTAGCAGCAAGTTGTCTCAACATGTCTTCCAATCCTGGATCTGCATCTCACCTTCCAAGAACCATCTTGAAAACCCTCTACAATTGTAGGTCAGATCACAATATGCTACCCCACAACAATCAACTAGGGATTCACAAGAAGGAACCTTCAAATCTAGATTTGCAAACCTAGATCCAGATCTCACCTCACTCTGATACCACCTAATGCAAAGGAAGATGGGGAGAGGGTCCAAAGGCACACCCTAACTAGATCCACCTTGCAAAACAACACATGGAAGCAACAACACAACAGTGAGGGAGAGAATACAGATCACTTTTCATATATTAACTTCAAATAGATTCATACATGCTGGGTTGTAAGGCCTTCCTAGTTATGGCCAGATATTACAATGAAGTACATAAGTCCTCAAACATGTGAGGATTTTCCAACAATCTCTAATTTTCTATCTTCTATCTCTTCTCCAAAACTGACTATGACTGCCTTCTAACTGCCCCCTAAAACTCTAACCAAATAACTATATTTATACAAGAGGCTACCGAACTGAGTTAGGATTCAGATCCACAATTAATGGAAGGGATGACCAAATCTAGGTCCACACGCTTCCCAATGATGGATACCGGTATTAAATCTATGACTGCAATGAACTGCACAAGTCGGCCTTAATAGGAACTCAAAATAAACAACTCGGTAAACAAGACAACTAAGCACTAGACAGGCATCACCAATGCCAAGGAATAAACCGAGCACCAGACAAGCATTATTGAGAAACATTAGTGAACAAAGGAAACTGAGCAACATCGAACCAACTCAATCAAAGAAGGAATCAAGGAACACAGACAAACTTAAATATCTTTTTGGTGACATACGATTTCCAAGGACCCGAGATGCTCTTGCATCAATGATGTCATAGACTCATCAATAGATTACCCAATGTATCCCATATCCATATCTTACTCTTTCATCTCATCTTCATGTAGATATCTCATTCCTTTACCATTTTCCTTCTTTAGATGTTTGTAATCATCATGACAAGTACAATCAAAACTAGTTGACATAAATGACAAAACATAACTAATTTAATTGTCTTACATATACTTTGGTAGTTCGGTGATCATCAATCACTGTCTTTCAATTATCCATTTCATTGTCAAAATTTCCTTCAAGATATTCAATCAGTTGTAGGTTATCAATCTCTCCCTTTGGTGTTGATGGAAACACAATATGAAATATGTCATAGAATACCAAACATCTATTCTACAATTCTGTAAGCAAATGTTGTAACTCGATAAGCTCTCCCTAGCTTTTAAATTTTATATGTTTAATCACTACACATCATTAACACTCCATGCAGACTCTTGGGCCTATGGATTTGATGTTCTCATCTTGTGTGTATCTTCTCTCTATTTTCTTCTTTCTAGAAAAATATGCTTCTCTCCCATATAATATTTCATTGATTCTCCTCTCCCTTTGACAACAATGCCAAAAAAAAAAATAGCTCTTTAGTAGCCAAAATGTTATCTCTGGTGTTCAGTTCAGATCAAGTATCTTTCATGTACCAATATGTAGTTTCAGTTTTTAGCTTTCACAACATTAGGAAACCTAAAGTGTGAACAATATGCATCAACATCATTTGATATTCTAGTAAATTATAGGTTGATGCAACCTCCTGATCACCTTAGTGACTAATAGACAAGGGATGGACCCCTAGTCTAGTCCTCAAGTATTCAAATGTATTCCTAGGTAAGGATTTTGTAAATATATGTGCAAGCTATTCTTTTGATTTCACAAATTCTAATTTTACTTATTTTTCTTGTACTTGTTCCTGTGTGTGAGTGATTTACACCTTCATGAAATAACAAGATTTAAAAGACAATTACACTATTCAAAGCAAAATAATCTAAATAATGCACAATTAATCTAAATATCTCTAAAATAAAGTGGTAAATGAGGCTCTCAGCTATGATCCTCACTAGTGACACTCTAAAGATGAGAATTAAGGTATATGATATGCAAATTTAGATCTATTCTATCAAATTCTAGCTCTATTTGATGAACAATCTACTATGATCAAAGCAATTTAAGCTAATTAGCAATGAAAAATGATAAGTGAGTGATGTGGATGCAAATTGCAAGAGCTTTGCTGCAATTCAAAGATATGGAGTGGATGAATTATGCTTCTAAATGCCTTCAATATATAAGATTTTCCCAAGGGTAGGGGGTAGAGTGAGATAACCATGGTTATGCTTGGGTAAGGTCAATTGGCTTTGCTTTGTCCATAAATGGGGGGACAAGGAGGGGACAATCATTTAAATGGTTTCAAAAGGCTGGACCATTTCAACAAAAGTGAGTGATTTGTGTCCATTTTGTCTCCTTTTTGCTTTGTTGAGGGAAATTAGTATTTATTAATTTAATTAAAGTAATTAAATTTAGCCATGAAGGGTAAGATGTTCATTTTGATTTTTGCTTTCAACAACTATGTCATTAATTGAATTTAATCAATTTTGTAGTGTTTTTCTCCTTTTCAAGCTTTATTTAATCATTTAATCATTTAATTGAATTTTCCTTTGATTTGAATTGCCTTTGTTCCATTTATTGATTTTTTGTGCTATTTTGATGATTTGATGCACCTTTTGATTGATTTAAGCCTTTGACCAATTTTTCATGTCTACAGTTCCCTCAAGTAGTGATACTTTATAGACATATGCTTTGTCTTTGCATGCATCATTGGATTCTTAGAAATATTTATAGCACTGGTGTTATAACAATATATTATCACTAGGTCAATGATCTCTTCATTCATACCTTTCAAAAGTTATTTTATCCATGCAATGTTCAAACAATTAGCAGCAACAACAACAACATATTCTTGCTTTAGTCATTGACTGAGAAATGCATCCTTGTTTCATTCTTATCCAAGTAACTAATATTTCTCCCAAAAAGAATGCTCCACCAGTAGTACTCTTTCTATCATCAATGTTCCCAGTCCAATCTACATATGTATAAACTTTTAGTTAAAAATTTCCCTCTTTCTTGTACCATAAACCATAGTTTTCAGTGTTCTTCAAGTATCTCAAAATTCTTTTTACAGTTTTCATATTTGATTCCTTAGGATTAGCATAGAATCTTGTTACAATCCCAACTGGATGTGAAATATCTGGTCTACTATGCACAACATACATCAATTTATCAATCATTGATCTGTATAATGTCTGATTTACCTCATTTTATTGATCATCCTTTGTTAATTTTCATCCTGTGACCATAGGTGTACCGACTGGTTTTGAATCTTTCATTTCAAAGGTCTTCAACACTTCTTTGATGTACTTTGATTGATTGATGTATATGCCTTCACTTTGTTGTAAAATTTGCAAACCAAGAAAGAATTTAATCTCTCCAAACATTGACATTTCAAATTCTTTTTTCATTTCATCAGCAAATGGTTTGCATAAATTATCATGACCTCCAAATATGATATCATCAACAAAAATTTCAGCAATAAGAATCTTATCATCAATTTCACCATTCAAGTATAAATTATTTGTGTCACTTGTTCTAACAAATCCAATACTTATAAGATAAGAATGCAGTCTTTCATACCATTCTCTCGGTGCTTGTTTCAATCCATATAAATATTTGTGCAATTTACATACCATGTTCTTCTGATTTGGATCAACAAAACCTTTAGGTTGTTCAATGTATACCTCTTCCTCAAGTATTCCATTCAAAAATGCAAATTTGACATCCATTTGATAAAATTTAAATCCTATGTAGGCAGCATATGCAAGCAATATTCTAACTCCTTCAAGTCTAGCAATTAGTGAAAAAGTCTCACCATAATCAATACCATCTTCTTGTGCATACCCTTTGCATACAAGTCTTTCCTTATTCCTAGTTACTTCACCATTTTCATTCAAATTGTTTCTGAATATCCATTTGGTTCCAATTACATTCTTATCATTTAGTTTCAGTACTACTGTCCATATTTTTTTTTTAGTATCTTCTCTATTTCTTCATTCATGGATTTAATCCATTCATCATTCTCAAGTGCATCTCTAACTATTTTAGGTTCAAATTCACAAACTAAGAAAGTTTTGTTTCTCAACTTACTTCATGTCATCATGCCATCTTTCTTTTCTCCAATTATTTGATTCTATGGATGGCATCTCCTCACATATTTTTTAAGTACAGGTTCAATTCTTTGTTCTTCATTGTGTTCTTCACTCAGTGTAGGATCATGATCTTCATCAGTAACTATTTCCTGATTCTTGGTCTATATAGGCTAATGCTCGGTATCATTACCTTGTTGCTCAGTAATGCCAGGTTGTTTCTCAGCTAGAGCGTTAGGTTTCTCAATGAATATAAATCTACCATAATCAGTTGGTTCCTTTTTTCTTCCTTCATCATTTTTTCTCTGTAAATTCATCAACTCTCACATTTTCACTTTCAATCATTTTGTTAGTAGCCTTATTCAAATATTTTTAAGCTTTTATTTTAGTAGAATATCCTAAGAATACTCCATCTTCTTTTGAATCAAATTTCCCATTTCTATCATCTTTTAGAATGTAACATCTACTTCCAAATATTCTGAAATAACTTACATTCAGTGTGTAACCATACCATAACACATTGGGTGTTTTGTTTGAATCTTTCTCTAGTTTTACTTAGTTCAATGTGTATACAATATTACTAACAGCTTCTCTCTAGTATACCTATCCAACATCCTTTTCAATAATTAGCATTCTATCACAATCAACAATGGATCTATTCCTCCTTTCATCAATCTCATTCTGATCTGGTGTCCTCAGTGCAGAAACTTGTCTCTTAATTCCATGCTCATTACAAAAGTTAGTGAACTCATCAGAAATAAACTCACCACCTCTATCTGATCTCAAGCATTTTAACTCTTTTCCACTTTAGCTTTAAACCATTTAAACATGTTAAAAGATTCATATTTTTCTTTCAAGAACATGATAGTCAAAATCCTAGAGTAGTCATCAACAAAAAAGATAAAGTATATGTCTCCATAATAACTTTGAGTTCTCATAGGACCACACAAGTCAGTATGAACCAATTCCAAAATAGCATTAGATGAATAAATTTTTCTCTTAAAACTAGATTTTGACATTTTTCCCTTTTGACATTGTTTACACATGACATGGTCAGGTTTAGATAAACTTGGTAAACCTCTAACTCTCATTTTTGTACTAATCCTAACCATGTTTTCAAAATTCACATGACATAACCTTTTGTGCCATAACCACACATCTTCAGTTCTAGCCAAAAAACAATAAGTTTCAACATTATCAAGATAAAATAGATTATCTTTAGATTGTTCACCAGTACCAACCAACTTTCCAGTCTCATCATAGATCTTCACCTTTCTATTTTCAAATGCAACTCGATGACCTGAGTTATTCAGTTGTGCTACACTCAATCGATTATAGTTAAGTTCCTTCATCCCATATGCATTCTCACATCTGATCTTATTGTTCAACAAGATAGATCATTTTTATTTTAGTAGACAAGGTGTATCATTTCCCATTTTAACATATCATCCATTATAGTGTTCAAGGTATTTAAATTTGTCTTCATCACCAGTCATATGATGGGTACAACCACTATCAATAATCCAAGTATCATTCTTGCTAACTTTAGAAAGAAGTATTGTTTCAACATACCTTTCTTCTTCTTCTAAGTCTTCTTTCAAAGCGATGAATACCACCTCAATGTCTTCATCAGTGTCAGTGTCTGTGTCATCATCATCATCTTCAACAAGGTAACATGCCTTCTTGCCTTTTTCTTTGTAATCTCAGTTATTTCTTCTATCATACTGTCAGTTTCCTGTGTGTTCTCGGTTATCTCTTCTATCAAATTTTATTTCACCAGATCTTTCATTGTCTTTATCATCTTCTTTCCTATTTGGACATCTAGCTACAATGTGGCCAATTTCTTTACAATTAAAGTAGCTTAAAGGTAGTTTTCCTCTATATCTTCCTTTACCTTTCTACATTTTTATGGCCTTTAATGCTTACAGCTCATCAAGTTCATCCTCATCACTATCACTATCACTCTCATTTCTTATCATATGTTTGCTACTTGATTTACCAATTTTCAAGGATGACATAAATGCAGACTCCATAGTAGGAACAATTTTATTATCAAAGTTACTCAAATCAAAAGCAATTAATCTACCGATCAAACTATCAAGTGTAAGATGATTACCCGGAGCTGATCTCATTTCATGAATTGTAGAGACTCTAATAGCATAAGTAGGCATCAATATTCTAATAATTTTACTTAGAATAGTGTCTTCTTCAATAATACCTCATGATCCTCGGATATAATTGACAATCTTTTTGATTCGGTTACTGTATTGTGAAAAAATTTCTCCTTCTTTCATTTTCATATCATCAAACTTTCCTCTTAGACTTTTAGCTTTATCCCTTAGCACATTTGCATCTCCACTGTGAACTAGTGCAAGCTTGTCCCACATCTATTTAGTAGTAGTACATGTCTTGAAATCTTCAAATTCGGCATCTGATAAGGAAGCAACAATCTCTATCATTGAAACATTGTGTTCATGTCTATCTCTCATCTGATCAATAGTCAAGGGTCCAATAGGTTGGATGAAATAATTATCCAAGTAGTATATAGAAAATTCTCCAATACCAAATAAATGCAATCTCATTCTTCTTTTCCATGTCAAGAAGTTATCTTTGTTCAACTTTGGCACCTCTCTCTTATACATCTTGTAATCTTTAGCTTAAGTCTTTTAAACTTTTATTTCCAAGAACTTTATGCTCTGATACCAATTGTTAGATAACTAAGAGTGGGTGAATCAGTTAAGTCTAGTTATCCTATAGTCCCAAATACTCTAGATGTACATATTAAAAAAATTTAAACAAATAATTAACTCGGTAAGTTATCAATTGTGTCTTTCTCTATATTTACCAATTACCAGTAAATTAAATATTGTGTTCACTGATCTATCTAGTTATATAAATTTGTAAAGTAAAATAACAATCCAATGCATTCATACACATATATAACACATATTTTCAATGTGGAAACCCTGTTAGGGGAAAAACCACCTACGACCGGTAACCCAAAATAATTCACTCTTCTGAAGTGAGCTTGGTTAGGAGCCAACCCTATTAAAGATTACAAAAACACACTGTGAGGTATGACCTGGTTAGAGGATTTATCACTAACAATTCTCCTTTGACCATACATTCACTATGTGGTCAACAAGAAAATAATTAACATTCATTGAATGTCATATTGAAATATGAAGACTATTAAATCTCACTCGGTTAAGAAATTTGTTTGTAGCAATGGTTAACCTGGTATAGTAATACTCTGATTCAAATACAACTTTGATTTTTAGATTTTTAGATCTATGCTAAGCTCAAAATACCTCTAATTAATAATTAATTCAATCCTTCATTTCCTCTAACTCTATTTTTTCTCGGTATATTCTTGTTTTGACGCTCGGTGTTGTCTGCAGTTTGCTCAGTTTTGTCTTCAACCAATTTGATCAGTGTTGCATGAAAACAATCCTTTTCATGCGAATTCTCCTATAGTATCTTCAATGTACCAGAATCAATAATGAATCTCATGTCTCCTTATATAGACTTCATAAACCATTTTGTTTCCATCCATAGATTTTTCCTCTTAATCTCACCATTCATTTTGCAGCTTTAACCTTCCTCAGTAGTTATGTCATTAACACATTTCATTCTTCTTCATCTGATCAATCTTGAATTTTGTCAACCATTAGATCATCATAAAAAATATTATCTTCTACCTCAGAATCATAAGCAATTGTCCAACTCATCATTTTAGTCGGCTATTGAAAAACTATTTAATTATTTCACTCGGTCAATACCTTAATGTGTCAATGATTACTAACTCGGTTAATACTATACTCGGTATACACTACATCTGCTCGGTGTATAAAGAAATCTTCATTTACCGACCACATAAACTTGTTTAGTTATGATCTTCAATACATAATAGAATCATGTAATACAATCAAGTTATCAACATGATGCCATAGACTCATCAATAGATTACCTAATGTATACCATATCCATATCTTACTCTTCCATCTCATCTTCATGTAGATATCTCATTCCTTTACCATTTTCCTTGTTTATATGTTTGTAATCATCATGAAAAGTACAGTCAAAACTAGTTGACATCAATGACAATACATTAACTAATTTAATTGTCTTACATATACTTTGGTAGCTTGGTGATCATCAATCACTATCTTTCAATTATCCATTTCATTGTCAAACTTTCCTTCAACATATTCAATCAGTTGTAGGTTATCATTTAATTGTGAGGAGCTCTCGTCTCCATGGGACCCTATATTCTATGTTGTCATGATATATTTCACCATTGAGGGTTGGTATGGGGTCTACTACTATTACCATCTTCCATTTCTAAATCATATTTGAAATATGGATTTAATTTATATTCCTTTCTCTCTATTGCACTCCATGGATGTCAATGTTAAAGATATTGCAGAGTCTAAAAAATAGGCAAAAAATATACAATTATGCACTAAGGCCTTATCTACTAATTATTCAACTTTCACCTAACCTTATGTCCTTCCCATGTCATTTCTATCTAAAATGTTCCTAGTTACCAGTCCCTTGCTATGACCAGTGTCATACATGACCTTGGAAGTTTAAAAAAATTGAAGCTCAAAAAGCCTTCCCTTCAACTATAGCTTGGTCCTAATAATGTTATTGCCCTCCTTCAACTTTTTCATAAACATAAACAAAAGAAGCATGTTAGTCCTCTAGGGGATCCTAAATTTGTTGATGCCAAAAAATTCAAAGGCACCATCCAACATATTGGTTATGATGTTGAAATCACTAATGAGGCTAATACCCCCGTCATTCTGTGAGGTTGCCTACCAAACCCCCCTAAAAAAGAGAAAACCCTCAAGGACCCTTCTTCTAAGGATACATGTGACTCGGTGAGTTTGGATGAAGAAGATAATTCCCCTAAAAATGGACCTTTCTCATGTTTCCACTTGGCCTTCTCCTATTTCCATAAGCCCTTCCCCTACTACCAGTAATTCCACCCATGTTTTTGAAATCCCCACTATTTTTTCAACCCTACCCTTGAAACTAATACTCGTGCCAACTCGCCTTCTCCCACCCTGAAAATTGACAAGAATGTGGTTATTGAAGAAGCCAGTAGCATCAAGGAGGAAGCAATTAGTAAGCTTCTTGGTATTATGAATAAGATGGATGGCTGGACACTAAAGTGCAAGAGGTTTTCAGCGGATTGGAAGCTATGGATAAAAGGATTAAGGAGATCACTAGGTTCATACTGAAAGTTATGCATTGTTTAGTGACTTTCCTCTATCTATTGCAAGAACAGGTTAACAAAGGAAAGTTGAAAGATGGGGATAACTATAAGGACCTCTTCAAGTTCCTCACTGAGGAATAGGAAAGGATGATGTTTTCCAAGCCCAGTAAAAGTAATCAGTATTAGTTATGGGTTATATTTGGTGGTTTTCTAGATTTTCTAGTGGCCTTTGTGGCCTTAGTCATTTTAGTATTGGTTTTACTTTTAGTTGGTTTACTCTGAACTTTATGCACTTTATCCCTACATGGCATACTATGGTTTTTACTGAGACTTTGTTAAACTTTCATAGGTTTGTTGGTTTATGTTTAAAGATAGTTACTGTGTATTGTTTTTGATAGGGGAAAGTTGTAGGTGGTTGTTCCTATGTTGTTGTTTTCTTGACAAATGGTTATCTGTTGTTGATTATCTTTGTTTGTACATGCATTAGGCCCCTGGTTTTAGTTGCTTTTACTATGAAAAATAAATTAATTAACTATTAGCTGATTTAATATTTAATAAAAAGTTATATCTAATAATAAATGTTAAATATAAATTTCAAAAAAATTAATTACACCACTTCATTTGAAAAGAAAATTTAGAGATCCTATAAAATTGTCCAAACATTTGTTTGATCCCTTAAATTAATTTTTTAAAAAATTTACACATCTTAAAATATTACCCAATATTATAATTTATCAAAATTTGAACATTCTAAAATAATTGAAAGTAGAAAGTGGTCTAGCACTAATACAAATATAAAACATAAGATTAATACAAGGTTAATAGTTACAAATTTAATGAACTATATATTTAAACTTATTAATATAATAATATGATGAATAATTAATGACATATATTATATAAAAATAATATAATACTTTAATGTACTCAACTTTCTTCAATATATGAAATCTCTAGGGAAGCTTCTCGATATTTCTTGACTTTGTTTACTAAGGATTCTCTCCCAGGTTTAGATGAGGTAATTGCTATCATGGCTTGTATTCTCTCATTGGTCTCTAACAAGATGAATGAGGCTCTCCTGCACTCCATTTTGTTGCAGGAATTAGAGGAAATTGTGTTTCACATGAAAAAAGGTAAGGTCCCTAGCCCAGATGGGTCTCCACTTGAATTTCTTCAAGAATTATGGGCAATCATAAAATTTGATCTTCTATAGGTGGTTCAAGAGTCTCATAGGAATAAAAAGATGCTAAAGGATATGAACTCTTCTTTTCTAGCTCTTATTCCTAAAAAGGACAGGACGAATAGCCTAGATCAATTTAGACCTACTCCTTTGTGTAATGTGTAATGTGGTCTATAAGAATATAATTTTAAATTGATTATAGAAAGGCTCAATCCATGTCTCAAAGCATTGATATATGAGGAGAAAGGTGGTTTTTTTGGTGGTATACATATTCTAGATGGATTTGTGATTGCAATGGAAGATATCCATTCTATGGCGACCTATAAGGAAAAGGTTATGTTCATCAAACTTGACATGGCTAGGGTTTGTGACAAGATGAATTGGGTATTCTTATAGGAGATTCTCTTGGATTTTGGTTTTGGATTTGAGTGGGTTAACTAGGTCCTAAGTTGTGTTACGCCTACCTCCTAAATTTTTATCAATGGGGAATTGTTAGAGTTGTTCAATAATTCTTGAGACCTTTAATAAGGAGATCCTCTATCTCCCTATTTATTTATTATCATGATTGAAGGACTCACTCAATTTATTAAATATTAGGTAAGACAATGTATGGTTCAAGGTTGGAGCTAAAGAAATTCCTTGTCTCCTTAATCTCATCTTCAATTTATGGACAATATTGTTTTGATGGGTATGACTAGAATTAATGAGGCAATGAATTTTAGGAAATGCTTGGACATTTACTCGATTGCTTCAAGTCAAAGAATTAATGAAGCTAAATATTCTATTTTAATTTCTCAATACTCCTCATCTTATTCAGAGTAGTATCTCTTATATTCTTAGATTTTAGATTGGTTCTCTTCCTTTCGTGTACCTTGGGATTCCTCTAGCTATGAGATTTCAACACAAAGACTTTTGGAAAGGGATTTTGGATAATTTTGGGGTAAGATAAGTCATCAGGCTCATAGATATATTTCATTTGCTAGAGATTGATCCTTTTGAAGCTTTTTGATGAAGGTTTCTCCCCTCAATACCACAAACACATAATAGAAATAGAGAAACAACAACAATATGCAAGAACATAAAATGGGCTTCTTATTATCTCCACAAATGTGGAATTACAAATTTTTAGAATTACAATATGCAAAGCCACATGGGCATTCCCCTTACAATATTTTGTAGGACAAAGCCTTGAATTATTACCCAAAATTGCTCCGAACTACCTAAGACAACACTACAACCTTCCTTATATAGGCAATTTTCCATCGCCTAGGAAGGTTCCAAAATTTTAGCCAACAAGGCCGACCAAACTTAGAATTATTTTATTTTACAATTTATTACATCAAAGTCGGCTCAAAATAACTCTTGAAACCCAAACAAAAATTTTGAAGGAAAATAATTTTCCGCTATTTCAAGTGACCCAACTTCCAAAAACCATAAGTCATCGGCAGTTGACCAGATTGACTATTATGACCCCATTCTGGAAAGGCCACGAAGCGCTCTAGAGGCTTAACTTGCGCAAGCACTTTTTTTACCCAAATTTTTGACCTCATCCGGGGCCTCTAAAGACTTTAAAACTGAGTTCAAAGTTTCTGTACCCTGTTGCCAATATCGAAAATCTTCAATATCTACAAAGCTAGACCTGATCCAGCCATGAAACTTTACTGCCAGGCTGATATGACTAAGATGAACCTCCACATGTAAAATCAGAACATTTTGAGATCGTATGACCAACTTACTAAAAATAGCAAGTTTCCATAAATAGCAACTCTGCACAAGATAGCCCTTATTGAATACAAAAATAGAAATATTTTTGGGTGATGCAAGATTGCTCTTACACCCAGGATGCTCCTGCATCATTTTTGGTGGAGGCTCTCCCCATTTATAAATTCTTTGTGTAGGTTTCTCCTAGTTTTGTGAGAGAGTTTGATGTCCTTTCCTGTCAATTTTTATGGTTTGGTGATCTTATCTCTTCAAAGTGAAGCTTAGTTAAGTGGGAATCAGGATGTAGGCTAAAGTATGCATGAGGCCTTGGTCTCTGGCCTAGTGGTCTAGTTGGTAATGCTTCGGTGTCCAAGTTGTATTGGTGGTGGTGAACCTATCAAGATTAGGATTGGGCCAAGATTCTAACCCATAAGTATCTTCTAGGTGAGAGTGGTCATGATATGGCTAGACTCAGTCTTACCAAAAAGGGATCTATGATTTGGGACATGCTTAAAAAATGAGCACAAATTATCAAGGATGACATTTTCTGGATTTGTAATAGGGGCTCAAAAGCTCTCTTATAGAAGGATTCTTGGCATGGATAACTCCCTATTCTTTTTTATTTCCCTCATCTTCAATCCCTTTACAACATATTTATTGAGTTTGGGAGGAATAAGGTGGAGAATATTAAAAATGCTAAATTTATAGGTCAGTTAGAGGTGACTTGTTTAAAGGATCCACATGATTGGCCCTTGGGAGACTCAGTAGAGGATTTTCTTGAGATTTCTAAGATCTTGGAAAGAACATTATGTAGTTCCCTTAAGTAGAGAGACATTCTTTCTTGGATTCCTGACCCAATAGGAAAATTCCTTGTAGCAATGTTGAGTTGGACCAATGATTGCATGGTCAGGCAGGTATGCCCTAGTGGAAGTAGGTATGGAATAATTTATCTTAGCCTAAGTGTAATGTTTTCTTGTGGTTGGTCGCTCAAATGAAATGTCTGACGTGAGAGAATCTTCCTAAGAGATATTTTTAGGGATCCCCTTATCTGTTTTCTTTGTTATAAAAGTGAAGAATGTAATTCTCATTTATTTTTTAATGCTTGTACTTGAGAGATTTGGCATAAATGGTAGGAGGCATGGTATAATTCTTGTATACATGTTACATCTTTGGTTGAATTTTGGGAGAGCATAACTATACCGCTAGCGAATACCTATTTCCTTCAAGTGGCTTGGGATATTGGACCTACTTTCATCATTTGGGATCTTTGGCTACAAATAAATTATAGGACCTTCCAAGATTCCAAACTGGTGGGTTTCCAATTTTGGCATAATATTTTAATCTAGCTTCAAGAGATTATCTTTGCAAAGTGTGAACTTTCTAGAGAAGTAGATCTTGGTGATTATGCTATTGTAAACAATTTGAATTCATGGGTCAATAGTTTGGGTTGCACGGCTACCAAAAGACCTCAACAAAACAAATAGAGGACTCACATAGAAGGTACATGGATACCTCCTCCTTTTGTTGTCTTGAAAATTAACACAAATGTTTTGTCTCAAGGGAATCCACAAAATGTTGGAGTTGGTGGTATTGGTAGAGGTAGTGATGGGGATTTTTTATTCTTCTTCTCTATTTATAAAGGGTGGTACTCTAAAATTTGATAAAGGCTCTTGCTATTATGGTTGTAGTTGAGAGTGGATGTTCACTTGGTTGGAAGTGGATTATTTATGAGTCAAATTATCAAATTTTGGTTGATATGTTGAATAAGAAAAGGTTGGATGATGTTATTTGGTAGTTAGCCTTAGTGGTCGAGAAAATCTTGAATTTGTGTAGTTCATTGGATTATGTATCCTTTTGTCATATCTCCAGAGAGTGGAATAGAGTGGCTAATTTTCCGATGAAGTGGTCTTTTGAGAACATAGATGGTTGGGTTGTTGGGGGTAGGTAAGGGTTGCCCCTTGATTATCTTGTGACTTTGGAGCAGTTAATGTTGGAAGGAAAAAATATGTAATGTTGATACTGGGATGTTTCATTTGAAACTTATTGTTTAGTAGTTATTGTCTTGGTTGGGCATGGGGCCTTTACTTTGTATTAATGAATTTTCTTGAATAAGTTTTTACTCCTTTTTTCATATATATGTGTGTGTGTATAATACTTTAATCCCTATATAGTAAAATATTAATCATATATTGAATTAAGTTAGATAATATATTATAATATTTAATATTACATTAATATATATATATATATATATATATATATATATATATATATATATATATATTTATTTATTTATTTATTTATTTTATTGGACTAATTTTGAATTTATTTTTTTCTCAAAAAAATTATGCTCTCAGCATGTGATGTGCAACAATATGTGATTTATCAAGAACTATGCTCCCATGTATTGGCCCTCCTCTAGTTTTGAAAGTGGGTAATGGAAAGTCATGAAAAGAATTTAAACCAAATGCCAGGCTAAAAGAGAAGAATACAATCCCTTTCCATTCACATTAGGGAAAAGAATTCCTAGGAAATTTTGCACAAAAATAGTATGGGATTATTGAATCTACGCATCAAAACTGAGATCAAATGGCTAATTCACATGGATTTTATGAAAATATGATTTGATGGTTTTAGGTTCATAAGAATTCAATTTCTCCTTCAAATACCAATTTTGGTATTACATCCACTTCATAAATGAAAACCCTAAGTGCCAGAGATAGTCTAGATAATTTGTGGGTGATCTCCTAATCCTTTTGTGTTCCTGATTCCATGACTGGTACAAATCAAATCTATCTAGGAAGTCCAAATAATAAATAAAAGAGAGATACTTTGAATCATAGGATCCTAAACAATAATATTTCCAATTCTAGAAAGGAAGATCAAAGACAATCCCATGATCACGTGCACCCCATCACAAATATTGGTAAGATGCCTGCAAGTGACTCTAGGTTGTAAAGTCCACAAAGGTTAAAAATTAGTAATCAATCCAGATCTTGAATAAATATGATCTGCAGGAAATTTAAAATTTGGGGGGTGATGGAAATGTGGGGAGGATATCTTCCTTGACCAGGTAAGTATAACTCCTCTAGAAGGTAAATTCCTCGTGATTGAATGCAATAGTGTAGACTTAAAAAATAAATTGTTATCTGGAAAACCATTAATTTTTAAGGGTTATGTACTTCATTTTTTAAATTGGTTTTCAAACTTCAATTTCAAAACTTACAATCCACATAGGCTTTTGAACTGGGTCAGCTTGGGGTACCTTCCAGTTGAGTTTATAACTATGAAAGTATTAGAAGATATAGGAAAAGGATTAGGGAATTTCCTAGGTTTTGAGAAACATGATTTTGACACAAGTGAAGTAAAAATATTAGTTGTAATAAAGACAAAAATCAAAACCCTAGAAAAATTGGAGGTTAATGTTGGGTTGGAGTATATGAAGATCAATCCAAAATATTATATTGAACCCAATAATGAATCGAGGGTATGTTTGAAAAAGAGCGTGAAACTTACTAAGAACAGTAGGAAAAACTAGAAAGGGCCTAAATTTTGCAGTCCATCGAAACCAATACAGGATCCAAATGTAAATATAGTGCTCAAAGGAGAATGGGGAGCTTTTGAAGTTCACATGAATGATAATGGTGGTAGATCTATGAATATTTCTACATATCTAAACAAGGAGGCTAAGAGTAAAGAAATTATAGCCAATATATCAATTTTGGAATCATTAATATCCCATTTAGAAGATTATCAAAGGGATGTGAAGGAACAATTACCACCGCTACAAAATTATAGGGACAATAACATGAAAATTAGCATCCCTGGGATTGATCAGAATCATAATGATGATTTGGATAGGTTGGGTACACTGGAAAAGGACATAGTGGAGCAAGAATTGAATGAGGATTTGGAAACTCCAAAGGATTTAAGAGAAGTCTTGATTTTATGGGCCTAACAACAATAGAGGCACAAAATATGGAAAATGAAGATGAAATTAACAACCAACAAATGAATAATGGTCCTTTGAACTATATGAATGAGGAGAAGAAGGATGAAGAGATCAACAATGGTAAGGAAGAGGAGAAGATTAACATCTCAAACATATTTTTGGAAAAAGTTTAAAGAACTATAGGATTATGTTAGAGTTGTCCAAGAAAGGCTAATCTAGATAGTGCAAAGTCTCCAAAAAAGAGAGGGAGAAATGCATTCACAGAATTGAGAAAGAAAGATGGTTTAGCAAATAATCGGACTAAAATTGCATCTCTATTTAATGTACAAAAGGGGAAATTCCTTCTTGGGTTTCCATGAAGATCATTACGTGGAATGTTATATATGGGCTTGGATGCCCCTAACAAATAACATATATTAAAACACCACATATATGTTTTTCCATTCCTCTGAAGTCCATAGTCTATTCTCAATCAGAAAATTCTTAATAAGAGAGATACCATGTGCATTCCACTATTTAGCAAAGCAACTTTGGGTTAACGCAAGGGGCTTGTTGTTCATTTGAATTCCTCACTACAAGGATATATCTACCATAGAGAATGTAGGAGGTCCTCATACAACACCTTTGGAGCACAATAGTATTCTCACCTAGGACCATTGTTTCCAAAGTGAGGCAAAAATATTAGAGCCAAAAAAACTTATGGTAAATCCCCCATAACAATATTACATTGTGAAAGGTCTTCCCAATATTTCCATTTCTTAATAGAAGATCTCATTATGTTATTTCTAATAAGGAATCTCCATGGTGCATTACCATGTAGGGTCTTGAATATCCACTTGGACGCAACAAAATCTCCATGGGTTTTAAAATCTCTAAGTCCTACTTGTTAGAAAGTAAAGATCCCTTAGTATAACTGAGAGGGGGGGGGGGTGAATTAGTTATAGAGATTAAACAACTTTCTGGCCAACTATGAATATCAATTATTGTCTTTATGCATGCATATAGTAAAGTACTGAAAAGTAAAATCAAGCTTAACATAATGAAACACATAACACCATATTTTGTTAACTAGGGAAACCCTGGCCAAGGGAAAACCTTGGTGGGGATGGTACCCACAAAATGATCCACTAATCAAAAAGTATCTTGTGAAAGATATTGACCCTGTGAGGAGTCTATTACATCTATATAGTGTATATATCCTTGTGAGAGGACTAGGCCCTGTTAAAATCCCTTGACCCTTTTAGGAGTCAATTATACAATACAAAAATGGATCTTAATGTTTATACAAAGTGCTCACTGAATATACAGTACATATACAACTTCGCAATACAAAACTTTGACTATTGATGATATCTTCAATATCTGATCAATCCTTGTAAGTGTTCACATACAATCAAACATACAACTATTCTTCTCTACTCTGCTTATCAAATTTTTATCTACACATAACATATAAAGTGTGCATATATTAATCATATCATTATAATACAATTATCCATATCGCTTAAACAAAGTGTCTTCCTTTATACCTTTATCTTTATCCGGTCGGCTTTCAACTTAAGCATACATTACCAAAAAATTAATATCTCATTATGTTGTGTTAGGATGGACATCTAGGATGTCATCCCAAACTAATTCATAATTTTATTTCACAATCAAAAGTAACTTGTTAGCCAAAGCTTGATATAATCTAACTTACCTTATTTCTACGATATACATATTGTCTTAGAAAAACTTTGGAAATCATAACCAAAACATCATATCTTCTTTAGCGTGATCATACGCATCATAAATTATGTCCCTACTATCTGTAGTGAAGCTCTCTAAAGTCCAACTGTCCATAGTAAACCTCTCTAAATAGATCATTGTGTTTGCTCACCATAAACTGCCTTGTACTTAGACAATTTTCTAAGTATCCCTTATCCAAGCTTCAGCTAAAACATAACTATCCAAAATGTGTCTATATGTTTCCATAAATGAAAAACCTATCATATCCTTTTAGCCAAATTTCCAACAATCTCCCCCTTTGGCATTGATGACAACATGTGAAAAATTGGCTAAGTATGCATAGTTACAAAAATCTTCAAAATTTGGCATGTGAAAACTTTGTGGATCATCTATATTTTTACCATATTATACATATTGTACTCCCCATTTCTATATACTCATATATATTCATCCTTATATATTTTTTTTTCTACTTCTCCCTTTTTTACATCAATGACAAAGATAGGGAAAAAAAAAAAGTGTATATACACATCAAAATTTTGTTTCATACCTTCATCCTTCAAGGCTCTGAAATTTGTGGTGATGGCTGAATGAATCCCATCAATTGCATACAATCCACAAATATGTTCTTCAAATTTGAAAATTTTGTATCCCAAGAGTTTTTTATTGTTAACCCTTTGCCAAGTGACCCACAAGTCCATATGTTGTCACTTTTGCTCCTGTCAAATTTACAAACTTAAATTTTCCAAACTTAAACTTATATTGGAAGATATTGAAGATTTTCAGTATTGGCAGTAGGGTACAGAAACTTTGAACTCAGTTTTGAAGGCTTTAGAGGCCCCGGATGAGGTCAAAAATTTGGGTGACGGGCGCTTGCACTGGTCAAGCCTGTAGAGCACTTCGTGGCATTTCCGAAATGGGTTATAATAGCCGATCGGGTCAACTGGTGATGACTTATGGTCTTCAGAAGTTGGGCCACCTGAAATGGCGGAAAATAATTTTCTTCAAAATTTCTGTTCGGGTTTCAAAGGTTATCTTGAGCCGACTATGATGTAATAAAATGTAAAATAAAATAATTCTAAGTTTGGTCGGCCTTATTGGCTAAAATTCTGGAACCTTCCCAGGTGGTGGAAAATTGCCTATATAAGGAAGGTTGTATTATTGTCTTAGGTAGTTCAGAATAGTTCTGGGTAGTAGATCTAGGTAATAGTTCGAGGCTTTGTCCTACAGAATATTGTAAGGGAATGCCCATGTGGCTTGGCATATTGTAATTCTGAAAGTTTGTAATTCCACATTTGTGGAGATAATAAGAAGCCAATTTTCTGTTCTTGCATATTGTTGTTGTTTCTCTATTTCTGTTATGTGTTTGTCGTATTAAGGGGAGCACCCTTCATCAAGTGGTATCAGAGAAGGAGTTCTTGAGTGTGTAAACAGATCACCGACTGTGAGGCAGTTTGCACCAGGACCGTGGTTAAGGTTTTAGTGTGCATCGTGAAAATGCCTCCACGAAGAGAACGTGGTGGAAGAGCTGGTGCTGTGACACCTGAGGTTAGAGAGCTGCAGAGACAAGTGCGAGCATTGCAAGAAGAGATTCGCATAGGAATGAATCTTAATGTCAGAGAGGAAAGTGAGGATGAAGCCAAAGAAGAATATCAAGAAGGAGAAGCTGAAATTGTGAACCAGGAGGAAGAAAGACTTTTTCGGGCGATTTCCAAGATTGGGAAAAGACCTAAGATTGAGGTTCCTACATTTTCTGGAAATCTTAACCCAGAGGAATTGATCGATTGGATCAATGAATGTGAGGAATATTTTGAGTATGAAGATGTTGAGGATCCTGATAGGGTCAAATTTGCGAAGGCCAGATTGAAAGGTCATGCGAAGATCTGGTGGCAAGAAATTCAATTGGAGTGAAATAGAAGAGGGAAAGATAAAATCACAAGATGGGATTGGATGGTGGATAAATTGAAGTGACAGTTCATTCCTGTTGATTTTGAGCTTGACCTACTAAAGAAAATGCAAAGTTTGAAGCAAGCAGGAAGATCTGTTCAGGAGTATACAGAGGAGTTCTATCAACTCCTCATTAGAACAGGCCATGCAGAAGCTGATAAGGAGAAAGTTGCCTGATACCTTAATGGGTTAAGGCCAAGCATTCAGGAGGAGCTGAATCTGGTTCGAATGAACAGTATTGAAGAGGCATACCAGTTTTCCCTAAAAGTAGAGGAAAAGCTGAACAAAAAATTTGAGAGCAGACAAAATGAAAGAGGTTGCGGTGGACGATCTGGTGGACGGTCATATGGTGGCCAAAATGAAGATCCGAAAAAGAAGGATGAGGCTAGTAGCAGTCAGAATCAGTGAGGAAATAATTCCAATCGCTTCCAAGATCAGAATAATAGAGATCAGAGAGGAAGAGGAAGAGGAAAAGGATCTGGAAGAGGTGGCTTTCGTGGAACATGTTTTCACTGTGGAGAAGAAGGTCATAGGGCATTTGAATGTCCTCAACGCCAAGGCAGAATAGACAGGAGAAATGAAGGCCAGGCCAGAGTTGCACATGTAGATGAAGATGCTAGATCATCAAATTCGGAAGATGCTGAAAGAGGAGAAACATTGATTAATAGAAGAGTCCTGTTGAGTGGTGAGAATGAACTTGAGCAAAGGAGGAGCCTATTTCGCACCAGGTGCAAGTGTGACGATAAATGCTATGATGTGATTATTGATAGTGGAAGCACTGACAATTTGGTGTCAGAAGAGATGGTGACAAAGTTGAAGCTCAAGAGATAGAAACACCCACATCCATATCAAATTGCCTGGGTACAAGATGACCACAAGGTCATGGTCAATGAACAATGTCTGGTGAAGTTCAAGATTGGCGGATACCAAGATGAGGTATTGTGTGATATCATATCTATGGATGCATGTCATATGTTGTTGGGTAGACCATGGTAGTTTGACAGATGTGTTGTACATGATGGTCGTGCGAATACCTATTCCCTGACAAAGGATGGAGTGCGACATAAGCTAAAACCATTGAAGGAGAATGAAAAAAAGGTATGTGGTAATGCAAGGATAACTTTTGTTGATGGAAGAAATTTCCTAGATGGTATGAGGCATGAGCATGTATGTTTTGCTTTAATTCCAAAAGTTGGTAAAGAGGAAGTATAAGATGTTCCTGTAGAAGTTGCAGATTTGTTGAATGAGTTTCAGGATATTGTATCTGATAACGTACCTGATGGATTACCACCAGTCAGAAAGATCAGTCATCAGATGGACTTGATCCCAGGAGCGAGTTTGCCGAATAAGGCAGCACACAGAATGACACCTGCAGAAAGTGAGGAGTTGAACAGACAAGTACATGAACTGTTATAGAAAGGATTGATCCATGAGAGTCTGAGTCCCTGTGCTGTACCAGCGGTATTAGCACCAAAGAAGAATGGAGAATGGAGGATGTGTACAGATTCTAGAGCAATAAACAAGATCACAATTAAGTATAGGTTTCCATTGCCATGAATGGATGATATTATGGACTGTTTGAGTGGAGCTATGTATTTCTCAAAGATAGATCTAAAGAGTGGATATCACCAGATTCGGATCAGAGAAGGAGATGAATGGAAGACTACCTTCAAGACAAAGGAAGGACTGTATGAGTGGTTAGTCATGCCTTTTGGGCTAACCAATGCACCGAGCACTTTCATGCGGCTCATGAACGAGGTTCTAAAAGAATTTCTGGGTAAGTTTGTCATTGTTTACCTAGATGATATTTTTATTTTTAGCAAGACATTGGAGGAACATATGATGCATATTCGTATGGTGTTTGAGAAGTTGAGAGATGAGAAATTGTTGATTAATTTGAAGAAGTGCAGTTTTGTGAAGAAAGAGTTAGTGTATCTGGGATTTGTAGTTTCAACAGAAGGTCTAAAAATGGACCCAGAGAAGGTACAGGCTATCCTTGAATGGCCTACTCCAAGGAGTGCTACTGAGGTAAGATCTTTTCATGGTCTAGCTAGTTTTTACAAAAAGTTTATCATAAATTTGAGCAGTATTTGTGCACCCTTGACTGAAACAATGCGAGGGGATAGAAAAGAGTTTAAGTGGACTAATGGGGCAGAAAAGAGTTTTCAATTATTGAAACAAAAAGTTACAGAACAACTTGTTTTAGCACTTCCAGATTTTAATAAGGTGTTTCAAGTAGATTGTGATGCTAGTGGTATTGCAATAGGCGCTGTTATGAGCCAAGAAGGTAAACCTATTGCTTATTTCAGTGAGAAGTTAAATGATGCCAAGAGAAAATATTCTGTTTATGATCAAGAATTTTATGCTATAGTTCAGGCATTGAAAAAGTGGAGGCACTATCTTCTTCCTAAGGAGTTTGTTTTGTATACTGATCATCAAGCTTTGCAATATTTGAACAGTCAAGGAAAGTTGAATCAAAGGCATTTGAAATGGGTTGAGTTTTTGCAGAGTTATACATTTGTTTTGAAACACAGAAGTGGAAAGTCTAACAGGGTTGCAGATGCTCTTAGCAGAAGGAAACTATTGCTGACAGAGATGCAGATTGAGGTGGTTGGGTTCAAGGAACTCAAGAATTTGTATCCAGAGGATCCTGATTTTGGTGAAGCTTGGAAAGCTTGTACAGAACCTATTACTCTAGACAGGATGAAATGGTTGGATTTCATCATCTAGGATGATATGCTATTCAGAGGGAGTCAGTTGTGCATTCCATGAACTTCTATGAGGGAGAATCTCATCAAGGAGAAGCATAGTGGAGGATTGGCTGGACATTTTGGTCGTGATAAAACCCTTGCTTTGGTTGGTGAGAATTATTATTGGCCACAATTGTAGCAAAGTGTGAAGAAGTTTGTACAGAGTTGCAGAGTATGTCAGATGGCAAAAGGAGTGAAGCAGAATACAGGGTTGTATCAGCCATTATTTGTACCAGAGAAGCCTTGGGAGGATATTAGTATGGACTTTGTTCTTGGTTTACTGAGGACACAGCGGGGACATGATTCAATTTTTGTAGTAGTTGACAGATTTTTGAAGATGGCACATTTCATTCCCTGCAAGAAGACTAATGATGTTGTTCATGTAGCAGCATTGTTTTTCAGAGAAGTGGTGAGACTACATGGTTTGCCAAAGACCATAGTTTCAGATTGAGATACTAAGTTTGTTGGATATTTCTGGCGGACATTGTGGAAGAAATTGAAGATAGATTTGAAGTTCAGTTCATCACATCACCCACAGACTGATGGATAGACAGAGGTGGTGAACAGGAGTTTGGAAAATTTGCTGAGATGTTTGGTTGGAGATAAGCCAACAGGATGGGATTTGATTTTAGCACAGGCGGAATTTGCATACAATAATTCTGTCAATAGGAGTACTAGTAAATCACCATTCCAGATTGTATATGGAAGTAGTCCAAGAAATGCATCTGAATTGAGAAAGATAGATAAAAGAGAAATAAGTAGTGCTGAAGCTGAGGATTTTGCAGAACACTTGAAGAACATCCATGAGGAGGTGAGGAAGCATATTACCAAAATGAACGCACAGTATAAGGCTAAGGTAGATGAGAAAAGGAGGCATAAGGAATTTCAAGTTGGAGATGAAGTCATGGTTCATTTGCGGAAGGAGCGATTTCCGGTTGGTACATATAACAAGCTGAAAATGAAAAAGTTTGGACCATGCAAGATATTGAAGAAGCATGATTCAGGAAATGCATATGAGGTAGAATTGCCTAGTGAGCTGAATATTTCACCAGTGTTTAACATTTCAGATTTGACAGAGTATCATGAAGGAGGTCTTGAAGATGAGGTTGCAACAGCATAGTGGAGTATTCCAGCAAGTAGTTCAGATACCAAGGAGATTGAAGACATACTGGACAGTTGTGTTGGCAGAAGCACAAGGAATAGGACATATGAAGAGTATTTGGTCAAATGGAAAGGATGACTTGTTGAAGATTCATCATGGCTAACAAAGGAGGAGGTTAACCGTCTTGGTTTTCCTCTACACACCTGAGTCGTGACAAGGTCACTTCTGAAATTACCCCGGGTGTTTGATGCAGGAGCATCTTAGGTGTAAGAGCAATCTTGCATCACCCAAAAATATTTTGTTTTTGTATTCAATAAGGGCTATTTTGTGCAGAGCTGCTATTTATGGAAAGTTACTATTTTTGGTAATTTTTGTATGTGCTCAGAATGATCTGATTTCTTTCTTGGAGGTTCATTTTGGTCATATAAGTCTGCCAGTAAAGTTTCATTGCCAGATCAAGTGTATATTGAAAGATATTGAAGATTTTCGGTATTGGCAGTAGGGTACAGAAACTTTGAACTCAGTTTTGAAGGCTTTAGAGGCCCTGGATGAGGTCAAAAATTTGGGTGACGGGCGCTTGCGCTAGTCAAGCCTGTAGAGCGCTTTGTGGCATTTCTGAAATGGGTTATAATAGCCGATCAGGTCAACTGGTGATGACTTATGGTCTTCGAAAGTTGGGCCACCTGAAATGGCGAAAAATAATTTTCTTCAAAATTTTTGTTCGAGTTTCAAAGGTTATCTTGAGCCGACTATGATGTAATAAAATGTAAAATAAAATAATTCTAAGTTTGGTCGGCCTTATTGGCTAAAATTCTAGAACCTTCCCAGGCGGTGGAAAATTGCCTATATAAGGAAGGCTGTATTATTGTCTTAGGCAGTTCAGAATAGTTCTGGGTAGTAGATCTGGGTAATAGTTCGAGGCTTTGTCCTACAGAATATTGTAAAGGAATGCCCATGTGGCTTGGCATATTGTAATTCTGAAAGTTTGTAATTCCACATTTGTGGAGATAATAAGAAGCCAATTTTCTGTTCTTGCATATTGTTGTTGTTTCTCTATTTCTGTTATGTGTTTGTGGTATTAAGGGGAGCACCCTTCATCAATTGGCCTCTAAATAAGCTGAATCTCTTTAATAACATGTCCTTGTTTTTATGGAGAGTTGTTAACCCTTCATATGCTTGGTTCAACTTGTTTTCTTCATCAATTATTCTTACCTCATTGTTCTTTATATGTTCAACCATATCATTTATTTCTTTTTCTTTGGCTACAATGGTCTCTATTGTTCTGAAAAATGTGTTTGTGTGCCCTTGCACATTCAAAAAAAATATCTTTTCCATCTAAGATTTTGAATCTTATATCTTTTATGCATTTGTCTAGGTGTTCCAAATCTTTCTTGATGTTCTCATTTAGCTTATTGAATAATTGATATTCGTATTTTGTTTGTGTTGTTGTTTTTGTTGTTTCTTTTAGTGCAGTAAAATATGCATCAAACTCTTCAATAACTTTCTCTAATCTCTTCTCCTTTTCATGCTCAACAAAATGAATCTGATAAGGTAATGTTTTTGTAGCTTGTCAAGTGCTAGATTTACACATTTATCTGCAAGTTTTGTTTTCCTTTTAGTTTCCTCAATTCCTTTTGAAAATGCTAGTGCAGATAATTGCATATACTTTAATGGATCTATCATTCCTTTTAGTAGATCAAAAATATCATCATGTGATGAATATGTATCTACATTTTCTTTACCTTTATCTTTATGCACTGGAATGATTTTCTTTGCTTGGTCTGTTACTTCCTTCTTTTGTTCTGTACTTTCCTCTTATATCTTTGATTGTTCTTGTACTATGGGAGGTGTGATGGACGGTTCTTGAGTGCTCTTTGATTTTGATTGCTTTTGTATCTCACTTCGTTGAGTATCTTCTTGCTCCTTATTTTTCTCTTCATGCTTCTTAGGTTGAATGATCTGCATATCTATGCCCAAATTATCAACATCATGTGCTTGGTCTAGAAATGGGTCCTGTTTATCATCAATGGGGTCCAATGTAATCTCAACTCCTTCAATAATTAAATCTGGTTGCTTACTAGTACTTGGATTCCCATCCTTTGCAGGTATTTGAATTAACTCTTTAGCCAACCTTTTCAATGTGTCTTTAGCTATTTGTTCTATCTCAACAGTGATTTCAATGTATTTTCCCAACATGAATAGATTCATTCTTTTCTTTCTTCCAAGGGAATTATCCATGATGTGAAGTACCTTTTTCAACTAATCTTCTGAAATATTGGGGCTAAGTTTCCTTACAACATCATTTCTTAACTTTAAATCTTCTTCCTTTGCTCTATCATTCCTTATTTCTAATCCGTAATAAATTTCTTTGGGTATGTTGCCCTAAACTTCTATAAGAGCTCTTTTGTATTCCAAAAGATATGTCAATGCTGTGATTTATAAATTTGTCTTCTAATTAAGATTATATCTATCAAAGAATTTCAATTGATCTAGATTAACATCTTTGAGTATTTTTTTATTCAGTCTCCCAAGGTCAGGTTTCCAACCTTTCCTTGTGCTAGTAGAAGGTCTCTTTTTTTCTGCAACATTTTATTTCTTCTTAACTTCTTTGACTTGTTCCATTTATTGTCCATATTTCTCTTCCTCTGATTCTGAATCTTCTTCATTTGAGTTCTTAGCTTGAATTATCTTAGGCTTCTTTGATGTGTATTTTTGTGACATATCCTTTTGTCTCTTAGGTTTTCTAGGAGAGGTAATAACTGGTTCTATTTTCAATTTCACTTATTTAGCTACAGGTAATATTCTTGTTGATCTCTTGGTGTTGGTGATGATGATGGGCTTGGTTGTACATGAATTATCTCAATATCTGGTGTACTTTTTTGTTCATAATGATGTTGTTGGTGTGGATATTTATTAAGATCCTACTACTCCAATAGGTTCAATAGATAGTACATTTGATCCTCCTTCACTCATTAACTTCGTGAAATGTTTTGTGTGCTCCCATTCTTCTTTAGGCATTCCTACATCCTTAGCTATCTTATCCATGATTTTTCCTACCTTCTTCTTTATTGTAGAATGTTCTTCTTGTCCTTTAATTTCATTAAATGTTTCTTCACAAGTCCCCCATCTAGGAGTTTCCTTATCTTTTTTTTATTTTAGTAAAGTATCAATGCATTCTATCAATAAGTCATCAGAAACTTCATACTCAAAAGGTTTCATAAAGTGAATTCTAGGTTCAACTACTTCCAAACATGTGCTATTAGTCTTTTCCATTATGCAAATATCATTCTTATATTTGTCAACTATAGAGATTGAAACTCTAAATCCCTATTTCATTTGGTTTTGGAATGATTTCAACTAGTAATGTCCACTTTCAATTCTTTCCTTAGGTTGCTTTATGCAATAGATGTTGACTTTCTCCATTGTGCATCTATTTGAATTCTATTCAGATGCAAGCATTGTGGGAAATGATTTGGTAAGATGGAAGAGTAGGTATACAGGTATGATCCAAGTCTAAATGGTGTATACTTGTCTTGTTTGATTCTCCTAACATTATCAATTAGTTGATTTTTGAATATTTCACAAAGTTTTACATTTACTTTATCAATTACCATCTTATAAGTTGCATGAACAAAGCCTGTAGAAATAGAATTTGGTCTAGAGGTATAAACCATCCTATATCCTAAAATCTTTCTCAACAATCTCACAACAGTTTGTTTTATGGTATGAACTTTCATGCCTCTTCCATCATAATTTGCTTTTGTGTTCTTTTCCACAAGCTTCTTAACTTGTTTTTCTGATATAGGTTTGATTCTGGTCATGCTTAGGCCAGTTAGATTGTGAATGATTTCATCTTTCAACTCTATAGGTTGGTCTCCAATCCAAATCTTATCATTGTGGAATCGGCTTAGTATTATCCTTATCCATTCCTCATAATCAAAATCAACATGGAAAATCTGCTTCATTAGGTCAATCTGCCTTAAATGTTCAAAGCCTTGTTTGTATGTTCCATCATGTAGGTTGTAAAATTTATCCATATCTTCATAAATCTCATTGTAGCCTATTGTTTCAATCTTTCAATGTATGTATGTCCATGTATTCTCTACATATAATACAATGCTAGGGATTTGCGAAAAATCTCCTATCGGATCATCCAAATATGGAGTGATGGATCTCTTCTTGAAATTGTGCCTAGGTTCATTCCTAATATCTACAACTACTTGAATTTGTATTTTAACAACTAAATATCCAAGATAAGTAACTAGGTTAAGCTTGCAAGAGTAATAAATACCTTTCTTTGCTCGTGCTAGGGTTTCATGATAATACGCTCGATATTGCTTCAACCAAACTTGAAGTCTTTAAGTCCTTTGTGCTTTCAATCTCTCTAAGTGGAAATGGTGAGAAAATCCATCGATCAAAACCCTTATGTTTACGAAACATTCAAATATGCATTAATTGCTCAAACAAAATCTGTTTCCTTAATCCAGTAGCCTTCCATTCTTCAGCGTGGTCACATATCTGAATATTATTTTCTGTGTGGTTCACTATAGCTTCCTTTAGTCTATTCCAAGGTGTTTCAACTATGCAGAACTCCATTCAACTAATCATGGGTTTAGTGATTTTTTGATATGCTTACCCCTATAAGGCATAATATCTTTCAATTCACGGTGCATTTCTCATCAAAATCTGAAGAGATTTTCTTTTCTTCATGAGAGTCTTCTTTCTTCTTATCCTTTGATATATCCTTCTACTTTTTAATCCAAATCTATGAACTTGTAGGTAACTTTGCTTTTGTAAAGGTCTTCTCAAGGTCATCCACTTGATTTATGTTTACCTTCTGATCATTCCTTTCATTGTTGTTCATGCTTCTTCTAGGATCTGGTGATATTTTATTCTGTGGTCTTCTATTTCCATTGAATCTGTGAAAATCTTGTTGTATGTCCCAACTTATTACAAACATAGCATGTCAAAGTACATTTTCCTTGTCTAGCTCCAAACTGATTTATCTCAAGTCTACATTCTCTAGAAATGTATCCAAAATTGTTGCATTTGTAACATGTAATAGGTCTATTGCTTACTTCTATTGGTCTTCTTCCTATCATGTTAGTCTTTTCATGCATTCTACTATCATATCGAGGTTTCCTACATTCTCTAGCTCTATGTCCAAAATTAGAACAATTATAACAGTAACCAGGAAAGGGTTTAGAATACTTACTTGTGCAATCCTTCTTCATATGTCCAGCTTCATTGCACATAAAAATTTTTCCATTGAATTTCCTTTTAAGTGGTTCAATCTAATCTTGTGCTTGTTTTAATGGATCTAGTGTTTTAATAGGTTCTACAATTAGAATAGGTTCATTCTTTATCAGATATAGTTTTTTCTTGTCTTCAAGATCTCTAGTTGTTTCAAATTCTTTCGATGATTCTCCTTCATTGTAATCAATTCCCATCTTATCAACTTTAGGTCTTTGTCCCATGATCTGTTCATCAATATTTTCTACACTTGAATGTAACTTATCAATATGTTTCTTGCTTGTGTAAGATCTCCTTTGATGATACATTTGTACTTCTCAAGTTCTGAAAACTTTAATCTAGAATCTTCAAGTTTAGATGTCACTTTTGTAAGTTGTAATTTCATATCTACATTCTCAAATCTTAATTTCATATCTAATTTTAGTTATTCAGGTGTCTTGCTTGTCTTCTTAGTAATAATATCAAGTTCATGTCTTAAGACTTCATTTTCCTCCTCATATGACTTACAAAATTTGATTTGATCATGTAACTCTTTCTTCTTCTATCTTGAGTGTGTAAGCTAATCTTTTTACTTTTGAATGTAATCTTGTGCATCTCTCAGCTTTTTCTTTAATCTGTCCTTTTCTTGATTCACTTTATCTAATTCTTCAAGAGTTTCCTCTAGGTTTTTCTGAATGTATCCTTAATCCATAGTCAGCTCCTTCAAGCTACAAGGCTTATCCCTCAAGGACCTAATGCTTTGATGCCAATTGCTAGAAAGTAAAGATCCCTTAGTATAACTGAAAGGGGGGGTGAATCAGTTATAGAGATTAAACAACTTTCTACCCAACTATGAATATCAATTACTATCTTTATGCATGCATATAGTAAAGTACTAAAAATTAAAATCAAGGTTAACATAATAAAACACATAACACCATATTTTGTTAACTAGGGAAACCCTGGCCAATGGAAAACCTTGGTGGGGATGGTACCCACAAAATGATCCACTAATCAAAAAGTATCTTGTGAAAGATATTGACCCTGTGAGGAGTCTATTACATTCGTATAGTGTATTTGTCCTTGTGAGAGGACTAGGCCTTGTTAAAAGCCTTTGACCCTATTAGGAGTCAATTATACAATACAAAAATGGATCTTACTATTTATACAAAGTGTTCACTGAACATATAGTACATATAGAACTTTGCAATACAAAACTTTGATTGTTGTTGATATCTTCAATATCTGATCAGTCCTTGTAAGTGCTCACATACAATCAAACATAAAACTATTCTTCTATGCTCTGATTATCAAATTCACATCTACACAAAACATATAAAGTGTGAATATATTAATTATATCATTACAATACAATTATCCATCTCTCTTAAACAAAGTGTCTTCCTTTATACCTTTCTCTTTATCTAGTCAGTGTTCAACTTAAGCATACATTACCAAAATTTTAATATTTCAATCTATCGTGTTAGGATGGACATCTAGGATGTCTTCCCAAACTAAATCATAACTTTATTTCACAATAAAAAGTAGCTTGTTAGCCAAAGCTCAATATACTCTAACTTGCCCTGTTTCTACGATATACATACTATCTTAGAACAACTTCAGAAATCATAACCAAAACAAAGTATCTTCTTTAGTGTGATCGTACACATAATAAATGATGTCTGTACTATATGTAGTGAATCTTGATAAATTCCAACGGTCCATAGTAAACCTCATTGAATAGATCTTTGTGTCTACTCATTATAAACTGTCTTGTACTTACACAATTTTCTAAGTATCCCTTATCTAGACTTCAACTAAAACATAACTATCCAAAATGTGTCTATATGTTTCCATAAATGACAACCATATCATATCCATTTAGCCAAATTTTTAACACCACTCCCCCCACCCTCTTGGGCATACAACACCACTCCCAATCAATACAATGTCTTTTCTTAGATCCTAAACCATTAGACCATAGAAAATCTCTCATGATCATGTACGGCTTATTAACTTGATAGTTTGCAAATATCCAAGAGGGGAGTAATAAATAGTATGAGAATCAAAAAATTTCTTCACCACCTAGACTCTACCTACCAAGGATAATAAATGAGTTTTCCACTTGAGATGTTTCTTCTCAACTTTGGAGTATACCCATCTCCACATATATTTTATGGATGGGGTAACTAAAAAAGGAATCCCCAGATACTAGACAATAGAAAAGGGTCCATCCCACACCCATCCATGATTAGGAATCCACTGTGGAGTAGCATCTGACCACCCAAGAACTATGGACTATTGGAAATATAGATGCAGTAACTGAGAGGGGGGGTGAATCAATTAACCACAAAAATATTACCACTGATCCCTTAAATATCTTAACAAATTATTTACTGTGCCACTCGGTAAATATACAAAGAAATGCTGAAAACTTGATCCTTGAAGTGTGTAGTAATTAAACTGTTCTTAATCATTCATCACTGATTAACTTACATGAATAAAGAAAATAACATGAACACAAGAGACACTAGATTTACCGTGGAAACCCAATATGGGAAAAACCACCAATGTAACTAGTTACTATTTTTCACTCTTCTGAAGTGATGCTCAGTTAGAAGCCAACCCGGTAAAAGGTTACAAAACACACTGTTAGGTGTGACCTTGTTAGAGGATTTAATCACCCTGCTAGGAGTGGCCTTGTAAGAGGTCTTGAAACAATTCAATAGAACTGTTACCTTGTTAGAGGATTTACAAAATGGTTGTTAAATCAACTCAGTTAAGAGATTTTGATATCACTGCTACAATTGCTAGAGAGTAACAATGAAATAACCTGCAACTGAATTGTTGAATATAGATCTCTATCCTATTTCACTAGATCCTTACTGATCAATTAAATCTTTGCTGCTCCTCAAGGATATCTGACTATCCTTCAAAATTCACACACACCTTTCTTCAAAAATGATTTCTGCATGATGTATATCTTTTATTCACCATTTGACATTCTATATATCTATGCCATTTCATAATCATTTAGATTGACAAGTCGTCACTAATAGTTATTATAACAGTCAGCTGGGATAAACAAATTGTAATAACAAAATTCTTTGAAAGGGCCAACCTTGCTCGGTAAACATTAATCCTGAAAGATTTCCTTTGGTGACCGAGAGAACTCGGTAACCACAACAAATTCTGAAACATCCTTTGGAGACCGAGTGAGCTCGGTAACCACTAATTTCCTTCGATAATCAAGGAGGCTCGGTTAACACTGTTATCCTGTCATGTTTCCTTCAGACACCTGAGAGAACTCGGTAGACACTAAAAAACCGCCTAGCTGACCAACTAAGCTCGGTAGATACTGAGAACCGCTTAGCTGACCAACTGAACTTGGTAGATACTGAGAGCGATAATTGATATGACATTTGTGTGATATCAAAGACAACACATAGCTAATCCAACAATGTCCTTTAGACAATTGTATCCAACAATCTCCCTCTTTGGCATTGATGGCAACACAACATGTCATAGCACAATGAAATTTCATAGATAAACCAAGAGTAAGAAACATATCCTTAGCTTCATTCTGATTCCCATCATCTTCAAACTTCTTTCTCTGACTGAGAACTCTCCCTCTTAACTTCTCAAATTATTCTTCTTCTAAATTTCTTGAAATGACAGCAAACTCTCCCTCTTTGACAACACATGCCAAAGACAACTTACACAGTTTCGATAAATATCAATGTACCTTATGTACTGATTCATATGCAATGATTCCCTGACTATGCTACATCAACTGATTGATCTTCAACATGTTCTGGTTGATGCATCACTAAAACTTTATTTAGTGAACCTCGGACAGGGGAGTGACCCCTAACTTGCCTCTTAGATACAAGAATGCATCCTTAGGTAGTGGTTTTGTGAAGATATCTGCAATTTTTTCTTTTGTATGAATATATTCCAATCTGATTTCCTTGTCCTGCACCAATTCTCTGACAAAGTGATATTTAATTGCAATGTGCTTGGTTTTGGAATGCATTACTGGATTCTTTGAAATATTTATTGCACTTGTATTATCACAAAACATAACAATTGGTTCTTTGATCTCAACCTTCATGCCTTCCAAAAGCTATTTAAACCATATAATATTAGAGCAGTTTACTGCTGCAGCAACATATTCTACTTCTGCTGTGGATTGGGATGTGCAGTTTTGCTTTTTACTATTCCAAGATACTAACCTGTTGCCAAGAAAGAATGCACCACCACTTGTACTCTTTCTGTCATCAATGTTTCCTACCCAATCAGCATCAGTAAACACTTTTAAATCTAGATTGCCTCCAAATTTATAACACAAGCCATAATCTTCAGTTCCCCTTAAATACCTCAAGATTCTTTTGATTGCCATCATGTGATTTTCTCTGGGTTTAGCCGAGAATCTTGCCACTATTCCAACTGCTAAGGCAATATCGGGCCTTGTGTGTACTACATACTATAATTTTCCAATCATTGATCTGTATAAGGTTTGATCTACTTCTTTTGAATCATCATCTTTGGTAAGCTTTAGTCCAGTACACATGGGTGTACCAACTGGTTTTGAATCTTCCATACCAAATTTCTTAAGTATTTCCCTGATATATTTAGACTGAGTAATGTAGATACCATTTTTGTTCTACTGAATCTGAAGTCCAACAAAGAATTTTATCTGACCAAACATAGACATTTCAAATTCTTTGTTCATAAGCTTTGAAAATTCTTTGCACTGATCATCATTTCCTATAAACACAGTATCATCCACAAATATTTCTACCAAAACAATTTTGTTATCTGATCCTTCTTTGATGTATAAATTGTTGTTTTCATTAGCCCTTTTGAAATCAATTTGAGTAAGATAGTTGTGTAATCTTTCATACCATGCTCTAGGAGCTTGTTTCAGACCATACAATGCTTTGTGTAATTTGCAGACCATATCCCTTTTGTTTGGATTAATAAAATCTTCAGGTTGCTCAATGTAGACTTCTTCCTCAAGAATACCATTGAGAAAAGCAGATTTGATATCCATCTGATATACCTTAAATCCTTTATGTGCTGCATATGCAAGTAAAGTCCTCACACCTTCTAATCTTGCAACAGGAGCAAAAGTCTCTCCATAATCTATTCCTTCTTCTTGAGAATATCCTTTACATACCAATCTTGCTTTGTTTCTTGATACTTGACCATCTTCATTCAATTTATTTCTGAATACCCATTTTGTCCCAATTACATTTTTATCTTTAGGCCTAGGTACAAGAGTCCATGTCTTATTTTTCTCTATTTGCTCTATTTCTTCATTCATAGCCTCAATCCAACTTTCATTTTCTAATGCATCTTTGACATTTTTAGGTTCAAAATCAGCAAATAAACATGTACCTTTTAGTTTACTTCTTGTCATATACCATCTGATTTGTTTCCAATAATCTAATCTGGTTTATGATGCTTTCTGACGTACTTGGCTAATACAAGTTCCTTGCTTCCTAAATCAGTTACACTATCATCTTCTTCATCTTCAGGTTTAGATTGCTCGGGCTCGGTAGATACTTACTCGATAGCTTCAGATTGAGACTCGGTACTTTGTGACTCGGTCTGAACTTCTTCTTGTGACTCAGTTACTGTACTGGGCTCAGTAGATGTAGTCTCCTTACATGTGTCTGGCAATGTATCAGGTTTGATGTAAACAAATTTTCTGTAGTCCTCTGGTTCCTTTTTGCTTTCTTCTTCAATATTTTTTGCAAACTCATCAATTCTCACATGTGCACTTTCTATGATTTTGTGAGTAGACAAATTTAGACATCTATATGCCTTACTTTTGCAAGAATATCCCAAAAATATTCCTTCATCACTTTTTACATCAAATTTTCCTTTTCTAGATTCTTTCAAGATGTAACATTTACTACCAAATACTTTTAGGTAACTTACATTTGGTTTGTAGCCGTACCATAGCTCATATGGAGTCTTGAATGTGTCTTTTCTCAGCTGTACTCGGTTCAAGTTATGAACTGCAGTGCTGATAGCTTCCTTCTAGTATTTCATAGCAATGTTCTTTTCAATCATTGGAGTCCTTGCACAGTCCATGATAGGTCTGTTCCTTCTTTCAGTTATTCCATTTTGCTCAGGAGTTCTCGGGGCTAATACCTGTCTTTTGATTCCTCTTTCAATGCAGAAGTTATTGAATTCATGGGAGATGAATTCACCACCTCTGTCTGATCTCAAGCATTTTATTCTTTTTCCTGTTTCCTTTTCTACTCTTGTTAAATACCATTTGAACTTCTCAAATGCTTCAGACTTTTCTCTTAAATACATAACAGTCATCATTCTAGAATAATCATCAACAAAGAGAATAAAGAATTTTTCTCCGGTATAGCTCTCAATTCCAATAGGTCCACATAAATCAGTATGCACAATTTCCAAAATATCTTCAGATTGATAGTTTTTACTTTTGAAACTAGACTTTCCCATTTTACCAATTTGACAATTCTTGCATAGACCAACATTAGGTTTCTTCAAAGTAGGAATACCTCTTACTTTCTTGAATTTGCTTATTTTCATCATGTTGTCAAAATTTACATGACATAACCTTTTGTGCCCTAACCAACTTTCTTCAATTTGAGCAATAAAACATGAGTAATCACCAAGATCAAGATAAAACAGGTTACCTTTGGTTTGTTTTCCTGATCCTATCAGTTTTCCTTTGTCATCCAGCAGTCTTGCTTTGCCATTCATGAATTCGACCTTTAATCCAATGTTGATTAGCTGTGCTACACTTAGAAGATTTTGCTTTAGTCCTTCGACCCAATATGCATTATCACATATAAGTTCTTTGGTTAATGAAATTCGTCCCTTTCCTTTTATACAACAGGGTTCATTGTTTCCAAACCTTACATTACCACCATCAAAGTTTTCAAAGTGTTCAAACTTAGTCCTATCACCAGTCATATGATGTGAGCATCCACTGTCTATAATCCATGTATCATTCTTGCTTATATGAGAGATAAGTGCCATCTCATCTTCATCATTATCAGATTCATCTTTTACAGCAATGAAAACAATTTCTTCTTCACTATCATCCGAATCTTTAGCTAAGAAACATGTTTTTTTACCTTTATCCTTGAATGATTTGAAATTTTTATTGCCATTGTACTTGTAATTTTTCTTCTCATCTTTGCTTTGCTTGTTTGGACACCTAGCTGCAATATGACCAATTTCTTCACATGAAAAATAGATTAAGGGAGTTTTACCTTTGTATTTTCCTCTGCCTCTTGAATACTTCTTTTCAAGTAATGCTTCAATAACTTCAAGATCGCTATCAGAACTTTCCTCTGATTCTTCTTCACTTTCTGATAGGATTTTCTTCCCTTTCTTGAGTGAAAGTTTGGCCTCAAAGGCTGATTCAATATTTTTAGAAGTTGGAACATATTTTGTCATAGTTATCCAGTTCAAAGGCTGTCAATCTTCCAACTAAGGCATCCAAAGTTATATTGTGATTTTCTTCACATCTTCTTTCTTGAATAGCAGAAACTCTTATTGCATAAATAGGGAGTGATGTTCTAAGAACCTTACTTATAACCATTTCATCATCAATTTTTCCTCCAGAAGCTCTGATTGCACTAACACTTGTCTTGATTCTTTCAACATATTTTGCAATGTTTTCTTCTTCTCTCATTTTCATTTGATCAAACTGTCCTCTTAGGCTCTCTGCTTTGGCTCTCTTCACATTGTCATCACCACCATAAATTTTCTTCAGCTTGTTCCACATTTCATGAGCAGTTGTGCAGTCTTTGATTTCATCAAATTCTTCATAGCTAAGAGTTGATGCAATGTCTATCATCATAGTGTTATGGTTCTTCTTTTTTGCAATGTCTTCAACAGTTAATGTCCCAGTAGGAATTGTATATTCTTGATCAATATATTTGCATCCTGAATCACCAATGGAAGCTAGATGTAATCTTATGAGACCTTGCCATGCTGAAAAGTTATTTCTGTTAACCCTTAGAATTTCTCTTTTGTAAGACATCCTGATCTTTAGCTTAGGTCCTTGAAACCCTTCCTACAAGCACCAAAAGCTCTGACACCAATTGTTGGAAATATAGATGTAGTAACTGAGAGGGGGGGTGAATCAGTTAACCACAAAAATATTACCACTGATCCCTTAAATATCTTAACAAATTATTTACTGTGCCACTCGGTAAATATACAGAGAAATGCTGAAAACTTGATCCTTGAAGTGTGTAATAATTAAATTGTTCTTAAGCATTCATCACTAATTAACTTACATGAATAAAGAAAATAACATGAACACAAGAGACACCAGATTTACCGTGGAAACCCAATATGGGAAAAACCACCAATGTAACTAGTTACTATTTTTCACTCTTCTGAAGTGATGCCCGGTTAGAAGCCAACCTGGTAAAAGGTTACAAAACACATTGTTAGGTGTGACCTTGTTAGAGGATTTAATCACCCTGCTTGGAGTGGCCTTGTAAGAGGTCTTGAAACAATTCAATAGAACTGTTACCTTGTTAGAGGATTTACAAAATGGTTGTTAAACCAACTCGGTTAAGAGATTTTGATATCACTGCTACAATTGCTAGAGAGTAACAATGAAATAACCTGCAACTGAATTGCTGAATATAGATCTCTGTTCTATTTCACTAGATCCTTACTGATCAATTAAATCTTTGCTGCTCCTCAAGGATATTTGACCATCCTTCAAAATTTGCACACACCTTTCTTCAAAAATGATTTATGCATGATGTATATCTTTTATTCACCATTTGACCTTCTATATATATATGCCATTTCATAATCATTTAGATTGACAAGTCAGCACTAATAGTTATTATAACAGTCGACTGCGATAAACAAACTGTAATAACAAAATTCTTTGAAAGGGCCGACCTTGCTCGGTAAACATTAATCCTGAAAATATTTCCTTCGGTGACCGAGAGAACTCGGTAACCACATTGAATTCTGCAACATCCTTTGGAGACCGAGAGAGCTTGGTAACCACTAATTTCTTTTGATAATCGAGGAGGCTCGGTTAACATTGTTATCCTGTCATGTTTCCTTTAGACACCCAAGAGAACTTGGTAGACACTAAAAAACCGCCTAGCTAACCGACTGAGCTCGGTAGATACTGAAAACCGCTTAGCTGACCGACTGAACTTGGTAGATACTGAGAGCGATAATTGATATGAATTTTGTGTGACATCAAAGACAACACATAGCTAATCCAACAATGTCCTTCAGACAATTGTATCCAACATGGACTTGTGGGGAGAAACCTTTGCTATAGAGGCCAAATAGAAGAATTTTAACCTATCCAAAACATTATCAAAGTTTCCTTTTGAGAGTTCCAGGAATAGAGCTATGTCATAGAAAATTGATTATTAATTTAATTCATCTTGGTTAGGAAGAGTAATCCCTTTAACTAGTGGCCCAAGTTCAAAATGAGGATGTAAAATAGTGCATTAGTTGCAATCACAAACAAGGCTAGAACAATTGGACAACCTTGTCTTATAGAGAATTTTAGAGGAATTGGGTTATAAAGATCCCCATTAACATCAATAACAATAGAAGAGTCTCTGAATAAAATAGAAATCCATTTACAGAAATAGGGTGTAAAGCCAAATTCTTTGAGCATGCCAAGAATGAAAGGCCATCCAATCCTATCGTAAGCCTTTTTGAAGTCCAACAAGATCATTGCATAGTTTTGTCCATCTTCCTTAGTCCAATGTAGAGCTTCCCAGCTTGAGATCAAGTTTTCAAGAATATATATTCCCTTAATGAACCTTGTCTGAGTAACAAAGATAATTTGGTTTAGTAATCCAGCAATTCTTCTAGCAAGGATCTTGGCAATGATCTTGTAAGACAGGTTGAGAAGAGTAATCAATCTCCAATTTTGACTTGTGTCTTATCTCCTCTTTTTGGAATCATCTTGATCACAACTTTATTAATGTTTTTTCCAAGAGAACCTTGTTCAAATGCATCATCATATTAAGCTAGTAGTTCCAAGCTAATCCATTCAATGTTTTTCTTGTAAAACTCCGCAGGAAGCCCATCAAGCCCTGGATATTTTCTATTAGCCAATGATCTTGTAGAGTCTTCAATTTCCTCACTGGTTATACCTTTCTCAAGAGCCTTTGCCTCATCCTTGGAGACTTTTTTGGGGATCAAGTTCAAAAATTTATCTAGAGCCTCTTGGTTTCTACTTCCATGTTCCAAGGAAAAAAAATCCTTGTAGAAGTTGTAAAATGCATTCTTAATTTCATCCATGTCTTTAACGAGTCCATTATCAATCTAAATTTCATCAATCAACTCTCTTTTTTGTTTGGCTCAAATCAGATTTAAAAATTACTTAATACCCTTATCTCCCTCCTTGAGCCAATTCAACCTAGCTTTGACTTTCTGTCCTTGAAATTTATAGTTCTACAATTTTCTAAGCTCCATTCTAGTGGTACACAGATCATCTTCCAGTTGTTTATTATTTCCATTAACTTGTAACATCCTTTCAATTGAATTAAGTTTTGATTCAAGTTGAGTCTTAGATATGGATCTATCATTAGCCTTCTTATCAGCAATCAACTGAAATATATTCTTTAGTAAGAGATTCCCATTCCTTCGTCCAAGATCTTTATTGCAAAATTTAGAAAGATGTGTATTCATCCTTATAGCACTAAGAGAGTCCTTATTCTAGTGAAGAGAGACGTTAAGCTTGAACAGATTCTTATTTTTAGGTCTAATAATGGGAGTGACATTCATGTCAATCAAGGTAGAATTTGAAATAAGGGAGTGATAAAAAATAGTGGTAGGAGAGACCTTCACAACTGATAGCCCATCAAATATCTGAAATGAAAAAAGAGAAGAGCCAACATAGAATTTTTCAAGTCTACAATAGACTCTCTACCTCTCTGCTTGATTGTTGCACCAAGTATACTAGATAACAGATACCAGAAAAAAATTATTTCTTTCTTTCAAGAGGATCAACCAAATTAAGCATACTTTTAAATTTTTCCCAAAAATAGTGCTTATTTCCCTTCCATGTATTTTTTATGTCACCACATTTATCTTCACCATACTCCACCATGTTGAAGTCTCCTGAGAAGATCCAATGAGCCTTGGGAAGGGATGAGGCCATCAAGTCCCAAAATGTAGCCCTATCTTTGTAATCATTGGATGTGTATATGTTGCAAATACCGGCAATTTTATCCTTAAACTTAAATGTGACCCAAAAGGCTCTATTACATGGGGAGGCCCCAAATGAATCAACCTTATCATCTCACTTAGGACCAATGAGTATAGCAACTCCTCTTTTACCTTTCTCATGTTTTGAGACAAAGTAGGTATGACGTAGGGTAGGGGATGATACAAGGGCCTAAGGCACTCCCAAGTACCAATCCTACTTGTAGATTAACGACTCGGAAGTAAAAAAAATAGAGGAGAGAAGGAATGTAGATAACTTTATTTATTCATCAAACTTCATACATGTTGGCATGTAAGGTCTTCCCAGTTATAGCCAATACAATTAAATTCACTTACAAAATAGTCCTCATACATGTAAGGATCCACAAATTCAGATTCTATCTTCTTTCTAACTTAATGACTTACTACTTAATCCTAGAACATCTCTACTTATTTATACAAGAGGTCACTGAACAAGTCAGCTCTAAAGATCCGTTAGATCTAACTTTGGAGAAAGAAATCACTGATATTTAGGTACATACGCTTCCCAATGAGTGATCCCAACATTAATATCATGACCAAAATTAACTGCACAATTCGGCCAGTATCAAACAATTAAATTCCACCAGTCGGGGAACTCAAGAACTGAGCAACACTGAACACACCGAACCAACTTGGTAAAGAACAACAAAGCGATAACCGAGCTCACCAGTGGCCGACAAGAACACTTCACCGGGAACTCAAAAGTAGTTACCGATCAAACAAAACAAGCTACCGAGTAACCAAACAAGCTCTAACATATTTTTGGTTGATCTAGGATTGCCATAAACCCAAGATGCTCTTGCATGAAGATAGTCTAGTCCCATAAAAATTTCATAATGGTAGAAGCATGAAATTCAACTACCTTAAGCTCTTGAAGACATATAATGTCTTTGTTTTGCAATTTTTTGCACCAATCTCTGACAACATACTTCCTATCAGGCATTTTCAACCCTCTAACATTCCAGCTAGCTATATTAATCATCATAAATTTAATTTTTGGAGGGTTTTTTATTCTTATATAACCTGGTGAAACAATCATGCAAGTCAGGGTTCTTACGTTTATTGTCATTTCCTGTTGAATTGGATAGAGATTGTCTATCCATTATTTTTCTCTTTTTCTTAGAGCTCTTAGTAACAACTTCAATTAAACTGATTATCAACTCCATCCTTCGTAGAAGACTCTGGTACATAGGGCACGATTTGTCTATCGAGAACCTCCTCAATCACAGAATCCATGAATTCAGGTGGAGGATCATCCTCCTCCAAAGTTTTTTGTTTGGAGTTCCTATATTTTTTTGTCTTTCATTAATAGTCTCCAAAGCTATCTATTGGGCATTCTTTCTAATGGGAGTATCATTATCAGCTAGGGGAGGATGTTCTAATTGACAACCAACTATGGAGGAAAATGAAACAATATGCATGTCATTTGCAGGGATAGCATCAAAATCCTCCTCAAACATAGGATTGGTTAGAGAGAGAAATTTAGAGCCATCATTATCAGGAACTAAATTTTCATGCTATTTACATTTTCCACATTTATATTCTCATCAACATTGTTACAATTTCCCTTAACATTCTTTTCAATGTTCTTGTCACTATTCACATTAGGGTTTGCCCTAGAATTAGGGTTAGAAGCCACATTAAAGTTTCCCTTCTGTACATTTTTAAGAGATGGGCAATCTCATCTAGTACAATGAAAACAAGCACTAAGATTACAAAGCACAACAAGTTCCCAATATAAACACCCTCTCCATTTTTTAAAGAAATTCTTTCCAGAATAGAAATTTCAAGAGATAGAGCAATCAAAATTCTAGCATTCGAGTGGGGAAGAATGATCCTCGAGTCTTCCACTTATAAAAACTGACCCTAGAGGCTTTAAAATTTGAGGGATTAAAAACCAAAATTTTGGTTGAAGCCCTCTCAATTCCACCCAATTCAGTGAGGAATGTGCCACCACTTGTTCAAGGTCACCCTTCGACGGCCAAGGAAAATCAAGAAACAGATATTGCCCAACACTCCAAAAACCCTTTTTAATGATTTTATCTTGCATATTATGTGTTTAAAAAAAAAATTGTCCCTTCTCAATCATATGGCAAGGGACTTACATAAATCCCCAATTTCTTTCCCCAAACATTGGCCAACCAATCATCGAAAAACTTCTGAGAAGGAAAATAATTGTTATCCACACAAACAAAGAAAATTGCCACATTTCTCAAGCGAGATTGTTCAATTCTAATAGCCATGACCATATCATCATTGGGAGAAAATGGAAGAGTTTTCAAGCCAGGAATAGAGGACTTACCACTTCCTCCCCCTCCAAGGTCTCCAGTTTCGATGACGCTTCCATCTCTATTTTCATCAGTGTTGGCCCCTAGTAGTCCTCCTGACAGCATTGTGGGCTGCTCGAGTATGGTTTCATTGAAAATAGCAAGCGACAAACACAAGGTAACTCAGAAACAACCATTGTATAAGATTGTTTTGGAACTTATTTTTCTGCAACTTTGTGCTTTCTCTCCAACATTAAAATTGTTTAAATTAATACCCTCTTCATTCTCTTTACTAAGTACATCATTTAATGCTTCCATATACCTCAAGTGGAGTAAATACAGGGTCGGGGATCAAATAGCTAAACCTCAGAAGCAAAATGTTCAAACAAGATATCACACACATGCAAACCACAGACCAAAAACAATAAACCATAATAAAATAAAAGTAAAGCAAAGAGAAAAATAACAAAACCAGACACGTAAGCACCAAGGGCACAAATGATCATACAGACACCAACAAGGGATGGTACAAGCTCCGAAGCAGTTTTCACCTCCCACGGAACATACCAACTTGCAAAGTGATCCTCCTCTCCATGAGGATATCTTTTCAAAAATTACTTTAAAGTTGTTTTTGGTAATGATGACTACCCATAATTGAATGAAATGTGTTCTTTATTCTAAAAAGCAGCCAATCGTGTGATGCCACATCAGCTACACAAGTCTATGTGTCCCTAATGCACTACAATTGGTCTCATTATTTTTGGGGCTATTTTGGACACCTTGACAAAAATAATGCTGATGTGGCATCATATTTGATAACATGACCCTGAAACATTAGTTATAAATAGGAGACTTGTCAAATAAGATATTGTAAAAAAATAAGAAATTTTATGTTAACTACCAATGTCCTCTCCCCTACAACAGTCCACTGCACAAAGCCTGATCAAACTAAAACTGCTAAAAACCTGGCAGAGAATGCAGGGTATGCAAGTGTAATGTAGAGAGATTTGTCGGTCAAGCCAAAAATTTATGGGGCCTATTTATGTAGCGGCCAATAATACCACAACCCCCGATCACCCTGCACTCAAAACAGAATGTGACAGCCATTAAAACAAAGATGGTCGAACCAGTAATGGTGAGAATGCTTGCAACAAGAAGGAGCCAAGAACATAAGGCCCCATTTGGTTAGTGGAATTGGAGTGGAATTGGGTGCAGAACTTCTAGTTTTTTGCCTAATCCATAGTTTGGTTGTCTAAATTGCAATTCAGGATTCCTCAACCAAAATCTGGTTTTGGCACTAAAATGGGCGGCACCATCTTCCCACCCAATAGGTGGAATTCAAAATCATATTCTAGTTTTGGATTTTTGTGAAGAAAATTTTAATTTACCATTGTGTCCGTCAGATTTGGGGTTCATTTTAGATATTTTGAATGAGGTTTCTACTGAACATTCACTATTTTACCATCCAGTTCATTCTCCTGTGCAATAAGTATGGTGGATTTATGTATTGTTTCGTTACAGGCAGGGCAAGTTTTTATTTCCCAATTCATGCATGTTGATTGATCTCTTTTCCATTTTGGTTTCTATCAATCTCCAAATTTTTAGGGCCAAGGGGAGGCTAGTGAAGAGTATTCGCGATGAGGCACTGCAAATCAAACGAGGAGCTCTAGTGCAAATAGAGAAATGTCTGATTAGATCATATGAGTACAAATGTCCTCTGAATCAACATGAGAAAGAAGTTCTGGCAATGGCAGCCATTAAGTGCATAGGTAGGGTTGAAGTGGCCATGGATGTGTGCGCAGATAGAGTTGAGCCATCTTTAGGTGAGGTTGATCAATTTATAGATTTCACCCAAGTGGAAACAAGGGATTCTATGTTGTAGTTCTAATTGTAGTTCTAAAATAATGATTGACTTCTAGTTCTAATTTTAATTTTGAAATTGGCAACCAAATGCAGAAGATGGATTGTTTCAGTCATCTTCCGGGTCAACCAAACGGTCTAAACTATCTTCAGAATGCACAAAACCAGAATTTCAAAACCTTATTATGAGATAATCATATTTTGAGTCAAATTCTAATTCCTCAACCAAACGGGCCTAAATGAAATTGGGCCAACAATCTCAGCATAAGAAATTAAACATCCTGCAAATGAACTGGCTAATAAAGGCGCCGATAAAGCCCTAAACTGTAGAAAGAAAGAGTCAAGGCTGACAACCAAATGGTCGAGGCACCGCCGATGAAGTTCACTTGTTCAGATCGCCAAAAACATAAATAGACAACAGGCAGACAATAGTGAAGCCGCTGATAAGGCCCGGTCAAAAATAAGCCACGAGCCCTCAAAACAAGTCTTTGATCTGCAAAAAAAATATGACCACTGGTGAATTTGTCAGTCACTGTAAAAAGAGCACAAGTAATGAACACCAAATAGTGGATCTACCAATCAAGACAAGATCTGCAACAAAGAATACAAATATGCAGTCAATAAATCCGCCATAGCTTTGCCTAATAATGGTGCAGGCTGACCAAACTAGGGTTTACCAATGGAGCCAAAGATAATCCATAGCTTCAATTTGAAACTAACGATGCCCTAAATGAAATGGCACATGTACTTGTCAATTCGAAACTCATGACCTCAACAAAGAGAAATGATGATGCGGGAGATGATGCAAGAAGCTAAATAATATTTCAGTAAAGAGATGAATGTATTTGAAATTGAGATGCTTATTAATGTACAATAGTTCTACTTATATAAGCAAGAGGCAAGAAGTAAGCACCAATGAGGTGCAAGGTTAATACAACTACATATCAATATTTGGTACATTAATAATAAGATATTAATAAAATTATCTAACTTCTTAATAATTAGTTTAAGTTATGCTTGTGAGTAAATTATATTTACTCCAATATAGGGGAAGAGCCTCAGATACTTGACCCCTCAATTACTAATTTTGAAAGATCTCTAAAAATGATAACACATGCACCAATAGCCTATCATTTTTTAGCTTTTTTGGTTGGTAATTGACCTATTTGTGCACTACTTGGATATCTGGCCACAAGTACTGACATTTGTTTAGTGAATGACTATTGGTGCATTTTTGAGTGGGCACATACAAAGACAACCAAAAAGAAATTTGTTGAAATTCGACCTATAGTTTAGGCCCTATAAGTGCACAAAGTTAGAGTGTGCATGTACTTGTGCTCTTCTCCAACTTCCATAGAGCTCTACTAGTTTTGGGGTAGATGTTGACCTTGACTTATGATAAATGTTAAATGAATATGAAATATAGATAATACCCAATTAAATGATTTTACTAGTTTGTTACTACATATTTTTAAATTGTTATATTTATACTCATTGCAACAAATTAACTTAATAAACTTTTCTATTAAGGCCCCAACCAAAGCCAAAAAAAAAAGAAGCAAAATGCAACCCATCCAAAGAAGAATAAGTTAGCTTTCTAAATTAATTTAAAAATCCTTTAATCTATTTTTTTCTTATAATAAGCTTCCAATTCTCTTTCCTTAAAATATAGTTATCTATAATTTTTTGCATTTATAAAACAGCTTGCATCTTCCTTAAAAATATTTTATTTTTCAATTTGAATCTATCTTTCCCTTTCTTGTTCTTGTTTTTTGTTTTTTCTCCTTCATTTTTCTTTATGTATCTTTTTCTTTCTTGATTTTTATTTTCTTTTTATGTTATTTTTTAATTCTTTTGTCTTATGAATCTCAACCTTTGTAATATTCTATTTGCAATTCATTTCTACATTTTCTTAATAATAGATTACTAAATATAATCAGAACATTGAATTGAAAATGCATACACAATTTTATTCTAAATATTTGCATTTGTAATCTATGGATTGTAGAAAATTAATACCATTCATGTTTGCTTCTATCTTCTCCATAATTCACCTTAATCCTTTTGGATTTCATTTGTTGGATGGTAAGATTTCTATAGAAGCTAATGTATCATCTTCTATTTGAGAAGAAACTTCCATATTCTAAAAAAACTCACTGAATCTTTATAATCAATTACCCTATCCTTTGTCAAACAATCAAAGGTATTTATAGTGAATTGGATTGTTCTAATTCAACCAATGAAAGATTGGAAGCCTACCTTGATACATTTCTTCCCCTTCACGCTTTCCTTTGAAGTCAAACAATGAGCAATAAAAAACCTTCCATTATTATTTTAATAAAATTTGTATTCAAACATTTAGCATTTTTTGTTAAAAAAAATACAGGGCCCAAAGGAAACTTAAATAGATTGCCTAAATTAGCTACACTGAAAGCATCTCAATGGAAGTCCTTAAAATTTGATAATAATAAAAAAATTGGAGTGCATAGAAGGAGTTGATCTTTATGGTCAAAAAGATGGGATTAAACAAGACCACCAACACATAAACCCTCTAGGCCATGACAATTATGAAAGCTTGATAAAAAAATAGATTGTAAAGGAAAACAAAAACTCAGTAGCTTTTATAAATTAGGAACCATTTTTCAAACAAAATCTTTTTCCTCCATATTTTGAAATTAGATTGAATAGAAGTCATGCCCCAGCAAAGCTAAATAGGTATCTATTATGTTTTGAACATAAGGTACCCAAAGAGTGAAATTTTCAAAGGTCTATTCCCTAAACATCTCTTACTAGAAGCTTGGGTCAATGTCCTCTTCAAAATTTTATAAACAAACCATATATGCATTAAGTCAAAAAAAAAATTGAAAATTGGAGGTTGTTGAGTTCCTTCCTTGGGGTTTAATGGTTCAATTTGTCACTCTTTCCTCTTCACTTGCAACAAAAAGGGGGAAGTGGGCTACCAATCCTCACTCAATCAAGATAGGGAAAAGTTGGGGTTTTCTTATATAAAAAAATTATTTACAAAAATTCTACAACCATGAAAAGGATTTCAAAGATTTTGGCATTCATTAAAAGCCTATTATTTTTTAATGAGTAAGTAACCTCCCTACTTAGCCATGGAGATTAGGTTGAAGACATTACATGGGTTTCAAGCAATATATTAGTGAAATCTTGGTGATTATTACATGTGTTTAGAGCAATATATTGTTGAAATCTTGGTCATTATTGTAACGTTAAGATCTTAGAGACCTTTAGATACAATGTGTTATATTTTAATATGAATCAACTTTAGAAGGCATACAATACAATTGAAATTTATTGGTGCTTTGATTTTCTTAAAGATTATTCATGCGGTACATTTCTAATTCATTATAATATAGGGGATAAAACTTGTGGTTCAAGGCCTCTTTCATTGCTCTTGATAATATTTTTTTTTAAATGATTATATTTGTTGTTAAATTATTTAAATAGAAGTAAAATTACTTAATTAATAATGTTTTCATTCTTTTATTGTTCTTTTCATAGCATGAGCCCTCCTATAGTTCTAGGGATAGTTTAAGAGTTCTTTTGATTACAATATGTTTTTGTAATCACCTAAAAGTGGACAAGATCATTTTATTGAGAAATCAAGGCAAATCAAGCCAAAATCAAAGCAATTGAATCAAAACAAGCATTTGGCTAACCAAAATTAAAATCAAGTCTTAATTCAATATAATGCAAAATCTAAAGCCAAAAGATCAATTAAAGCTTATTAAATCAAGTGAAATTAAATCAATATTTAATTCAATTAATTGTATAGTTTGAAATAAATCGAATCGACCCATTCAAGGGGTGCACATGGCTAAATAAATGAATTAAAATCAATTAATTAATCTTAATTTCTCTCAACAACCAAATGGGAAAAAAAAGCCTCAACCAATGGGATTTAAGGAAATGAACTCACATGGATCAAGACAAATTCAATCTCAATCACTCAAAGTGAAAGAGAATCTTGTTCACTCATCTTGTCTACTTGTCCCAAGCTTTGAGGACACAATCTTTACATTGCCTTCCAAGGATGGAACCAAAGACTCTACTCAAGCTTAATCATGATCAACTCTACTACACCCCCTCTCCTTGCCTAAATCTATAAAAGGAAGGCCAAAATCAATCATAATTGATAACCACAAATCTAAGAATTGCATCTAACCTCTTGAGAATTATAGCTAGAAAGGCAATTTAGAAGTTAATTTGAGAATTTCAATTTGGAATTGAATTAATTAGCTTAAGCATATCACTCACTTCTCATTCTAGGACTGTCATTAATGGAAGCTTGCTGAGAGCTTTGCATTAACACTCTTAGATAGAGAGCCATATGATGCTTAATTGTTCATTCATTTGCTAAATAGTTGCTATAGTGTGGTTTATTTAGTTTCTATTTCATTTATTGTTCAATACTAATTCTATGAAGATAGTATTTTTGGTATACAAAATGGTGCCCACCGTGGGGCAGAATGCTTCACTTTTCTAATCTATCAAAATTTTCATGTTTGTCAATTTTTTGGCACATTTAACTCTCGGGTTTTTCAGGAAACAATGCTTCTAATAGCTCAAACGGTGCTTCTACATAGTTAAATAACGCTTCTGAGCACTATTTCGGCACTTCCAGGATAAATTTGTGCGTCTTTTCACCAATTAGCAGTGCTTTCAAATCCTTCTGATCTTTGTCTAAATTTCTCACAGTGTTTTTTCCCTGACTACCGAGCACGTTTGTAGATTCTACTAGCGCTTTTACTTAATTTTTATCGCCTTTGCTTAATTTTGTAGCGCTTTTACTTTCTGTTGCTGTGCTTTTGAAAGTTTAAATAGCACTTCTAGTCATATTAACAACGCTTTAAAATAGTTAAATAGTGCTTTTAAGCATCATGGCAGCGCTTTTGAGTAAAGTGCAAATTTTCGTAATCTGACTGTGGTAAAATTATTTTTATGACTCTGCAGGATGTCTGATCACAGAAAAGTGAAAAATCCAGAGAGAAGATTTAACAAAGAAGGCAAGGCTTTAGCAAGGAAAATCAAGAAGGAGAACATAGCACATATCAAGCTGGTCCTTGAAGATTCACAACAAGAAAATCAGGTTTATGAAAATTATCTCAAAGTTGTAGAAGCATACAAAACCAAATTTGTGTCACTAAATTGGATTTTCTCACCTTAAATCAAGTTTTTCTTAAAATTTGCAAATAAGGCCTTAGATTCAACTAAATCTTTGCTTCTTCAATTTCATTTTTGGTTTCCTTCACTTTGGCTGATTTTTGTTGACTAACTTTGTTGGTGGAAGAGCACATTGGAAATGAACTATAGCCAAGGTAAGCATAAAATCATGAAAATAACTCAAAAATGCCCCTAACTTTTGTTAGCTACAAGGAAAGGTAAGCCTTAAAACTTGGTGATTTGCGTGCTTAAATTATGGCTTTGGTGCTTTTACAAATCTAGTAATTAAAAAATAGCCTCTCTTTATTTGAAAAGTTTATCATTAGGCCTATGCTCTTCACTTCTTTTAGTGAATCAAAATGATGAAAATGTTAAACTCTTTGATTAAGAAGAAAGGTTGATGGAATCAAGCACATAAAATCAAAAAACCCCTTGTTTGTAGAAGAGAGTAGCAATACTCAATTCTCACTAGTTAGTGGGTTGAAAATTGAACCGTGTTAATTGTGTTTGGGAAATTAAGAAAGAGTTAGGGATATGCTCTTCACCTTTTAGGTGAATCAAATTCCCAAAAACTTTCTCTTGACTCTATTTCCTTGCTTTAATATGAACATTCTAGAACTTTAGTTGGGCTCGCCTCCCGAGATTTTCCTTAAAAGGGTTGGTGAGAGGGACAACCCAAAGTGGGATACACTTGCTTTTGTTCCAAGAATCCAACCCACTATAAAATGAAATGCATGCATCCTTAACGGGTTGCGTGACAAAAGGATAATAAATTTTTTAACTTCCTCAAGTAGTCCTGTTAGAATTTAATCTTTCCTTGGTATTTATGTATTTAAAGGATAAACCAAGGTATCCTAATGTATTTGTCCTCTAGTCCAAGTGGGAGGACATGTAATATTTGTAATTTTTTTTATTAAGGAAAATAGATATTCCTCTTTATGAGGAATCCTACACTTGTCTCACACACTAGTGAAACGTGGCATACACAGAAAAGAGAGTTACAATGTAACTCCTCTCTCACATCTCTATTAAGAGATGACTCTCCTTCTCTCATCACATGAGAATCACTTCTTCTTCTTGATTATCATTGTATGAGCTTTGCTCTCTCTCTCTCTCTCTCTCTCTCTCTCTCTCTCTCTCTCTCTCTCTCTCATTCTTAGGCATTTTGTTGCCACTTTCATTAATATCACAGGGGTTTTTTTATGCTTTTCCCCCTTCAAAATCTTATCTCATTGTTGCGTGTTTTTGGTGAATGCTCCTAGTTCTTGCACTAATTCATGGTAAATTTTCTTATTGCTAAGCTCATTGATTAAACAAGTTCTTATTTGTCTCTATATTTTGTTATTATTTTAATATGGTATCATAGCAGGTTGGTTTAATCTATTATTGAGTGTACAGGTGAAGTAGCTACCATATCTTGGAGCACTCTAATATTGGAGACTCTTGAGAGAGTTTATTGCTAGTATATATATTTTTTTGACTAATCTGATCAAGAGAAAAAAATTAAATTTTGTTTTGGGTTTGGTTGGTTTACCGCCAAACCCGGTTTATCTATTGGATACATTATTGATTTGCTTTGTGCAGGTTTGGAGACATTTCAATCTTGGCTCTGTTCTTCATCATTTTTTTTCAAATCTGAGCTCTAATATGTTTAATATTTTCATTGAATATCTTTAATCTAACTCTATTTGTAAGTTTATACTCTGTTCAATCTTTTCTCACCCTTCATTTTTCAGCAGCTCCATCGCTTTGCTATATATTTGTATATCTAACATTTTTATTTGTTGCAGGATTTACATTTTATCTCATATTCATTTTTTTATATTACATCTCTGATTCATAATCCTTGCTTACGTTCTTCATCTCTTGTAGCATCTATTTTATAATATAATCTCTATTTTTTAATCATAGTTATATCTCTACTTTTTTATTATTATTTCAAGTTTTTTTAAAATCTAATATTTCTGCAAGTTTTCAATCCATTCTTTGTTGCAAGCATATTCTCTGTGATATCTCTGGTTTCTATTTTCTTTTTATATCTCTATCTGTTGTTTTTTATTTTATTTATCTACCCACAACTCTTTTTTTTTTTAAAAATGTCTATTATCATACACAGTCATTTTGTATTCATTTTTATGGATATATAAGAGTGAATATAGAAAATCTATGATCTGGGTTTTGTGCAGAACCCTCTGATTTAGCTAACACGCGAGCAAATTCTTATTTTTTGCCCTCATTTAAGAGTAACAGAAGGTTCTTTTAAAATATTTTTTAATAATTTCATCATAAATGTGCGTTTCTGGTTTCTAAACGTTTATAGAGTTAAAATCACTATCAGATATAATATTATGTTTCATATATCTCATTCTCTTAAACAAAAAAATTATTATATTGCCCAGTGTAAATACTTTGTTGTTGAGTTAACCTTTATTGGAAAAGGTTATCTATAGGTTTTGTTTTTTAATTCTTCTTTATTTTGGGTACGTTGGCTGCAAGACATGTTATGATTGTTTTGAGTTCATGATTATTATGTCTGAATATCTCTGCATAAATCTATTTTAACCATTTCTTTGCAGGCTTATTTTAGCTTATTCCTTGGTTTGAGATTCTTTTCTTTGCATGCATATATTAGCTTATTCCTTGGTCTAAGATTCTATTTAGCATTGCTAACTTTAGTTCTAGTTTAATCATTTCTTTCAATCTTTGTCTCGTTTCAATCCTTGTCTCATTTAACATTTGGTCATTTAATTTGTCTTTCATTAATAATTTGGTTAAATCATTTATTTCATATTAATTCTGGTTGTATCTATTTTCAATTCATTTAATCCTTAGTTTAAAATTTAATTCTCTTATTTGATTTATTCAAGATTTTATTATTAAATTATTAATTCATTAATAAGTTTCATTAATAAATTGATTTTTTTTTTTGATCGGTAAACGGCCAAAGCCATAATATATTTTATTTTCAAAATAAGATTTACATGTCCTCCGTTCAAACGGGCACTGGTAGGAAAGAACGGGAAAGAAAACCTCCAGTCTTGCCCGGGACAAATGTCCTAAAATATAGAGTTCCAGGGGCATACCCCTATTTTGTATCCCTACTCCTAAGCATAATTAATGAATTTTAACAATATATTTACATTTTTGCAGAGATTGAATTTTCCTTTCCAAGGCCCTCCTAGGATCAGAAGTACAAAGTTACCAAGGGGCATACCCCTGACATAAAAAGCCTACTGCCTCTAGGGCAAGACAATTCGAATATTACAATTATTTACAAAAGAATTAAACCCTAGTCTTGAGTCAGTCCGGTCTGAAAAGTCAATAATCCTTTGACCTGAAAAGTCAGCATAAAAACCATCCAGAATACTAAAGTAGCAAGGAACTGTTAGCCTGGTTAGCTATAATACCAAAATAACAATTTAAAAAGTTAATCTACTAACAGAGTTTGCGAAGTTCATTTTTGAAACTAATTTAGAAAAATTTACAATATAACTTGGATGCAACTAATTTGGGGAGAGAAAAAACTGAAATTGATTATACTTAAAGGTCATTTTCAAAAGGGAGCATCACTGGTATGAGTCCTTATCAAAACTATCTTCTTAAGAGAATTAAAACTATTAAATGAAAGGATTTTTAGTAAATAAAAGCCATACTTCTTTAAGAGTACTGAAGAAAACCCTTGACCAGACAAAACTTATTCAAAATCTTATTATGAATAGGGTTCAAAGTAAATCTGTTGTTGTTCACAGTTAAGAGATATCAACCAAAACATAATACCAATTATAGACATCTTCTATTCCTTATGGACTCCTAGCATTAAAAGAAATGTAAACTAGTTGAAGTCAAGTACAAATTAAAGATAAAGAATATTGAAAGCAGAAAACCAAAAGCAGATAACAACAAACTTATAATTTCTAATAAAAGTAGCATCATCGGCCATACCAAAAGGGTTAAGAGAGGACCTAAAGAGTTTATGCTTGAAAACCATTTTCGAAACATACCAACAGATGGGTACTTTAGATTTTATACCTGTCTATATGCACCAATGTACTAATACTTGTAACTCTGGACTTACATATATGTGTTAACAAGGCCCAATACCAACAATTTCATTAGCACATATAGATAAGCCTGGTTGAGTGCAGCTTTCTTTGGCTACATATAACCAAACGTAGAAACTAATTTACTCATCTTTGGAAATGCCGAAAAAGTTTAGCCTTTCCATCTGTTTAAGTGCTCTGTTTTCATACATTTGTTAACAGGGCCATTCTAGACAGGGAGTTTATTCGCATAAATACAGATCCAACTTATATGAAATCTATGTTGGGAGCATGAAGTCAAAAGAAAAGTCATGATCAACAGATACTTAGGTGGTAAAAGCAATGCAGAAAAAATAGAGAGGGGTTTCCACCATAGTCTAAAAAGATGATGCCAAACCATTGAATAAAAAACATCTACAGAGGAAAACTTTAGATATTACACCTATTTATAAGCACCATTCCTTATAGCGCAGGACTAATATAACTGAAAAAACAAAGCCCAACAGGTCAAAGATTTCATTAGTACCACTAAATAAGCCAGGGAAAGAGCAAATCTCATTACTGCAAATATCCAAACAAAGCAACTATATTAATCGTCTTTGGCTGAGATGGTAAAACTTGTCCTACCACCTGTTTATAAGCTCTTTTTTCTGTACATATGTTAACAAAGGCCATTTAGTCGAGGGTTTTACTAACACAAATTCATAGCCAGATTAAATGCGTTCAGTTTAAGAGCTTATAACCAAAAGAAAAGATTGATAAGTTGATACCAAAGAAGATAAAGCAAAGCTATAGACCGAGGTCTAAAAGGAAAGCCATACCATAGAGTTTATAAAGAAGACACTGTTCAGGTTTAGATTGTCTGTATTCTTTAATAAAGAAGTACAAAATTGATATCAAAGCCAAAAAAAGGCTAACCACGAACGGTGTCTATACTTATAATACTAGTACTTTCCAACTTTAGCGGAGCAACCTTATTCATCAGATGGGATATGTTTATCATAAACCATTATGATTTCTGATATTTCAGTAAAATCTTCAAAAACAAAGTCAAGAGGAAAAACTAGAGTGGTACATTCCTTACTCGACTTGTCAAAGTTAGGAAGATTATATTCCAGGTTTGTCCAATTGGTCATGTCAATTCCCAGATCAATATAAACATTGAAAGAGTTGAGGTATTTGAGAAGCCATTCATTTCCCAAATCATCCTTAATTCCTCTCCATCTTAGGAGGAAATTGTTACTAACCTTCAAATTAGGCCAAGCTTCAAAGAAATCCTGACTGTTTCTAATTACTAAAGCAGGGCGTCGAGGCGCAGAGGCCATTGCAAGACTTACAGTGGGATGAGACATATAAATTTTAGGAACAGGAACCCTACCTCTGTCATCCAAGCTCCATATTGCTTCTTCCATCCCATGAGTCCAGATAGAATTGAAAAGATTGGAGCAAAGTCTAGACATTTCCCATTTGTCAAGTTCAGCCTTAGCCAAACAACCAATAAAAGTACCTATGATATTGGTATTCATTCTCCAGGTGAAGTCATAATTGAAGATTCCTTCACCAATAGCCCTGCTTACTACCACCCTAGTCATGTTATCCACCGGGTTCAAAATTCTGCTCCATCTTTCTAGTTTGATTGAGCCTCTAAAAGCCATTGTTCTCGATTTAGATTCGTGGTATATAGAGATATTGGAGTCCATGATCCATAAAAGCAAGGATCAACACAGGACTTACTTAATTTAAAGGCTAGCTCGAAGGTTCGGGAAGGTTCTAGGAATGAAGCTTCACCAGGTTTCGACATCTCATTCTAGAACTTACCCAATAAAGTTAAAACTGATTAAATGAAACTAAGGCTAAGGAAAAACATATAAGACCTCACCGACCTAACCTAGGAGATAAGCACGCAAATTAGATAATATAAGAAAGAAAGGGTAGAGTAGAGCAGGATTAAAATAAGATAAGATAAAGAATGTTAGAGTAGGATAAAACAGTTAAAGGAAGAACAAAAAATACCTTGAAAGTACTTCAACAAAGATAATGATCGCTAAGAAAGGAGAAAAATAGAGCTAAAAAGATGACGAAAGCAAGAATAAAGGTGCTTAATGCTCTTGGATTTAGAATCCAGATATAGTGGAGAATCATAATTAGAAGGACAAAGAGCATTAGTGCAATAAAAACTAGCATGGAAAGTGTCAGTCCACAAGAACGGTCTAGGATCTTATAGACAATACATATTATAGACGGTAAATGTGCCTGTGATAGAAGCATATAATGCACTAGCCAAATTAACATATACATTAGTGACTATGTATATAGATAGTTACTAATGTATTAATACATGATGTGATGCTTATATGAACATATTTATCCATATATATAAGCCTATTGATCCTCGAGTTCTCCTATGTTGACAGAATCCCTGTAGAGCAGAGGGAGACACAAGAAGTAGGATCACAGGAAACTGAGAGCCTTTGTAGATTCAAGGGAAAGGCCAAATTACTTTTTAAAGGCTAAACTAGGATAAACTGAACTATGCTAACCTACAAAAACTTAATAGGAGACAACGAGCTAACTATTGAAGGAGGGAGGATAGGAGAACCAAATGAGAAGAAAAAGCTTTGACAGAGAAAACTAGAACTGTGATAAGTGAAAGGAAGTAATCGATATAGTATAGTCATAGGGTAGGCATAAATTAATGCTTGAGGAAACATAGGATAGATAGTTAATTAAATGGGGATACTATTCCAGAATTTGAAATTTAGTTAGTTTGTCATGTTCGATCTGACAAGGGTAATTGATAAGGTTGAAAATTAATTACAGGGGGATAATTGTCTCTTCAGAGACTATATTTTCTTAAAATTATTAATTTTGGTGAAATTTGAACCATCTACCCCTCGGTTAGCCAGTTTGTCAGCTATACTATTGCCTTCTCTAAAAATATGGACTAATTGGTATGTATCTAAGTTTTCCATCAGTTTAATCACTTCTTCAAGTTTTGAATTTAAAACCCAATTAGGGGTAGATTTTTTTCATAGAACATTAATAACTATCTGTGAATCTCCTTCAATAATTACCTTAGATAATCCTAATTTGAGGCATAGCTTAATGCCTTCAGATACCGCTTCTAATTCAGCAAGATTATTTATGGTTGGTTTAATGTGCTTAGCTTGTTTCAGCAGCCATTCCCCAGCCTCATTGTTGATAATACAACCTATGCCAAATAACCTTGGGTTTCCCCGGGAGGCACCATCGAAGTTGAGTTTATGCCACCCTGGGGGGGGGGGGAGACCATCTACAAAGTTTCTTGGCCTCAGAGTTTTTAATTGAATACATGTGAGGAGGATTGATAAGGTTATTCCATTTACTTTTAATCATACTATCCTTTAAGGAAAATGAACCTTCTTCGAATTGAGATTTCCTTAAATATGAGTTAAGGGTTTCCGTGATACTAGCTTCTATTTTTTTAACTAGGGATGTTGCTAACATCTCTTGATTTTTAAAGATTCATCTGTTTCTTTCTTTCCAAATCTCCCAAATAATGATGGCAGGGCTTAAATTCCAAATTTTACTATATATACCTGAATTATTACCTTTGGGCCAACCTAATAAAAGATCATTAAAAGATTCTGGAAGAGGTGTAGTCCATTCTAGTTTTTGTTTGATCCATTCCTAGTAGAATTTGGCAAAGGTACAATTATAGAGTAAATGATCTATATCTTCGGAGGCTTGTTTACATAAAATACATCTAGATGGAAATTGGAAACCTCATTTTTGAAGGTTATCATTTGTGAGGATCTTACCTTGAAATGCTAGCCAGAGAAAGAGACCTGCTTTGGGTAAGCAAGAGGTGTCCCAGCAAAGGTTTAAAGGGATGTTAACCTCATTCCACTTTTGAGAGTTTATGATAGCTTTGTATCCTTCTTTCACATTATAATGACCAAGTTTAGAAGTGGCCCATATTAGATTATCTTCCCTATCAACCTGTTTGATTGATCTATTAGCTATGATTTTGTGGTAGGCATTTTTAACCATAGGATCAAGGTCTAAATTCTCTAATGTTTTCCACGTCCAATCTTGTTCATTATTGAGGACCATATAATCCTTGACCTTTTCACCCAAATGATGTGTCAAAAGGTTCTTACACTCAGCCGGGAGACCTAGAGAATCTAATGGAGGGAACCCATCCCAGGAGTCTTCCCAAAAAAGAGCATCTTGACCATTACCAATGTCCCAAGTAAGGTATTTGGTTATCAGATATCTGCTCTTGGCTATAAAGTTCCAACTATCCGATCCTTTGGGGAGGGACTTCATTTTGAAGATGGATAGAGGATCATCAGCGTTAAGATACTTGTTAAATTGATAATTTTATTATTAATAATTTTATTAATTAATTATTAATAGGTGTTATTAATAAAATTTTAAGTTTTAGTGTTAAATTTAAATTTTGTGTTTCAATAATTTAAAAATTTACATGTAATAGTTTAATTTTTTCCTCATGCCTTATTTTTTTCTAATCGAATCTTTGTTCTTCACTCTAATTTCTCTATCTAATTTTGTTTCATCATGTCTACGTCAATGCCAAAATTTAAACTCACTAGTTCCAATTATACTGTTTGGAGGCCACACATGTCTGATTTTCTAAAATCTCGTCACCTTTTGGATATTGTGTCTTCACCAAATTTGAAACCGACTTCCACCACTCCTCAGGCTGACTAGTATTCCTGGCAGTTGAAAGATGAGGAAGCATTTGGTCTAACTAGATTCTCATTAAATCTAGATTTATATCATCTTATCTCAGATTGTAGTGCAGCTCATCAAGCTTGGCATATCTTGGAGAACACATTTCAAACTTACAAGAAACATGTCCCCCTTATTAATCAAGAAAATCAAAACTCTACACCGCACTATGATATTATGTATCCTTTAAATGATTTTATCAATTTTCCTCTCCTAGATACTCTTTACTTACTACTGTAGATTTTCACATTTGGCATGAGAGGCTAGGACATTTAAATTTTGATTATATCTTGTTAATGCAAAAATAAAATATGGTAGATGGACTACCTAAGCTTACTACTTCTAAGTTTGATTGCAATGGATGTATGAGTGGTAAAATGCATAGAGAATTGTTTCCCCATAAATCATCTTGGAGAGCCAATAATAAGTTAGTTCTAATTCAGAGTGATCTTTTAGGTCCTATGGAAAATACTTCTATTTTAGGTTCTAAATATGCTTTAACTTTTGTTGATGATTATTCTTGTAGAACTTGGATTTATTTCCTTCATAGTAAAGCTCAAGTCCTTGATACCTTTGCTGAATTTCATGTTTTTGTAGAAAGATAAAGTGGTTGTAAAATTCAAATTCTTAGGACTGATAATGGTACTGAATATGTTAATCATGCTTTCCATTCTTATTTAAGATCCTTTGGTATCAAACATGAGCTTACCATTCCTTATACACCAGAACAGAATGGTGTGGCAAAACAGAAGCATAGAACTATAGTAGAAATGGGTAGATGTTTTTTACATGCTAGAAATATGGATTATAAATTTTGGGCTGGAGCCATGGCATGTGCCACCTATATTCTTAATAGAACTCCTACTAAGGCCCTTCCAAATAAAACTCTTGAAGAAGTTTGGTCAGGTACAAAATCCAATTTGTCTCATTTATAGATTTTTGGCTCAATTGCTTATGTTCACACACCTAAACAGAAAAGGAAAAAGTAAGATCCTAAATCCTCACCTCATATTTTTGTTGGCTATTCTGAGAACACTAAAGATTATTGAGTTTATGATCCTCTTACTAATAAAGTTCACATAGCTAGAGATGTTTGCATTGTTGAAAATGGTGTCCATGATTGTTCTCAAATTTCAGATTCTGATTTTAGTCACAACAACATAGTTCTTGTGGAGGACCAACCTCCATCTCTCAACCCTATTCCTCACATTTATGTTTTTGCACCTTCTATTTTTTCTCCTAAAGTTCTTGTTCCTTCTGTTCCTACTCCTAACACTAAGGATAATACTAATAAACAAGATAATTATGAACAAATAGATAGTAATGATACTCCTAATGATTTTGTTCCTTCTAGTAGTAGCAGTGATGATGATGATGATGGTAATAATCTGTTTACTCCTCCTAGTAATATTTCTGTTAATTCTAGGAGAAATCCTAAATGGTTTAAAGATTTACTTAATGAGGGTGATGATTACATTGCTAGAATAGGTGGACTTAAACCTAGAAGGATAAACTATTGTAATTATGCTCTTATGACTTCTCTCTCTAATTCTAATGATCCTCAAACCTTTTCTCAAGCTAAAAATCAACCTCACTAGAAAATTGCTATGCAAGAAGAATATGATAGTTTAATTTCTAATAATACTTGGGATCTTGTTCCTTTACCTCATGGTAAAAATCTAGTTTCCTGCAAATGGTTATATAAAACTAAGTTAAATTCCAACAATGAAATTAGTAAATTTAAGGCTAGATTAGTTGCATGTGGTTTTTCTCAGATTAAAGGAATAGACTATAATGAAACTTTTGCTCCTGTAGCTAAAATGCCTACCATTAAAGTTATTCTTTCTTTAGCTGCTAAAATGAATTGGCCTATTCACCAAATGGATGTTAAAAGTGCTTTCTTAAATGGCGATTTGCATGAAGAAATCTATGTCTCAACCCCCTGGTTTTATTCAACAAGGTAATGAACATTTAGTCTGCAAACTAAAGAAGTCTATTTATGGTTTAAAACAATCTCCTAGAGAATGGTATTCCAAAATTAATGCTTTCTTTATTTCTCAAGGTTTTGAAAGAAGTAAAAATGATCCTAACTTGTATATCAAGCATAGTGAAGATGACATTATTATTATCATTCTGTATGTTGATGATTTGATTCTTACTTCTAGTTCTAACCATTTAATTTCTGATATTAAGTTCCAACTCAACCAAAAATTTCAAATGACATATTTAGGTTTCTTACATTATTTCTTAGGAATGCAAATTTGGCAAACCCCTAAGGGTATTTTTATCTCTCAAAGAAAATATGCTAAAGATCTCCTAGATAGATTTCATATGAATGATGCTAATCCTGTTTCAATTCCATGTGATTTAGGAACTAAGTTAATGATAGATATTGAATCTCCTTTCATAGATGCTACTCCTTATAGAGAACTTGTAGGTAGTTTAATTTATCTAACCCTCACTAGACCTGATTTATCTTTTAGTGTTGGTTTAGTTTCAAGATTCATGTCAAAACCTCAACAAACTCACTTCAAAATTGCTAAAAGAATATTACGTTACATTAAAGGTACTATTAACTTAGGATTATTTTATGATGCAAATTATGATTTTTCTTTAAAAGGCTTTACTGATTCAGATCTAGGTGGAGACCCCAATGATGAGAAATCTACTTTTGGATATTGTTTTTCTCTTGGTTCAGGTTCTATATCTTGGAAAAGTAAGAAAGAACAATCTGTGTCTCTATGTTCTACTGAAGCTGAATATAAAAGTTGTACTCATGCCTCTAAAGAAGCTCTATGGCTTAGAAGAATACTTGAAGATTTGGGTCTACCTCAACAAGAACCTACACCATTGTATTGTGACAATCAAAGTGCAATAGCCTTGGCAAAGAATCCAATTTACCATGCAAACTCAAAACACATTTCTCTCCACCACCACTTCATTAGAGAGCACATTGCAGAAAAGAAAGTTTCCCTCATCCATTGCAAAGGTGAAGATCAAGTTGCAGACATTTTGACAAAACCTCTTTCTAGAGAGAAATTTGAATTTCATTGTAACAATTTGGGTTTGATACCCCTTAATGTAATTACCCCAAGTAAAGATTAAAGGGGGTGTTAGAATTTAATCTTTCCTTGTTATTTATGTATTTAAAAGATAAACCAAGGTATCCTAATGTATTTTTCCTCTAGTCCAAGTGGGAGGACATGTAATATTTGTAATTTTCTTTATTAAGGAAAATAAATATTCCTCCTTATGAGAAATCCTACACTTGTCTCACACACTAGTGAAATGTGGCATACACAGAAATGGGAGTTACAATGTAACTCCTCTCTCACATCTCTATTAAGAGATAACTCTCCTTCTCTCATCACATGAGAATTACTTCTTCTTCTTGATTATCATTATATGAGCTTTGCTCTCTCTCTCTCTCTCTCATTCTTAGGCATTTTGTTGCCACTTTCATTAATATCATGGGCATTTTTTTATGCTTTTCCCCCTTCAAAATCTTGTCTCCTTGTTGCTTATTTTTGGTGAATGCTCCTAGTTCTTGCACTTCATGGTAAATTTTTCTATTCCTAAGCTCATTGATTAAACAAGTTCCTATTTGTCTTTATATTTTTTTATTATTTTAACAAGTCCTCACGGATTGCTCAAAACTTTGATATACCAGTGGTGGGAAGCCTCTTAACATACTTGGAGGATGAAAGTTTAATATCTTTTTTGAACGGAATATTGACTAAAAACTTGTTTAACTTAGCAAGACTACCTAATAGAGCCATGCTTATGAGCTAATTTTGAGATAGGTAGATTGTTTGAAGTGTCTTCTTGTGAAATACCCATGATAACATTCTTCAAATACAAACATATCTTTGTTTAAAAGGGTTAAAAAGAAACAAGTGCTTGTGTGATTGTTGTGTTTGGAAAAACATAGAAAAAGTGAAAGAGAGATCCATTGAAAATTCATCTTACATTTTTAATCTCTTCAATAATTACCAACAATTACCTTTTCAAGAGATCCATTCAAATCAAACCTCGTTGGATGCCGGTTTCTACACGTTCCCACAAACTTAGAGTATATTTAAGAGGGGATAGCACTTGCATTGCAAATGAAACCAACGAATTTGAATACCAAAGTCTTTTCAAAGGTCACAATCAATGGGATATTCTCCCTAATCTATTTGAAGAAAGACTTAACAATATGGATTGAAATTTTGCATTTTATGATCATCAACAAGGAGGAAAGAATAACAATGCTAACAATGCTAATCAAGCTCCTAAGGAAACCCTTGAAGAAAAAGTTGAGAGACCAGCCCAAGACATGGAATTCTTAGAAGTCATGGACAAATTTATAGATAGGGATAGGGATAAATGTTTCCTAAACCTAGCACAAGAGGGGGTAAAGCTTCCCGATGACTATGATATTGAGCAACTTAATAAAACTCAAGAAGAAGAGAACCCGATGAGTGTCATGACCAAGCAATTAAAGACATTCCAAGAACAAATTGACTTGATGAAAAAGGTGGCAGAACCTAAGCCATTTTCTATTGAAGCCTTGTACCCATTACCATTTGACAAAAGCTTGGTCATGGCACCTTTTCAATTCAATACTATTTTTCCTCAATATGATAAGTACATGGGTAAAACGGACCCACGAGATCATTTGAGAGAGTTTTGTGCTCTTATTATTGAGTTTATGCATAACACTGTGTATTTAATGAGACTTTTTCCTAGGAGTTTGGGAGGACCCACCATGGAATGGTTCTCGAAACTACCCCCGGGAATAAAGACTTTTTAGGAATTAGCCTCTAAGTTTGTAACCCACTACTCCTATAACATTGACCATGAGATCACGATGCTTAAATTGTGTGATACTAAATAGAAAGATGGTGAATCCTTCTTAGGATTCCTACAAAGGTAGAGGACCATTTTTGCAAGGTACCCTCAAAGCATGCCTGGGAAAGAGAAGATGGAGATCTTTACAAAAAATTTGAACATGGAAATGAATTATCACCTACAACTTCAATGTCCTCTTACATTTGAAAAACTTATTCAAAATGGGATCAAAATTGAGGATGTTTTAGTAAAGAGAGGAGAGATCAAATTATTTAAGAACAAAAAATCTAACACCAACAAAAACAATAACCATTATGTATCTAATTATTATAACAATAAGGGAGCCAACAATCAAAATGACAAACCTAAGTGTGTGTGTGTGAAAATTGTACCTAGCTGTGGACACAACACTTCAGTAAAACATTAGAGGTTAGCAAAATCAAAATCTGTAAATAATTGAAATTAAGCTAACCAGGCGATTTACTGCCTTCTAGTAGGTGTGAGTATGATGTTCTCAGATTGAAATTGAGATCAGTGACAATGCAACACCTAAACGAAGGATTTGAATGTAGAAAATGGATATGAAATGAATGCAGATTAGTCTAATTTTTTTGTATTTTCTATGCAATAGGATGAAAAATTGTATGAATCTAAGCTAGATGAATGAAATTGAGATGATATGCAGATTTATCTAAGAATGACATGAAAAACTATGAATGCAAAGCTATGATAGGAAAACTATGAAACTATGACCAAAATTGAAAGATCTCACAAATCGCCTGTCGCAAGTGCTCAATCCTTCGGTCGCAAATTCGCTAGAGTAGTTGTGCAAATTTGAGGTGGGTTAATTGTGAAGAGTTAAGCCTTGATTTTATAGAAATCCAGGGCGTTGAGGATGCATTGAGAAAAGCCATAAATCACTCTTGATAAACTCGGGTTGATTTTTGAGTTAACAAGAAATCAGCAATAATTAACTCATAAAATCATGCAAAAGCAGTTTTTAACTCAAAATAGAGTTTAGATCAAATTTCAACTCATCATCAGATGTTGAGTTTAAATTTAAAATTGGTTGTTGATTTCTAGTTGACTGCTTTTCTGATTGTGCATGATTTAATTATAAATTAATTTAATAAATAAAGTGATTTATTCTCAACTTAACTGATTTTTGAATTAAAATAATTGATTTATGGGTTAATCAATTATTAAATCAAACTTTATTCTAAAACTATATTATTAAAAATTGACAACTGGCATGAATTAATTAAATAAGAATTTAATCAATTAGTCATGAGATTTTAGATTTATTGTCAAAATTAAGTAATACAATTTAGGAATAATTTAATTAAATCTAATTAAATAATTAAGTGACAGTATTAAATCTAATTAATTAAATATTCAGAATATTCAATTAATCATACTTTAGGATAAATAGGATTTATCTCCAAATAATTATTAAATTAAGAATAATTAGGATAAATAGGAATATTGCTAGGAATATTCTCTAATGCAGAATTTAGATAATCAATTAGGATTCAATAATTTGCCTTAGGTTAGCACTTTGATGCCGATTTCAATCGATTTGTTGATGTAAGAGGTTAATGAACCTATAGCCCATTTTTGGGGTATTACATTTTGCCCCTCTTTGGATTACTGTGCGAAGCGCAGTGGTTCAAAGGTTAGTCTGTGTATGATAAAGATGTATGAAACTGATTTGAAAGATTAACCAATTCTGAGATAGAAACCGATTGAAAGATTCAAGATGTTAGGTTTAGGTCCTGATTGACCAAAGAATAGTGTTAACTATAGCAACAATGAACCGGTGATTATGAAAAAGTGTCAAAATGCCTAATTCTGAGCCTTATGATTACGAAGAAGTGAGTGACCTAATTCCAGACCTGATTGTCCAAAGGAATCAATATTGGTATCACATCTAAACCCTTCAGTTACGAAGAACCAAGGAAATGATGCTAATGAACCGATGGTTACGAAAAGCTGATACAATTTACAAGATAGATTAGGATACTAGATTGATATGGATCTTGAGGAATCTGATATGCCCCAAGTGATGTGCCCCAAGAGACCAGGTTTTTAGATGAATCAGCAACTAGACGTTGTTGTCTTGATTACTGAGAGAAGATTTGATTTACAAATTTGATTGACAGACTTTGAATGATGTGCAATACCATGCCCCCTTCGGGATGAAAATCAAAATCTGACAAGAAAAGTCAATGTTGAATGGTTTATAAGCATGTTAATTGATTTGAGAAGTGGTTATACACGTTCGAGAACGCGTTCTGCATCATTTGGAGGTCCGAGAGACCAAGTTTGACTAGGTTTGACCATGAGTTGACCATGGGTGACCAAGTTGAAATTTCAATAGTTTGATGTAAGATAATTAGTTAAGTTGAATAATGGATTTCTTTGATGATTGAAGGTCAATTATGCAAGCAATCGACAATATAAATGATCTCAACTTTTGATTTTGATCCTGAAAATGAGTTCAACTTGCTGTTTCGTTGGAGGGACCTTCATACAATACTCAGTCCTTGTGTCATGTTTAGCATTGTTGTTTTTGAAGAATTGTTTAAGTGTTCAAGCAATTTGTGAGACCATGCAAATATGCAAAATGCAAAAAAATGACATGTAGAATGAAATGCAAACCTAGGACCTGGGACCTAGTCACTGATCATGTGTCGATTTGTTGTCATCATTGAACTTTTTAGGTAACCGGATAAATCAATACAATGCCCACTAGCTAGGAAACTATAGACATATGAATATTGATTTGTATGCGTAAGAATCAATACAATGCCCACTGGTTAGACAACCATGGACATATGAATATTGATTTTGTTTTTGGAATGTCAGATTAGATATAAGCACCAAGGCATAAATGCCAGGATGACCTGAATATCATGTCCATTTTGATATTGGAATTTGTATAAGCATAAAAACATAGATGTCATGATGACTTGAATATGCCTTGCAGTTGTACAAATACGTCAAGCAGTCAAGAGATCATTCTAAATCCAAAGTGAATTACCCGTAGTGACCCTTTATCATTCACATCCTTGGATAAAATCGTGTTTCATAGTATAAGTAAGAATTCACTCAAAAATATAATATTTAGATCAAACTTCCTTGAATTTTTTAGGTATCAATGGTCAAGGTACTCATGGCCATCCAACACGAAATGGGGGCTCTTACAAACGAACACCATTTCAATCCAGAATTCCCAAAGTTGTTAGATTTTCACTCAAAGCAGAAAACAAATAAAAGATTATGCCCCCAATCATCACTCTCTAAATCATGTAAAGGACATCATCAAAGAGCTCAAAAGGACACAAAATGCAAAAATCTCAATGTGAATCAGTAAACATACAAGGAGATAAAAGCATGTGAAGCATAGATTGTTTTTGTTTTGTTGATGTTTGATTGCGTTGTTGTAGATGCAAAATCCTTTCTGGAGAGGAAACTAACTGATTGATTCAGATGAAGCTTCAAAGGACTCTGACTGGATATGACATGTCTAAAGATATTGAGGACTATAGGATATGACTTTGATTGCCCCCAACTTTGAAACATTGATAGGATACAGACGCTTTGTTGATTGGTGTATAAACTGACTTTATTGAAAATAGGAATGTGGAAACAAACCAGAAGATATGTACAAACTAAAGCAAGACTGAAAGCTGGGAAAGACCAAGATTGTGTTGATAGATGGAGCATTTTGAAACAAGTAGCACCTATTTTCTGGGTTTTCACCATCTTGGTAGAGATTCTATTTTTGCTACCAAGGTGCTTGTTTCTAGGTTTTTACCAAGGCACTTTTATTTTTCTCATTTTTTTGTATTTTTAATTTTTTCAATTTTTTTTTTGTACTTTTTATATTTTTTATATTTTTTTTGTGATACATCGAGGTGCCTATTTGCTAGTTTTCACTAAGATGATCATTTTTTCAAGACTTTTTTAGATTTTTATAATTTTTTCAGGACATTTTTGAATACTGAATGCCTTAGGCATAGAATTTCTTCAGATGGAGAACGTTGATTGGTTCTTGAAGCTATTCCCCTTCAGTCATTGAGAGTTGATAGGCACCAAAGCCAAAAGTAGCAGTGATTACAAAGGGACCCAGCCAGTTGGGTTCAAACTTCCCCTTGCGCTCTCTATGTGATTGATTTTTAGGGTTCTCTCTCAAGACTAGATTGCCAACCTAAAATTCTTTGTGTTTGACTTTCTTGTTGCAGCCTCTAGACATTATTTTATGATATACTCTAAGATTATCATCCGCTACTTGTTTGCGCTCATCTAGTAATTCAAGTTCTTGCAACCTAGACACTCTGTAGTCTTCATCAGTTACTAGACCATGTATTCTTATTCTTAGTGATGGGGTTTCAACCTCAATAGGTTGTACCGCTTCAGACTCATAAACTAAAGCGAATGGTGTAGCCCTAGTGGGCATTCCGATACTTGTTTTGTAGGCCCAGAGAGCTAGGTTGATCATTAGATGCTAGTCTCTTCCTATTTTATTAACTGTATGGTGTAGAATTTTCAACAGATTCTTGTTTGAAGCCTCTTCTTGTCCATTTCCTTGAGGATAGTAAATAGATGACCAATGTTGTGTAATCTTGAATTTAGCACATAAATCATCTAAGTCTCTATTTTTGAATTGTCCACCATTATCTGTGACTATAGAGTGTGAAATACCATACCGCCATATGATGTAGTTCAAGATGAACATATATATTTGTTTGTTGGTTGCTTGATTCAAAGGGACTGCTTCTATCCATTTTGTGAAATAGTCTATAGCTATAATAATATGGGTATGTCCATTAGAAGAATGAGGATGTATGGATCCTATAAGATCAAATGCCCATTGGTGAAAAGGTCATTGCTTAGTAAAGGGAATTAGATCTCTCCCTAGTGCATGAATTAAGTTACCATGTACTTGGCACTTTTGACAGTTCTTAGCAAACTTGATAGCCTCTTTTTCCATTTCAGGCCAATAGTACCCAGCCCTAATAAGTTTTTGAGCTAGTGTTAAACTGTTCGAGTGTGACCCACATATACCTTCGTGGACTTCCTCTAATGCAGGTTGAGACTCTTCCCATTCTAAACATCTAAGTAGTGTACCATCACTAATACAATTGGGGTGAAATTGCGACGGCCATTTGTGACGGCAAGCAAATGTCATGTGGTTTTGCTCTTTTTTTTTCAAATATAGCCCGACACCGTCGCAATTTGCGACGACAGTACATTTGTCACTGTCGCAATTGCGACGTTGTCGGGATATAAGCGCAAAATTTAAAAGGAACGTTGTCATGTGTGTTTTGAACAGCGTCGTAACCCTCCGCGAAATCACATCAGGATATAACGGCAAACAAAATAAGAACGTTGTCATTTGTGTTTTCAACAGCGCCGTAACCCTCCGCAAAATCACATCGGGATATAAGGGTAAAAAAAACAAGAACGTTGTCATTTGTGTTTTCAACAGCGTCGTAACCCTCCGCGAAATCACAGCTACAATTTCTGAGTACGTTGGGTTTATTTTTGTTTTGTCATTATTATGTAATCTGGTATTCAGCTGTTAGAGAGCTAAAATACCCAGAAATGAGGACATATCTATGTTGAATTTATTGTTAGCGGCTTTGGTTATTTAGAAGTTTAATTTTATTTGTTCATCTTTCAAGCACAAACGTTTTGTGGACCGTAACGTCTTCATTGTTTCGGGTATGCAGTGAAACAGCCCTAACTTGCAATTGCGATGTTGTTGGGATATAAGGGCAAAAAAAAAAAGGAACGTTGTCATTTGTGTTTTCAACAGCACCGTAACCCTCCGCGAAATCACATCGGGATATAAGGGCAAAAAAAACAAGAACGTTGTCATTTGTGTTTTCAACAGCGCCGAGAGAGATTCCCTCCGTGAAATCACAGCTACAATTTCTGAGTACGTTGGGTTTATTTTTCTTTTGTCATTATTATGTAATCTGGTATTCAGCTGTTAGAGAGCTAAAATACCCAGAAATGAGGACATATCTGTGTTGAATTTATTGTTAGCGGCTTTGGTTATTTAGAAGTTTAATTTTATTTGTTCATCTTTCAAGCACAAACGTTTTGTGGACTGTAATGTCTTCATTGTTTCGGGTATGCAATGAAATAGCCCTAACTTGCGACTACCTTCACGGTACTTGTGTACATTATCATGTTGTCTTTACAGTGACTGTCCTCATTCAAGTGGCAATTACACAAGGGACAGTCACTGTGAGATGTCCTCATTTGTGACAAGGACAGTCACACTTAGGACATCTCATAGTGATATTCCCTTGTGTAATTTCCACTTGAATGTATTGCTATTGAACCACATTAATGCTTTTCTTCTTCAACAAATGAGGACAGTCACTGTAAAGACAACATGATAATGTACACAATTACCAAAAAATGATCTTGTTAATTGATGTAACACTTTGTCTTGCTCACTCCCTATCCTTCACTAGGGTCTCTTTAGGCCAATGTTTTGACTTGATAGGGTACTTAACTATCCCTACACTCTTTAGGTATCTCTACCCAAGATCCCACTCCTTCAACTAGTGCACACCAACAAGAAATACAACGAACTCTGCTCAATACCAATCTAGCTACTAGGACACTCCTAGTCTTGTCTTCACAAATTGAAACACATTCAACTAGAACTTTACTCCATGGAGAGGCTGGCCACTAGGACCTCTATTGGTTTCAATATTACTCCTTCACCTATACTTTTCATTAGTACTTCAATCCGGTTCATCAAACCATGCATGCCAATTGCACCCAAAAATAGGCTGCTAGCAATTAGGCCTTTGTCAAGCCTTTTTGTTTATATTAAGCCACCTAAAGGGCTTAGGATTCAGATGCCCTTTATTGAGAACTCCAAGATATCTAAGGTCTTCTCCTCCTAGATTTTTTGTACACCAACTGCTACAGCCATGCCTGAAAACAAGTATTTTGACACAACTTGGACAGTCTGACTAAGAGTTTGTTTTCTTAGCAGCCAAAGAAACTCACCCAATCTTCTAATTTGACTTGGGGCTTCTTTAGATGTGTGTCTACCTCTCCATGAGATTTTAGTTGAAGCAACCAATGCATTCAACTTGTTGTAATCTTCTTTTAATGATTTGTCATCCCTAACTGTGCTCAACTGACTCACCTAGGACATCATTGGAAACATAGAAAATGAGCTTCCCAGGGCCCCTCCTTCCAAACATATAGTACATGGAGTCTCCTCACCCATTCCAAGAGCCCGTACAAAATTGACAATGGAATGATGAGCTAAGACTCCATTTGTTCAACCTGCCTGGTTCAAACCAATGATAGGGTACTTAACAAAAGAATTAACAAACTAGTTGGAATGCTTCAAAACTCAAAAAAAACACAACACAGAATAAAAAAACAACTTGTACTAACTTTTCCAATAGACACTGCGAGCTATCTAATCCATTAATCAACTGAAAACAAAGAAACAAAAAAACTCAAGAATTCACTAAAACCGTGTTACTCTACAAATCTTCTTAATTCCAAATGTTTTTCCCCCCAACCTTTTGCACAGATCGATGGAGGCCTCTTATAGTTGATCTGATGCCTAATTCAATGGTTTCATATAGTTACATAACCATCTTACTCGAAAATGCTCCCTTGCACAAATGTTGTCAATGTTGTGAATGACAACATTGACAACTTGTTACAACCTTTGGGATTTTGGTTCAAAACTTATTGTTCAAACACCATAAGACCCTAACCATGACTTAGTTAGGCTATTTAGACCTCACATAGGCCACTTCTACACTTCTTTGCCCAATTTGACCCCTAAATGCTTCATTCCCACTTTTGCCACAATATTGGTAACTTGGGTACAAATTGGCACTTGCCTTCACAAAGGTCACACATGAGGACATCTCACAGTGATCGATTGTCCCTTGTGTAATTGCCACTTGAATGTATTGCTATTGAACCACATTAATGCTTTTCTTCTTCAACAAATGAGGACAGTCACTCTAAAGACAACATGATAATGTACACTCACTGTAAGGACAGTCACAAATGAGGACATCTCACAGTGACTGTCCCTTGTGTAATTGCCGCTTGAATGTATTGCTATTGAACCACATTAATGCTTTTCTTCTTCAACAAATGAGGACAGTCACTCTAAAGACAACATGATAATGTACACTCACTGTAAGGATAGTCACAAATGAGGACATCTCACAGTGACTGTCCCTTGTGTAATTGCTGCTTGAATTACACAAGGGACAGTCATTGTGAGATGTCCTCATTTGTGACAAGGACAGTCACACATGAGGACATCTCACAGTGATTGTCCCTTGTGTAATTGCCACTTGAATGTATTTCTATTGAACCACATTAATGCTTTTCTTCTTCAACAAATGAGGACAGTCACTCTAAAGACAACATGATAATGTACACTCACTGTAAGGACAGTCACAAATGAGGACATCTCACAGTGACTGTCCCTTGTGTAATTTCCGCTTGAATTACATAAGGGACAGTCATTGTGAGATGTCCTCATTTGTGACAAGGATAGTCACACATGAGGACATCTCACAGTGATTGTCCCTTGTGTAATTGTCACTTGAATGTATTGCTATTGAACCACATTAATGCTTTTCTTCTTCAACAAATGAGGACAGTCACTCTAAAGACAACATGATAATGTACACTCACTGTAAGGATAGTCACAAATGAGGACATGTCACAGTGACTGTCCCTTGTGTAATTGCCGCTTGAATTACACAAGGGACAGTCATTGTGAGATGTCCTCATTTGTGACAAGGATAGTCACACATGAGGACATCTCACAGTGATTGTCTGTAATGTCCCCTTTTTGGCTAACTTGGAAAACAGGAACAATTACTCCACTTCTCAGACTTACTCTATCAGATACTTACAATTAAACTAAGTAATGGAGGTTACTTAAGATATCAACCGCTATTTCAGATTCAATCACAATATGTGTGCAAGATGATATTGATACCAATATGTTTAATAGCACTGTCGGATATAATGATATGAAATATGCTATGAATATGATGTTTCCTATCACTTATAGTGATAGTATAATGATGGTATGTCTGATATAAACAATATCGATATACAATCAATAAGTATTGCTTACAGCAATGTATTTGCTGTGTCTGATATGATGATGTAATTATGCAAATGTGTAATATCGCTATGAGTGATATGTTGCTATTTCAGATTCTGAATTATATGCTTGCAACTTCAAATATTGATGTTGTTTCTGACTATCCTTTCTATCTGTGCAATCATGGTGTTGTCTCTGATTTGCAATGATAAACTTGAAACCAAACTGCCAAAGGCAGATGCTCTATTGAGTATATCCAAATATGGATAAGTAAATAAAGTTCTAATGATGCCTTGAGTGACTGACGAGAATGCATTCTTATATTGTCTTTAACAAATGAAGAGATGCTATGAATGAGACGTGTCTTGTTTCTTCCTCCATGTCCCTTTGTTAAGCACACCTTTCCATAATCCGACAGTTCACATAATATTATTTCATTATTTTCTGATCATAGATAACTCCCAGATTGACTCAATATCAAATCTTTTTATGAAGGTAATCTTCCCTAATTGGTAGTGCAACCAGTAGTTAACATCCATTGTGTTTGTATTAGTTTGGTCTAACTATCATTAGTATTTAGTCAATCGATATTAACTCTTGCCTTATCCCATATTGTTATGATGATATCCAATCTTTCTACTCTGATATAAGTCGATATCATTTTCTGATAATTGTCCATTTATTGGTTGATTGCTGGTAATGGAGTTTGATCTTCAAATTGACTTCCATTCCTGTTAATACTTAAGGATACATTGTACTTATTATCCATGACTGATGCCTCATTCATCAATAGCTTGTGATATAATCACTGATGCTTTTGTGTTTCTACAAGATGTGGTTTATCTCAGACAATCGATAATCTTTCAATCCTTTAGTCGATATCCTCCTATGTGGTGTCTATTGATATAGATAGTAGAATTCAATCTAGTTTATGTTATTGTCATGATAACATAGGAAGTGATGGTGCATATTTGCTAGCGGGTCTTCATGTTTGATATTGCTTTATCGGATATGTCATTGTCTAAACTTGTGCAATTAATGATTATTTATAATATATGAATGGTTATCCTTCTTGCTTATCAATACATCTTCTGAAACACATAGCGACCTATCCCTTATTCATATCATGTTGATCTTGACTTCATAGTATTTGGTTCATTAATCATCCTCTCATGGTATCGATGTGTAATGACTAGTGATTGTTGTATCACTTCTTCGTTCCTCATCGTGATAGATAATGCAGATGTTTAATGTAGATGTATATCGATTACAGATATTCGATATTGCTTTAAACATTATTATTATTATTATTATTATTAATGTTATTGTTATTATTAAATATTATAATTAATGATGTTAGTAATATTAATAATATTATAATAAATATTATTATAGTGATAACATATTGTTTTATATTGAGAGGTTTATTAATATTATTTATATATTAAAATTATTATATCAATAATTGATTTAATATTATTACTTAATATATTATTATAATATAATATATATAATTTATTAATAATTATTTATTATTAATTTATATTATAATTATAATCATAATTATATTATTTATTAATATTTTAATATTATTTAATTAACATATTACTTATTATGCTAACTATATATTATTATTATCTTTTGATAATAATTATATATTATTGTTATATACCGTTAATAATAGATTATTATATATCATCTAATCATTTTATTATTATACTAAGTTCAATATGTCACGGCTCATGACATTGTCCCTTGTGTAATTGCCACTTGAATGTATTGCTATTGAACCACATTAATGCTTTTCTTCTTCAACAAATGAGGACAGTCACTCTAAAGACAACATGATAATGTACACTCATTGTAAGGACAGTCACAAATGAGGACATCTCACAGTGACTGTCCCTTGTGTAATTGCCACTTGAATTACACAAGGGACAGTCATTGTGAGATGTCCTCATTTGTGACAAGGACAGTCACACATGAGGACATCTCACAGTGATTGTCCCTTGTGTAATTGCCACTTGAATGTATTGCTATTCAACCACATTAATGCTTTTCTTCTTCAACAAATGAGGACAGTCACTCTAAAGACACCATGATAATGTACACTCACTGTAAGGACAGTCACAAATGAGGACATCTCATAGTGACTGTCCCTTGTGTAATTGCCACTTGAATGTATTGCTATTCAGCCACATTAATGCTTTTCTTCTTCAACCAATGAGGATAGTCACTCTAAGGACAACATGATAATGTACACTCACTGTAAGTGTACATTATCATGTTGGATTACAAATGGACCTTATGTTGGTCGGGATATAAGTGCAAAAAAAAAAAGGAACGTTGTCATTTGTGTTTTCAACAGCGCCGAGAGAGATTCCCTCCGCGAAATCAAGCGGGTTATCATTTGTGTTTTGAACAAAGCGGGTTGTCATTTGTGTTTTGAACAGCACCGAGAGAGATTCCCTCCGCGAAATCAAGTGGGTTGTCATTTGTGTTTTCAACAGCGCCGAGAGAGATTCCCTCCGCAAAATCACAGCTACAATTTCTGAGTACGTTGGGTTTATTTTTCTTTTGTCATTATTATTTAATCTGGTATTCAGCTGTTAGAGAGCTAAAATACCCAGAAATGAGGACATATCTGTGTTGAATTTATTGTTAGCGGCTTTGGTTATTTAGAATGCTTCCCCACAATACTTAATTACACAAGGGACAGTCACTGTGAGATGTCCTCATTTGTGACAAGGACAGTCACACATGAGGACATCTCACAGTGACTGTCCCTTGTGTAATTGCCACTTGAATGTATTGCTATTCAACCACATTTATGGGCCCGTTTGGACCACGACACATAGTAGCATCTACAGAGAAGAATATCCCAGGTGTAACAAGTTGTAAGAATATACCAACAGTTCTAAGAAGTTCCCTAGCACGTAGTAGCATCTACAGAGAAGAATATACAACATGAGGGCAGCCACTGTAAAGACAACATGATAATGTACACTCATTGTATGTGTACATTATCATGTTGTCTTTACAATGACTGACCTCATTCAAGTGGCAATTACACAAGGGACAGTCATTGTGAGATGTCCTCATTTGTGACAAGGGCAGTCACACATGAGGATATCTCACAGTGACTGTCCCTTGTGTAAGCCACTTGAATGTATTGCTATTCAACCACATTTATGGGCCCGTTTGGACCACGGCACACAGTAGCATCTACAGAGAAGAATATCCCAGGTGTAACAAGTTGTAAGAATATACCAACAGTTCTAAGAAGTTCCCTAGCACATAGTAGCATCTTCTAATTGTCTATACCACTTCACAAGGTATTGTTTGCACACATTGTTTTTGGTTCTTTTGATGACCCTTGTTTTGAAATTGCTATTAGGCCTTGTAGCTTATATGTTTTGATTGCTGGAGAGCTTCTAAAGCTAAGCAAGAAGACCATTGCACGAGTTATAGCCGCGCGCTCAGGTTTGAAAATTGTATATTTTTTAATCTAATGTATATTTTAATCCTTTTGCCATGTCATGTAATATGTCTTGCCTTGTAGCTTATATATTTTGAAATTGCTGTTAGGCCTTGTAGCTTATATGTTTTGATTGCTAGAGAGCTTCTAGAGCTAAGCAAGAAGGCCTTGTAGCTTATATGTTTTGTGTACTTTTGACAATTTTGCTTGGTCACTGAAAGTTGTAGACCGAAGTTTTCATAGCCCAATTTTTGCTTCCTGCGAAGAACGATCATGTCAGATAATATAAGTGAAGAACAAAATAGGGAGACAATCGCTAGATTGTGGTCTAACTTGAAAAGAAAAGGTGATGGAAAATGTTATTGTCCCTGCAAAATTTGTAAGGGCTTAAACCGTAGAAGATTGCTAATCAAAACAGTTAAGAGACATTGTAGGGAGAATGGTCACATTGAAGGGGGGCATGACTATCATCCACTGGTAAGTTGTTCATTATATCATTTTAACAATTTATATACATATGAAATCACTTGATGATGAGTTGAAGATCATGGTTTATTTATGTTAATCAATTTTATATAGGTTGATCTCCCCAGGGAAGTACATGATATGGAGGAACATGGGGGTGCGAATATCCAAGGTGAAGATAATGATCCCATGGAAGATGACGATCATGTGCCAGAAAACACAATTGAAGATGATGGTATAAATACATTGATCCATGACACATTTAGTCCAAGCGGATCTGATCATGATGATGATGATAGCCTTGATGTACCTCTACTTGAGAAGGCATACGAGCCCCTATACAAAGACTCCCAAACAACTCTTCTCTCTGCTGTATTGTTGTTGTTGAACTTGAAGGTTATGAATGGTTTATCCAACATAACAATGTCACGTATGTTAAGGTATGTCATATATGTCTTTATAGTTAACAAAGGGTGAATAATGTACCACTAATATTGTTTATATTAACAACTTATATTTTTTGCTGTAGATTGATAGGCGAGTTTTTGTTACCACCATCAAATATTCTACCTCGCTCATATCGAGAATTATCTGCTATTATGAAAGATATTGGAATGGAGTATCTAGCAATACATGCTTGTCCCAATGATCATATTATATATTATAAAGAACATGAATTTGCAACACAATGCCCTGTATGTCATACGAGTAGATATCGAACAGATCGAATAACAAAAAAGGTGCCTCACAAGGTTCTTCGTTACATCCCCATTATTCCACGGATGCGACAATTATTCAGGTGTACTAGCTTGGCACAATTTATGGATTACCATGCACGCAATAGAAGTCGAGATGACATTATTCGAATCCCTGCGGATGGTTCGGCATTTATGCACATAGAGGAAAAGTGGCAACACTTCAAAGAAGAACCTCGTAATCTCAGGCTTTCATTGGCAGCGGATGGTGTCAATCCATTTGGAGAGATGAGATCTGTTTGCTCGGTGTGGCCTGTTTTTGTTATCAACAATAACATTCCTCCGTGGATGTCAATAAAGAGGGAGCACATTATGTTGGCAATGATTGTTCCAGGTATTTTATCATTTGATAGTTATTAATTTACATGTACTTACAAATCTTACAGTAAAATGGTCACAATAATTATGTAATGTTACTGTTCATTCAAGTAGGTAAATATCAAGTTAAAGATATGAATGTATATATTGAGCCTCTTATTGACGAGTTGGTGGAGTTATGGAACGGTGTCACTATGTATGACGTGTCTAGACCAATAGGACAAAGACAATTTCAATTCCATGCAATACTTGTATGGACAATACATGATGCCCCAGGGCTAACACATTTTTGTGGTATGTTATAGTGAATTCAAGTTGCGCATGATAATTCTAATTATAAAAATCAACATATTTAATAATCCAATTATATCATTATCTTGTAGGTCTTCAAACAAAGGGAAAATTTGCATGTCCAGTTTGTGGTCCAAAGATGAAATCTCGTCATTCAAAAAGTTTAGGAAAGCATGTGTTTGATGAGTACAGACACTTCCTCCACAGGAATCATAAGTATTGAAGTATGGAAAAACATCTTTTCAATGGGAAAGAAGAGACTACATCAAAGCCACGAAGAATGACACCTCGCCTATGGAAGTTGGAATATAATAGAATTAATCGTCGAGGTAATGTCGTTCCACTTAATGGTTTATGTTTGTAATTTATATATTTCTATTGTGATTTTTGTTTACTAATTATGTAATTGATGATCGTGAAGGTCGTCAAGGTACTACTGACAACCTTCCAAAGGGACTAAAAAGCTATCCCAGACAATTTAGTAGGTTGCCCTACTACGAGGACCTACAAATTGTGCATTTGTTTGATCTTATGCATGTTGGAAAGAATATAACAGAGACATTGTGGAAAATACTGGATGGAAGGCATGACAAAGAAAAAATTGTCAAAATTTGTAATGACATTCATGAATCCAATCATGCACTGAAGAATTTCATTCACTCAAATAGCAATAGAGATCAGATTAATATAAGTGCCCTTCCTTGGTTATTAACGGAGCAGCAAAGTGATGCCATAAAAGAAGTCATACGAAAAATTCGATTTCCCACAGGATTTGCTGGGAACATAAGCAATCTCATATCAAAGAAAAGTGAATTTGGGCCAGGGCTCAAAACGCATGATTGGCATACTTTCATCAAGGTAAGTTATGTTCTTCTGTATTTACAATATATTCATAAACTACGTGTACTATTCATTATGTTATGTTAGAAAATAATGAAATGATTGGTTTATAATTACTGCAGTACGTGCTACCTCTATCTCTCCCAGAGCACTTCAACAATAACATCAAACAAGTGATATATGATCTTGGAAAATACATGAGGTAAGCAGTAATATCTGTTCAATTTGTTGTATATATTTATTATATTCGTGATTTGTTTTTCTTGCTATGTAATCTATTGTATATTATTTTGTAAAGTCTCGTATTTATATATTTTTTGTGACTTGAATCTCTTAATGTAGGTGGTTGTCATCTAAAGAAATCTATAAAGAAGATATAAACTATTGGAAGAGAAGAATTCCTCATTTATTGTGTGAAATGCAAAAGTGTCTACCTCCAACTTTTTCAATGCACAAGAACACTACCTCATACACCAAGTTGAGGAGATTGAATTGTGTGGACCTGCACACACTAGGTCAATGTGGATGGTTGAGAGGCACTTGAAATCTTTGAAGGCTTTGGTTCGACAAAGAGCACATCCTGAGGGTTCTATGGTAGAGGGATACATGGTATACCAGACTATGGTGTACATTACTGAATATCTTCCTAAGTTTGCTTCAAATATCCATGTAGATCGCATTTGGGATCTCGACCCTTTTAAAAAATTCAAAGGGGAGTACTTGATGGGGAAAGGTAGATTGAGGAAAGTGACAGGTAATAAATTATAAGATGTTATTGTAATAAATTATTTCTTAATCTTCAAAATAAATTGGTTGTAAGTCGTCTATTTTTTTTTTGTACAGTTGCTCGAGAGTGGGATGCACTACATTTGTATATTGCAAACAATCTTGATTGGATGACGGTATGGATTGAACGATGTCAACATTCTGGTCACACATTAACATGGGAAGGTGTATCTTCATTGGTTAAAGAAGCTCATCGTAATGGAGATTCTAATGTTACGCAAAGGGAAATAGATTTAGCATATGGTTTAAGAGATTTCCAGGTACGTACAAAATTATTAATCACCCGTATGTTTATCAACTCACGATATAATAATTTTGACATGTTTCACATATTATTGCAGGTTAAACACCACAAGGGTATGTTCTGTAATGGTCAAAAATTTCGCGTCAAAGTGTTGGATGACACGAAGAAAACTTGTGATTCTGGAATAACTGCAGTCTTTCAAGTGACTAATATTTCATCTAGAAATGACTTAGATCCTCAAGAGTCTAAAAATCAATACTATGGCATTTTGGATGATATATTTGAGTGCGACTTTAGTTCCTTCAAATTAGTACTCTTCGTTGTCAAATGGTACAGGCTACGACTTAATCCAAATGATCCTAATAGAACTGTTATTGAACATGATAATGGATTTACAATGGTTAATACAAGGTCGTTTGAGCCAGTTGGGGATGAGCCCTATGTTCTTCCAAGCCAATGTGAACAGGTATTTTACTCAGAGGTTTCACATAAACCGGGTTGGTCATTTGTTGTTAGACATGAACCGAGAGGAAGGCCGATAAAGTATAATGCGATGGAAGAAGAAGATACCGAAGAAGTAGAAGATGATGTAGATGATGATCACGATCGACAATTATTGGATGATGTTCCTGAGACAAATTTTCATGAAGAAGAAGAAGAAGATGATGCTGCTACTGATGATGATGATGAAGATGATGTTGATGTTGATGATGATGATGTTGATGATGACGACAATGACGACGACGACGAGGACGATGATGATGACGACGATGACGAGGATGATGATGATGATGATGATGATGATGATGATGAGGATGATGATGATGAAATTTAAAGGTATGCCATCAATCCTTAATGTATTTAATATTCATTTCTTGATAGAAATATATTTGTCTTAAATGGTTACATAGTTTATTCATTATCTATTTAAAAGCTATAAGTGTTATAATGTGTACGTTTTAATGTTTTTAATTTTTATGTGATTCTTATGATGGATGTGATTATGCTCACGATAATTGAATTACATTTGCAGGAAATTGAACCCCTTTCAAGAGCATCCCGCACAGTCTCATGGATCGACAGGTATAAGTCAATACACCTTATAGAAAGTCTATTTAATACACTTATCAATAGTAAGATTGATGTCTTCTAAGATCTCTCCCATTTGTAGGTACCAGCAAATAGGTATTTGTCAGAAGTGTCTTCCTCGAGTGAGGGAAATATAGGAATAGAAGAGGAAAGTGAGACATGCAGTTTATCTAGAATAGGGAGATTAACTAGAGGTCAAAGGACTAGAAGGAAATTCAATAAACACATGAAATTTTTCCTTGCTCAAGGGGGGTCATGTTCTTATGATGATGAGATGAAAGGCGACATCGAGGTGCCCTTGAGGTACCAACATCTACAGAAACATTGGGTACCCAAGGAACTTCCTCCAATAAACATTGATTTTTGTGTTAATGAGAGGATATATCGCATAGCACCATCATCATTACATGGTTTGGGCCTATTTTCTATGGATGGCATAAAGGTGTCTTACAACAAAGTTTCTGAATTGATGGAGTATGTTGGACCATGTTATGATTACAAAAGTTGGATGCATATTGTTCAATATAAAAAAAGTATGCGTAGGTATGCACTCTCGGCAAATTATATACAACAGCAAGACAATAATCAAAGTAAAAGTGTGGCTATATACATTGATGGAAGGCCAAAAGCAACAGGGAATATTGCGGGTTTTATAAATAGTACACGACCTGGGTCAACTATAAAGCAACCCAATTGCATATTTGAGGCGCGCGAGGGAAATCGTGTATTCATCTGTGCGATAAAATCAATACGTGCAGGGGAAGAGCTGCTTATTGATTACAATTTGAACCGCATAGATACAAACGAGGCTACTATCATGGGGGTGGTACATACTATTAAACCAACTTCTAATCAATGACTCCAACATACCATTTAGTTATTAAATTTTTGGCTAACATTTTTATACTTGATCTTTGACACAGGGGCACAATATGGAGCAACCGCCCGAAGGTGATGGTGACGATATTCCTAGCTCATCTACACATGAGCAGGTAAAATTCATTGTAATTGTGCAAACTAGATAAAAGCAAAATGTTATTTTTTTTAATGTTATTTTCTTCATTGTTTTGGAGTAATTTTGATAATACTAATACTATTGTTGTCACAGAGGGCCGGTGGTCGGAGAGAGGGAAAGCAACCTGCAGTCCCTCAAGAGTCCCCCCTTGTGGACCCTTTTTTTATTGATTTAGCAGAGACCGATGACCCGATCGGTTCCATTAAAAAGCTGCTAAAGAAAATTGGGAAAGAACTTCTACGTTTGGTATCCATACATCCTCAGACTCAGGAAATAAAAGACAGGGCAGCTGAGTTGTTGCGCACTTCTGAAAACTTTAAATTAAGTATTAATGAAATTTTTAATTATTACAAGAGTTCAATAATGGTTTTTATGTTATGCTCTTTTATGACATTAATTAAAATATGGATGCATTGTCTTTACAGAGTTATTTGCGTAATTTTGAACCCCATTCCCATGATGAGGCCGGTATTGCAAGTGGTTCAGGTAGATCACATGTTCCATTCCCCACTTGTGTTTTCCACTGAATATATATAGGAATGATCATAATCATTGACAATACATGCTCGAACAATCTTTTTTTTTAATGCTCTAACAATCTTGTCCATGCTAGTCCACGCGTTCTATATTTATGCATGCTCTAACAATTTTATTCTTCAGCTCCTTTCCATGATGATATGACAACGCCGCCTCCATCCAGGATAGCCACAAATGTCTTGCCGACTGCCATGTCAACAACACACAGCCTAAATGCACCAACTGTTGCACCATCTACTGGTACACAAATCCCTCTTTTTCTCTCTTTTGTTATGTGTTTAAGTGTTATGTGTTTACGATGTAGATCCCTTGATTGTGTTTGTGCCATGGGTGCTCTGCACCAATTTATTTCCCTTGAAGTATTATTTCTTGGAGGCATTTGATAATGGTTTTCATTTTTTGCAATAGGAGATGCAACAAGTCCCGATGCAACATCATTTCCTGGATGTTCCCGTGTTCCTAGTACGGGAACGGTGAAGATTGTGTATTGATCATCAGCGACGATGAAGGCGTTCCCTTAAAAGTATCCAAACTTCCAGGTACTTTAAAGTTATTATTATTCTATAGTGATATAATAGTAATTTAGTTTTTGATCACTCTTCATCGACTAATGATCCCATGATTATTTTGTAGGGAATGATATTTTTTGGTGAAAACTTGGTGACGAGTGTTTGCAGATATTCGGGCCCACCATACGTACATGGTGGAACATCATATCCTAACTAAAACCCCAAACCACTATTTTGATTTCATATCATTGCTAGAATAGTTTTCCTTTTCATCAATTTCTTGAACTATATTAAAGGTAGCTTCTCTTCATTTATGAGTCTAACATGTTTTTTTTTACTTAAAAGGTGGAATAACCAAGATAAAAAGTTGAAGGATGATCTTGTACATAGTATGACCCAGCTTTTTGGACCTCGTGCATTCGAGAGAAACAAGCTCCTTGAAAGAGCTGGTTTATGTTTGAAGTATATTAGGGACCAGTACAGGAAATATTTAGAGGTTAACCCAAGGCACGAGCGTCCTCCCTGTGTTCTTGAGGCTGAGTGGCAGGGTTTGATTTTGGATGGAAAGTATAAAGCCGACATGAAAAAAGGAATTACGCCAGTAGAGAGTAGAGCAAGGTATGTGATACTTTTGAGAATGTAATTATGTACTAATTAACCTCTAAATTTTTCCTATACTGGTCTCTAACATATTTCAAACTTTTCATAGATTGCCTGACACATCAAAGGCAACAAAGGCAAGATTAGAAAAGCACGGGACACACAAGCTCGGCTCTGGTGGTTTTTCCAAACTTCAAGCACGAGTTGTAAGTATTAGTAAATGAAAACTTGTATCAATTTTTTTATATATTGCAAGGAAATTTTTTTTGATCAAACAATGCAAGTAAAATTCACCATACCAAGAAAAAATGTAGGGGTCAGAGTTCAATAGATGCCTCACAGAAGAGGACAAGAGAATTGGCTTCCAACAAGGCTATAGAGCCGTGGCTGAATGGCTACGAGCTGAAATCAGTGTGCAAGGTTCAAATAATGATGCATCTGAGCCACAGGTAAATAAGCTAAATGAAATTTATTTCAAATTGAATACTTTACCAATTAGTCTATTTGATGTTAAGTTCTAATATAAAGTGAGTATATCTATTTTAAGAAAGCAATGATAACAATGTGTAGGATATTGGAATGCAGCTTGACAATCCTTCTACACAATCTATGCATAATGAAGGTTTGCATGATGTGCATCCTAGTGGTGGAGGTATACATTTGCTATTAAAATTTTTATATGTAATTACAATTGGTGTTTGGATTAATGTAACATTTTGTATAGCAACTGTAGAGGATCGAGGGGTCGGTGCTCATGAGCATGTTGAGGTTGAGTCTAGACAAAATGATGTGGCCAGATCAGGTAATTAAAGAGCGCCACAGTTATGTTCTTTAAAATAATTAAATACTTGTAACAATTATAATTAAATATTTTAAATTTAACTCTTTTATTTGTTATTGTAGAGGACCCCCCTTTGCAGCAGCATAGGAATTTGATATCATCAAGAACAAAGAACAAAACAACTGATGAGGGGGGTATTGATGATAACACTGATGCTCCTCTTAGAGCTTACATAGAAAAAAAAATTAGAAAGAGAAAAAAGAAATGATTGTCATCTAAATACCTTAATTGATAATGACTGAATTTTATGTCTCAATGAATTTAATTATGTGCTAATGAATGTTCATGAATTATGTGTTTATTTTCATATTGATGAATGTTGTGTGTTAACGAATCTAATGTGTTAATGAATGTTATCATGTGATATTGATTGAATGTTACATTTTATTAATAATTGAAAGAATGAATGAATGTTAGATGTTAACGGGGAATGTAGAGTGATGTTAGGGGGAGGGGGGTGGGGCCAAATGAGCTTCCACCTTCACGTGGTTGGCCCTGTTTAGTAGAGAATATTAAACTATATTCTCGAAACAAAGTGAAGCTCAATAAGATACTAAATGAGTCAAAATGGTTATCAAGGTCCTCTATCCATAAGATACTTGTAGTCAAAATGGTTATTAATAAGATACTTGTAGTCAAAATGGTTATCTAGGTCCTCTATCCATTCCATAAGTTCTTCACCATTCAAACTTCCTCCATAACAAGGAATGTGCTCTAGGTTAGTCATGAAGCCTAGCATGGACTCTCTGTCAGATAGAGCCACTATTTCAGAGCCTTTTTTGTGCATTTCCTTCAAGCATTGTACAGTGTACGGATGTGAAAGGGAGGGCAGACCAGTGTGGAAGTTAGAGTATTTATATCTTATGCTTTGAGAGTTTATTTGGTAGATTCAAGACACCTTATATCAAAGTTATTCCTTTTTCTTATTTGTTGTTCTGTCAAACCCTCATTTTTTGGGTTATTGCATTCAAATGGCCTTAACTTGCAAATAAACCATAGGATATCCTCTGTTCTTTGTAAAATGCAAGTTAAGGGGGTTTATTTTCATATTTTAAAAGCTTTGGAACAGGATACTAAGCCAGAGAATTTCAAGAGCAAGCCCTAGGTCAAGAATCTCAATGTTCTTGACTAGGAGTTGATGGATTATGCAAGATCAGAGGGTAGCGGCAAGTAAAGGACCTCAAACCTTGTTGAATCTAGATCTTTAGAGCATGGTGGACATCTTCAAACTCTGATCTTGGTTTCATGCACCCATTTTCAATGCCTTGTTTTGGAACCCACACCCAAAGGCATGCATTAGGTCTGCGGACTCAATAAGGACATTGATATGCTGGAGTGGAGTCAAGGTCTGGGAGTTGGAGGATTGTTAGAACATCAAAAAGGGTACTCAAAAAACATATAAGTTCATAAGGTCCTTTGTCAAATTGAAGAGTTATTGCTGCAGAACAGGTTTTGGAGACCTACTAGAGTCACTAGGTCTATTTGGACCCGTTTGGACCACGACACACAGTAGCATCTATAGAGAAGAAGTTTGGTATGCAATGGTCTTGAAACCTCCTGAGAAATTCTTGGTATGCATTTGTGTGGTGCAAAAGCTTCGTTGAAAGAGAAAAAGAAGAAAAGAATAGAAATGATTTTTTTTCTTTTTATGTCATATACTGTAACCAGCTACTTATAACTTGCAAAAATTATTATAACCATTTGAAATTGAAACTTAGTTTAATGTGAAACTGAGAACTGCTTTATTAGAGCTTTCTGTGATTTAGATTCAGACATCAAGAACATTGTTTGCCTAATATTGTGATTAATGTTTATTTATTAATATCTCATACTGACAAACAATTGATAATTGTAGGGAAAACGTCATTGGGGGTCTTTGAGGTTCCACCAGAAGCCAAGGAGAAAATGTATTCAAATGCTAAAGATGGTGTAACAGTCCTTACAACTGTTGAACCTTGCTGTGTAGATCATCTCCGATTCTCCAAGTTCAACAGTACTGTGGTATTCCTTTGGATACTTCTAATGGTAAATTTCAGACATCAAGTTCTTTTCGTATGAAACTACTACATTTGTAATCTGTAGTTTTAAACTTTTAGTTTATAAATGTTCATCAGCTTTAGTTCGTATGCTGCCATTTCAAGTATGATTAATGAAGTTACCTTTATCATAGGATGAAAGTGAGCAGTCAGCATACTGGTACGGAGCTGGCAGCATTGATACGGTGACTAGGGCATCGTTTAATGGTGGTATTGTGTTTTCCCGTATTTAGGGCATCGGCCTTTTGAAGCATTGCCTTCATCTTTCTTAAGTCTGAGTTTTAAGTTTGTTTATCTCTCTCGGCGCTGTTGAAAATACAAATGACAACGTTCTTGTTTGTTTTGCCCTTATATCCCGATGTGATTTCGCGGAGGGTTACGGCGCTGTTGAAAACACAAATGAAAACACAAATCCCTTGTGTAATTGCCACTTGAAGGAGGACAGTCACTGTAAAGACAACATGATAATGTACACTTACAGCCCGTGTACATTATCATTGTGTCTTTAGAGTGACTATCCTCATTTGTTGAAGAAGAAAAGCATTAATGTGGCTGAATAGCAATACATTCAAGTGGCAATCACACAAGGGACAGTCACTGTGAGATGTCCTCATTTGTGACTGTCCTTGCAGTGAGTGTACATTATCATGTTGTCTTTAGAGTGACTGTCCTCATTTGTTGAAGAAGAAAAGCATTAATGTGGTTCAATAGCAATACATTCAAGTGGCAATTACACAAGGGACAATCGATCACTGTGAGATGTCCTCATGTGTGACTATCCTTGTCACAAATGACTATCCTTGTAAAGACAACATGATAATGTACACATACAATGAGTGTACATTATCATGTTGTCTTTACAGTGGCTGCCCTCATGTTGTATATTCTTCTCTGTAGATGCTACTATGTGCTAGGGAACTTCTTAGAACTGTTGGTATATTCTTACAACTTGTTACACCTGGGATATCCTTCTCTGTAGATGCTATTGTGTGCCGTGGTCCAAACAGGCCCATAAATGTGGTTGAATAGCAATACATTCAAGTGGCAATTACACAAGGGACAGTCACTGTGAGATGTCCTCATGTGTGACTGTCCTTGTCACAAATGAGGACATCTCACAGTGACTGTCCCTTGTGTAATTGCCACTTGAAGGAAAAAAGCATTAATGTGGTTCAATAGCAATGTATTCAAGTGGCAATTACACAAGGGATAATCACTCTGAGATTTCCTCATTTGTGACTATCCTTATAGTGAGTGTACATTATCATGTTGTCTTTACAGTGACTGTCCTCATTTGTTGAAGGAAAAAAGCATTAATGTGGTTCAATAGTGATGCAGAGTAGTCAGGGCTTTTAGAATATACAAATATACATCCTTAACTCTCATTCCACCAAGGAAGAAGGAATTCCAATGGTTGAAACGTGAGTTAAGGTCTTTACATCAGTCAAACCCTGAAAATGAGGGTTTGTAAACAATGCACAGAAAATTTGAAATAACTTAGATATAAAACAAAGAGAATCAATCAAACCAACTTCCAAAGCATTAGATGTCACTATTACAACTTCCAGGCAAATTTTATCATCCAACCACCATCCGTACAGCCGTACAGAGTTCATTTTTCACCAGAAATGCACTAAAACAGGGTTATTTTTATTTTTTATGAAAGCAAAATGATTACAATACTGGTTCTCTGTCTGTCTTCGACCATTTGAAGCCTAAAATAGGCTCTCCAAATGTTGGTTCAACCATCTAGGTGGTTAGAACAGTTTATCCAACAAATGTCAACTTTGCTAAGCAACTTTTAAAGTTGCATTACAACTTTGCAAACAACTTTGCCGAGAAGGTTAAAAATGTGTTGTGAAACTTTAGGAACCTTATTAAAGTTATTTTGGACCTTCAAACTTCTTAACAACATCTAAAAGACACCTAATAAACACTTACTATGCTCATTTCATCCAAGGACTCAAAAGATGCCCAAGGTTTATAAGTCACCAAGGGGTCTTGTGTCCAACAAGTGGATGTTTATAAGGAGATAAAATCAATCCTTAATATTTATTACAAACCAAGAAAACATCTAAAACTCCTATTCTAATTTATTGTCATTCAAAAAGACTCTGATTTGTCATTCAAAAAGACTCTGATTTGTCAATCAAAAGGACCTTTCACCAGTCAATCCTTCAAAGCTCCAAGGTGAAAATCTTATGTTCCAATTGATAGGATTTGACTCCTTGGCTTCATGGAAACTTCCTTCAATCATGGTGTCTTTGGCTTGCATTAGGGATGCCCCTGCATCAAATAGCAATGCATTCAAGTGGCAATTACACAAGGGACAGTACATGCCCATTAAAGTTGGTGTTTTGTTATCCAGCATGACAATGGAGACAACATACTCTGTGTCAATTTTACTGATCAAATTTCCCTCCGCCAGGCAAAGCAACAATCTGGGTATGATAAGGTGAAATTTTGTAGTCCTTTTGGGTATGATAACAGTTCCAGTTTCCAATAAGATGGTTCATTTTTATAATCTAGCTTCAATTTCTCTTGTGAAAATCTTTTTTTCATTTTATGGGTGGTAAAATATAATTATTATGCTAGAGGTGTGTACTTATGGATGATAATGAAACAAAATGATAAGATTTAAGACTCTTGTTTTTTTTTTAAATAGCAATTTAAGTTTCCTTCTATTATAAATTACTGTTTTTCTATTTTTTAATGTATCTTTCCAAATCTTTTATATCAATTTTATTTATGAAATATAAATATATTAATAATGTTTTAGTGTTTTTAGGATTAGTTTATATCAATTCTATGTATCATCATTCGTCATTCAATTGTCAGTATTATTAATTTAGACTGTGCAATTGTAGAACTACTCGAATATGGGTTGGATGGATACTCAAGCAGGGGAACCCTCCTCAAATATCTCAAGCAGTGAACTTGGAAAAATGTGTCCTGAAGGAACCCTTTCCATCAGAGAGATAAAAGTACAAACAAGTAAAAGAAGCAGGCTCTGCAAATATGTTTTTGAGAAGAAAAATGATAGATTATTCGAGTATGGTTCATGAGGTATATCTAAAAAGACATTTTTTTTCTTATTATAATAAAAGAGGAAGTTGTGAATGTCAAAGTTGAGTGAAACAAAAATTATTTTCATCAAATTTTATTAGGCTTGCTTTTGGGAATAGTTTCTTACAATATTGCTATTAAGATTTTTATTGTGTAGTTTTTAGATTAGGTTTATAAAATTATATTTCATGAGTAGTGATTCATATTAATCAATTAACGATACTTTTGGAAGGTATTTTCAATGTGTCAAATTTTGATATTTTTACAAGAATTAGATTGTGTAATTTTTTTAATTAAAGTCATTGACTCATATTTCATAAATAATAGTTCTCATGAATCCATCTCTTATAAGATTGAATAGTCTATTTAGGAAGTATTTCTGATAGTATTTCAAATTATGATATTACTATTACCATTAGATTGCATGGCTTTGAAGTCAACCTCGTTGACCCATATTCTTCTCTGTAGATGCTACTATGTGCTAGGGAACTTCTTAGAACTGTTGGTATATTCTTACAACTTGTTACACCTGGGATATTCTTCTCTGTAGATGCTACTATGTGCCGCGGTCCAAACGGGCCCATAAATGTGGTTGAATAGCAATACATTCAAGTGGCAATTACACAAGGGACAGTCACTGTGAGATGTCCTCATGTGTGACTGTCCTTGTCACAAATGAGGACATCTCACAGTGACTGTCCCTTGTGTAATTTCCACTTGAATGAGGACAGTCACTGTAAAGACAACATGATAATGTACACTTACAGCCCGTGTACATTATCATGTTGTCTTTAGAGTGACTATCCTCATTTGTTGAAGAAGAAAAGCATTAATGTGGCTGAATAGCAATACATTCAAGTGGAAATCACACAAGGGACAGTCACTGTGAGATGTCCTCATTTGTGACTGTCCTTACAGTGAGTGTACATTATCATGTTGTCTTTAGAGTGACTGTCCTCATTTTTTGAAGAAGAAAAGCATTAATGTGGTTCAATAGCAATACATTCAAGTGGCAATTACACAAGGGACAATCGATCACTGTGAGATGTCCTCATGTGTGACTGTCCTTGTCACAAATGAGGACATCTCACAGTGACTGTCCCTTGTGTAATTTCCACTTGAATGAGGACAGTCACTGTAAAGACAACATGATAATGTACACTTACAGCCCGTGTACATTATCATGTTGTCTTTAGAGTGACTATACTCATTTGTTGAAGAAGAAAAGCATTAATGTGGCTGAATAGCAATACATTCAAGTGGCAATCACACAAGGGACAGTCACTGTGAGATGTCCTCATTTGTGACTGTCCTTACAGTGAGTGTACATTATCATGTTGTCTTTAGAGTGACTGTCCTCATTTGTTGAAGAAGAAAAGCATTAATGTGGTTCAATAGCAATACATTCAAGTGGCAATTACACAAGGGACAATCGATCACTGTGAGATGTCCTCATGTGTGACTATCCTTGTCACAAATGAGGACATCTCACAATGACTGTCCCTTGTGTAATTCAAGGGGCAATTACACAAGGGATAGTCACTGTGAGATGTCCTCATTTGTGACTGTCCTTACAATGAGTGTACATTATCATGTTGTCTTTAGAGTGACTGTCCTCATTTGTTGAAGAAGAAAAGCATTAATATGGTTCAATAGCAATACATTCAAGTGGCAATTACACAAGGGACAATCGATCACTGTGAGATGTCCTCATGTGTGACTATCCTTGTCACAAATGAGGACATCTCACAATGACTGTCCCTTCTGTAATTGCCACTTGAATGAGGACAGTCACTGTAAAGACAACATGATAATGTACACATACAATGAGTGTACATTATCATGTTGTCTTTACAGTGGCTGCCCTCATGTTGTATATTCTTCTCTGTAGATGCTACTATGTGCTAGGGAACTTCTTAGAACTGTTGGTATATTCTTACAACTTGTTACACCTGGGATATTCTTCTCTGTAGATGCTACTGTGTGTCGTGGTCCAAACGGGCCCATAAATGTGGTTGAATAGCAATACATTCAAGTGGCAATTACACAAGGGACAGTCACTGTGAGATGTCCTCATGTGTGACTGTCCTTGTCACAAATGAGGACATCTCACAGTGACTGTCCCTTGTGTAATTAAGTATTGTGGGGAAGCATTCTAAATAACCAAAGCCGCTAACAATAAATTCAACACAGATATGTCCTCATTTCTGGGTATTTTAGCTCTCTAACAGCTGAATACCAGATTAAATAATAATGACAAAAGAAAAATAAACCCAACGTACTCAGAAATTGTAGCTATGATTTTGCGGAGGGAATCTCTCTCGGCGCTGTTGAAAACATAAATGACAACCCGCTTGATTTCGCGGAGGGAATCTCTCTCGGTGCTGTTCAAAACATAAATGACAACCCGCTTTGTTCAAAACACAAATGATAACCCGCTTGATTTCGCGGAGGGAATCTCTCTCGGCGCTGTTGAAAACACAAATGACAACGTTCCTTTTTTTTTTTGCACTTATATCCCAACCAACATAAGGTCCATTTGTAATACAACATGATAATGTACACTTACAGTGAGTGTACATTATCATGTTGTCCTTAGAGTGACTATCCTCATTTGTTGAAGAAGAAAAGCATTAATGTGGCTGAATAGCAATACATTCAAGTGGCAATTACACAAGGGACAGTCACTATGAGATGTCCTCATTTGTGACTGTCCTTACAGTGAGTGTACATTATCATGGTGTCTTTAGAGTGACTGTCCTCATTTGTTGAAGAAGAAAAGCATTAATGTGGTTCAATAGCAATACATTCAAGTGGCAATTACACAAGGGACAATCACTGTGAGATGTCCTCATGTGTGACTGTCCTTGTCACAAATGAGGACATCTCACAATGACTGTCCCTTGTGTAATTCAAGTGGCAATTACACAAGGGACAGTCACTGTGAGATGTCCTCATTTGTGACTGTCCTTACAGTGAGTGTACATTATCATGTTGTCTTTAGAGTGACTGTCCTCATTTGTTGAAGAAGAAAAGCATTAATGTGGTTCAATAGCAATACATTCAAGTGGCAATTACACAAGGGACAATCGATCACTATGAGATGTCCTCATGTGTGACTATCCTTGTCACAAATGAGGACATCTCACAATGACTGTCCCTTCTGTAATTGCCACTTGAATGAGGACAGTCACTGTAAAGACAACATGATAATGTACACATACAATGAGTGTACATTATCATGTTGTCTTTACAGTGGCTGCCCTCATGTTGTATATTCTTCTCTGTAGATGCTACTATGTGCTAGGGAACTTCTTAGAACTGTTGGTATATTCTTACAACTTGTTACACCTGGGATATTCTTCTCTGTAGATGCTACTGTGTGCTGGGGTCCAAACGGGCCCATAAATGTGGTTGAATAGCAATACATTCAAGTGGCAATTACACAAGGGACAGTCACTGTGAGATGTCCTCATGTGTGACTGTCCTTGTCACAAATGAGGACATCTCACAGTGACTGTCCCTTGTGTAATTGCCACTTGAATGAGGACAGTCACTGTAAAGACAACATGATAATGTACACAAGTACCGTGAAGGTAGTTGCAAGTTACGGCTATTTCATTGCATACCCGAAACAATGAAGATGTTACGGTCCACAAAACGTTTGTGCTTGAAAGATGAACAAATAAAATTAAACTTCTAAATAACCAGAGCCGCTAACAATAAATTCAACACAGATATGTCCTCATTTCTGGGTATTTTAGCTCTGTAACAGCTGAATACCAGATTACATAATAATGACAAAAGAAAAATAAACCCAACGTACTCAGAAATTGTAGCTGTGATTTCGCGGAGGGAATCTCTCTCGGCACTGTTGAAAATACAAATGACAACGTTTCTCTACATTATCATGTTGCCTTTACAGTGACTGTCCCTTGTGTAATTGCCACTTGAAGGAGGACAGTCACTGTAAAGACAACATGATAATGTACACTTACAGCCCGTGTACATTATCATGTTGTCTTTAGAGTGACTATCCTCATTTGTTGAAGAAGAAAAGCATTAATGTGGCTGAATAGCAATACATTCAAGTGGCAATCACACAAGGGACAGTCACTGTGAGATGTCCTCATTTGTGACTGTCCTTACAGTGAGTGTACATTATCATGTTGTCTTTAGAGTGACTGTCCTCATTTGTTGAAGAAGAAAAGCATTAATGTGGTTCAATAGCAATACATTCAAGTGGCAATTACACAAGGGACAATCGATCACTGTGAGATGTCCTCATGTGTGACTATCCTTGTCACAAATGAGGACATCTCACAATGACTGTCCCTTGTGTAATTCAAGTGGAAATTACACAAGGGACAGTCACTGTGAGATGTCCTCATTTGTGACTGTCCTTACAATGAGTGTACATTATCATGTTGTCTTTAGAGTGACTGTCCTCATTTTTTGAAGAAGAAAAGCATTAATGTGGTTCAATAGCAATACATTCAAGTGGCAATTACACAAGGGACAATCGATCACTGTGAGATGTCCTCATGTGTGACTATCCTTGTCACAAATGAGGACATCTCACAATGACTGTCCCTTCTGTAATTGCCACTTGAATGAGGACGGTCACTGTAAAGACAACATGATAATGTACACATACAATGAGTGTACATTATCATGTTGTCTTTACAGTGGCTGCCCTCATGTTGTATATTCTTCTCTGTAGATGCTACTATGTGCTAGGGAACTTCTTAGAACTGTTGGTATATTCTTACAACTTGTTACACCTGGGATATTCTTCTCTGTAGATGCTACTGTGTGCTGGGGTCCAAACGGGCCCATAAATGTGGTTGAATAGCAATACATTCAAGTGGCAATTACACAAGGGACAGTCACTGTGAGATGTCCTCATGTGACTGTCCTTGTCACAAATGAGGACATCTCACAGTGACTGTCCCTTGTGTAATTGCCACTTGAATGAGGACAGTCACTGTAAAGACAACATGATAATGTACACAAGTACCGTGAAGGTAGTTGCAAGTTACGGCTGTTTCATTGCATACCCAAAACAATGAAGATGTTACGGTCCATAAAACGTTTGTGCTTGAAAGATGAACAAATAAAATTAAACTTCTAAATAACCAGAGCCGCTAACAATAAATTCAACACAGATATGTCCTCATTTCTGGGTATTTTATCTCTGTAACAGCTGAATACCAGATTACATAATAATGGAAAAAGAAAAATAAACCCAACGTACTCAGAAATTGTAGCTGTGATTTCGCGGAGGGAATCTCTCTCGGCACTGTTGAAAATACAAATGACAATGTTTCTCTACATTATCATGTTGCCTTTACAGTGACTGTCCCTTGTGTAATTGCCACTTGAAGGAGGACAGTCACTGTAAAGACAACATGATAATGTACACTTACAGCCCGTGTACATTATCATGTTGTCTTTAGAGTGACTATCCTCATTTGTTGAAGAAGAAAAGCATTAATGTGGCTGAATAGCAATACATTCAAGTGGCAATTACACAAGGGACAGTCACTGTGAGATGTCGTCATTTGTGACTATCCTTACAGTGAGTGTACATTATCATGTTGTCTTTAAAGTGACTGTCCTCATTTGTTGAAGGAAAAAAGCATTAATGTGGTTCATTAGCAATGTATTCCCAGCATCTGTACCTGCATCTCTCTTATATACTACAAGTTACTTGCCATCAGAAATTGCAGTTCCCTCACGTGACATTGATGGTGAAGTGTTCTTTTCAAAACCATCATCTGTGGTTACCAATGCTCCTGTTTTAGGCAATAAGTTTGTTGCATTCCATGAGCCATTGGTCAAGTTTCTTCTACGAGCTTCTGATGCCTCAAAATCTAAGCAGTGCCTACGCATGCCTCGTTGTGGTTGATTATCATTCTGTACATGAATTATAATGAGTAATCAGTTTTGGGCCTTGGAATCTTGTATGTAACATGCACATGCATTTCATGGCTAAATGAATCTATTTAAAAGCATCAATTTTTCTTACATGATGCTGGATACATAAGTAGAACAAGCGTATATCAAATTGGAAGCAATCAGAACTCCACAATGACATATTATTTAGAGTACTCTTCAGTTTAAGTAATAATGCATATATTGACACTGTAAAGACAACATGATAATGTACACTCACTGTAAAGACAACATGATAATGTACACTCACTGTAAGGATAGTCACAAATGAGGACATCTCACAGTGACTGTCCCTAGTGTAATTGCCACTTGAATGTATTGCTATTCAGCCACATTAATGCTTTTCTTCTTCAACAAATGAGGATAGTCACTGTAAAGACAACATGATAATGTACACTCACTGTGAGTGTACATTATCATGTTGTCTTTACAGTGACTATCCTCATTTGTTGAAGAAGAAAAGCATTAATGTGGCTGAATAGCAATACATTCAAGTGGCAATTACACTAGGGACAGTCACTGTGAGATGTCCTCATTTGTGACTGTCCTTACAGTGAGTGTACATTATCATGTTGTCTTTACAGTGGCTGTCCTCATTTGTTGAAAGAAAAAAGCATTAATGTGGTTCATTAGCAATGTATTAAATTAATTTTATTTTTTTAATCCACCCACGGGCGTCGCAATTGCGACGGAAACCCGTCGCAATGCGATGCAGGCGCCCGTCGCAATTGCTTGGGAAGTCCGTCACGATTGCGACAGCCCTCCGAAGCCATGCGACAGGGGGGCGACGGCCATGCCGCTTCTTAAATCTTAGTCACATTGCGACGGATATGTGTCGCAATTGCGACGGCTACCCATAGACGTCGCAATTTGCGACTAAAAAATAGCGACGTCTATGGGTGTTGCTATTGCGACACATAGCTGTCGCAATTGCGACACATAGCCATCGCAAAATGACCCCAAATGTATTAGTGCATCTAGACCTCGTTTGTACAGATCATTACCAATGATGACATACCGGGATGCATTGTGGATAAGGTATCATTTCTCATGATGGTTAAAGTTTTCAGGAATGATTTGGTCTTGGAGATAAGAGAAAAGGTTTTTATATCTAGATGAATCATGACCTACAACAGTGCAGATCATGTGGGTTTCAAGGGAATCATATACAAGATAAGATAGTGCTTCCACTAGGAACTCATAGCGTAGTTCATGTTCAGGCTGCTATAGTAAAGTAGATAGCATTTCCATAGCATCAAAAACTTTGTTCTCTATTCTAGATATTTTCTCAAATGTGATAGATATGAAATATTTATTTAGATCATCTACCATTATCTTGTATGGAATGAGCTTTTCATCTTTCGTTTGATACACATCATTGACTTGGTGTATTAACAATTGTGAGTCTCCATGAATGTGTAGTTTTGTTACTCTCCACTCAGTTGCTATCTTCATACCATTAAGAAGGGCTTCATATTCAGCAATATTGTTTTTGCAAGGAAACTTTATTCTGAATGCTTTAGGGATTGAGTAGCCTTGAGGAGTGATGAACAATATGCTTGCTCTAGATCCATTATGTGTATAAGAGCCATCAAAGAATAACTTCCATGCTCTAGAAGAAAGATTCATGATAGAGGAATCTGGGAATTCCATTTGCATTGGTATATCATCAAACAAAGGTGCTTTAGCCAATTGATCAGAAATTACCTATCCTTTAATATCTTTTCTTTCAACATATTCAATGTCAAATTTACTTAATAACATCACCCATTTAGCTAGTCTACTTGTGAGGGAAACTTTTCTTAGTAGGTACTTTAGTGGATCAATCTTAGCTACCAAATGTGTGGTATGAGCTAACATGTAGTGTCTCAGTTTTTGTGATGCAAAGATCACAACTAGACAAGCTTTCTCAATCATTGAATAGTTCTTCTCATATGCTACCAATGTTCTACTGATATAGTATATAGCTCTTTCTTTCTTATTCTCATCAAGTTGTGCTAGCAATGCCCCCAGTAATGTATCTGTTGTGGAGACATATAAGATCAATGGCTTCCATTTAATAGGAGGCATCAAAATAGGAGGATTTGATAGGTATTTCTTGATATGATTAAAGTTCTTTTCACATTGCTCATTCCATGCAAAGGTCACACCTTTATGTAATGTCCTTGTAAAAGGCTTTGATATATCTGCTAGCTGAGATATGAAGCATCTAATAGATTGAACTCTCCCTTGTAATGTTCTCATTTGACTGATATTCTTAGGAGGTTTCATCTCCATGATAGCTTTAACCTTTTTAGGATCAGATTCAATACCTTTCTTTGAAACAATGTAAACTAGGAGCTTTCCAGAAGTGACACCAAAAGCACACTTCTTAGGGTTCAGTCTGAGACTCAACTTCTCCATTCGATATAGTATTTTGCTCAAATCATTTAGATGTTCAAATCTTATCATAGATTTTTCTAAAGGATCATCAACATAATCCTCTGTGGTTTGATGCATCATGTCATGAAAAATAGACGTCATAGCTCTCTGATATGTAGCACCAGCATTCTTAAGCCCAAATGGCATGACATTCCAACAGAAGGTACCCCATGCGCATGTGAAAGTAGTTTTATCTTGATCCTCTGGAGCAATTTTTATTTGATTATATCCAGAAAAAACCATCCATTAAAGAATACATCTCAAAGCCCGCAGTCAAGTCCACTATCATATCAATGTTAGGTAGTGGAAAATCATCCTTAGGGCATGCTTTGTTCACATCTCTAAAGTTTGTGCACACTCTGATAGATTTGTCTAGTTTTGAAATAGGTACAATATTTCAGATCCATTTAGCATAATCAATAACACAAATGAATCCATCTTTTAGTAGTTTCTCTAATTCAGCTTTGACCAAGAGTGCAACATGTAGATGCATCTTTCTCAATTTTTTCTTAACAGGTTTGATGCCTAGAGCTATAGATAAGTGGTGCATTATAAGATCAGGATCCAACCCTAGCATATTTGAATATTTCCATGCAAAATTGATCTTCTTTTCTATTAGGAATGTGGTAAATTTTTTCTTTTCTTTCTATGATAAGGATTGTGCTACATGAATCAACTGTGGTTCTTCTGATGTGCCCAAGTTGATAGATTGAGTGGGCTCAATTAGAATTGGAGATTTGTCCTACAAATGACTCAGAAGGACATCAAATATCTCATCCTTAGGCACCTTAGAGAGGTTTTCACCTTTGGATACGTCTTTTATTTTTACTTTTGTAGGTTCTGAGAGTGCCACAAAGTGGTTTTCACCCTCAAAACTCCTTTTCTTTTTATTTTTATTCTTATTCGCTTGACTAAGATACTTGATGTCTGACTCTGTCATGATGACGCTTGGTTCACTTATGGAAGTCCTCATAGGCTCAACTGTATTTAGGTAGCAAGAAAGGGCATAATCATTTGGAAAAGTATAGATACCTTGGCTTGGATTCATGGAAGTTTGGTCAAGAAGTTCAGGATGTTGAATAGTCAAAGTGGGGAAAGATTGGGAAATAGTGTTTACAGATATGGATCTATCATCATTAGTCCTAACCTGATGCTTGAGTTTGAAGGTGATATTACAACTTAAGATGTTCAATTCATGAATAGGCTCAATGTCATTGTGGGAGTACACTTCGGCTATCGGTGGATTAGACTCGTTAAGTTAATTATTTCACCCTAGACTTATGTTCAGTTTAGGCACATATTGGTGAATAACATCAATATATTTCTCTGTGATATGTTCATATTCCTCTGGAATGACTCCCCATTCATAGTCATTTGATTCCTCATCTATACCTCTAGGAAAATTAAGAACATGAGTAAAGTCAGGATGAATACCCCAAGAAGGGTTACCCTCAGATTCTGATTTGAATTCATACTCATGAGAATCTATCTCAGAATAGCTACCACCTTCTTCTTTGTCTATTTTATTGCCTTCAAGATCATCTGATTCTTGTGGTGCAACTATCTCTTGTTCTACAGTAGGTTCTCATGTGTCTAATACATTAATCCTTTTGATCAGATCATCTTCCGCTTCAAGGAGGTCTTTTATTTCTTTATGCAAACGTTCATAAGGAATAAGATCTTCAGTGGTGTCTGAATCATCACTGTCAGATTGTTCTATTGTCTTCTTTGTTGGTTCAATCTATTCTAAGACATGTGGGGAGTTCTTGCTAAGATAGAAAGGTTTCTTCTTATATCCTAGACCTATTGTATTCTCGTTTGTTTGGCCACGATGGTCAAGAGGTGATAGAAGACCTTTACCCTATAGTCCTAGAGGTCCTTTTCCTGTATATCCCATTTTTGTGATCAATTTTCCCCCTAGGCTGTATGACTTAGAAGGGATCTTTTGTGTTTTAGAGTCACATGTCTGGACTGATTGGGATTGAGGTTCATCCTTGTATAACCATGCAAGCACAGCTTCATATTCCTCAAAATCTTGTTTAGTCACTTGTTCTGCAACAAAATTTCCTTTATATGCCTCAAGAGGTTCTTTAGACTCCATTTTGGACTGTTTTAGAGTTTGTCCATAGGACGTAGGCGAGGTAGGGAGAGATGTCAAAGATAAGACTACCTCTATATCATATTCTCCCATACCCTTTTCTTTGATTGTGACCTCTTTTGCAATGTCTTCCATCTAGGATGTGGATGCTACTTCTATTTTTTTAGTGGAAGATTCTCTGTTATTAGGAACAAGTTTATCTGCACTTTATTTTAATGCATTGCAAATTGGAGATACGTCAGTTGGAATGGTCACCTCTATTCCTTCATAAGGAAATTTCAAACACTGATGGTATGTAGAAGGAATACCTTTCATTTCATGTATCCAAGGTCTCCCTAGAAGGATGTTGTAAGCCAAAGGTAGATCAAGAACTTGACATGCAGTATCTCTGATGACTGGACCTATTCTGATAGGTAAGACAATTATGCCCTTGGAAGATCTTTCTTGCTCATCATATGCTTTGATAGTTATCTTCTTTCTAGGGTCGATGGTCATTTCTAAAAACCCCAGTTGTGTAATCCAGCTGAAAGAACAAATGTTGAGACCAACACCTCCATCTATCAGCACGTGTTTGACATGATGGTTTTGGATCAAGACTTCAATATGAAAGGGTTGGTTATGCAGATGACTCAAGGAGTTATCATCTTCCTCTGAAAAGGAGATATATTGCAGAGATGTAAGATGACCAACCATAGCCTAGAATCTATCTAAATCAAGGTTATCAGGAACATTGGATCCGAGAAAAGCTTTGTCTAGAATGGCTCTATGAGCTGGAGATATCCGAAGAAACTCAAACATGGAGATTTTTGCATTGGTATGCTGGAGTTGTTGGACAATACTATATGATGTAGGCCTCATGTCTTTAGGATTTGAAGATTTAGATGTAGCCTTCTATTTAGAAGTGGGAGAGAGATTGAAAGGCATCTTAGGGATATTGGATGGATTTGGGATTTGTCCTTGCAGATGAGCCTGAGCTTGTGATCAAGTAACTGCATTAGCTGATTGATTTCCTCTATCTTTTCTTACAATTGTGATGACATTACAATGCTCAGATAGACATGGTTCAACCATATTGATGACAACATTATTTCCAGAGTAAGCATAATTGACTTTAGCACCCACATTAGGTTGAGAAGATGAATCTCCTTGACCATGTTTCGTAAATGGTTTCGTGAATGATGTATGATCATTATTGCTCTTATGATTGTCTATTATGATTTCTCCATTATCAATTTTGTCTTGGATGAGGTGTTTCAAGTGGATACAGTTATTATTCTTATGACCCTTATTGCGATGGAAGTCACAGAAATCATTCTCTCTCCACCATTTCGGTTTAGGTTCAGGATAAAAAAAACTTTTATCTCAGGCAAGGAGATGATGTTGTTCTCCAACAGAGTTTTCATAGCAAATTCCAAGGACTCTCTAAGAGGAGTAAACTTTCATTTAGGATCTAGAGCCCAAGGTTTATAATCAGATGACTTTTTGTTGGACTCTGTTGTTTTTTATTCAGAAGCTTTTATGGCTTGGGTGCCAACAATGAGATTGAAAGCGGGTGCCTTAGATTGGGCACAGATAGCATCAACAGCACCATCAGTGACAACGCCTTTGTTCTTATTCAAGTTTTTGTTCTTGTCCTTGGAACTAGATCCAGATTCATACTTGTCCTTTTGAAGAGTGATGTCTCCTTTTTTTACAAGTACTTTCTCAATTTTGATCGTATTATCTACCATCTTATCAAAGGATGTATGATTTTGCATTTGTAAAGGGTAGTTGATTTCTAGAACAAGATTATTGATGAAGATTTCCAGTTTCTCAGTTTCTGGAATGGGTCTAGCATATAGAGAAAATTTCTTCCTCCAACTTTTGAGAAATGTCAGGCATGGTTCTCCTAGATATTGTTTTAGATTGTAGATGTTGATCATGGTGACCGGATGCTAGATATTGTAGGAGTATTGTTGATAGAATAGTTTGATTAACTCATCAAAAGTTTTGATAGTTGGAGGCATCCTAAAGAACTAATGAATGGTTTCTCCTCCCAAAGATCGAGGGAAAAGATGCATTAAGTAGGTTGGTTCATGCATGAACTCCATAGATTGAGTACAAAATTCTCTGACATGATCTTGAGGATTAGAGTTTCCATCATACTTGTCGTATTTAGGCATTTCCACTCTCTTTGGGAATGGTGGCATGTACAAGTCCTTATGAAATGGAAAAGGGCATAGGGCCTCCATGGAGAACTCCTTAGGTTCCTTTTCTTTCTCTAGTTTTTTGAGCTTGACCTGCATGGCATGCATCTATTTCATCATAGCCGTGATAGGGGTTTCTTCCTCATGTGTAATGATATTTTCAACATTAAAATTTGGAGGAATCTTAGCTCCTTGATGAGCTAACTCTAGAAATTATGCCTCTCTATCTTCTTTCAAGAAATGCCTAATCATTTTCTTGAAGTCATCATCATTTTGATATCAAGCAATTTCAGAAGGTGTAGGTTCTTGATCTGCACCATGTTGAGAATGAGGTCCTTGAGACCCATGGTTTGTCCCTCCTTGAGACATGTTAGGAGTTTTAGGGCTCCCTGGGATAGATCGCGGTGGATTTTTTTGATTACCTCCATGAGTTGATGAAGGGGGGGGGGGGGGGTATGTAAGCAGTTTTCAATCGAAAGTTTCCAAGACCATTATCTTCGTAAAGACCTAAATTGTAGAGTTGTTTGAGGGTTGGACCCACGTGAGTAGACACATATAAGGTATTGAGTGCTTCTCCATATTTCTTTTGTGAGGAAGCTCTAGTTTCCACCATTAACCTTAGGTGAAGTGAGACATCAAGATGAAGATGACTGAAGAATGACTTGATTCAAGAAGATTGAATGATGCAACCTTGTCAAGATTGGATTGGTTGAAGATTAGATTAGATGTAAATGAAGGATACTGTACCCTAGTAGTATGGGTAGATGCCCAAAAGATGGTGGACATGAGCTCACAACACTTAGCCATTTTGTATGGAGACAAAATTTGAAAAAAAATTTGACAAAAGATGAAAAAGACTCAAATCAATAAATCAGAAGGCTAAATCAGACTCAAGAGGCCACTTTAGGAGAATGATTGGATTATTTCTAGTTTTTTCTTTGTTCCTAACAAAATGAATGTTTTGATAGAATCTGGAAATAGGCTATGAATACTGGATTCCTGAAAAATTTGACCAATTACTGGAAACTTTTTGAAATCTCTGAAACATGTTTCTGCATACTCGTACGACACTGGGTATGCTCTCAAATGACAATTGACAAGACTCATATGGCAATTACTACCAGGGATAATGTTCTTTTGATTTCTAGTGACAACACTTGTACGACATAATATTGACTCCTGTATGACAATATAGGGGCTATTGAATGACTTTTTCTCAAGACTCGTATGACAATCTGACCCTATGGGATGACTTTTGACTCCTGAAAGGAATTTTTGCTTCAGATTTGCAATTTTTCAATTTTTCAGAATCAGTGTGTTTGCAAAATAGTCTGTTTAGATTTGAAGATTATTCTGGGATCGTTCATTTCCAATAACCAAATAGATAAACAAGCACGTAGAACAACAAGCAAGTGATTTCGAGAATGTCTAAAAATAATAAATAGGGGACAAAGCAACCCTGCGCATGAATAATCAAGTGACTGAATGTGGTAATCCCTAGGAGTGCTAATTGTGTATATTCCAAAAAGTTTTTCAATAATGCACATATTCCTAGAAAATGAAAATTTGGCCTCACTAGGGTTTGTAGTAATGGTCTGACTCTACAACTTTTGTGATCTCAAGAGGGAAAACTCCAATCTAGGCGCATTGGGGTTTTGACACAGTCTGAGAATTTAATCAATTAGGAGCTGCTAGGGAGATCTGACAGCCCAACAAGAGACCACACCTGTGAAGATTTCCTCCACAAGGACATTTATATAGCGACTACTGCTACCACGGTGAAAATGGCTATTACCGCTTGAGGTTCCATCCACGTGGTTGACCCAATTAAGGGAATGTCCACTATAGTTAACGCGCTCTAAAGGTGACTCACAAAAGATACCATAGGGGGACTAGATCGGATTCAAGGATCTAAGTTTCTAGTACTATCCAAAAAGGAAGTAGAGCATAATCCCCTAGCCTCTTCACTTCACCAAAACAAAGCAGATAGATTAATCTGACATGCTAAGACTGAAATTATCTCACAAAGATCTATGATGTCAACCGCTTATGGTCTATTAATCTCTCCAAAGAGAGAATGTATCGATCAAAAGTTGAAGACTCACAAATCTAGTAGAACGCAAGACAACCTCAGTATCCTCCCTACCTATAAGGGTATCCTTCATCAAGAAGAGCTTCGCATGTGTGAACAAGCAAAAGAAGCCCACTCTCTCGAGATCATCCACAAATAGTGTTCATAGGGCCTATTTACTATGTGTAATAGATATGCAGAAAGCAAATCTATGTTCATTTTATAGCCCAAAATGAAGTCTGTGATATGAAAGAAAGAAAAGTCACACAAGCTTGACACGTGAGAGTTCATTTTTATGCCCAAATCAAAGTGTTATCAGATTGAGAAGAATACCTGAATTCCTCATAACATGCTTAGTAGATTTTACTTGTTTTAGCAATTTAGTTGTGCTTTTCCCAATCAGATTAAGCAAATATCAGTCAGAAACATAAGATCTCAATTGTTAAGGTTAGCTATTAGTCCAAATTTGAAAAACTACCACAAATTATGAAATGACAATTGAATCCCGGTATCAAAACTCGTACGACAGTGGGTTACCTTCCAGACGACAATCCAAATCCCATACGACAATGGGTCAGCTCTGATACGATTGTCTGGAAACTCGTACGACAGTGGGTGTCCCACCAAATGACAATGTAACTCTCAAACGACAATCTGCAGTTGTTGAAATGAGCCTCGAAATGCTCAACTATCATATGACAACAAGTGATTTCTGGTATGACTTTCTGATAAAAGTACTACGAAAAATGTATGGATAGAGAATAAAATTGCAAGATGGACCAGAAAATGATGAAAAATAGATAAAAATTGAAATAGAAGAGATGGAAACCCATTTCAGGGCCCCATGGTGGGCGCTAGAATTGTGTGTGTGAAAATTGTACCTAGCTGTGGACATAACACTTGAGTAAAACATTAGAGGTTAGCAAAATAAAAATCTTTAAATAATTGAAACTAAGCTAACCAGGAGATTTACTTCCTTCTAGTAGGTGCGAGTATGATGTTCTCAGATTGAAATCAAGATCAGTGACAATGCAACACCTAAATGAAGGATTTGAATGCAGAAAATGGATATGAAATGAATGCAGATTAATCTAATTTTTTTGTATTTTCTATGCAATAGGATGAAAAACTGTATGAATCTAAGCTAGATGAATGAAATTGAGATGATATGCAGATTTATCTAAGAATGATATGAAAAACTATGAATGCAAAGCTATGATATGAAAACTATGAAACTATGACCAAAAATGAAAGATCTCACAAATCACATGCCGCAAGTGCTCAATCCTTCAGTCACAAATTCGCTACAGTAGTTGTGCAAATTCGAGGTGGGTTAATTGTGAAGAGCTGAGCCTTGATTTTATATAATTACAGGGCTTTGAGGATGCATTGAGAAAAGCCATAAATCACTCTTGATAAACTCAGGTTGATTTTTGAGTTAACAAGAAATCAGGAATAATTAACTCATAAAATCATGCTAAAGCAATTTTTAACTCAAAATAGAGTTTAGATCAAATTTCAACTTATCATCAGATGTTGAGTTTAAATTTAAAATTGGTTGTTGATTTCTAGTTGACTGCTTTTTTGATTGTGCGTGATTTAATTATAAATTAATTTAATAAATAAAGTGATTTATTCTCAACTTAACTGATTTTTGAATTAAAATAACTGATTTATGGGTTAATCAATTATTAAATCAAATTTTATTCTAAAACTATATTATTAAAAATTGACAACTGGCATGAATTAATTAAATAAGAATTTAATCATTTAGTCATGAGATTTTAGATTTATTGTCAAAATTAAGTAATACAATTTAGGAATAATTTAATTAAATCCAATTAAATAATTAAGTGGCAATATTAAATCTAATTAATTAAATATTCAGAATATTCAATTAATCATCCTTTAGGATAAATAGGATTTATCACCAAATAATTATTAAATTAAGAATAATTAGGTTAAACAGGAGTATTGCTAGGAATATTCTCCAATGCAGAATTTAGATAATCAATTAAGATTCATGTGCATTAGGTTAGGACTTTGATGTCAATTTCGATTGATTTGTTGATGTAAGAGGTTAATGAACCTATAGCCCATTTTTGGAGTATTATACTAAGCTATGGTTGAAAAATAATAATAAAAATCTTGTCAATGATGGAGTTGTGGAGGCCCACAACTTGAAGTCAACCCCTTTTAACTTATCAAGTGGAGCCAATTCTTCATATAATGTTAATCAATCAAACAAGGCTCCATTTCATTCGAATAACAATTCCAATAATAATTCCAACAATCCAAATAACAATTCCAACAATGTTGGTAATAATCCTTATAACAATGCCAATGGGAATAAGCCCAAATCCTTTTTCTCCACTTATAACAAGAGAAAATTCACCCCTCTAGGTGAACCCTTGGAGAATGCATTTAGAACCTTGGTTGCTAACAAGATCATCACATTACCTAATTTGAGAGATTATGAACCTCAAGTTAAACCACATTGGTCGAATGATTCTCACCGATGTGAGTATCATCAAAATAGAGGTCATAAAACCAACGAATGCATGAGGTTAAAACACTTAGTGCAAGATTTAATAGATAATGGAATAATCCAAATTGAAGGGCCTCAAAACAATGAGGATCATACGGCCTTGAAGAACCCATTTCAAAATCATGAGGAGGGTGAATCATCTAATGCTAATCAAAATCAAAAAAAGGGTAATGAAAAGGTGAACTTTTCTCACACTTATGATACCATAATCAATACTCTAAGTGAAGAGGACAAGACTGTAAATGTCATAGTGGTAAAGGAGAATCTAAGAGAAGCAACATCTAACGTTGTCACTAGGGGGAAAGCTTCTAAAATCACTCTACCCAGAAATGCTCCAAGAATTATTCAACCTAATCAAAACACACCTTCATCATTTAAGCAATATCACTTGGTAGATCAATTACAAAGAACTCCTGCACAAATCTCAATCTTGGAGTTGCTCAAACTATCACCGACACATAAGGAGATTCTAGAGAAGGCTTTAGTAGAAACCAATGTGCCACTAAACTTAGATGTGGAAAAGTTCCAAAATATGGTGGGACACCTCATTTCTCCTCATTGCTTATCATTTTTCGAGCAAGATGATATATCATTGAACCACCCTCATAATTTTCCTTTGCACATAGAAGTCCTTATTCACAAACATAGAGTGAAAAGAGTACTTACGATGGAGGAGCGAGCTTGAACATTTGTACCTTAAACTTGGTAAGAGCCCTAGGATTTTCTGAAGAGGCTATTGATTCAAAGAAAAAGGTAACAATCAAAGCATATGATGATGAAGAACGAGCATCCAAAGGGGTCATAATCCTTCCCATTAGAGTTGGTCCTATGAAAAAGGACATTATTTGTCAAGTGCTAGATCTAAAATTGACCTACAATAACTTGTTAGGGAGGTTGTGGATCTATGAAATGCAGGTCGTACCCTCTACTTATCACCAATGTCCAAAATTTCCTTATCTAGGGCAAGAAATAATGGTAAGTGGGGACTTAAATCCCTTCCAATATTGTAAAAATATCAAGCCTATCAATGACTCTCTAGTCCCGCACAATACAGAAGGGTCTATACCTAATCAAATAGACCAAGGGAAAATTTCCATAGACATCCCACTATTGAAAGAAAAGGAAAAGATAGAAAAGGAAACTATTGTTAAAGACATCTCAAGACCCACTAACCTAACAACATCGACTAAGGGAAAAGAGAAGGTTATTGAGGATAATGTTATTGAAAAATTGAAAGAAGATCAAACCAAATCTGTCCAAGTGTATACTAAGGAAGCTCACTATGAAAAGATGGATCAAATGATGAAGAATTTTGATAAACAATGTAAGATCAAGCAAAAAGGAGTAGGTGAATACTCATTATCCATGATGGATTTTCCATTATCACCCAAGTCCCATGGAAGACCACCTAGTCTACCTCATAAATACAATGATCATTTTGTGAGAGCACACACTTCTTTGTTTATGGAGGAAGATGATAATGAAATCCTAAATTGGCTTTACAAAGATGAAGAAATAGGTGCGCATGTAAAACATATTCAAAATATAAGCATTCCCACACATCAATATGGGAAAGGATTCCAAATCATGCAAAAGATGGGGTACAAAGGCCAAGGACCTTTGGGTTCAAAGAATGAAGGGCTCATTGAACCTATAGAAATGACATGGCGAGATAGCAAGGAGAAGATGGGATTAGGGTACCTTGAACAAGGGTACACACAAAAGAACTATCCCAAAATTTATGATCAGATATTGCAATTAGAATCCCATAGTGATGAAGATTCTAATCAATGGGAATGGGACTCATTGTCAAGTGATTCATGCCATGATAAGGAGATATACGTCATTCATATTTATACTTCTAGCAAGGATAAAGGACAAATAGCAGAACCTAATCAAGATCAAGCCTCTAGCTCCAATCAAGTGATCTTAGAGAACCTTCAAATTCAAGGAGTTGTGATAAATCAATGGGTAGGTGAACCCTACATACCTTCATGGAGACCTACTATGGAGGAATCAAATGCTAGATTTAATCCACATGACTTTTATCCAATGGAAACCTTAGAGGATTCTAGTGAGGAGGATTTTGATCCTACTTTAGAAAATTTAGAAGAGGCACATGTCATAGACTTGAATGATACAATGTATGAACCATCCAACGAGGTCTTATCCTTAAATCCCCTTGAACCTAGCCAAAGAATTGATCCTTTAACTCTCATATATCTAGATTTAATCGAGTGGGATTCCATCGAACCAACCATTCTCCCAACCTTTTTGAATGACAACATGGTGTCCCAATACCTCAATGCGGTTGAACCTTCTTCTACTACAGAATATCATGAGGAAACGATAAAGGGGAGTATCCAAACTTTCAATCCATCAAAAAATGAAAAAAAACAAAAAAAGTAAAAAAGGAAAAGAATCTAATGTTGAAAACCACAATGTGGCAACATTAGATAGAAAAGAAAAAGAAATAAAGGATGTTTCCAATGGTGAAAACCCAATTGAGGCACCTAAGGAAGGAAGTTTGGATACACTACCAGAACATTATGAAGAGAGATCTCCAATTGTGATCGAGCCAACAGAAAAGATAAACATTGGGTCAGATTTTGAGCAAAAGATCATGCATCTAGCCGCATCATTATCTAGCGAAGAGAGAAAGGAATTCATTAAATTCTTTAAAGAAAAACAAGTAAACTTTGCATGGTCTTATGATGATATGTCAGGCCTAGATCCAAACTTAATCATGCACGATTTGAATATCAAAGAAGGAGCCAAACCTGTCAAGCAGAAGTTAAGAAAGATGCACCCACATATAGCCTTGCTAGTCAAAGTTGAACTGGAGAAATTGCTCAAGGTGGGATTTATCAGGGCCATTGATTATGCACAATGGATTTCCAATATAGTACCATTTTCAAATCTGATAAGTCCATCAAGATTTGTATGGATTTCAAAGATTTAAACTTGGCATGTCCTAAAGATAATTTCCCGCTTCCAAGTATAGATGCCATTGTGGACTCAACAACGGGACATTCTATGTTCTCACTCATGGATGGTTTTAGTGGCTATAACCAGATAAAGATACCACCAGAAGACCAAGATAAAATAGCTTTTACATGTGCCTGGGGTACATTTTGTTGGAATGTCATGCCTTTTGGGTTGAAAAATGTTGGAGTGACCTATCAATGAGCAATGACTGCTATCTTTCATGACATGATGCATAAGTTCATGGAGGAATATGTAGATGATATATTAGCCAAATCTCATTCCAGAGAGGAACATCTACCAATTCTAGAGAAGATATTTTCTAGATTAGAACAATTCAAATTGAGGCTCAATCCAAAAAAGTGTGCATTTGGAGTCCAATCAGGAAAATTACTAGGCTATATTGTATTGGCAAAAGGCATAGAAGTGGATCCTGCTAAATTAAAGGCCATCATGGAGATGAAAGCACCTAAAAACATAAGCCAAATGAGATCATTACAAGGGAGAATTCAGTCCATCAGGAGATTCATATCCTAACCAGTGGAAAAATGTCATAACTTCACCCAACTTCTCCACAAAGATACAATTTTCAAATGGGACGAGAAGTGTGAGGAATATTTTAACATGCTAAAGAAGTACCTCATGAATCCTCCAATATTGATGCCACCAATAAGAGGCAAACCCCTGATCTTATACATTTCAACGACCGAGCATTCATTGGGGGCACTTTTGGAACAAGAGGATGAAACAGGAAAAGAGAAGGCTATCTACTACATAAGTAGAACCCTTGTCAAAAATGAGTTAAACTACACATTTATTGAAAGGGGATGTTTGGCCGTGGTTTTTTCTTCACAAAAACTACGCCATTATATGTTGTCTCACAAGATAAGTCTCATTGAAAAGATAGATCCTCTAAAATATCTACTTAGCAAAACGACACTAAATGGAAGGCTAGCCAAATAGGTTATGGTGTTGAGTGAATTCAACATTGAGTATATGGATCACAAATCTATTAAAGGGCAAGTCATTGTAGACCAATTAGCAGAATCACCATTACAAGATGATCATCCAATCCAAGTAGAATTCTTGAATTCTAAGATAGTGAACATAGAAGCAAAAACATGGTAGTTATACTTTGATGGTTCATACACCCAACATGGCTCAGGAGCAGGGATACTATTGATAACTCCTCAATCCCAAAGTCTTACAAATTGCTATTTTCATGCACCAATAACATAGCAGAATATGAAGCCCTAGTCATTGGCATAAAGTTGGCTTTGGAATGGAAGGTAACAGAACTAAAGGTTTATGGAGACTCCCAACTAGTCATTAATCAAATTAATGATGAGTATCAAACCAAAGATGACAAGTTGGTACCCTACAAAAGCATGGTGGAAAATCTAAAAAATTACTTCACTCTTATACCATTTGAGCAAGTACCACGAGAAAATAATAGAGTAGCAGATGCAATGAAAACCTTGGCATCACTTCTACAATTACCAAATCAAAGTGCTCGTTATGAATTCCTAGTAGAAGAAGTGGTACAACCTGCATTTGACCCTACCCATCCTCACACTATTTTCTTATTAACCGGGCATGAATCACCTTGGTATGGAGCCATTTACACTTACCTCAAAGACCAAATCTTGCCAATGGACCAAACCAGAAATCAAAAGAAAATCTTCATTCGCCAAGCCGCTTGATATACCCTAATATCTGAAACATTGTATCGTAAGAGTATAGACGGAATGTTTCTTATGTGTTTAGAGAAAGAGGAGTCAAGTGTAGCCTTGCGAGAAGTCCACGAGGGAATATGTGGATCGCATTCAAATGGACTAACCCTAGCTAAGAACCTTCTTAGGATAGGATATTTTTGGCCTACAATGGAGAAAGATGCCTGTCAATTCCACGGAAACCAGATACATGTACCTGCACAAGAGCTTCATCCAATGACAACACCTTAGATGTTCTATCAATGGGGTCTAGACCTAATAGGGATGATTTACCCACCATATTTCAATGGGCACAAATTTATCATCATGGCAATGGAGTACTTCACTAAATGGGTGGAAGTTGTACCCTTATCAACTGCAATCGGAAAATAGATATCTTTGTTTATCCTAAATCATATAATATGTAGATATGGCATACCTCATGCCATCATCATAGATAATGCAAAGCACTTCAAAAACAAGGACTTAAAGGAGTTTTGCACAAAATTTCACATGATCCATCACTCCTCTTCAATCTATTACCCCCAAGGTAACGGACAAGTAGAAGAAACAAACAAGAATATCCTTAAAATATTAAAGAGAACGGTTCTCAGGCAGAGATTGGCACGTCCAAATAAACTCGACTCTATGGGCTTATAGAACTAGCATTAGGACACCAACGGGAGCTACACCATTTTCATTAGTCTTTGGAGCAGAGATTGTCTTACCTTTGGAGGTAGAGATTCCATCCTTGAGAGTATCACTACATGGACTGATAACTGAAGAATAATATAGGGTTGCTAGGTTGCATGAGCTATAATTGCTAGAGGAGAAATAGCAACAAGCATTTGAGCACCTAAAGGTCTATCAAAACAGAATGTCAAGAACCTATAATAAGCACATCAAAGCAAGGACATTCCAAGTAGGTGACCTAGTTTTGCGAGAGAATCCCAAGAACTAAGCAGAAAGATAAAAGAAAGGGAAATGGGAAGCAAACTAGTTAGGACCTTTTGTTATCATCGATTCTTTTGGCACTGGCACTTACAAACTAGCAGATTGTGACGAAGAAGAGCTACAAGAGCCTATCAATAGCATACATCTAAAGAGGTTCTACACATGAGATAGAGGAAAGAGTATAATGAGTATCATAAAATCAGATGAGGAGCATCATATTTATTGTGCATAGTCAAAAGAGATCTTGAAAATACCAAAAACATTGGAAAGTAGAAAGGATCAAACAAATTTGAAAAGTAGAAAAGATAAAAAATAGTGAAAAATTTGAGCATGAAGAAAGAAAAAACATTCATATATGATCCTCAAAAGATGTTGTCTTAGTGAAAACCTAGAAAATAGGTGCCTTGATAATATGAAAAAAATTGGAAAAAGAAAAAGAATACAAAAAATGAGAAAAAAGAGAAAAAGTGCCTTGGTGAAAACCTAGCAAATAGGCGCCTTGGTAGAAAAAAAAAGAAGAGAAAAGCTTTAAAAACATAAAAAGAAAGCAAGATCCAATCAATCGGTGAAAACTTGGTAAACAGACGCCATTGAAAGCCCAAATCAGTTGCATACCTAGAAGGTCACCTTGTAAATATTGCATTCTCTACCATTTGTATATATTGCATAATAAAACCCCATAATTGCATTTGCAAGCACCTGAGGATTTTGGTCACCTAATCTACAAATTGTCCCAAGTCAACATCGAAAACATATCAAACTGGGGGCAATCGACTCAAAAGGAGAAAGGATTCATCAAAGCAAAATTCAATCAATCAAAGAATCAAGTCATCAAAAGTATAAGTGGAAACACTTAATCAAATCTTCAATTCAATTCTAATCCAATTTGAGCCAAAACGAAAATTCGATCCGAGATCTTACATAACCTTATCTTTATCAGGATTAAAACAATGAAATGGATGGAACTACACTTGAAATATGGATTTGAAAAACATTGCAAAAAAATAAAAAAATTTCTAAGTGTTGACTTAATTGATGAAAGCATGATATCTTATTGATTTCTGAATGATTGTCTTAAATCAAAGTTTTAAAGAATGTATTATTTGTCTAAGGATGTGATCATCAAAGAATCATCGAGGACTTGTACATAGGATAAAACTAAGATTTCTATTTGTTTACGCAAAAGGATACCTTGGCTATTTTGATCTTCAATATCATAATACCAAAATCCACTTGCAACATAGAATCCGACAAAATCGGTATTTGCACTCTCATGATTGGCTTCAATCAGTGATATTCGTACCAGATAAGTGATGGGAAAGCAAAACAAGAGGTGCAAGAAGTATTCATATCATCATAGTTGAACTAGTGATGGTTGTACTAAAGCAAGATTCCAAAAATGCTCAATGATGATTATAAGCTCCAATTTTTGAATGATGATAGTTAGTTGCATACATCTTAGATTAAATGCATTTAGTCTATGATGCCTTTCTTAGCTTCAAAATCTAAAAATTCGCAAAAGGGAAAATTGACAAAAAGAAGAGGGGTGTAGTCAAATAAAAAAAAATCAAAAGCTCATCAAACAAAAACTATATGTGATCAAGTGTGTTGGAAATCCAAAAAATCAAAAACATAAGTGCATTTCATTAGGTCACTTGCATTGCATTACATTAGATCATTAAAATCATTGTATTAGATGCATTCATTTAAGCATTTGCATCATTTAAACCATTAAGATCATTGCATTTTAAATCATGGCATAAATCATTTATCATTATTTCTCATTAGGTTAATTGCATAAAGCGCATTAATCTTTGTCATTAGAATCATTAATTGCATTAGGTTGCATTCATCATATTAGATTCATTTACATCAATTGCATTACGTGGCATTCATTCATCCACATTAAAAACCATTAATTGCATTAGATTACATCATGCAAGATTCACTCATTTTAGATCACATCATTCTTTGCATTAGATCATTCATTTACATCCATTAAGTGCATTATCATTAAATATGCATTAGATCAAAATCATTACATCATATATCATTAAATCATGGCATTTCAAATAGAACATAACTATTATCATTAGGTGCATATCATTTAAGTCATCTTAGAATCCATTATATAACATTACATTACATCCATACATCATTGCATCCATCCTTAAAGCATTAATCATTAGAAATCCACATCATCACATTCATTCATCTATTCTATGTCATACATAAGACAATCATTTAAGCATCATTAGAACATATGCATTCATCTCAAAAACTGCATTTTGAAAAGCATAAAACAAAGCATATAGGAGATAGAACCATCTAGATTTGCATATCATGCTAAAAACCTGAAAAAAGAGATCCAACACATCATAACATCATATATATAGTAAATCTATCACATTGAGAATCAAAGTTTATGGTATCATCATCATAAAATAAGTAGAATATCAATGTTCATCAAATAATCAAAGTATCAGCATAAGTAACATCAACGAATCAAAAATGATACAATAAGAGTCCAATGTCTCGATAATAACAAGTAAATGAGATCATGTATATCAAATGGAATAGTCTGAAATATCTCAAAGGGCTAAACCACTAGCACCAACAGTACTATTAGGACCACGAGCACTATCTGGAGGCTGACTCGAACTAGGTTGTGATCCCTGCTGACTCATCGCAAACATAAAAGTCTACATCATAGAACTCAACTATCTCATCTCCTATCTAATCTTAGAGACATCAACCTGTAAAGCACGAACCTCTGGTGCAACCACACCAAGAACCTGTGCTGCAGAAGTCTTTGGTGAAGGTATGGAAGATGAAGAAGGCATGGACGAAGATGGAACACCCAAAGATGGAACAAAGCCAGAAGAAGAAGGATATGATGAAGAAGATGGCATCGAAGCAGAAACAGAAGCATAAGCATAAGCATGTGTCTATGGAAAAACTGGAGGAATAGCCTGCTGAACAGGAGGACCTTGTGCTTGATCAAGTAAAACCTGAGCCATCTGCACCTCAACCTCTCGCTGACGCCTAACTCTAGGTCTATCTGCTTTATCTCTAGCAACATGATGAAGTACTATGTCCACACGATGACCCCTCACCTGATCATCACCCCTAGGAGAAATAGGAGCACCAGCAATCACTGGAATATGGACCCTACCTTCTCTAGCTCCTCGACGACCGCATCATCCACATTGTCCCCTAATCCTACCACCACCATCTCCATCTCCATCATCGTCATCACCACCATCTCCTGTAGCACCATCATCTCCATCTGATAGCTCATCAATGGCTGGAACTCTCTCCGCAAGATCAGTGAACCTAGGAAAAGGATACTAATGCAACCAAGTAGCATACTCATCAGTGATACCACCATCCATGATGTGTGGTCTCATAGACCAAGGATGATACCCAAGATCTTGAATCTCTCGCACAATTGTCCCATAATCAACACATGGACCCCATAACGATCTCTCTGCCTACACTCCAGCAGACAAAGCAACACCATCGGGCATACCCTGTGTGCGCCCATACTGACGCAGAACTCTATGGAAGTAGAACCTCTCAATGATGTAAGTAGAATGCCTGACCATCCATCGAGGGCAGAACATGTATGGAAGCTCAGAATCATCCTCTAGCCAAACCTCACAATCAATGTATGGCCTCCAGATAACAGTATCCATGTCATCAATGACATGACACCAGTAATCAAGCTTACCCATATGGATCTGGATAATGATGCCCTCATACATCCAAGCAAACGGCCAACCTGGATGACGATCTCGTGCTGTAATAGGACGTGTCACTGGGATATGATCCTAGGTCCAAAGCTATAGAAGAATGGCTCTTGCAATAAGTGTAGCCGATCGCCTGTAGACAATAGTGTGTAACTCATGGTATAACTGAGCCAAGACACAAGAACCCCAATCAAAGCGACAAGGATGTGCCATCAAATCCTTGAGGATAGGACCCTAACTAACAACAAATCCATGCCCGCGTCTGTTAGGAAGCAAGAATCCACCAATCAAAGTACCCAAGATAGCTGGTAGCACAGGAAATGAAACGAACTGCAACCACTGGATATGAGCATCTCCAATGATAGGATCCATGAACACCTATCGACAAGCCGATCCATCATAGACGGAATCATAATAGACTAACTCTCCATGAGTAGGTAATTGCAGGATGCGATACACATCCCCAGGTTTAATAGTCATCTCACCCATGGGAAGATGAAAGGTATTATGGTCTGAGTGCCAATGCTCAGCCATAGTAGTAATGAGACCTCGATTCACTCAAAATTGAGGAAGATACAAGAAGAAAGATAAGCCATAGAGACTGATATGACGACGATCCGCCGCAATCAAATCCAGTATCATACTCCATGATAATGGGTAAGAACCATGAATACCTAAAGACTTGAGCACCTCCTACAAAAAGCAAGTTCAAACCACATCAGAACTAAAATCAATTATTATTTGAATTATTCTAAGTCAATCAAAAATTTAAAAATATCAAACCACAAACAATTTTTATGTTTCTACTCAGATAGAACGGAAAATTCATCATCACCCATCATCTGAATCTAAATTGACGATCAAATATTCATACTATGACTGACTCATACTGACATCTTACGACTCGCTATAAAATCAAGTTCATTACCTTAACCTATCATCTGATCGACGACGTCGAGCAAATTGCAAAGTGGACTATGGCATTTAAAAACCATTTCTAACAGGGTGAAAGCGCTATTTCAGGCTTTAAAAGCTCTAAAACGTGAAAGCCCTGTTTAAAAGTGTCAACGCGCTACTTCATGGATTAAAAGCACAACTTGGGGCAAAAGCGCTAAAATAATTTGGAAGCGCTATTAAAAAGATGGTAAGCGGTATTCTAATTGGCAAAAGCGAAAACAAGAGCGAAAGCGCTATTTAAGAAGGAAAATGTGGTTTAGGGCCTAAAACTAGTGTGTAAATGTGTAGTTTCAAAACGCGGAAGCGTAGTTTAAAGTCGCAGAAGCGCAACTTGAGAAGTAAAAGTGCCATTTAAAATTGCAAAAGCGCTACTTGAAGGAAAAAAAGGAAAAAAAGAGGATTTTATCAAGAAATTCAGATTTTTTGAATTAAAATGCATGAATCAAAAAAATGAAGAAGTTCAGGCACTCGCCGGAGGTCCATACGCAAGTGGACGCTGATAACAGCGACCTCTTTCGAATCTATGCTCACAAATAGGGATAGACATCGTGGAAAGGTCAACAGAGGTTAGAGCTCAAAAGTCAAAAGTTAAAGTTAAAATGAATAGTAAAAAGACTTTTTACCCCTTTATATAAGCCCTTTTGACCTAAAAAGGTTATATTTGACCTAAAAAGGGAATCTTTCATCAGAATTGACCCAGGGACCTGAATTTTTCATCAAACCAATCAAAGCTGGGGCATTTGTCATCAAACAGACGTAAAAACCAATATCAGAAAAGAAATCAAAATTCATTATAAACTTGACCTAAATCAACGTAACTTGACCTAAAATCATTAAAATTTTCAACATCAATCAAATTTTATTTCATTTCCGAGGGGGCATACCATCGGATAATCAACATCAACAGCATCATCATCGAAATAGGAGAATGACCATCGAATCAGAGCGAAAGCTTTTATTTAAAAAAAATCCGTTAATCAATCGAATGGGGCATCGCATCAAAGTATAATATGCAATCAAGTATCACATCAGCAATCAAACATCAGATCGATCATCAAGAGTATCAAATCAATCAAAACTACATCGATTTCATATCAGATATCAAGAAAGGACCATCGAATAACATCAAATGAACATCAAAGATCGACGATCGACAAAATTAGGACCGATCATCAAGTAAAATCAGAGTATTCTTTGAATTAACATGCTTCGCATGTCAACTCAAAGAGGGACATTTGTAATCACCTAAAAGTGGACAAGATCATTTATTGAGAAATCAAGGCAAATCAAGGCAAAATCAAAGCAATTGAATCAAAACAAACATTTGGCTAATCAAAATTAAAATTGTCTTAATTCAATATAATGCAAAATCTAAAGCCAAAAGATCAATTAAAGCCTATTAAATCAAGTGAAATTAAATCAATGTGCAATTAATTCAATTAACTATATAATTGGAATTAAATCAAATCAACCCATTCAAGGGGTGCACATGGCTAAATAAATGAATTAAAATCAATTAATTAATCTTAATTTCTCTCAACAACCAAATGGGAGGAAAAAGCCTCAACCAATGGGATTTAAGGAAATGAACTCACATGGATCAAGCCAAATTCAATCTCAATCACTCAAAGTGAAAGAGCATCTTATTCACTCATCTTGTCTACTTGTCCCAAGCTTTGAGGACACAATCTTTACATTGTCTTCAAAGGATGGAACCAAAGACTCAACTCAAGTTTAATCATGATCAACTCTACTACACCCCCTCGCCTTGCCTAAATCTATAAAAGGAAGGCCAAAATCAATCATAATTGATAACCACAAATCTGAGAATTGCATCTAACCTCTTGAGAATTATAGCTAGAAAGGCAATTTAGAAGTTAATTTGAGCATTTCAATTTGGAATTGAATTAATTAGCTTAAGCATATCGCTCACTTCTCATTCTAGGACTGTCATTAATGGAAGCTTGCTGAGAGCTTTGCATTAACACTCTTAGATAGAGAGTCATAGGATGCTTAATTGTTCATTCATTTGCTAAATAGTGCTAGAGTGTGGTTTATTCAGTTTCTATTTCATTTATTTTTCAATACTAATTCTATGAAGATACTATTTCTGGTATATAATTTTATTCTATCATAATATTACTAAGTTTTTTGGTGTAGCTATAATTAATGCATTTCTACCCATTCTCTTTCCTCCCACTTCCATAAGTCAAAAATCAATCAATGGATACATTTGATTCACTTCAAATAGATAAATTTTATATGTGGTTTCATGCATATGTTTTGATTAAGTAAAAACGGGTTTTGAAAGGACCTGAAACCTTGTACAATAACTCAAAAGATGTGGCAATAAAAGGCCCAGACACAATAGTGGAGACCACCAACACAACTGAGGGAACTACCAACAAAAAACCCACACCAAGGAACAACAATCCTCAACAAGGGTACTTATGATTTATATTTAGAGCCATCATTGTAGGACTGAAGATTCATATCCAAAGGAGGAACGGATGACTTTGGTTTCTTTCCTTTCACAGTTGTCCATCCATCCTCCAACTTAGCAGCATCATTCTGCCAAACCCCTGAATAAATAGAGGAAATCGCATGGTAGACCAGAGTAGAATCAACACCAAACAACACATTCTCCCTAGGAGAAACCAGTTTGGGCGAGCCCAAAGCAGTAGCAGACTGGATAGCAGAGTCAAGAGTCTGGACATCAACAACAGTCATAGCATCATCAGACCCTGTCGAATCAGCTAGAACAGGTGAGCCAAAACATCACCTATCATCGCACTACATCCCACAAAAGCAAGAACCTCCTGAGAAGAACCCACAACCTGCTCTCTAACCTCAGCTGAAGATTTATTCACAGTATAATGCTCAGCAGAGACACCTGACCACCAAGAAGGCGGTCGTTTCAATTTTACCTTCTCAGATAAACATCGAGTAGCCACATGGCCAGTCATGTGACATTTCCTGCAGCGGAAGGAAATACCCTCATAATCCAGAGTCTGTGACCAAGAGCCCCGTGGAGAGGCCAAGTAAATCTTCTCAAGGAGACCCTTAGAAACATCCATCTGAACAAGAATGTGAGCAAAAGTCGAATGAAGAACATCAGATGTTGCCGAATCCACGATCTGAAAATCCCCAAGAGCATTCCCCACAATTTCCAAAACGGAATCCAACCAGAGATGCATGGGAAGATTCGGAAGCCTAACCCAAACAGGAATCTTGTTAAAGGATTCTGAAAGCGGGTTGAAATCTTTATGCCAAGGTTTGGCCATCAGGGGGAATCGGTCATCCCGGGAGAAGCTATAATCACATAAGATAGACTTCCTATCTTCAACATTACCAAATTTTGCAATAAAAAAACCCCTAGCAGCCGAGTAAATCTGAATATCTTCGGCTAAGATCAGCTCCCAATGATTGGTAGTCCAAGCATGAAGAGTAGAAAGAGAAGGCCAAAAGCCCCTAAATCAAAATATAGCAGCATGCGAAGAGAAAACCTCTGCAATTTCAAATATTTTATCTATTGTATCAAAGTCTAATTGCACCCTAATGGGAATACTCACAGTCACAGGGGAAGCCACTCAGGGCCTCGTAATCCCTGAAGAGCGAGAAGGAGCAGTCCCATAGAAGCCAGCCTCAAAGGCGGCAACATCAGCATAAGAACCAAAGGCCCCAGCAAAAGAACCCACCGCCACAACCCTTCCTTCAACAAGGACAACCCTACCACCGGTAGCTTCCAAGGAGGCATTCAACACCGAGGATCCACGAGCAGGAGCCTGGGCGGGAGAAAGGATTTGAAATCCTTGAGTGGCCTGAGCGCGTGCAGAAGCGGAAGTAGAAGCCATCTTTAATTGCTACTCAGGTTTCATGCATATGTTACTTTTTGTACTTTTTAAGATTTTTTTATTAAGGAAAAAATAGGCTTTGAGGAACCTAAAACCCATTACAATAAGTTTACTAAAAATATATCAAGAAAGCCCAACAAAACAAAAAGGAATGGAGCCAAGACAACAAAGAAGGAATACCAGCAGGCTCTCGCAACCTAAAACAAGAGTTGCACAAAAAAGCCAACAAGCAGCCAAGAACCAAAGAAAGGACCAAAGAAACTTCATCCCCGTCAACCACAACAAAGACCTATAAAGATTTGTCTTTAGCACCTCCCTTGTGGGATCGAAGAGTCATGTTAACAAAGGGTGAAGATGTCTTAGATTTCTTTCCTTTCATAGTAATCCAGCCCTCTTCAACCTTTGTGGCAGCATCCTGCCAAACCAACAAACCCAAAGCTAGATCCCCACCAATTTGAGAAAGAAGACCAACGGCACACACCAAATCAAAGGCAGTAGCAACAACAACACCCATGGAGCCACCAAGAATCAAAGAACCATCAAAGGACATAGACATCAAAGGTCTATCGCCACACCCAGCCGCAAGAATAGATTGTGAACCAGCCTCCATAGCCACTCCACAAGTAGTCAAATCAACGTTTTGGATGTTGATAGGGTCATGGTTAGCCTTTTGTCAATGGTTAAATTACTTAAGAGTTGAGGAGTGGAGTACAAGTCTCTACATGCCCCTTGCATCAAAGTTAGAAAAAAGGATAAAGCACACTCCACTTCATGTGTAGGACGTACAACCACATCTGCTCATGGATTTGAGAGTAAACTTTATATATGAAGAGGGGTTCAATGCCTTAGAGATTGGGTTGTCATGTAATTAAGTGGGAACTGGACTTGGAATAACCATTAAACAAAGAAGAATGGTCTTGTCTTGCACTCTTCTCCTTTTACTTTTCTTTTTGAGCCTTTCTATGAAAAGATTAGAAGACAACCTCTTGACAGAACAAAAACTCACATACTCTTGGTTTGATTTTTTTGTGATTATTCTTCTCGGAAGAAGGCTAGAAGAAGAGCTCTCAAAATACAAATATGCTCACTACCTTGGAGAGCTTTACAAACAAAGTGTACACTCCCAAAATATTTGATTGCACTTGATCTTAACACAAATTGTATTGGGCTTTTTTGGGTATGGTATGACAAATTAGTGTGGTAAGTAGGGTGTCTTTGAAATGAAAGTTTGAATATACACATTTTCCTATCCATTAGGATGTCGTTGAAATGAAAGTTTGAACATACACATTTTCCTATCCATTTGTATTTGATTTGTAATTGGTCATTGTAATATAGATTTAGGTTGTGCTACTCGTAGGTTGTGATAATGGTTTTTCTTAGGTTTTCTAAATGGACCTCTTGGCTGAAGGGTTAGCTAGAGCAACAAGATAGCAAAATGTGTCATATGTTAAGGAGGTGAGGACCCACCTTACTTGACCATAGGAATGATGATTCGAAGTCAATGCATGGGTTTGGCGTATATTGAATGAAATCTTGAATATTGTTGCAATGTTGAGATCTTGGGGTCCTTCCCCTACAATTTGTGATGTTTCTAATATAAATCTCAGCTTAACGAAATGAAAACCTAATAACACCTTGCTTCTCTTAAAGTTATTCGTGAAAAACAATTATAATTTTACTATATTTGAGAGGATAAAGTTTAATTTATAGTTTGAGACCTCTTTCACTCTATTAAATATTATGTTGCAAGAAAAGCTTCATTGTAGTTGTATGGTTAAAATTAATTGTATGGAATTTCAATGAGTTATTTGATGATGTCTTTCACTCCTTTATTGTTCACTTTATAGTATAGTTGTCTGATATAATAGTATCATTTGAATTACAGTTTATTTAACTCCTTTTTTGATATTGCAAGATTTTTCACCCTCATATCACACCGCACCACAGCAAGAAATCAATGGAAGAATGCACTTAAGTCTATTCAGATGGATACATTTCATATAGATTCATACATGTGCTTCAGTGGTTCAGAGCTAAAATTAAAAACTTACAAAAATTATGATTCAAAAGTTCCATTATATCAACCAAATAAATATATTGTTAAATTTGCAAAGGTTATAGTTTGTTTCAAGTCTAGCTTTTAAGTTTTTATAGGCACATTTGTTGGACTAAATCAATGTTATATAAATGGATACTTGTGTTTTTTAGTCTGATAAAAATGACTTCTTGAACTGCCATCCCCTGCTGTTCTTGTACCGGAGCATAGTAATATATTTATATACCCCAAGAAAACAATTTCACATATTGCAAAGCGCAAACCATTAAAAATAAAATTTAGCAAAGCGCAAACCATTAAATTTTATTTTTTTTGCAAAACGCAAAACATTAAATATAACAGGTTATTTTAAAAGAGACTTTTCATAGTGTAATATAAACGCAAAATCACTTCAAGGTACCTCAAGAACTGAACTTGGGCATTGTAGCTCATACATCAGAGCTTAATAACATTTAAAAAAACCATCATTTTAATGGTACGTAACTTATTTTTGAACTGGTAACATCATTCATTTTCAAAACTATGTTTCACCTATGTGGAAGTCCTCCAAAATCTTTTTTTTTTTTAAAAGACAACGTAAAATCTACTACAACTAGAAACGAGCCTTAGTTGTAAATCGTCTAGTATTCAGCAAATTTGCGTTAGACATTAGTAACAAAAAGCTCACAATTTATGTTATCAGTAATAAATGATGCACCCTAGAAATGTTGCAAAACCAATAAGAAAAATTACTACCATAATAAATATTTCAAACATAGATTTAAAATTATGTCAAATATGTTTTATGATGCTCCCAATTGTTACTGAATAATGTAACTATATGTAGAACTATAAGTGTATATGATTAAATGGGAATCGCATGCTTAAAAATAAACTATAACATAATTGGCCACCAATGTCTATTACATTAAATAGATCTAAGTAAATATTATGCTACCTATATGATTCTGGATAATTCTGTTTCCTGTGAACTACATCCTCCAACCACTCCATAACAGCTGATAATAGATTCTAACATAGAGGTCACCTGCATTATTACATCAAATAGATCAAATCAAGTACTATTCTACCTATATGATTCTGGGCGCTTGGGTTTGCTTTGAATTACAGCCTCTATCCGCTCCAAGATCGCTGGTGTCAACAATGGAATTACATCCAATGCTTTCATGTTCTCTTGAATCTAAAGAGACAACAATGGTTAGAAACAGAATAAAGGAATATCTGTCCAATTATTTGCTATACAAGCCTACCTAAGTTGTAAATTTAAAAAAATAACTTTAAGAAGAGTGAAACAGGATGCAGATTATGTGAGTTGACATACACAGGGAATGATAGAACCACAACAAAAAGATTTCTAGAATGGCACAAATAAAGTTACCAGTGAATCTCTAAAGGAACCTCTTACCACAATGGAAAGTATTAACTAACAACAATCATTTTTATTTGAATTGTTTGTCTTAGATTTTTCTTTGGGCTAATTTTTCTCTGCAAATGGGAAAATCCCAAAATAGCATAAAATTTATGTCCTAGAGATTTTATCCAACTAAACGGTCTCCAAAATTATGTGGAACATGAACTGTCTGCATATAGATTGAACTCCAACATTAAATCATTTTCAAATTTTGGAAAATATCAGAAAGATATCTCCTAAAAGTTGGGATGTGATCTTGAACTGGATAACTAATTATCATGATTAAAACGTAAAGAGCTTAACCTATTGGTAATGGATTGGATGCCATCAATCTGCAAATGGCAAAGAAAAAGTCCATTCATGTCCAATTTCTTTCCTCACATCTATGGAAATGTATAGTATGATGTTTCTTTATAGCTCTCTCTAACAAGTGCAACTCTGAGCAATTATTGCAGCTTCATCAATCAATCTTGTTTGAGCTCATTCCTCAGATATTAAATTCCCAAGTAGACCAGCACTGTAAGCTTCTAATTGCTTGAGTATTCTAGTATCATCTTAGGATAGCAATTGTATATTTACAATCCTTATTCAACAAAATCATGTCATGGACATTAAATAATATCATTATCATCAATACATTTATCGATACCATAAAAAGTTTGATGTATGGCCTAGCTGATCAGGCTGCCACTTTGTTATCACCTATTTTACCCAAATTGATTTTCTCTGTGCTTGTTTCCAGGTGCTCACTCTTCTTCTAATGGATTCCTTATATAGGATTTGAAACTACCAAATCTCTGAGGTGTAGACTTTTTGAAACAACCCATGTTCAAAACACACCCTGTATGTAAAGGATACATTTTGAGATCCTACCGCTAGGTGTAGTCTATCAAAATTGTGTTTTCTGTTGCCAAAAACATTTGCTAAATCTAACAATGCACATATGTTTATGCTATAATGTGGTTCTTACTTTCTGTCCAAATTATGACAAGTATGTTAAGCATATTAACAATCCTTTTAAAGTGTCATTCACTCTAGAATTCAACGGGTAAGTTAAAAATTTTACACATATCAGGATGGATGATACATGTGGAGAAATACTATCCTGCTTCTCAGATTGTAAACAATGGAAGGCATGAATAAAGTACTAATATTTGGGAAATAATTGTAAAGTTTATAATCTCGATCAAGCACTATTTTATTTATAATTCTTTTGTCCCAACACCTAGTAATAATTTAAATTGTAAATTGAACCATTTCTTCATTTAAATTTATCAACAAAGTGCACTAACTCACCTGGCTTTCCTTTGTTGCACCTGTAATAACAGTGCTGACATTTGGATTTGATGCACACCACGCAATAGCAAGTTGCGCTAAAGGTACGTTCAATTCACTTGCAATTGGTTTTAGTCCCTCTACTTTCTTTAACACATCATCAACTAATGACCTGGATGCTAGACTCTGTACATCATGAAAAAAACTGAAGAATTATGAAACTTATCACCAGTAAAGTAAATTGAAAAAGCTATCATTGAAAAGCAATCAAAAATCAAAATGATATATATATATATATATATAGAGCGAGAGAGAGAGAGAGAGAGAGAGAGAGAGAGAGAGAGAGAGAGAGAGAAGCCACTGAAATTATGAGAATTGTTTGAAACCAGTCTTCGAGCTATTAGCCAACACATTATTTTTTATTAACTTGAAGTAGAATGCATCATCATCATTGGTTGCTCCTCTTCCTTTCAGCACATCCACAATAATATAAATCCCTTTTTATGCCATTCAAAATAACAGAATAACTATTAACAGTTCACCTGGTCTACAAATATAGAACCTTTAGCATTGTAAAACTGACTAAGTATGAGCAACCAGCCAAGCCATCAGTTATGTAGTGACAAGCAGACAAGGAACACCATCAGGTATATAATATGTAGAAGATTTACTTTCAACCTAGTAGTAGTAACATCTAGACGGTAACGATAAAGCTAAATGCTAAAGCCTGTTGGGTAGCAACTTCACCGGTACATGATGTGATTTATTCTTTGCTGTTTAACGGTTAACCACATGCTTTTTGGTGTGGGGCTTGAATACAATTTCTTTTGGATTTATTAGAATTTAGAAAGCAACTGTATGTACTTCTATAGTTTGATTGTGCCTGTATTCTGAATGGTTAAACTTAATCTAGCTACACATGAAACTTGAGGACTTAATCATTTTGCACTCGCAGCTGATTAAACAATGTCAATAAGAATAAAATACAACAGACATGTTAAAACACTATAGCAGACAAGCCAACAAGGGAACTAAACAATGTCTTTCGTAAGAACAAAAACGCTATAGACATGTCAAAAACTATAGCGAGCAAGTTTAAGTTAGACAACATGCTCTTTTAGGGTTTAACCTCTGCCAAGGCATAGCTTGAAGTTCGTTACTCTTAAATTCCTCATTATTTATTCAAGAATTTCAAATCCTACTGAGAAATTGCATATCTCAAACAAGCCTAGAGGAAGAGGGGGACTTTCATCCCTGAATCTTGTATTTGGTGAAGGTGCTTGGAATCAGAAGCATTAACATCCTCAATGCATGTATTAAGGGCAATCAGAGAAGCATAAAACAAGCAAGCCAAATCTGATCTGTGTGTGTGTGTGTGCACCCCACAAATCATACAAATAGGTTAATGGAATTCAAAGTGCAACCGGAATTAACAAAAAGGAGTCATAAAGGAGCTACAGCATCAAAATGAGACAAGATACTAATGAAGAATGTATTTATAAGAAAACTAAAAGTGAAAAAAACAAGGGACATACACAATCCATTTATGCCTGAAGATATTCCATGGTGGTTTTTCCCAAAGATAGCACACCTTGTAATTTTCCAATGCAAATCGGCTGTCTTGAGGAATATTCCCTTTAGTGTACTTTCCAGTCAACACTCCAGATGCAAGAGGACTCCATGTAGTCAAACCCAACCCATAGTTATTATAAAGTGGCAAGTATTCAACTTCAACCTGCAAATTAGTTCAAACAACTGGCATTAGTTCATGAACTTCAATATTTTAAAACACCTGCATCCCTTAGAATACCAAAAGCCAAACCTTAATATATCATTTAGCTTCACCATTTTTTACCAGTTGTTTTTCCATCCATTGTCCTAAGGAAGAAGAGATGCAACCTAATCAACTTGATAAGGAGAGAGCAATAGAACATAGCATTATCACACACGATAACAAAAACAAAAACAAAAAAAGGTATTTTGCCTTTCATAATGGGGACAGGGGAGCCAACTTTTTCCAAGGCATAAAAAATAAAATATGGAAGCAAACATAACTAAGCCAGCTTCATTAGAGCTCAAAAATCAACAGTCAAATATTACCCCAATGTCAAAAGCTACAGCTAAGCAAAGCACAGCAGCCAAAAGTATTCTCATTCGCCTAAAAATTCATTTTGACCAATTGAACTTTCTCAAATTGTTTCTTCTTAAGAACCGGAAATATCTGTGCTTAAACGATAGATGCTAAGAATAATAAAAGACCTTGAACAAAGTAAAGGATCTTGAAGCACTATTTCTGCATTTGCAATACAAGGAATCCATCTAATGCTAAAGTTGAGGTACCAAAAAAAGAACAAAACAAAAAGGCTATAAATACATCAAATGAAATGAACAATAATAAACTTAATGCTTCGCCTAAATTTGATTCATTACAACATCCTCCTCCACATTTTGTTGTTTATAACTTGATGAAAATTGAGTCAATAGTCTTACTGACAGCTAAGGCCCTAAAGGCAATAATCACTCAATGGTCATTTAATAAATAGATGAGACAAAGCAACCCAAAAAGCTATTCTTCCATACTGCAACCAAGCAACATAAAATCCTGGATCATGTTGTGATATTCAATAAAAGAACTAAATTGTGCAAAGAATATAAGTTTTAATAAATGAAAGCAGCAAGATTAATGGTTCCAAAAAGGCCTTCTGACTGCATATTAAAACTACCAGAAGACACCCTGAGGCCAAAGACATGATAAGTAAAGAGAACAAACTAATGAGATCACCAACATTCAAAAAAAAATTTAACATCAATTTTGGAAGGGCATTGATTCATCAGGAATCTAAAAAAGCAAATAACTGTAAGTTCATTCATCAAAAATCTGAATAGTGATTTTGTGTAGTTGAAGATGAACATGTGACTCCCACCCTTTGATGGATTAGACATTTATGTGATTTTGATTATTATCATGTGAACACCTTGCCTTATTGCTTATTATTATGATGATTTACACCTTGGCTCCAATATTAGAACATAATTTGATGATTAATTGTATAGGTAGAATAAGCTTCAATAACTTTCTATGCTTGAAGGACAATTAGAAATCATGTTGCTTAGGTGATTTTACACTAAATGATTAGTTAAAATGATTAGATCTCCAGATGAATTAAGTAGAGCTTTGTAATAATTGCCTTGTATGAATTTAGTGAATGTTTTTATGCAATGGCGATATTCCAAAAGCGTGAGGATTATGTTTAATTGAAATTGAAAAAATGAATGTTTGTTATTGTAATGTTTCATTGAGCTAAATAATGGAATTGACTATTGGTCACATGTGTGAACAAGTATGCTTTCAATTATGTTGCTTCGGCTATAATATTCCATGGATATATTAATGTGTGAATTCAAGTGTGCAAGATAATTTGTATGTCAATGGAATCAGAGGTATTTGTGAAACCTTATTGTGATTAAACTCATAATGCTAGACTACAGTCCATTTGGAGGGACTATGGTATCTATATGATGTAATTGTTGTAATGTGGATTGTGAACATTTAATTGAGATTTTGTTGTGTCCTAAAATTAACAGGGTTAGGTAGTGAGTTGGGCTGGCATCCTAGATGGTGAATTTTGGATTTGATATTTTGGGGATTTTAGTTTTTAGAGGGTCTTAAAATGTCTTATTCTATGCTGTGCTTTGCAAGGCCCTAGGGTGGGTACCTATGGGTAAGGTACCTATTGGACCCTTATCTTGGACTACGGTTTAATGTCCCCTTGTGTAATCTCTTAAGATTATGGGAGGATTTAGTTATAGTTCAATTGCAAGAGACTTCTTTCTAATTAAATTTTTTACTTATAAAACAAAATACAATATCTTGATACTTTGCAAGACTTATATTGATGATACCACTTGTATAATAATAATAATCTTTCGACTCGATCAATTATCTTTAACTTATGAACTGCTATATATCGAATGTAATATAATTGATGTACTCTAACTCAATGAATCTTGTATCATGCAATCGATGTATATGCAATGGATATCTTTGATATTCTGATCTGCAATATATGAAACTTATTGATTTGATATCATGGAATTTATCTTGCTGTCTCAGATATAGCTATGTGAATTATGCAACTGATCCCCTTATTGCTTATGGCGATGAAACAATAATTGCTGTTCCTGATACCACTTTAGAAGTATGCAATGATGCTGCAGTTTTGGTCTGATCAGACATCCCACTTCAAGGTAATCGCTTGTCTGATATGCTGATTCAAATGGTGATGTCTCTGGGTGCTGTTCCTGATTGATGTCTTTTAATTCATGCAACCGATTGCCTTAAGAAGGCTACTGCTCAACTTGAGCGATCCAAATATGGATGAAATAAGAAATAAAAAATTTTGATGATTGACTAGGAATGATTATTGATCTGCCTTTATATCTGCTTCTTTGGTTTGGAAGAATGTGACTCTTCTCAAGAGACATCCTATGATACAAATTTGTTTAATAATAAACTATATTATCCCTTAATTAATCGCACCTCTTGGTTAATATAATTACTGCCCTTGAGACTTCATTAATTTCCTCCTTTAACAAATCTTAACCGCTGTCTCCTGTATGGAATATAGTCACAGCTTTTAATCACTTCAATAGTAACGTTGTTCAGATTTATGAACCGCTATTTGTTCTTCATACGATAATCTCTGATTTTCCATAATCCTTAATCACATCTTGTAGAGGTTAATCGTATGGCAATTAAATTTGTCTGACTATGATTGATGTCTGTCCCATCTGACCAAGGAGAAACATCCCTCAGCGATCTACAGTGCTACAGGCTTCTGTCCATCCATCGTAGGAGTGTGGTAGTGTAAGTATTAGATGTTATGTTGGAAACTTGTTCGCTTGGCACAAACGGCAACTGAAGTAGTCGTGTTTGCCTGTTTGGATTGGGGACATCACATATGGCCAAGATATGGCCCCTATTAAATGCCCATTAAGAGGAATGATGAATTTCGAATTTGAGGCTGTGGCCTGATTGTTACCACCCCCATCCACATCTTCCAAAGTTTGCCTATGAGAGAACTTACCTTGCAAGACTTTTTGAGGTTGTGTGTCCACATGCACCTTCATCCTTTATATCATACACGTGTGAGTACATCTTGAAGACTCTCATGGGTTAAATGTACAAACACTCCTTCGCTCACACATGTGGGAGATCTTGTGGGGATATGTGCTTTGACAGTGAATGGGAAGTTGACAAGTGTCATCCCCATTGAAGGAATTCAAATTTGGATTTCTAATTATCATCCATCTTAGGATAAAGAAGGGTCTTTTGGTTCAATTTCCGTTCTTTGGTTTTTGAATATTGTGCGTGAGAGAGAGCTTGGGAAAAGACTTGGAGTTGAGAGGGAGACTTGGAGAAAAGCTTGGAGCTCATCACCAAATCTCCTCAATCCTTGGATAGCTTGGAGAGGTAGGCCCCCCAAGCATCTGTTTTATTTCTTGTATTATGCATGTGTGGATGTAAAGAGAAATGGAGTCTATGTGTTTCATTTTGTGTTTCCTTCGTGTATTTTGATGTTGTATGGGATAGGCTCTCCCACATGATGAAAGCATCCCTAGTATGGCGTTGAGAGAGATTGGACCCTCTACGGGGATTGATTCATCCTTTGAGAAGGAGAAGCTTGGGTAAGAGTACTCTCATATGTCTTCCATTTCAAGGGAATAGTAGCGAAGGAGATGTATTTGGTGGTTGAGGATGAGAAAGAGAATAAATGGTGGTAACATAGTTTCTTGAGTTGTATTCCCATTGTGGAGAGTTGCCACTCATGTCCCCCTAATATGAATCTTAAAGAGTATTCTTGTATCTTTTTGTCTTGAGTGAAAAGGAAGTTAAAGTGTATTATGTGGTTGTGTGCAATTAAATGGTTCTCCTTGTTGCTATGTGTTTACTTGTGTGCAACCCAGCCTCCTAGCTCGGGGGTGGCTTATAAGCAAGCTAATGGTCAAGAAGTCAGCCTCTCATTGGTCATTGGAGGAGTTTTGTGTTCTTGTGTAGTTGTTGAAGGATTAGTCGAAGCATCTGAGCCACCAAAATGGCAACTTTATTTGGATCATTGTGAATGTGGATATGGTCAAGTGTTTGTGTAAAACACCTTAATATGCTCTTTATTTCAAGTTGATATTATTGTAAGAGAAATTTTATTCCAAGTTTGTAAATGCTAATGTTTTAACAAATAAGACTTTTAATAGAAAACATCTTATCAAGTGTATTTTTGCTTTTAAAAGAAAAGTTGAATTGAAAGGCTTGCAAGTAACACCGTTTGTTTATTAACCGAACCCCCTCCCCCCAATAAATGTCACTAACAAAATTGTAGTTGAGATTACTTGTTCTAATTGGGATGGTATTATTGTAGTCCTACACACACACACATACCAAAGCTTGTGAAAAGGGGAAAAAGTGATTGGGTGACCTATAATGGCCAAGGCAAAGCCCTATCGAAATGCTGCTTGCACGCCCTACAAAGCAATGTTCACATGGGTGTTGCAGCCCTTGTGGGGACCATGAAACCCTACTTTGGCCACAAAAAAAAATTATATGCTTTAAATTTTTTAAAATTTCATTACCTTCAACTTGCAAAATTGCTTTGACCTATGTCTTTTATTCTATCACTGCAACTAATATGTGTGTGTAATGTCCCCATTTTCAGGTTCTCTTGTAGTGCAACTGATGTTGGCTTTTTGGGTTGGTATCAGCGAGATCAGAAGAGTATTTTGACATTGCCAATGTGTTGTGTGTAATGTCCCCATAATTGTCTAAGAGATGATTGGAGCCAAGGGTTTGAAAAATATATCGCAGAGATTATCAATGCCTTAAGGCAGATATATTATTAACAATTCATGGCAGAATTCCCAACAGCAATCAGCAATCCATGTTGAAGGCTTCTTCCAGTATATGCATCCATCACAGGTTTCATATATAAGGCGGACTTGCCTCATCAGTTGGTTGGTAATCCTATAGATTAACAATTGTAACAATTGTTTCTGCAGAGATGATAATTAATTCATTACACATAACCGCTGTATTCATAATTTCAAAAAAAACTTAAACAGGATACTACAGTATTTCATTTCAGAAAAGTATGCATATGTATGAGTATACTTATAAGGTAGAGAACTCAAGAACTAAGCTGTGAGCTTCAGAAAACGTTGCTGCACTTGTTTCAGCACTCAGCCATAAGAATCCAACTGAATTTTCAGGGTGAATATTCACTTTCTCGCTCTCTTATTCTTTTCCTTATGTTTAGCTTTTCTCTTCATTGACTATGATCTGTAAACATTTCTGAAATGCATGTATACATGTAGCAATGGAGAACCCAAGGGTCAAGCTATTGGCTTCAGAGAATGTTAACATACAGTTCCTATTGGCATAATATTATGCAACAATTTTAGCATCTGTAAACAATCAAATCTGCCTTGGTTCTTTTCCATAACAGAATTATAAGGACCGGCAAATCTAGACCCTTCCTTTCCTTTGTGGAGTAAGGATGCTGGAGCATATGAAATTAAATTATACTGAAGGTTAAAATCTGTTGTTTGAAAAGTTTAAGATAAGGATAGAGGACAAGAATGAAAGATAAAACTTTCATTTATGGTTGTGGTTTTTTTTGAAGTATACAACCTATTTAAGAGGTTAAAATGAAATTGTCTGGGCAGCTAAAATGATGTGAATTGGCATTTAGAGAAAGTCGCCTTAAGGAGGAAATCAACCTCTTGAACATTTGCTGCTGTTCTTTCTGGTTTGTTATTCTGTTGGGCCTAACATTGCTGGCTGTCATAAGGAGTTTTCTATGTTAAGTTTTTGCCAAGTCTAGACTGGGACAGTGCTTCAATCAAGACCCTAAACCCAAAGCAACTATAGATCAAAAGATATGAAAACATGATCTATGTTTTCTCATAACTCCAATTTCAACAGAAATCATCCCATGCAGGTAACCAGGTGTATCCCAAACAAAGTTTGAAAATAAACACATTGCTTAACAAGCCCAGATTGTTTAATACCTATTAATCCAGAGACATCTAAACCCTAGAATGAGACTTTGCACTGTGATCAATTACTAAACCCAAATCAGTAAGGTCCAATCAGGAAAGGAAAAGCCTCTAGCCAGGTGCATAAAACAGAGAGTGAGAAAACAAGCTTATTTCCAAAAGAGTTCAGAATCCAGATTGTAAAAGCACTTAGTAAATCATAGATATTGAACCCAAGCTTGAAACTTTAAAATGTCATCAGTTAATAAATTTAAACCAGTAAAGCCCAATCGGAGGAGGCAAACCTTCTAGCAAGGTGCGCATAAATTAGAGTCTGAGACTAAAGGGATTCTACTACGCTCCTTTGATTACACATAACTCCTGGGTAGCGAGGATCACCTGGCCTGCAATGATTAGTTTGTAACCTTGCCGATTAATTCTCTCAGATATCTATGCTTTGAACTAGAATATCCCAATAGGTGAGGATTAGAATTCAGGCGAAGTTCAAAATAGAAGAAAAATAGGAACAAATTGAAAAAAATGATCAACAAGGGTAACTGTCAGCTATCTCTGTCCAATCAACATAAACCCAGTTCAGCAAATCTAGAAAAGGCTGAGCACACAAATTCCAAACAAAATTTCCTCACGTTTCTTTTCGATTCTCAAATAAAGTTTAAACAAATCTCGAAAAAAAAACACCACACAACTGAAGGGGCTGAGACCAATTATGAGGATAATGGTGTGTTAAAGTTTAAATCCCTAGAAGTGCTATTGGGTCAGTCTTGATCCCTGGGTAGTTCTGATGGAATATATCCCCCTGCTAATAGCGGCAGCTTAGCATAAGGAGGTTCCTGAAATAGATATATCTTTACTCGAGATGTTGTAATCTGCTTAATGGCAAAGGTAACAATATCTAAAGTTTCTAGAATAGATGTATACTTCCTCAACATATTACAGTCTAATCAAAGGAAGAGATGCAGATATATATCTAACCCGGTTGATTCAATTTTTATTTTTTCCTAATGCATCTGACATAGTAGTGAAAGTAGGAGATATTTTTCACAGTTTTGCAGAAGTTAAATCCATAACACAATTGAATCCTGAATCCTGATAGCACTATCAAGTAGTGAATCCAAAACTAGTAGCCCACCTGAAAAACATCACCTCAAATGAAACAAATATACCCAATATCGAAAACTGACCCTACCATCAATAAAACAGTAACTTTCAAGCCAGAATTCACCTTGTGCCTGGAGAGAAGATTGTACTCAGGCTGCTCAACACAAGGGCCAACCATGTCAAGTCTCTTGGCAATCTCCCAGGCTTCGGTTATCTGCTGGGCGCTCCATTCGCTGGTGCCCCAATAGAAAGCCCAGCCATGGTCAATCACATAATTCATGGCCCTGACAGTCTCCTCAATGGGTGTAGAGGCATCAGGCCTGTGACAGAATAGGACATCCACATACTCCATATCGAGGCGCTTGAGAGAAGCCTTGGTGCCTTCAATAATATGCTTCCGAGAAAGCCCCTTGTCATTTGGGCCGGGGCCTCCCCAGAAGAGCTTCGTCGATATGACCAGGTCCGATCGCTTCCAGCCTAGCTCACGGATGGCCTGCCCCATGATTTCTTCCGCCCTACCATTGGCGTACACTTCTGCATTGTCAAAAAAATTGACTCCATTGTCTCTGCAGCACTGAAGAAGGCTTTTTGCTTCTTTCACATCCAGCTGATTGCCGAAACTCACCCACGCCCCAAAGGATAGCTGGGAAACTTTCAGTCCTGTGCGACCCAGATTTTTGTACTGCATGTTGTGCTTCGACATCTCTGCTCCACTCTGCTCTGAATCTCTATTAAATGCCTTCAGTCTCTTGGCTGTCTACAGACGGGGAATTTATGCTCAATCTTGGCCATCTGATAACTCAGTAAAGCCTTTTTTAATCGGACCCACATTAAAAAAATCGATCTGAGTGGCCGCTGGTGGAAGACTAAATTTTTCTAGTAAGAAACGAATCATAGGTTTGTTAGTATCTGCTTAACTTGGAAGAAGAGAAGTGGTCCCTTTTACACTTTTGTAATAGGATCCCTCACCAAATACAACGGAAAGGTAATTATCATTGAATGAATGGAAGATTTTAGTATCGAGGCTGAAGTGGCTTATTTGAATGGTCTAGATATAGTGGCATTTTAAGACCATTTACAACACCAAAAATATTCTATTTATTGTAATTAAACATTTATTTTTTCGTTTTGAAAAACATCATGGAATTTTTCTTTCATTCATTCAGTTTTTATCAACCGATAAAACTTTATACATATGGCCTAAAACATGAACTAATATATATATTACATTATTAAAAATAAACCACTTTATAATATTACATTCTTAAAAACAAACCACTTTATAAAATTCTCCCCTCCTCCTCCTCTTAGATTTATACAAATGATATATGTCATGTTTTTGGAAGAGTTCTTCAAAAATAGAATTTTTTGAGAAAAGTTATCATTTTTAAATGAAAACTAATTATTTTTTAAAAGACTATTATTTGTACTATTATTTGTAATAAACTAATTATTTCTTAAAAATAATTATTTGTCGTATTATTTTTAAGTTTCTATCTTATTATATTTCTTATAGTTTCATAAAAATTATAATATTTTATTATAAAATATTAATATTTTTAGACTTAAAATATTGAATCAAATAAAATATTATATTTTAACCATAAATATATAATAATACTTATTGAAGATTATACTCTCTTTTCAAATTATATTAATTTTCTTAGGAGATGTTACTCATTGTTTAGGCATTCAAGTCATGATGTTAAATTTAATTTTTTTTTAAATTTTAAAAAATAGTATTTAACTTATTTAGATATTTGTGATTGCAATCCATGTCATTGAAGCACTTAGAACCCTTAAAACTAATTTCTAATAAATATTTATTTCTATAAATTTAGTAAAAGAAAATTTTATTTATATAAAATTTAAAGTTCAAAAATTTAAATTGTATAAATTTGAAGTTCAATTTAGTTCACAGGTAATACTGCTACACCATAAAATAAAATCTAATTAGAAGATTGAACATTTACAGAGATTCAAAAATCAATTTAACATTTAGGTACCCAAAATCTCTACCTCTCCACCATTCTACAAATATTGTGTAAGGTTTAGCAGCCCCAACTATACAATAAGACAATGTGAAAACAACAAACAAAGCCAAAAAAAAATAAAATTAAATATCTGTTATTTATTTCCTTCATAAATTAACTTGAAAACCTAACAGTGCATGCACAGAATAGCTTTTTTCTGGAACTCTATAAAAAAAAAAGAGAATGGAATTAACAACATATAAAAGTAATAAAAGATTCTCAAAAAAGCTTTTAAATTCTAATACAGTACTATCATGAGCATTGCAAAATCTCACTTGAAAGAACACAGTAGCTCAACATTTGGCAAACATTATAGAATATCATAAAATCCTCAAACCACTAATATTAACTGTGAAATTTTCATGTCTTGTAATGGGAATAATAAAATATAACACAGTTCCAAGAAAACCTGCTGTAAATGGGCAAAGATAGCGGTGCTTAAGAATTGCCAGGCTTAAACTGCTAGAAACCAATCTCTTTATCACCTCCACTATTTCATTGTTTCCAAACTCTTCAGCTAAATGTAGCGCTTCTTCTTGAAGAATTGCTGCATTGTATGATACTGCCACATCTGCAGTAAGAAACAAGAAGTGAGTTCGAGTTGTTTATATATACTACAAATCTTCTTGATTACACATTCTCTGTCATTTCCAGAACCAAAAACATGTACATACCCTTCCTGAATCCTGACTAACAGATGCCAAAAGTTTCCACTTTGGCCCAGCAAACAGAATGCACAGATTTTGTGCATCTCTGCAACTCGTAGACATTTTTTTAAGACGGTATGCCTTTAAGGAAGCTTGTCTTTAGTTGGCATTAATTTTCTATGGTTCATTAGATTAAGATGTAAAAGCTTCTGGTTTATACTGTGTATGTTTTGTTGTTTGACGTTTTAGTTCACAATAGTGATCCATCATAGTAAAAGGAAAGTGTATAATGTGATTGTAGAAGTAGTTATAAAAAAGATTGAGTAGCTACTTCTGCAATCTTATTAGGGGGAGGATCCAATAGTTGACTAACTTCACCCTTCTCAAAATTATATGGCAAGTCTTTTGTTTATAACTCAGTCAGGGCCACATAATTAGATATGATTCTGCATCAACATGCTTTTTGCCAAGGTGTCCAAAACAGCCCTAAAAAAGTGAGTCCAATACTTGTACATTAAGTCATTTTTTTAGTAGTGTGCTGATGTGTCATCACATAATTCGTTACTTTTTAGAACTGAAGAATAGATTTCATTCAATTATGGTAGTCAACATCAACAATAACAGTTTTAAAGTTACAACTATTAGTGCAATCAACAAGGGCATTAAATCAACAAGTGCTATCAGTACTATTGGAATGTGCTCAACTACTATATCCTCTTCCCTACAAACTTTCCTCTCACTGATAATAAACCACTGAGTGTGATCCAAAATCGAACAACAAAACATACAAAATATAAACAAAAAGATTTTACATCTTTGTTTTGATCAACTAAACATTTCCATTCATAAGAATTCTCAACAATAGAACCTAGAAAAACATGCACCTGTTTATGAATCCATGACTTTGTCACAAAAAAAACATTTATGCAGCAGTACATCAACTGTCAAAAAGGATCCTCCTAAGAGGCTTCTCTTCTAACAAGACAGGGGTTATAACCCATGTGTGATCTGGATCTTACAACAAGGGTGTCAGTATGTAATCTGAAAGCTGCTCAATGGATTTGAAATTCTGCATGTTTCCGTACTATACAAGTAGCAACTAAGAATACAGGTACCTATTTAAATAGGTTTTCATTCAAAACAAAGAGAGCTTGTAGGGTTAAGAATGTAAAACAAGATGCAACCACAGGTACAAAAGCTGTCTAGTACTAAATGCAGAGGGAAATAATTAATTCTATGCTGCATTACTTCCTGCACATTCCTTATCTGCAATACTTGAAGGTAAAAGGAGCATACTGATAAGAGGAAAATTGTAGGGTCCAAAACATAAAACAACCTAGATGCGGGAGGAACTATGAAATTCTATGTTTCCTTACTCCCTGCACATTCCCTATCTGCGCTTCTAGAAAGCTAAAAGGAGCATAATGACAAGAGGGAAATGCAAACAGGTGTCTAATTAGACAATATAGAACACTAAAAAAAATGCACACAAGCTTCACTCTCAACATCAAATATTGAAACAAAATTTAAATAACTGCAGCAAGAAACCTACCAATTCATGGTTGAAATCGCATTGACTCATACCACCCTTCAAAATCCAGGAGTTTCGTAGAAGAAGACACATCACAGTCTGCTAATAGGGTTTATGCAACTGTGGATTGCACTTAAATGAGATATAAGTAACCAGTGGCAATGGCGGACAGGAACAGAGGCATACTAACTATGGCGGACGGTAAAAGGCGGTTGGGTTAAGAAAATTAGATTATAAGAAACTAACTAACTTTAGCTGGGAATATGAGTGCGAGTAGCCATTGAAAATGGAATTCAGTTAGAGATTTGGATTACATGCCATTAATTAAGCAAAAGAGATATTATGATTATTAAGGAATAGCGAATTTATATGCCGGCTAAATTGCACCGGAAATTAAATTATTTCTGACCAGTTGACTGACACTTTTCCGTGTTCACTGACACTTTTCAGTCCAGGGGCTATGTCCCCAAAAAAGCCTAGTGGCTTAATTAATTAATTTATATTCATTTGTATTTCAAATTTTAATTTATTAATTTTATTTTTAATTAATTAATTAATGATTATATAATAAATGGTACATTTTGGGTGTTGCATAGATGTTGTTCATTTTGAGTGTTAGTATAAGTACTTTGAGTTTTAGTATTTAATAATATTTATGTTTAATAGTATTCAATGATGTATAAGAGTAAACATTTTGATTTGAATGGTGTGTGTGAGAGAGAGAGAGATAGAGAGAGAATTATGTGTGTTTACATGTGTATGTATATTTTTAAGCCGATAGGCTTTATGTGGGAGCTTTGCTCCCGGAAATGCATTTTTTGCTGGATAGTTGTCAGCCCTCAACTCGAATAATTTCTTTTTCGGTTATAAAAAATACTTAAATTTTTCTTCTCTTTTTTGTTTGAAATTGGCAAAAATCAATTTGAAATAGTAAGTTACCTTGTTTTAAATATTTCTTTTGTTTTATCTTTTCCATTATAGAAATTTAAATTGTTACATATCATTTCAAACTTATTTTATTTATTTAGTTGTGTTTTTTTTGTTTCATCTAATATACAAATTATTTTAGTTTTATAGGTTGTTTATTTAGTCATAAGTTGGAAAAAAAAAATTATTTATTTGCCAATCAATATGATTGATGTTTTTTTGTCCAAATCTTTATTTCTATAATTGATTGATATTAATATAATACAAAATATTCAATTACTTGTATTTATAAAAATTATTTGAAAATAATATTTTTCTTTTTAATTAATTATTTTAATATAATAATAAACATCTTTATAATTATTATATATTTAATTTAAATAAAATTTTCTTATCTTCAATTCAATAGCTACTATTTAGTTTCATACTTTTTTTTTCTACTTTGTAATGGGTGCACTATATCCATTGAAATCTTATATTAATTTATTATTTATATGTTTTGTGTGCGAACTCCTATCGGCTCTTTGTTGCATGCACAAAAGCATGCGACTACTAGTTATAAGATTGTGTGTTCTAAGTAATGAATATGAAGATTTGATTAAGACATCAATAGATGTTTTGATAACATAAAAAGACATAAATGTAATTATTATATTTTATTTGAGATCATTATATATATACATCAAATTGTAGTCAACAACATGAATATTAAATTCTATTAATATAACCCTTTTTTATAGTTATGATTATATACAATTGAAAGGTCAATTTCATTGTAAATACCAAGACCAAATCATACCAAAAATCATATCAATCTCATTCAAAATAGACATCGATTGAATGTTTTTATAAGGATCAATATAGAGACATCTAATGTTTTTATAAGGATGATATAGAGACTAAGTATTAAAATAATTGATTTTTATTTTTCATGTTATTAATATAATATAACATGTTTGTTTTTTTAAATTTTTGAGTTGCATTTAAATAAGAACGGTAATGATATTCTAATGAGAATCAATATAGAGACTAAGTATTAGTATAAGTACTTTGAGTTTTAGTATTTAATAATATATATGTTTAATAGTATTCAATGATCTATAAGAATAAACATTTTGATTTGAATGGTGTGTGTGTGTGTGTGTGTGTGTGTGAGAGAGAGAGAGAGAGAGAGAATTATGTGTGTTTACATATGTATGTATATTTATAAGATTGTGTGTTCTAAGTAATGAATGTGAAGATTTGATTAAGACATCAATAGATGTTTTGATAACATAAAAAGACATAAATGTAATTATCATATTTTATTTGAGATCATTATATATACATCAAATTGTAGTTAACAACATGAATATTAAATTCTATATAACCATTTTTTATAGTTATGATTATATACAATTGAAAGGTCAATTTCATTGTAAGTACCAAGACCAAATCATACCAAAAACCATATCAATCTCATTCAAAATAGACATCTATTAAATGTTTTTATAAGGATCAATATAGAGACATCTAGTGTTTTTATCAGGATCAATACAGAGACATCTAATGTTTTTATAAGGATAATATAGAGACTAAGTATTAAAATAATTGATTTTTATTTTTTATGTTATTAATATAATATAACATGTTTTTTTTTAATTTTTGAGTTGCATTTAAATGAGAACGGTAATGATATTCTAATGAAAATCACTATAGAGACTAAGTATTAAAACATTTTTTTCTATTTTTTATGTTATTAATATAATATAACATGTATTTTTTATTTTTGAGTTGAATTTAAATGAGAATGATAATGATATTCTAATGAGTTCATAGATGTGGTGAATGTAAAACATGTCATCTCTACATTACCAATATTTAGTATGGCTATTTTTTTACATTCAAGCTCTTGTCACTTGGGTATGATTAGAACCCAAGCCACTTTGAGGGGATTTTGTGTATGACTACCTCGTGTAACAAGAACAAGGAAAAATCTTAAGTTATTAATGTTTTATAGCACACTCACATAATCATCAAATTATACAAGCATGCACACTGGCAACCTAGATGGTCTAGTGCTTTGACAATGTGTTATTATTTACAATACTAATGCCCCATTAACCAAGCCAGCATCCACCCATTTACCTCACACAACATTTGTGCCTAGAACCTTATTATGTCCTCTAATACTAAATAAAATATGAGTTTTATTTGATTCTTAGTTTCCATACATCCATATCTGGTGATAGATGTACATGTAGTCAATTTGCAATTAAATTTTACTCCACATGAGAACCCAAATTGACGCAAGAGAGGGTAGGAGGGGCCAAGAATGGCAACCCTAACCTAAACCACCTTGCTCAAAAACATGCGGAAGCAACAACAACACAGTGGAGAGAGAATGCAAGATCGTTTATATATTATCATCAAATTGATTCATACATGTCAGGCTGTAAGGTCTTCCCGATTTCGGCCAGATATTACAATGAGTTACAAAATTCCTCTGACATGCGAGGATCTACAAATAATCTCTAATCTTCTACCTTCTACCCAAACTTCCTCTAAAAATTGACTCCCTAAACTCTAACCATACAACTATATTTATACAAGAGGCTACCGAACTGAGTCGACCTTCAGATCCATAATCAACGGAAGGAACGATTAGATCTGGGACCACACGCTTCCCAATGATGGATACCAGCATTAAATTTGTGACCCATAATCAATGCACAAGTCGGCCTCAACAGAACTCAAAAGAAACCCATCGATAAGCAAAGCCAACCGAGCGCTAGACAAGCATCACCAAGCGCTAGGGAAATTACCGAGCGCCAAAGAGATAACCGACCACTAGTACATTTTGTACCATTTTTCTACCAAAATTTTTTACCATGAAATAAAAAGGTTTTGGTTGGTCAGATTATACAAGGAAAACTTTCATTTTTTTTAATCCATGCCCGTGTTAGTCAAAATTCCGACCACTATCGTGTACGTCAAAATTTTGACGAACACGGGCATAAGTTTTTTTAAAAATGAACTCATTTCTAATTTCATTATCACCACGGTGCATTGTTTGAAGGGGCAGCCCGTGAAACCTCATCGGCCAGGGCAGATTTGGCACTGTGTATAGGGGTTGTAGTAGAATTCATTTCTCATTTTATCATTATCACCACGATGAATTTTTTCAAGGGGCATCGCGTGAAACCTCATCAGCCAAGGCGAATTCGACACTATGTATAGGGTTTGTAGTTTTTATCTGGACTTGGGCCTTTGATCTTCGAGCTTGGTTTTGGAAACTTGGGTTTTCCTCTCTTTATCAAATGGAAGCTCATTGAGGTAGGGATTGTTTCGTTATCTCCTCTACATTTTGATAGAATACATTGCATTTGATCATTTGATTGAATACCATCATGTATTTTGAGGGCACATCTTACTATGATATTCATTACTCCATGCTCTGTTGTATCCATGGCATTGAGTTCATTTCTTTGGATGATTTGATTATGGCATTTGATGTGTTAGTGAACTAGGGCATCATGTTAATGTGTGTTCATTAGATTCTCTGGTTACCCACGAGCTAGGGCATCCATTTATACAAGCTAGGGTATCATTGATTATTTCCTATCAATTATATGGCACTGGTAAGTCTTTCCCAGCCCACACAATGGTTATTAATACCAATATGAATAGACATCGCTGGCATCATTTCATTATCGATTGATTGGCATCATTTCATTATCTTACACAGTGATACAAATAACCACTAATTAGTGGTTATCGTAACACATTAACAATGTGTTACGATAACCATTAATTACTGGTTATTGTGTGATCAAGCAATCGACTAAGTCGATCTTAATAGTGACTACATAATATATATAATGTGGCTACATAATATATTAATAGTGATTGGTTAATTACCCTGTTCCAAAGCTCCCATTTTGGCACAGGTAGGGAGGATGCTGGCAAAGGTTTTGGAATTTAGCTTTACACCTTCCATTTGCATTTGCTTGAAATTTTCTAAAGCCTTTTCAAAAAATCCATTTTATGTAGCCCGTAATCATGGCATTCTATGATACCACATGTCTTTGATGCATTTTGTCAAAGAGTTCACATGCCTTGTCTATAGTTCCACATTTTGCATACATGTCTACCAGGGTAGTTGCAATTACAACATCTGGAAAAATTTCTTTATCTTTTATGCTTTGATAAAAAGGTTTGAGATTTTTGCTCCTCCGTGTTACAATGATGTTTATTTATTTGGTTATAGTAAAGGGAGCAAAACTCTTGGCTCCCTCCTCCATCAAGCATGTGGCTTGTCACTCTATGTTATTTCCTTTTAAAGTTTATTATTGTCACTATGTGAAGAGTACAAATATGTATTTGGTAACATTTAAGGATGAGAAAAATGGATTTAAGTAGAGTGTGGTTGCTGAATGCCATATGGATACTAAACCTTATCCCATTGAAATCCTAGCGCTGCTTGGCCTCAATCTAAAACCAGGAGAGGGTGAATTTTGTCACTAGGTATCTAGCGATACACTTCTTTTTATCAAGAAGGTATGAATATCAAGTGATAATACTATCCAATTTGAATAAAGTAGCTTAGGAAATCCTTGATATAAGATCACAAGAGCAAGAAAGAACTAGCTTCAACTTATGTGTCTATAATGTCTATTATTCTCAAATAGGAGCTTTGAAATCCTGTGATATAAGATCACAAAAGAAAGGATGAGATTGGCTTTCGCTTATTTCAATAATATCTATTGTTTTCAAATAGGAGCTTGGAAATCCTTCTTATAATCAAAGGATGAGATTGGCTTCAACCTATGTTAATAATATCTATTATTTGCTGCTCATTATTTTCTTCATTGGTGTTTCATTTTTGCAATTAAATGAAGATTGACCTATTAATGTGCTTAATGCTTAAGAATTGATGATTTTATAAGATTAAATGCATGAAAATACCAGGGACATATCAATAACCTGATACCTCAAGTACTTATAATCAGTATACCCGACAAACAAAGACTTAGTAGTAAAAGCATAAGGTAGATATTTGTTGTTGATTTCATGTTTATCTATTACGTATGCTATTTATAGCAGAAAAATAGAATCATTCGTGAATTTAGAAAGAAAGAAGAATATTTGCTAACTAATTCTAAGGATTAATATAAAACAAATTTCTATAACAAGGCTTCAGAATAATATAGACTAATGTAAAATAGATTTCCATAGAAAGACTTTATAATAATAAATTTTATATCAGATGTGGATGTGGGTGTGCAACCTATATAAGTCATCATCATCTTTATTATTTGTTGTAGCAAATACATCCGAAGCACCAGCAAAAGCACCATCAGGTCTATCTGGAAATCAAAATTTAGAACCAAAGCCTCAAGATTGTTGTAGTGTTTGTGACAAGGCTTGATACTTCTGAATATCAGCATCACTGACACTTCTTCGGGCATATTTCATCAACTCCTCAAAATGAGCAGCCTTTATTTCAGCTACCTCATCACTATCATCCTCATTCATTACCTTGGGGTTCTCACTTCTTTTTCTTTCACGTTTAATATCCTGTAAAAGTGCAGAGGAAAGAGAACATGACAAATTATCTTTAGATGATGTTTGAGTTCCTACACCACCACTTTGATGTTGATAGTCATTGTGTTTCTTTATATTAGAGATTACTTATTGTGATCCTTTGTGCTTGTTTTCATGTATTCATGATGAAAATATAAACCTTGTTAACTTTCAAAACATGAAAACATCAAACATGTTCTTTGAGGGCTCAATGTCAAAGATGCCTTTTATGTTGTGTTTAATGACAATGCTTGTCATTTGTTGTTTTAGTTTGCCTTATTTTGAAACATTGCATTTATTTACTTCATGATATTGTAAAATACTATTTTGATCACTACAGCTATGTATTGAAGCACCTTGCTATCCTATACTTTGGAATGCTTTAATACATTGATGACTATTTGGAAAGTATTTGGTGGCACTAAAATACAAATCATTTGTGTTACTGTTTCTTTTCTCTATGATTGATTATAAATATCATGGTGTTTTATGGCACTTTCATTAATTGTATCATGGTTGTGCTCTACTATTGTACTTAACCTTTAACATATCTCCAATGATTACAATGACTTGCACATGCTTGTACCTTATAGTTGTTCCATCTTCTTGTTGTGATTAGTTCTGATATAAGGCATGATATCTCAATGTATTCTTATTGTATTTATTCTATTAGGACTTCAAACTGAGTGACATTTCCTTTTCACATGAGCATAGAATTCAAAATTGCCTCTATAGAAGAAATTGTTCATTAATAGTAGATAGATGTGTTTTGCCCTATGATCTCATGATAATGGCCATATTCAATAACTCTATAACATGATGGTTGTTCCTTTTAAGAGAGATGGTTGTTCCATTGTTCTAAAAACTACACTTTGTTGTCATTTTGACATGATAGCATTATATGTCAGAAACTTTGAGGTTCTCTTACCTTTTGTATGTCATGGCTTCACCTCTATGTAGCTAAATCTCACTCTGAAAATGATCTTATTTTAGGAAACAATGAAAATCCTCTATGGGTTCATACTTATTGTGACTTCCCATGGTGCACTATCATTGCTTGTACACTGTATTTTTCCAATTCTTTTAAATTGTCACTGTCTTTGAAAATTAATGTCATATGTTGCTTACATTTGATTCAATTTTCATATTAATTACTCTCTTCAGTTGTATTAGGAACTTTTTCCTTAAGCATGTGTGATGCAAACCTAGATATAGATGAGCATTAATGCTCAATTGAATTATACGTTCCCATAAAAATGTGAGCTCCTATTAATCTACAAACTCTCATGTTAAACAACTACAAAATAAAGTCAATATAGTTAGATAATTTAATTTTAACTTTGGTTGTGTTAACATAACTATGTTGAATTTATTTTGTAGTTGTTTAACATGAGAGTTTGTAGATTAATAGGAGTTCACAAATACTAGTGTGCCATAGTTGCCCATCTATAACTAGTGAGATGCACATAACTCATGTACCTCATGCTAGTGTGCTTGGATACCTTGTATACACTATTTTTCATTAGACTAGACATTATCCAAATAGTGAGTATTTATATAAAGTGCTATAAAACATAGACGGTCCTCCTTTTACACCAATTAATAATAGTGACAACCCTCACATGCAGTTGGATAATGTCTAGTCTAATCCAAGCACACTAGCATGAGGTACATGAGTTATGTTCATCTCACTAGATATATATGGGCATTGATGCTCAATTGAATGATACATTCCCATAAAAATGTGAACTCCTTTTAATCTACAAACTCTAATGTTAAACAACTACAAAATAAAGTCAACATAGTTCCTTTAACACAACCAAAGTTAAAATTAGATTATTCGAAAAAGGGTTTGTTTTTTGAGTTAATTGGTTTATGTAACTAAATGACAATAACCATTGTAAGGACCGACTATTAGACCATTCCAGATGACCCTAATCTAACTTGATCAACTAGATTAGAGTGTCTCTATGATAGTCGATAGTGTTGGAGTAGAGTGGTTAAAGTTAGTTAGAAGATTTAGTTTGAAGACAGTGAATTCTATGCAGAACAGCCTTGACCCAAATCCAATAACCAATTGAAGGGAGGAACACAGTTGCAGGCTTAAAACCAGAGAAAGATTGTGATCCTGAAGGGAATCAGGAATTAGGAACACAGTAGCATGAGGTACATGAGTTATGTTCATCTCACTAGATATAGATGGGCATTAATGCTCAATTTAATGATGCGTTCCCATAAAAATGTGAACTCCTATTAATCTACAGACTCTCATGTTAAACAACTACAAAATAAAGTCAACATAGTTCCTTTAACACAACCAAAGTTAAAATTAAATTATTCAAAAAAGGGTTTGTGTTTTGAGTTAATTAGTTTATGTAAATCTATTTTGTGTTATACCCATATGGATCAATGGCAAGGTTTTAGTCTCTATAAACTGTGTGGATAGTTCTTGTTTATATCCCTATTTCATATTTAGTTTTGAAAGTATTGAAAGTATTGAAGTTGACTAATTCTAGCTCAGGTATAGTTAAATTGTCCTTGCTGCCCTATAATGACATCTTTGTTCAAACCATTGATTGCAAACATTTTTTAAGTACTTGGATCTACAATAGAACAATAGTGTTGAATGTATGATTATTATAATCATATGATTATATGTTATAATATTTATGTAATAAATGTAGTAATGATGGTGCGGTGCATTATTGATATAGGCTCGATGGCTCTTGTCAATGTACCAAACTGTCAATATGGTGGTGGGCAGTGTGTGTTGAAGACTTCACGGACATAGAGCAACCCTGGACAACAATTTTGGTGTTGCCCAAATTAAAAAAAGATTGCTAATGTGTATATATTTAATGTTTCTAATGTAAATACTATTCATTATATTATAAGAACTAATGTAGATTGGGCATCATAGGGAAATAATGGCTGCAAATACTTTAGTTGGGTCGATGACAACTCATCTGCATCTATCCACCCATCTCCACTTATCCGTGATGAAGGATTTGAGTGCAAAACATGTCAGGCTAAGGCAAATTCTGAAATTATATTTTTACGATGCCTTCTCTATATTGTAATCGCATATCTTTGTTGTGACCATATCCAGAGATGAACTCAAGAATTAGTTAGTTTAGTATTTTCATATTGTAACTAATATTTTAATATGGATATGACGTAACTTATCTTTGCCTCAAGTGCACATATATATGGTTTACATCTTTTTTTAGAATAATTCTTCATGTTTATGGCTCAGGTGAGCCCCAATCTACTATCAATCACATGATTTAACGTATAGTGTTTTCTTGGTTATTCCATTTGTTCCTTGACCTTTGAAGGCCATTTGGTAATTTTAACTACACCTAAGGATCCCTCAGTAGTTGTGGAAAATAGGATTCATGTTGCAATGCCCAAGCTGTGAGATGGGAAAAGAGAGGCAAGAAGAGTGGAAAGAAGATGATATTCCTAAGATCATGGATCATTTTCAAGCTTTGGTGAGGCTTTGTACCATGCATTGTCCACAGATTTGTACGTAATGCTGATTTAGGCTGGAGGTAAACTACATGTGTCATGTAAACAACATGGTTGAATGCAATCTCTTTTGTGCATTTTCAAGAGTTTTCCCACCAATACAAGCGTAAATAACACATTGAATGTAATCTATGAACACTGCGTGGTATGAAGTCTCGCTGAAGTTTGAAATACAAGAGTAGGTGACATGGATCCCCCACATGATAGAGGCTACAGGGATACTCCTCCCACCCATTAGTGATCTTTATATCTATATCATGTAACATATTTCAAATTTTTCATAGGCCAGACTGAAAAAAATTTCACAATAGCTGACAAACATAATTGTAGGCATCATGGTCACAATTTTTTGGAGACAACGTAATTGAGTTGTATACCTAGATGATGGAGAGCAACTTCCACTCCTCTGATTCCAAGTTGACATTGCGAGATCCAAAGACCATAGATAAGGAATAAATTTAGAGAGTGGAGGAGGGCCATAACGACCAAAATAATACAAGATGAACCTCAAGTTAAATGAGGCAACTGCAAACATTTTAATAGATTTTTATTATTAAATAATGGAATTTGCATATACTAGTGTTCTAAGCCCCCTCATTATATGATTTATTATTGTAAGCCCCCTCTAACTTACACATCTAGAAAATGAAACTACAACCTATTGGGATTGAGACAAACCTTATAGAACAACAATAGCTAGGAAGGATCTCTTGCCAACATCTTTTGAATACATCTTTAGCTCATGAATACAAGGTCCTCCAACAGATGTATTCAACAGATGTTGGCAAGAGATCCTTCCTAGCTGTTGTTGTTCTATAAGGTTTGTCTCAATCCCAATAGGTTGTAGTTTCATCTTCTAGATGTGTAAGTTAGAGGGGGCTTACAATAATAAATCATGTAATGAGGGGGCTTAGAACACTAGTATATGTAAATTTCATTATTTAATAATAAAAATCTATTAAAATGTTTGCAGTTGCCAGCTCATTTAACTTGAGGTTTGTCCTGTATTATTTTTGTCATTATGGCCCTCCTCTGCTCTCTAAATTTATTCTATATCTATGGTCTTTGGATCCCGCAGTGTCAACTTGGAATCGGAGGTGCAGAAGTTGCACTCCATCGCTTGGGTATACAACTCAATTACATTGTCTCCAAAAAAATGTGACCATGATGCCTACAATTATGTTTCTCATCTGTTGTGTCCCAGGACCTCTTATGACCCTTTACAACTATTTATGACCTCTAAGAATACATCTTAGAGGTCTTAAAATGTTGTAAAGGGTCATAAGAGGCTCCTAGGAGGGGCCAGATGAGCTTCCACCTTCATGTGGTTGGCCCTGTTAAGTAGAGAATGTTAATTAAACTATTTTTGAAACAAAGAGAAGTTCAATAATTTAAGGTCTCAGTCCACGGACAAATTAAATTAGACTTACTAAGCCTCTTATTTTAGTTTGTAATAAGACTGATTTGCAACCACTAGAGACTACTCTAAAAGCTTGAAGAAGTGGTATATTTTGGCAAATGAAGAGTGGAAAGAAGATGATATTCCTGAGATCATGGATGGACACAATGTTGCAGACTTTATTGATCTAGATATCTTGGAGAGGCTTGAAGAACTGGAGAGGGAAGAAGGGCTTAGGATGGCAACTAAGGGTGATGGGGATTTCACAATAGCTGACAAACATAATTGTAGGCATCATGGTCACATTTTTTTGGAGACAACATAATTGAGTTGTATACCCAGACGGAGTGCAACTTTAGCACCTCTGATTCCAAGTTGACACTGCGGGATGGAGAACAACTTGGAACTAGAGGTGCAGAAGTTGCTCTCCATCATCTGGGTATACCACTCAATTATGTCGTCTCCAAAAAAATGTGACCATGATGCCTACAATCATGTTTATCAGTTGTTGTGTCCCAGGGCCCCTTATGACCCTTTATGACCATTTATGATCCCTAAGAATACATCTTAGAGGTCTTAAAATGTTGTAAAGGGTCATAAAAGGCTCCTAGGAGGGGCCAGATGAGCTTCCACCTTCACGTGGTTAGCCATGTTAAGTAGAGAATGTTAAACTATTCTTGAAACAAAGAGAAGCTCAATAATTTAAGGTCTCAGTACAAGCACTAGAATTGAGTTTTTTAGCATGGGCTGGGAAATTTTTGTATATCAACATGCGATAGAGTTTGGGCAAAAAACTCTATTGCATGTTAATATACAAAAATTTCCTAGCCATGCCAAAAAACTCAATTCTAGTGCTTGTACTACATGACTGCTACCAAAATAGGGCTCTCCCAATCACTAACTATGACCCACTAGCAACAAGCAACAGAACGAGTGTGGACACCTGAAGATAAATATCAGATAGGGGAAAAGCACCTACAACAACAAAGGCAATAACTGTAGATACAGATGAGGATATCCCAAATCCCTAATATAATAAATACGGTGAAGAAAAAGAGTATTGCAGAAATTATTACTATTTTGGAAGATGCAAATCCAACCGAGGAGATGCTGAAGAGGACAGATGAATTGATGGCACGAGCACGTCATTTTGAAGTAAGCAATAATGAAACTTTAGTTATAAAAAAAGTTCAATAAAGGTTTATATTTAATGTCGTGAACTAAAATATGTATTTGTTCTTGTTACAAGATTTTTTGCTTGCTCAATTACTTGGTCATGGACATCGCAGTGAGGCCGGTAGTAGCATCATGCAAAATAGTAATAATTTCTACATTGACTCTTTTTAGTTTTTTCTTCACCGTATTTATTATATTAGGGATTTCTGGGATATTGTCATTTGTATCTACACCTATTGCCTCTGTTGTTGCAGGTGCTTTCCCCTATCCTGAACATCAAATTGTGACAAAAATATCAGTAAAACTATCATAATAACTCCATGAATGTTGTTTTAAGTAATTATCTATGAATGTTGTGTATTAATATTGAATTATATGTCATGTTAATGAATATTGTTATGTGTTAATGGGGAATTTAGATTGATGTTGGGGGGGGGGGGGGGGGGGGGGGGGTGGGTGAGGCCAGATGAGCTTCCACCTTCACGTGGTTGGCCTTGTTAAGTAGAGAATATTAAAGTATTCTCGAAACCAAGTGAAGCTCAAACTAACATACCTTCATTATTTAATCAATTTCATTCATTCTAGGTCTTTTCTCATAAGTGCATTTTGAATGTGTCATTGTCATGCAACTATCAAATAAAAAACTAGAAGGGCCAATAGTCAACTTCTCATTGTCATTGTTTGGCATGATTCGACTTCATTTTGTGTAAGTATTCTCATATTGAATGCGTCAACCTGTCTTGGCCTAATGTGGATTATTTCATTGGTTTGTGTTTTTGAGTAGGTGAAATGTTAAATCAGTTCCTATCTTCTATTCTTAATTCGTTCAAACTGTAGGAGGGCATGACAAATATACTCAACATAGAATTGACTGCTAGTCTGGGCAATTGAACACACTGAGTCTTTGGCTTGAGAGAAAGAGTTGGGTAATGTTGTTTCTGGAGACTTGTGCAATTGTCCTCAGTGGCCTCTTTTTTTTTAACAGGTATTTTTATATATATGAAGTGTCCATGTTTTTTTTTAATACAGATTATTTTTGTGTATATGCTAGTGCTATGGAACCTAAATAAACAATTATAAATGTAATAGATAATGTCTTCGATGAAGGAATTGATGTACCACATGTAAACCAAAATCCATGCTTAATGTCATTTTGTGCAAAATGAGTTTGTCTATTAGCATATCAAATTTTGTTACACCCTTCATGACTGTAATGTTTAAGTTAAGTATTGATGCAATTTTCTAAAGTAGCAAGTTCTGTTGTCATTGTTTTTTTTCTAGTGGTTCTGAGGAGATCAAGAATCATCAAGGAAAGATATTGAAGTGGAAAGGAAAAGTTTCTGAGAGGTTACAAATATTGAGTCATTGATCAGGTATACTTTTTTTTAAGTAATCGCTACAAAAATGGTTAAGTTTTCATGAATTTTTAAAATAAGTCATAATTATTCAGTATCATATTCTTAGCTGCAAGTTGTAGCTCTTCATACCATAAATTTTAGAGTTCAACTCTTATACAGACAAGGTTGTAGGTTATATTGAACCATCTTTTATCTTTTTTAACTCTTTAGTTGTTAGAAAGATTAAATTCACATCCTAGTTGTCATTGTGTTTGGGACATAAAGCTTTATTTAACTAAATTAATTCTTTTAATATTAAGATAAAAAATGTACAAATAAAGCCTAGACTGGGGATTGCATAGAAAACTATCATATGAAGAACTACTGAAATGGCAGTATCAAAGTTCCTTCCAAGCAATCCACATATCAAAATCTAGTTGTAGGATTGAAAAAAAAAGACAAGATAAAAAAGTTCATAGGCCCATACAAGACACCCACCAAAATATAGACCATCAATTTATAGAACCCTTGCAAGATATCCCAAGGAACGACAGGTAGTGAAAACCAGATAGATAGAAAAAAGAACATGACCATATGCTGCCTCACCTATTTGAGGTAAGCCAAACTTGGTCCAATTATCTTAACAATGGTACATATCCATCCAAGTGCAGGAACCTTCAAAGATTTGCAGCGGTAAAGAGAATCCCCATATTTTATCAGCCTAACATAGCCTTTGGCCACTTTGGCAATGAGATTGTGAGCAATATTGATCTAGCCAAGGGCCAATTTGTAGTGATCTTTATCATATAAAACATTTAACATATCTCCATAAAATGGATGCACATCATCTTGGCAAGGGAAATCATCTTAGCAAATACATCCGAAGCAGCAGCAGAAGCAGCAACAATAGCAGATACATCACTGACACTTTCAGACATATTTCATTGACTCCTCAAAATGAGCAGCCTTTATTTCAGCTATCTCATCACTATCATCCTCATCCATTGCCACGAGGTTCTCACATCTTTTTCTTTCACGTACAATATCTTGTAAAAGTGCAGAGGAAAGAGAACATGACAAATTGAAATAATAAGATACAAGTTGAGGAAAATTGAATCAAAAAATGTAAAATTCTAACAAACTAGTTAAAAAAAAACCATTAAGAAATTCATAACCAAATCTAGTTTGCAAAAGTTGCCGCAATTGAAACTCACCTTCTCAATATTTTTTCTAATTGCATACTTGGAAGCCTGCTAACAAATCTCTGTAATATCAGCTCCATTGAATCCTTGGGTATAACAGGCCAATGCCATTAGGTATAATGAAAACTATTTTCTTAGTTGTCATACCATCCATCTCCATCAACAACTGGCTAAGGACTTTGTCCGCAGCACCACTAGCATCCCCAACACTGCTTCCACACTATAAATATGCAAACCAATTATGCATCACCAATCAGAGCCTATCTCTCAAATAGTTCAAATAAAATGAAAAAACCCACAGTTTCACACAGAGCAGAGCAGATGGATTGCTAGAACCTGCTGACAAATCTCTGTAATATCTCATCAATAAATATAATGGACAAGACATTGTTCTCAAACTCCTCCAAAGCCTTCCGGAGATTGCTTTCACTTTCTCCAACCAACTTTGACATGATCTCAAGTCCATTGATACAGAAAAAGAAGGCACTGGTTTCATTTGCCACTACCCTAGCAATTAAAGTTTTCCCAGAACTAGGAGGCCCATAGAGCAGAATACCCTTTGGGGGCTTCACACCAATAGATTTGAAGAGTTGTAGGCATCTAAGAGGAAGCTCTACCAATTCATGGATCACCAGTCATAATTAGTTGAACTAGACTTTCTTTGTTGTAGAATTGATTTAGTATAGAATATTTTCTAGCAGGATTTTTTTTTAAAAAGCAAGGTTTTTGTAGCATTATCTACCACTTGAGAAAAAGTTTCCATAGCTAAATTTCCTTGCCACAGTTAATATTTCTCTAAAGAATTACAAGTTAGTAAGTCTTGGGCTAAAGGGTTGATAAACTAAATAAAGTTTCAAACATATGAACAGATAAAACTCATACAAGCAAAAGCTGGAGCCAAATTGTTAAGCATTGGCTATTTGTCAGCGGAAGGTCCCTGCTAGAACAAACACATTTGTCACTTCATTAAGATGACAATTGTGTACTAAGTTTCTTAACTGTATAAGTCATCATCATCTTTATTATCTGTTGTAGCAAATACATCCGAAGCACCAGCAGATGCACCAGGAAATCGAAATTCAGAACCAAAGCCTTGAGATTGTTGTAGTGTTTGTGCAAAGGCTTGATACTTATGAATATCAGCATCACTGACACTTCTTCGAGCATATTTCATTGACTCCTCAAAATGAGCAGCCTTTATTTCATCCACCTCATCACTATCATCCTCATCCATTGCCTCGGGGTTCTCACTTCTTTTTCTTTCATGTTCAATATTATCCTGTAAAAGTGCAGAGGAAAGAGAACATGAAAAATTGAAATAATAAGATACAAGTTGAGGAAAATTGAATCAAAAAATGTAAAATTCTAACAAACCAATTTTTAAAAAAATTAAGAAATTCATAACCAAATCTAGTTTGCAAAAGCCGCCACAATTGAAACTCACCTTCTCAATATTTTCTCTAATAGAATACTTGCAAGCCCGCTGACAAATCTCTATAATATCTCATCAATAAATATAATGGACGGGGCATTCTTCTCAGCCTCCACAAAAGCCTTCTGGAGATTACTTTCACTTTCTCCAGCCAACTTTGACATGATCTCAGCTCCATTGATACAGAAAAAGAAGGCACCGGTTCCATTTGCCACTACCCTAGCAATTGAAGTTTTCCCAGAACCAGGAGGCCCATAGAGTAGAATACCCTTTGGGGGCTTCACACCAATAGATTTGGAAAGTTGTGGGTGTCTAAGAGGAAGCTCTACCAATTCACAGATCACCAGTCAGAGCCTATCTCTCAAATAGTTCAAACAAAATGAAAAAACCCACAGTTTCACACAGAGCAGATGGATTGCTAGAGCCCAAAGCAGTCTGGAAAATAGAATGAGCAAGGACCCACTGGCAACAAGCAGTAGAATGAGTGTGGACACCTGAAGATAAATATCTAGACTAATCATCGATCAGGATGTTGTTGGTGATTAGTTTGGATATTTATCTTCAATTTTTTTAAACACTTCGCGTGTCCTTGAACTTTCGACCCCAATGCATCGAAATACTAGCCTAAATTTGATGATTCTGTGTCAAAATGTGTCGTTGCGGGTTTGGCATCCTGGTCAGAGCCGCTAAATATTTTGACCAAATTTCGTCAAAATCTGACTGTCGCAAATTTGGCATCCTGGTCGGAGCGACCAAAGTTTTCGACCAATATTATTTTATATTGATCGAAAGATCGACCACTACACAAACACTTGCCAATATTATTTTCGGCCTAGATTTCCCTCATTTTCGACCAATAGTGGAGTCAATCATTCAATGATTTCAGTAGTGGGTCGATATTTCGATGCACATTATAGCGATGAACTAGTTGGTTGACCATTCGACCAAGTTGGGTAGAAACTTTGACGAATAGTGCATCAAAAAATGGTGCAAAATGTACTAGTGGACCAACACCAATGAACAAGGATATTGAGCAACACCGAACCAACTCGGTCAAAGAAGGAACCAAGCAACACAAACAAACTCAAATATGTTTTTGGTGACACAAGATTGCCAAGGACCCAAGATGCTCCTACATCAGACACCTGGGGTTATTTGAAAATGATTCTCTAAATCATTTAGTAGGTATGATCCAAGCTGCATCCAACTCAGACTGTGAAATCCATGAATTGTCTTCAATTGGTTTGTTCTTCCACTTTACCAGATATTCCATATACTATTTTCCTCTTGTACTTCTGCCAATTCTTTGTTCCAAAATATGCTCAACCTCTTCATTCTGCTTCTTAGGATAATCCATCAGTATTGCCATGTCTTCTTTAGGTTCATGAAATTCATATAAATCAACAATGTTGAATATAGGTGAAATATCCATATCATCAGGTAACTCAACTTCATATGCATTTACACTATCAAATTTTCTCAAAATCTTGCAAGGTCCAAACTTCTTCATCTTCAGCTTCCCATATGTTCCAACAAGAAATATGCCTTTCTTCAAATGAACCATCACTTCATCACCAACATCAAAAGTCTTATGTCTTCTTGATCTATTAGCTCTTTCTTTGTATTTCTGATTGCTCTTTTCCAGTTTAAGCTTCACATCTTCATGCAATGTCTTCATGTACTCAATAAATTTTACTTCTTCAGCACTTCTCTTTCTTTCATCATTAATGTCTCTCAAATCATATATACCTCTTGGCTGTATGCCATTTACAATCTCAAAAGGCATTTTTCCAGTACTCCTATTCACTGAATTATTGTATGTAAACTCTACTTGTGCCAACACAAAATCCCAATTACTTGGTGTGTCTCCAACTAAACATCTCAAAAGATTACGCAAGCTTCTATTCACAACTTATGTCTGTCCATCGGTTTGTGGGTGAAATGTAGAACTATATTTCAACTCGGTACCCAACTTTCTCCAAAGAGTCTTCCAAAAGTATCCAACAAATTTACTATCTCAGTCAGAGATAATACTCCTCGGTAATCCATGCAATCTGACAATTTCCTTAAAGAAAATATCTGCTACATGTACTGCATCTGATGTCTTCCTACAAGGTATAAAATGTGCCATTTTAGAAAATCTATCCACAACCAAAAATATAGAATCATTACCTCTTACTGTCTTTGGTAAGCCAAGAACAAAATCCATACTGATGTCAATCCAAGGTTTCTCAGGTAACAATCGGTGTATACAATCAAGTATTCTGACTAACTCCTTTTGCAACTTGACAAACTCCAAAACTTTTCACAAATTTTCAAACATCTTTATACAACTGTAGCCAAAATTATTTCTCCTTAAGCAAATTCAATGTCTTATCAACACTAAAATGTCAAACCAAACCACTACTATGTTTCTCCTTTATCAAATTAGTTCTCATTGGTCGTCTTGGTATACACAACTGAATACCCTTAAACAACATACCTTCTTGCATAAAATATTCATCCCATTTAGTACTCTATTGATCTTGAATAGGTGCTCTGTACTTTCTCCACGGCTCAAAAAAATCAGGATCAAATTCATAAGAATCTCTCATGTCATCAAAGCCTAGAATTCCAATTTTCATCTCTGTCATCAAAGATCTCCTTCTACTCAATGCATCAGCAACTCGGTTAGTGACTCCACTCTTATGCTTTATCATAAATGTATAACCCTGCAAATACTCAACCCATTTCATATGTCTCTGATTCAACTTATACTGACTACCCAAATACTGTAAATCTTTATGATCGGTATACAACACAAATTCACTTGGTATTAAATAATGTTTCCATTTCTTCAATGCTTGAACAATAGCATAGAATTCTTGATCATACGTAGAATATTTCCTTTTTGCATCATTCAACTATTCACTAAAGAAAGCAACAAGTTTACCTTCTTGACTCAACACAGCTCCAATTGCACTTCCACTTGCATCACATTCCACTTGAAATACCTTATTGAAATCAGGTAATGCCAAAATAGACAATTCAACAACCTTCTTCTTCAGAGTCTCAAAACTTTTATTAGATCCATGTGTCCACTTAAATTCTCTTTTGTCTCCTCTCATAGTCTCAGTCATAGCATTACAAATTGAATTGAAATTTCTAATGAACTTTTGGTAAAAACTTGCTAAACTATGAAATGATCTTACCTCGCTAGCATTCATAGGTGTAGGCCAATTCAAAATAGCTTCAACCTTTTCAAGATCCATTTTCAAACCATCAGCTGAAATCACAAATCCTAAATATACAATCTCCTCTTTCATGAATGAACACTTTTTCAGATTTATCGGCAATTTTTCTTCTTTTAATCTCTGCAAAACTTGTCTTACATGCAACAAATGTTCTTCTCTAGTCTTACGAAATATCAGAATATCATCAAGATATACAATCACAAACTTACCCAAGAATTTCTTCAAAACTTCATTCATCAACCTCATAAAAGTACTTGGTGCATTAGTTAAACCAAAAGGCATAACCAACCACTCATACAAACCTTCTTTTGTCTTGAACACGGTCTTCCATTCATCACCTTCTCTGATTCTAATCTGATGATACCCACTTTTCAAATCAATCTTGGTAAAGTACTTTTCTCCAGTCAAACTATCCATTATATCATCCATTCTCGGTATAGGAAACCTATACTTCACTATTATCTTGTTGATTTCTCTGGAATTAGTACACATTCACCATTCTCCATTATTCTTAGGTGCCAATACCGTAGGTACTACACAAGGACTCAAACTTTCTCTGATCAAACCTTTCTCCAGTGACTCTTGAATCTGTCGATTCAATTCTTGATTCTCGGTAGGTGTCAACCGATGAGGTGCCTTGTTTGGTAAACTAGCTCCAGGGATTAGATCCATACAATGATCAATGCTTCTTTTTGGTGGAAAACCATCAGGTACATTATCAAAAATAATTTCACTATACTCGATGAGTAACTTATCAATCTCCTCAAGGACATTATCCTCTATTTTCTTACTCTGTTTGTTAGGAATCACAACAAAACATACATCATTTCTCTTTAAATCCTTAACAAACTTTCTTCCTTCCATCAAGCAAAATTTCACAGACCTACAAACATTACTAATAGGTTCTTCCATCAAAGGTAACAAGATCTATCTTTTACCATTAGCCCAAATAGTATATTTATGCAATCTCCCATCATATATAGCATGTCTATCATATTGCCAAGGTCTACCCAACAAAATATGACAACAATCTATAGGAATGATATCACATAACACCTTATCATAGTACTTTCCAATCTTCAAATTCACATAACATTGTTCACTTACCAAGAGTGTATGCTCATCTTTGATCCATGAAATTTGATAGGGCTTCGAATGTTTCAACCTTTCCAACTGCAACTTTGTGACCATCTCTTTAGATGGCAGATTCTCTGAGCTACCATTGTCAATGATTACCTTCCAAACTTTGTTAGAAACTCTACATCTAGTCTTGAACAAACTTTTCCTTACCGGATCTTCCTTTTTCCCTTCATTTCAATGTGCTCTTCTTACCATCAAGTTATTTTCCTTCGTAGGTTCATTCGGTGACTCTTCTTGTACCAAAGCATTCTAACTGTTACCAGTCATCTTACTTGCATGTGTACACTCAAATGATTTATGTCCTTCTCCAAAATTGTAACAAGTTCCTTGGAAAATTCCTCTATTATAACCACCTCAGTAGTTACTGCCTCTGCCTCTAGATGAACTTTCACCTTTCCACTCGGTCTTGCCTTTATCCAGAGTTGTATATTTTGGTTCAGATCTACTATTTTCACCATAAGATCTACCTCTTCCTTTAGGAAATCTACCACCTCTACCTCTTTGTCTTTGCTCATGTTTCTTGTTCAATTTCTCCTCAGCTTTCAATGCAAATTGATAAGCCTCTTCAATGTTCTCCAATTTGACCAAACTGATTTCTTCTTGGATGGAAACTCTCAAACCATTAAGGTATCTAGCAATTCTTTCCACATCATCTTCATCATGTCCAAATCTGATATCTAATCTATATAATTCCTCAGTATAATCTTTTACCAAGCTATCTTTCTGCCTTAAAATTTGCATTTGCCTAACTAGGTTAATCTGATAATCATAAGGTAAGAACTTTCCTTTCAACTTATTCACCATTTTACTCCATACCTTGATTTTGTCTTTGCCTTTCCTCTTTTTGTCCAGTTATAGATGTTCCCACCATAAGGATGCGTGACTTTTCAACTTTGTGCTTGCAATTTTCACTTTCTTGTCTTCAGGTACATTTTCATACTCAAAATACTTTTCCATCTCTATGATCCAATCCACCAATTCATCAAAATCCAACTTTTCACCATACTCAAGAGGATTAAAGTGTGGTGTAGACTTCAGACTTGTCAAAGCCTTCAAGAATCTTTCTTCACCCTGATTCCTTATAGGTGCAGGTTCTACATCACCTTGTTCTACCTCAATTTCATCATCACTAACATCTTCAAGATGTCTTCCTCTTCTCTGGGCTGTTTTAACAGCTTCCAATTGAGTAGCAATTTGTCTCAACATGTCTGCCAATCCTGGATCCACATATCACCTCCCACGAACTATCTTAAAACCCCTCTGCAATTGTAGGTTAGATCGCAATCTACTACCCACAACAATTCAACTAGGGCTTCACAAGAAGGAACCTTCAAATCTAGATTCACAAACCTAGATCTAGATCTAACCTCGCTCCGATACCACCTGACACAAGAGAGGGAAGGAGGGGCCAAGAATGGCACACCCTAACCTGAACCACCTTAATCAACAACACGCAGAAGCAACAACAACACAATGGAGAGAGAGAGAATGCAGGATCGTTTATATATTATCATCAAATTGATTCATACATGCCAGGTTGTAAGGCCTTCCCAGTTTCGGCTAGATATTGCAATGAATTACAGAAGTCCTCCAACATGTGAGGATCTGCAGATAATCTCTAATCTTCTACCTTCTACCCAAACTTCCTCTAAAAACTGACTCCCTAAACTCTAACTAAATAACTACATTTATACAAGAGGCTACCAAACTAAGTTGGCCTTCAAATCCATAATCAACGGAAGGAATGATCAGATATGGGACCACACACTTCCCAATGATGGATACCAGCATTAAATCTGTGACCCATAATCAATGCACAAGTTGGCCTCAACAAAACTCAAAATGAACCTGTTAGTAAGCAAAGCCAACCAAGCGCCAGACAAGCATCACCGAGCGCTAGGAAAATTACTGAGTGCCAAAGAGATAACTGACCAATACCAGTGAACAAGGAAACCGAGCAACACCGAACCAACTCGATCAATGCAGGAACAGAGCAACACAAACAAACTCAAATATGTTTTTGGTGACATAGGATTGCCAAGGACCCGAGATGCTCCTGCATCACAAATATTAACAATCATATCATAACTAATTCATTAAAGATAAATATGCAATATAACAACAATTACTTTTCTCCATAACACTATTACAATAGATTTATTTAAAAAATATAATCTATCTAAACAAATTAACTACGAGGATTAAAATTATTGAGCAATCAAGCTACAAAAGAAACATAAATGAATCAAGGTTACAAAGAAAGCATACATTGAGGTTGCATTTATCAGTCCAAATTCACAGTCTAGAAGCTCAAACATTTCTAAGAAACCTCAAGAGTGGGTTGGCTTTTGTATGTTAACACAATAGTAATTATAGGTGTTTAAAATGACAAATGATTAAAAGTCTAATGTAAGTAAAAAATAAAAGAGACAATATTTTACAATAATTCACTATTGATATACTTAATGAATAGATGATAGAATATTTGGATTAATTTACAATAATATAATGAAACCATAACTCATCCATGCATAATGGGTAATATAAACAATATACATAATGAAATAATTTGTAAGTGATATAGCGTATCTTAGACCTAAAATGTGGATCATTATTGCTCTTCACCTCTAAGAGTTAGAAGAAATCCACTTTAGCAATAAATTAGTTGGTTTATCTCCAACAAAAGCAACACAAGTAATATATATTATAACGTAGATCTAGATATGGATTGTTCATTCTCATTCACCTCTAACAGCTAGCTAGAAGAAGTCCACATTGATGAGTAGTTAGTTAATTGATAACAAAAATAACTAATGGTCCATTTTATCAAAAAATTAATATGGCCATAAAAAAATGAGTGTATCCATACATCTCACTTATTACTTTGCCTAAGGTTACCACAAATAATGTACAATGTAAATATTTAATATTACAATCTATTGTAGACGTAAATTGAATCAAATAACCATAAACTATATCTGTAATGTTTAAAAATAGTAGTTTAAGGATAAATATTTTTATGTACTTTTAGATTCAATAATAAAATATTTTGAATGGTCTATAAATAACTACACCTATTAAATATAAATATTGATATGAATTGAAGGTCAACTCAATTAAAGGTTGTATTGTTATAGGAAGATGATAGGAACTTGGATATACTAGGGTTTATGTCTTTTATGTAGTCTTTGGCATTACTTATGTCATGCTACATCCTTGTCATAGGAAACCCTTTAACATTCCACATTTATTGAGGTTCATTTAGCTAGTCCTTTTTTATGTCCTCAAATGACTTCAACCTAATTATGTATTTTGGTGTTGATAGTTTGGAAGCTCTACTTAATGGCTCCTCCAAACAAGTGGCCATAGAATTTGTTTCAAAAGAAACCATGAGGGTTGCATTTTGAATCCCTAAGAGATGTGGTTTTTCTAATTTAAGTATAACAATACTTGTAAATGGTTGAGATTTTCACTTTGAGAAGGTATTTTGGTGGAAGGACCCCCCAAAAGCATGCTCAAGGACTAGGTCAAAAATAATTGGGCCCTACATGGGGTTTTTCTTGACAATATCTATAACCTTACTAAAGGGCTCTTTATTTTTTCATTTTGCTAAGGCTAGCCATGTTGAGGCTATCCTCAAACATGGCCCATGGTATGTTTATGTTCCATTGTTGGTCTTTCAAAATTGGTAGCAATATTTCACCCCCTTTAATAAGAATATGCTTTGTGTGCCTATTTAGATTGAATTCCTAGATATACCCTTTCCATGTTGGAACTTTCGAACCACCACTGGCACTTCCTTGGGAAAGTTATGTGTGTTGAATTAGATATATATTTATCAAGCTTGTACAAAAAAAAAGTGTGTGTTGAGATAGACTTGTCCAAAGACTTAAAAAAGTATATATAAATTTAGATTAGTAATATTCATTACACTCAACATGTTCTCTACCTCAACTTGATCAACACTTAATTTCAATACTAGTTTATTAAGTACAAAATTATATATTGTCCTTTGGTGGCCCTAAGTCAAAACCCCTACTTGATTAACTAAGGTTTTTCTAGTTTATTAGTTGCATTTCCATGGTGTTTGGCTCCATGTTATGTTGTATTTGAGAGTTGGGGCTTGTGATTTAGAAGTTAAGGTACATATGAAGTATCAAATTCAAGAGTTTTAGAGGTTGAGCTTTGGAAGACCAAAAGTTAGGAGTGATGGAGTGTTCATTGTGCTAGTTGGCCAACTATATATGTTGATGCTTCAGATTGATGTGTTAGAGAAGGATAGCATGCACTAGTTGGAGGAAGCATGTGAAGGTTATTTGGGACCAATAGAGTTCATGTTGGGTAATCTATGGTGATAGTTCATTATCAATCATGTGGAAAAAAGCTCTAAAACTCATAGAAATTAATGACTAAAATTGTAATCCATTATTATCCATATTTTTTGTTGCAAATCATCCCAATAAGGTTGGAATAGCCTAATTAGAAACTTTTGGAGAAATACCTAATTAAAAAATAGGGTCATATAAATATGCAAAATAAGACCAAAGAATATAATTCCTCAAAAAATGTTAAATACAAATATGCAAACTAAATGGAATCACATGCCCCTACACACTAGATGATTCAACACATATAAGTACTATTGATTACATAGTAATATGTATTATTATCAATCACACTCAACACTGAAAAATATCAACTACACCACACAAAATCCCTCAATGAACCAAGTGGATAGCTTAGGCACAATTATATAAATCTCCAAATCCTCTAAATTTTTTGTCATCTTCTTAAAAGGTAATATGGTTTCCTTTAGACTCCATTATGATGTCATAGAATCTATTACTAATTAAACATAAAAAAAAATCAAGTGATAGGAGCACCTTTTAAACAATATTTCTTTAAATGGACCTAAAATAACTAAGGAATATTTAGGGTTAGGTTATGTAAGCTATCAAGAGTTTAGATAGGGGGTATATGACCTATAATTTTGTTAACCCTAAGCATGCAAGTTACATTACAATATGAATCGTGGATTATTTATGGCCAAACATGTTATGTTCAAGCTTGGAATCTTGATTTCCATCTAGAAGGGATCTCTAAATTAAACTATCCTATGTGGGTTGAATTGTTATTTCTCAACCTAGCATTCCATCCATTTCTAAAATGTATTGCCTTCAAATGGGCAAGATTCTTTATTATAAACAACTTTTTGATAAATGGTATAACTTATTTGTTCAACATAGGTCATATATGGAGATGGACTTGATTTAACTCCTTCTTGACACTATTCATCTTGTTGGTCTTACATTTGTTTTGGTAAAAAAATAGCTACATAAACAATCCTTTTGTGTGTGTGCGCATGTGCATATGTATCTTATCATCAAAAAAGTCACCTCATTTAGGTTTGCTTTATGTATGAGCCTCTCTCGCCATAACCATCTCCTCATATCTATTGCCTGACTTATATGGTTATGGTTACAATTAATCAATAATCTTATATTATTTTGCATCCTACTCACTATACCATTAGCACTTATCATCAAAATTCAATTGTGAATCCTCCCATAGCCCCCATTCCACTTTCCATTCTATCTTTTTATCACGCCCTTCCTTGCACCAGGTCCAAATTTTTCAAGGATGATGTGTTAAAGGTTGTGAATGGGGACTCTAAAGAATAAAAATATGTTCATCTTATATTCAAAATTATATTCTTTAATGTATTCCTATTATCACAATTTGATATACCTTTTCCAACATGGTACCAATCCCCCATAAGAATGTTTTTGCCAATATAATATTATGTAAATGTACAAACATAATTTTTAGAGAATAAGTTTAATATGTTATTCATGGATGAGGATCAACTCCATGATTCTTCTTAATGAATTTTCATGTTTAATCTCATAATTTTTGGGTCTTAGTAATCCTTTCCTCTAAGTTTTAGGGTAAACATTGCATTAAAACTAATCATTCTAATGTTATTATGCTTCAACAAGTGAGATTTAGTGTGGTATGATAATATGCTACTCTCTCAACTATATTTCAAGAGGGTTTCTTCTTCCACACCAACACGTGGATAGTGGCAAAGGTGTTATTTTAGGTCTTACTTCATGGCTTTCTAAACAAGTTGTTGGTTTTGGGTATAACCTTGCATTGATGTGTTTGGACTAGCATTCTCATTTAGGAACCCCAGTTGGATTCTACTACATCTATATTCCCTATTCCCCTTTTATAAAGAATCATTTTTTTAAATTGGCCTTGTTTGAACCTCCCTAACATTAAGTAGGTTTTGAGGTTTGATGTCACCATGGTGGAGCACCTATTGAACCATATTTGGGATAAATCTTATTACTTATCCTATATTGAATTTATTTCTTGGATATTGGCTTGTAATTCTCTAGGTATTTATGGCCCTCTTCTAGGATAATTTAGCATTCAAACCTTATATTAGTTTACATTCACAACTATCATGAAGGATAGTATTAAGAAAATGAGTTAGTTAAATAATTTATATATCTCTCCCAACTAAAAATTATATCTTATCTTATTAGCCTTATTGTCTATCTTGACCTCACATCTACTTTTTTATCATCTCCCATTTTCACCACTCATTCCTTCACTACTTTCACTCCCCTCCCTAATGATCCTCCTTGCAAATTGAGAATGTTTTCCATTTGAATTATTAGGATTACATTGATAGCCTTCTTACTACTTAGAATGTTGAACCAAAACCAATATGAGATAGATGGATCAGTTCATGGGAGAGAATAATTTTTTGTTGAGCTATGTTTCTTTGTGTCTATGAATAAAATATTGTAGCCAAACATAACAAGCTTGAAAAATCCCTTAAAGAAAATTTAAAACACAACCATTCTCTTCTTCTCACCAACCCTCATGATATCTCTTTCCAATAGTTAATAGATAATATTTGAAACCATCTTTAAAAAATGGATTTCTACAAATGAAAATGATATCAAGTATATGCATATCTAAAATGGATAAATAATGAGTATTAATGGTCAATGATTTCCTATTACTTGCAACACAGACTTAAAAAGGAGCATATTTATGTCATAAGATATGTTGATGGTGTCTTGAAAACTATCTTTGTCACTATTATAAAATATATTTTTTGAATAATATTTTAAACTATTAATTATTTTTTTAAACACTCTCTCTTCCCATTCTAAAAAAGTGTGACATGTTACATCTCTCACAAAATGGATGCTTAGTATAATCACCTTATTAACCATCTACTTTCCATTAAAGAGTTTGATGAAGCCCTACAACTTATGTCACCAAAAACATCTTAGTAATAGATGTCCTTCTAATTAAATTTTGTAAAGAACTTTGGCCCTACATCCATGAATATTTATATCATGTATACTTAGAAGGCCTTAAACTAGTTCTTTAGGGTGTGTTATCAATGTAGACTAGGATTTGAGCGTGCACCTAAACCTGTTTTGAAGGCCAAAGACAAACAAACGTCATAGCATATAATCAAATCAAATTTAATGGTAAACAAACTAAAATCAAAGCCACCTCAGTTTAAGCCTAAAACGGATGCGCCCATGCACCGTTTGATATGCTTGGATATAAATGGATGTGGGTGTGCAAACTCAAGCACTTGGAGCATGCAAGATAAATGATTTGAGGATCAAGAAGACCCAAAATGACACAAAATAGGTATGAGGAACCTATTTTGCCTCAAAGGCCTCAAGAACACACAAATATGCAAAAGCTAAATGATGAACTAAGATTGATTAAACAAGAAATGAATCTATGTTAATCCATTTAAGCTAATTTAGATGTGATTTAAGCTTGAAAATGATCTAAAATGATGAGTTTATGCTTATGCTAGAATGAAAATGACATTATAACTTTGCTATTGAGTTTGAGAGTTGAAAGATGATTTGCCTTAGGAAGTGAGGGTATTTATAGGATTTCTAAAGGCTTGGGGTAGGAGGAATGAATGGCCAGGATTGAAATCCTTAAGAGAGGCCAAGATTCACTCAAAGGGAAGCACATGGATTGTGCTAGTTCTCAGCCAATCAGGAGGTGACACATGTCACAAGGTGAGTGGATGAAGGGAAGGGCAAAGAGGAGTCAACAAAGGGGGCTCCAAGCTCATAACTCTCCAAATAAATGCTTGTAAGAGCAATGAATGGGCTTTAAGAGGCTTTGAAGACTTTGGGGAAGCAATAAATACTTTGTGGTTGAGATATTTGGAAGGAAAGACTTTGCTTTGGTTTAGGAAAGTCTTAAGCTTGGTTAGGATTGCACAAAGGTTTAAGGGTAGAATTAGGATTAGATTAGGACAAAAAAAGGATTAGGATGGGTGAAGAGGGTGGATTTGAGAAGATTCTAGAAGAGTCTAGATTTCTCCTTAGTTTCATGGAATAAAATTTATTCATTCCAAAAGCTTAAGTTTAGGAATATTTATTAAAATATTTTCAATAAATATGAAAATTAAATATTTAACCTTAATTAAATATTTAACCTTGGGATTAGGGTTAGAAAAGATGGGATTAGCCTTTTAATCGAAATTAAGAAGGGATTAGAAGATTTTGGAAGAGGTTAGTGGTCTTAAGGAAATTGGCCAAGTTTGGGATAAAAAATAAATTAATTTATTTTTGAAGTTTTTTGGTCAATTTATTAATTAAATAATTAATAAATTAGGGATAATGTCCAAATGACATTTTTAGGCTAGATTCCTTAATTAAAGATTTTTAATTAAGAGAGAGGGATTTAATGCCATAAAAATAAATTAATTAATTAAATAATTAATTAATTAATAAATGATGATGTCATCAAGGATTTTCAGAAAACAAAAATAATTTATTTTCTGAAAGATTTTTCGGTGTCTACAATCAATTAGGGCTTAATTAACATCATCCCCATGGGCATTATGAATTAATTATTAATATATGGTGGTTTATTAGCCTCAATATTTTTTACAAAATAATCACCAAATCTCTACTTATAGAATATAATATATCACCTAGGAGATTGTGTTACCAAAATAATCTGGCTTCTTAAGTAGTAGATTTATCTTATACAATATTTTTTATAGCTCAAGAGAATTCTAAGTAGATTTAGAAATCAACTAAAGGTTATCTAATTATACAAAGCTTATGGTCTCATTTATCCGCCCTTTATTTTTAATGTGTTAAAATAGTTAGGTTTTAGTCAAAATATCGGTCATTGATGCAAATGCTATATTTGGCGATGGTTCTCTTTCTCCTCAATTCTAATTACAAAATCAATTTTCCAATTTATTTCTCTTGATTCTTTTCTATTTATATTAGTTGTTGATGTCATTGGATATTTACTTTAACACACACTTTCCACTTATCTTATCCATGAAATTTTGTTTCTTGGTAATATTGAAGTACAACTCTCATTTCATTGATGATAGCATACTTTTCATTCAAAATTTAGCTAAAGAAGTGATGCATACATTGAACATATTGGAATATTTTTTATATAATCTATAAGTTTAAATTATTCATGCATAAAATTGAGTTTGTTTTTGAATAAGGTAAAAATAGGTTTTGAATGGAACCCGAAACCATTTACATCATAGCAAAAAGATAAAGCATTAATTTTTTTTAAAATGAAACACTTACTAGAAAGAACAGAGCAGGAACCAAAAAACACTAGATACGAAAACAAAAGCAAAGAAAATAGATCTAGCAACACTACCAGTAGCACCCAGCAACGAGCATGACAAAACTAATTGCTTATCATTTTGTCTACCTTCATCTTCATCTCCTCCATCTTCTGGATAGTATTTTTCAAGTCCTTCAGCTCCTTAGGCTTCTCAGGGATCTTCCTCTGAATACGCCCCCTGGTTCTAGTTCTTGGGCCTGCATTCCTAGCACTGTCATCAATAGTAATGGTCATGTTTTCCAGTTGGTTTTTCTCCAGGTAGTTGTGAAGCATATTCAAGTTGATGACAACCACATTGAGCCCTTCACTACTGTGGCTCGGGACTTCATTAATCATTTTCCCATTGTTGCTAACTTTGACCTTAATTTCCTTCACCTTGGTGTCAACAATTTTGTTGATCTCGGCAATTATCTCCTCCTTCCAACTTATATTGTTTACCTTATCTAGAATCTTATTCTCCAGCTTCTCAAACTTCATATTCAAGGTTTCTATAGTTTTCTCCAGAGAATTAAGATGGAGCTTAATTTCTTGAATCTCCTAATTGATCCAATCCTAAGGAAAACTCTGACCTTCATCTTTTTTACCTTTGTCCATGATCATAGCATCCTCCAGGGGGGTAGTAAAATCATCATCTTGGCTTTTTTCCTCCTCAATGGCATTCTGATTTTAATTAGCACCCGAATCTTTTTGTTCCTCCTGATTTTCATCAATGATAGGGGAAATCTGGCCAGTCTCAATTTCCTCTTCATCCTGCCCCTCCAAATAGCCCAAAGAGTCCACCAAAAGGGGTTCCCCATCATCTTTACTACCCAGGTCTAACCCTTCCTCATTATCCAAGTGGGCATCATTTTTTCCCCCTTTAGCAGAGGGGTCCAGGGCTTCATTCTTATCATCCTTAGTAGGGGAAACCTAGGCTTCATCTTCCTCCTCCTCAGCCATTTCCTCATCTTTTTCATCCAATATAATTGATTTTGTTATGACTAATTATAAAATTGAGTTTTTTATGACTAACTCCAATCCACATCTCCCTTCAATCTCTAGTGAGTGGTGTTAATGAAAGAATGTCTCATCACTACTTATATTGGTATCTATTTTGGTATTGGAGTATACATTTAAGAAATGTGGAATTAGTTTGTAATTAAAATCCAATGTAAATTTATGAATTGGAATGAGTAGCTTTTATCTATGACTAACCACACCTAGGTTTTACATAAAGTTCTTCTAGTGAACCATGTTTATGTTTTATAATGTTGATTGATTCAACTAATTATAAATTTTATCTAGACCAAATGAGGCAACCAAAATAGACCCATCTACATCATTTTTACATTACATCTAAGCCAAAATAAAATTGTGGATTGGGAATTGGGAATTCTTGGCCCTCTCAATCAAAGTATCTAAATTAATACTAAATTTATTTTACATGGATTGTAAGGGGTCTCTCTAGAAACATTTGTCCACTAATGGGACCTAATCAATTAGAAGTATAAGATCATCCTTGCTCCTTTCTTTAAAATGTATAGATCTACTTGATTCAAATTCATTTGGAAGGTGTGGAAAATTTCCTCAAAAAATCTTACTTGACATGACCAAGCCCTTAATCATGGTCTAGAAGCTCCAACACTTCCTTTGTTTTGTTGACTTGCCTAATATAGTAAGAGGGAAACTTAGGGACTATTAAGGGTTTAAAAGGTAATAAATTGTTTAAGAAAGGAATCCATGTATTGTAAAAAATTTAGGACCCAACCTCATTCAAAGAGAAATCCTTGCAATAGCTTAAATCTTAGTTCAATTTGTCTTCTTCCAATAACAACCCATTTTAAAGATCCAAAAATTTGTTAATCCTAAACTTAATAATATGTTATTTTTATAAGTTTGGAAATGGTCTAAAAAGAACAACATCTATTAGTTTCCCCTCAAGACTATTTATAAAGAACTTCTCTCTTCAACATCCTTTGCACTATATCGTAATCTCAAACAAAAATATATATTTAGGCAAAAATAAAAGGAATATGCCTAGCATGAAAATTTGGAATTCTAGAATTGATGCATAATATAAATTAATTGAATGGAAGGTCTTATACACCAATTTACCAAATCAAAAACCACCTTATATATTTGTCTCCTTCCCATCTTGTCATTTTTGTGTCAAACATGAACCGTATAACATGTATTTTTTAGTTATATTCTTGTGCTCATAAGTTATATCGTAATATCTTCTACATGATTCCCACTCTCTTCTCATAATATTTTCCTTGGAATGTGTGTTTCTTGATCCTTCTCTTCTCCATAAAATCCTCAGCCAAACTTACAACTAGGCTATCCTCAACTCCTTTCAAAAGTATGGTGTTTGGTAGTGTTCTCCAACACTTTCTTACCTATCTAAATTAAGATTTATATGTTATGACCCAAATCAATAATTTGGTTTCCATCCTTCATGACCATGTGAAAACTACCAATAATTTTAAAAGAAATATTTAATCTCTCCAAGCATAATTACAAATTATCAAAATCACATTTTAAAATATGACCCTTATCAATAATCCAAGGCTCTTAAAATCAAGGTTTTTTTTAAAAGAGAAGTACTACTAGAGGGGATAGCTCCATTGCATTAAAATTAAAAAAGAATATTTATAAATCTTGTTTGAGGCTTACTAATAGAAAAATATTATTCCTACCCTCATATCCAACTCCTATCAACTACCTATTAGGGTATGAGGCCACTATTAGCACTCATGAAAGCCTTAAACTTTTCTACATTCTTTTTCTTGTTTACACCCTTTTTGTATAGGTTCTAGGCCTTCCATATATTGGTTTTCCTTCCTTCTACATTCAAATCCATGATTTCCAACATCTCCTTTGAATTTTGTTTCACTTGATGATTGTTGATAACATCACTTACTACCATATAGCAATCAAAAGGAATAATTTTGTCAACAATACAAACACCCCATACTATGTGTCCTAACACTTACACCACCAAAGAGAAGAATCGATCATAAACCTCTCCATCATGAACATGGCCATCCTTCCAAAGATCAGTGCCCAATAATTTGAGGATGACATATTGATTGTGTTCATTCCAAAGCTAAAAGAGTTATGCAAGCTACACTTCAGGATCTTTCATGGCACACTTGCATTTTACCCCAAAGTAGTTTACCAGTGACTGGGCCATCACTTAAATAAATCAAGGAGGATTAAGCAACAATGACACATAAGCTTTGGGTAAAGGAATATTCCCTCCCTCATTTATTATCATACTCAACCTTTAAAATTCTCAAGCCTACTAAAGAAAATTAGGTTGATAGTAAATCAACTAACACATGCCAACCACCACATCTCCACAAAGATCCCAATAGAGTATTCAATTCAACAAAATCCTTGATTCAATTGGAGATCATTCAAAAATAATTAGTGAAATATTTTGAAACATTCCCTTTACCTTTTTTATATTTTTGATAGACTCATGTGTTGAGCACCTAGTTACCAAGCTTCTATAGCCTACACAAAAATGCCTCATTTTTCCATATATTTTCTAGCTAAGAGCAGTTATTTTTACAAAAAGCACCCATTTATCCTACTCACCATAGGAACTGTAAGGTATTTCCTTTGATGTGATCAATTCTATCCCTTCCTATCTATTTTTATTTGAATCCATAGTAGTGCCCTCCATCTATATTACACTATAATTTTCTAGATCATCAGTAACTATTTTGGCCTCACATAATATATGAGAGATGGTAAAATCTCTTATATAGTGCAAATGCTCCCATTCCAAAGTGACTCAGTATATAAGCTTCTATTTTGGTGTGTCTTTTCTTATTATGGCTTGTATACATAGTTGGGAATTTCCCTCGATTAAATTTTTTTTAATAGTTTTGGCTTTGCACATACCTATCCCCTTAACAAGTGCTTCCATTTCAACTTTATTGTTGGTGGCACAACCAACATTTTTTGAAATTATCCACATGAATTTACCTTTTTTTTTCCTCTTATGATGCAACCCACACCAACCATGCTAGGGTTTCCCTTTTTCATGCCATCAAAATTTAGTTTTAACCTCCCCGGTCTAGGAGCGACCCATTTGGCGTCCTTCCTTTTTTGTCTTTTGTCCCTTATTTCCCCCTTTTGATGTACGAGATCCTTCCATATATTATGTACATCCTCATCTCATCTAGTGAAGATAGTTTTTAATTTCACCGTACATTTTGTGTTTTCAATTTTATGTATACTTTCTTTTATTTTTCTAATTACCTCCTCAAATTACATGTGCATATTGTTGAAAACTATTATGTTCATTTCCTTCCAAAACTGCTAGACAAGGATGAATAATGAAATAATCCATACATATTCCCATAGGGAATTTATTTTTATCTTGGGCCAAATTCTCATGACCTCTACAATATCCCCTTGTCAAGGCCCAAACCAATCTAGTAAGGCTTGTAACTTGTCCTAACACATTATTGCAAATGAACATTCAAGTAGAAGATGGTAGATTATTTCACTATCATTGCAACATCGCAAGCATCTTAATGATCCACATTTCCCAATTGATGTAGGTATTTCATTTTTTAATATTCATTTGTGAAATGTAATCTAGAGGAAGGCCCTAACTTTTAGCAAAACCAAGGAATTTCATTATAATACTGATAACTAGTCCTTATCTATTTGGATTTCTTATTATATTGCACACCCATTTTTTATTGAGTACTCCCCCATTCTTTAACCACACTATATTATCTTGTTGCAGTAATTTTTGAGAGTATCTTTCTTTGAGATAATTCATTTAAAAAAACTTGTCTGACAACATTAGGCAATGGGAGGGACTCCACGTTCAACCATTCATATCTTTCAACCACATCATTTGGAATCACTATTAGGTAGTTAAGAACCTTTGAACTGAATATTTCTTGAGCATTATCTTTGTGACCCGCCATTCCTTCCAATTCCCTCAGTGGTTTATGACGTTATAAGAAATTATCCTAAAATTAGCTCGTCATCCATCATTAATCTTCCATGTAAGTGATCAGTGATGAGTCTTTTGATTTCCCACACAAATTTCCATATTGTTGAACTTCCAATAGATTTTCCAATCATTTTAATCCTTCTAGAATAATTTCCATCCATACTTATTTTGAAATATTTTACACTAGAGCCAATGTGGCTCCCTATACATTTTCCATGACAATTTTGCACCCAAGGCTAAGTTTTGAGTCTTCATGTGTCTCAGTACAATGCCTCCCACTGATGTTGATACGCAATATTTTTCCCAATAAATTAGTGGTATCCTCTTTTCCTCTTTTTATCCCTTCCAAAAAAATGTTTAAGAAAGCTTTCCAAATTGGATTCAATCTTATGAATGATTTGATAGTATGACACGACATAAATGGGGACAATAGAAATAGTAAATCTAATCATTGTAATATTTCCTACAAGAGAGAGACACTTTCTTTTGAAAGCAACCATTTTACTTGTGTAATTTTCCACAACCTCCTCCTAATGGTTTGATGAGCAAATATCAGGCATATATCAGTGCACCAAGTTATTTGGCTAGGAGGGAGGAAAAAAGAAAACTAAATAGACTGGCAATACTTTTTGAACTAAATTATTAGTATTCAAGAAAAATATTTCTAACATTTTTCTATTCATGGTTTGGCTTGACATTTTTGTTTATTTGTACAAGGCATCTTTGATTTCTTCAACCTCCTTCATAATAACTTCTCTAAACAAAACAATATCATCTATAAAATGAGCACGAGTTATTGGCTCAACATTTTTTCAGCTACCTTTATACCTCTCCATAATCCACCATCTTTGTATTTCTTGAAGGATCTTCCCATTACTTCTACCATTATCACAAATAAAAAGAGGGATATAGGGTCAACTTGCCTTAGTTCATTTGTAGTCTCAAAGAAGCCACAAAGAGACCCATTAAACCAATATCAAGTATCTGGTACGTCATAGATATACAATAATGGATAAGTTCCAACCATCAATCATTAGATCCAAACTTACTCAAAACTAATCTCTGAAAATACCAGGTGATTATATCTTAAGTTGATGAGCCCCTAGTATTACCTTATATTTGCCATATTTTAAAGCACTAAAACTTATATAATGTTTTGATAATTAACATGTATTGGTGAATATATTGAGATTGATATTTACCTTTCTGTATTATGCTTAACTAAATATGAATTGAACTAGAAGTGACATTTCCTTATAAATGTTTGTTTTGTTTCATTTGAAATTGCTACTAATGAAATGAAATCATGGTTTGTTATGAGGTTTCTTTATTAATATTTAGGTGGAATGTGTTTCAATTGAGTCAAGTATTTGTTTCATGATATACCATTCCTTGGTGTGTTACCATTCCTATATGGATCTCTAATGTGCTCCAAAACTACAACTTCTTGTTCTTGCTCCATGTTTTAATCAATTTTGTTGGCTATTTTTTAGAACTACTTTTCTTCTTTTTGTTTGTCAAAGATCTTCATTAGAACCTTTAGTTTTGATGATATCATTAATGTAATTGTCACTCGGCTAGTTGAGTTCATGCATGTTGTTTTTGGATTTGAACAAGGGTATATATGTTTACCCAATGGTCCTAAGGGATTTAATCAATTATTTCTAGTTTCTTGTTCAATAATCATAATCTTTTTTATTTTCATTGTACTCTAATTTAGGTGCTAAATTGAATGCAAAAAAGGACAAAGTTGATTTATTTTGTTTGGTGTGAGATCCCTCTAGCGATAGAGTAGGGACCACTATTTTGAATGAGGGTGATCTAGGTTTTTGTTTTACTATTTTTCATATTATCACATCTTCTTAGATTTACAATTTCAGTTTCTTTTCATAGATTAAAAATTGCACCATTGTTCAAAGTGTTTCTTGTTTGGTTTAAATTCATTCATTCCTAGATCAAATGTTGGTTTTAGATCTTTTTAGTTTAGTTTGGTTTCATTTAATAGTTTTTCAAGTAGATGTTTCTAGTAGATTAGGGTAGAAGATATTAGATAGAAGCTTACTCAAAAAAATGGATGGAATCTTATTTACTTTCATGCAAGTCTAATTGTAGTTATAAGTGAGTGTTTCAATTTCTGTAAGCATAATTTACTGCAAAAGTAGAAGTAGATTTACTTTCTAGCAAGTGTGAAAATTTGAATAGATTTCATTTCTACAAGAGTGGTAGATATAATGACTCCAATATGTTTTCTTGGTAAGTATAAGTCATATCTCAATTGCCTAGTAAGATTCAAGTTAGAATAGTCGATAAGCAGTATAATTTAGTGTTTAGACTTAGAGAAATATTTAGGTAGAACGTTTGAATGATGAATCATGACAAAGACTAATAAAAAGTGAACCAACAATATTTATAAAAAATAACCCCCAATCTAAAATAGACTTATTGTAGACAACTTTAGACATGCCCAGATTGACAAACATTGACTAAGTGATGTGAATATTGTGATAACAATGACTTCACCCATCATTTTTGGCATTGTTTCCAAGGAATCCCTATCTAGCTACCACAAGAAATAGTCCTTACCACTGCTAAGAATCTATTTTGAAATTATTGATGAGAAGAGCTAGAGATTTATTTAGTAGATTTCTCCCAAAACATCATGAAGATATATGAAAAGAGTCTCAAAACACAAAAACATCAACTATTGATTTAAAGAAGCAAGAAGAAATCAAAATATGGGTGACAAAGCAAGAGTTGAAGAACCTTCATCCAATAGAACATTTTCATATCCATCAATTTGAACATAAGAGACAATGAAACACTAATAAAAAATATTTCCTATTTTTCTCTTCCTACTTTTAAAGGAAAAAAATTGAGAATCCTAACCAATTCCTTTTTTATTTCAAGGTATTGTGCCAAACATATGATTATTCTACTAATAATCAAAAGTTAAAATTATTCCCCTCTACTTTGAAAGAATCGGCCAAGTGTTGGTTCATGGGATTAGGTGAAAATACTATTTCAACATGAAATGACATGAAGACAACATTCTTGGGCAATACCAAGAATATTGTTAGGTGAGAGATAGAGAATAAGATCTATTTCACATGAAACAAATGGAATATGAAAACCTATAAGATTTCATTGATAGATTCCTATTTTTTCATAGGTGTGCCAATAGGTTAGATACATAAAACAATAAAACTATATTTTTAAGAGGAATTGATTATGAATCCAAATCCTTTAATTTAATTATGCAAGGTGATGTAAACAAACTCACTTTTTATGAGATTATAGAGATTTTTAAGAGCTATTCTAGGATTGGAGTTGGAACTAGGTGTTTTAGGAGGAATAGAGGTTCCTTTCTTGATGTTTCAAAGGATATAGAGGAATTAGACAACCTAAAAATACACATTATTTTGCATCTTAATACCCAACTAGATAGGAGAACCACATAACCATTGGCTGTTTACTATCCCAAGTGTAGAGAGAAACATCCATTGAGATAGTGCCCCTTAAATCAAGTTGAATCATGTGAGAAACAACATCCAACAAGTACAAGTAATATTCTACCAAAATTAAATAATCATATTAAGAAAGCTCCTATGATTGAAGAAGAGCTCAACTATATAGGGAAAAGGAAACAAAATTCAAGATATAATTCTTATTAAGGACAATTTGGACCTTATAGTAGTTGGGCTCCAAATCCTTGGCCTAATTAATTGACTCCTCTAATTCCAATGCAACCACCTTCTATTCCATGGGGAGACCCTTGGGGACTACTAGAGTGGACCACACCTTAATGGAATAAACCATAGTGGCAAAAAATCAATCCCAATATCAACCACAATAAAATAAAGGAGCTAAATGTCCTTGGGTACACTCTCCACTATTATTGATTAGTTCTACATAGAACACAAATAATGAACAAGATAATCAACCTTAGATACTAGCCCAACTAGTCCCAAATTCAAAGAAAATTCATTCCCAATAAGCATTCATTATTGATTCTAACCTTGTTGGATTGAATTTTATTGAAATAAATGGTATCCAATTGAGGAATTGAGATTTTTTGTCAAAAATAGACATTTAGGATCAAGAGGGGGAAGGAATTGATAATTCACAGAAAAAAATATGATAGTTGTGAGTCTAAAGTCACTCAGAAAGCACCCTTTCTTGCTTTCCTTAAAGTAGATAAAATAAATCCTAAACACCCTAAAAATGAGCAAGATGTTATAGAGGAATCTTAGGTTATTCATGATCTTAAGAAAATCAATATTGAGATACTTCTTTTGAGAGCCATTAAGGATATTCCATATATCAACCAAGTAATTAAATCACTATGTATAAAGACACCTACAAGGTAGAAGAAATTTCCCAAAATTCAAATTGGTGGTAAACTATTTGATGTTTTATCATGAAATTTTCTCCCATAAAAATATAGTGACCCTAAAAGTCCCGCGATTACTTCAGGTATAAAAGGTGTGGAGATAAAAAAATGTCTTGATTGATCTAGGAGAAACTACAAATGTTCTTACAACTAATATAGTTTAAATATTAGGAATGATAGGGGTTCAACCAACTACAACCATTCTTGAATTGTTGGATCAATCAATTGCTAAACTTGAGGGGATTCTAGAGGATGTTATGGTTAAAATTAATACTTGGGATTATCTAGTTGGTTTCTTTGTATTTAAAGGAAGAAAGAAAGACACTAGTTACCCAATCATATTAGGTTGACCTTGGTTAGTAACAACAACAACATTAATTGATTATAGGTTAGATAACATGACAACCTCAAATGTGATTAAATACAAAGAGTTATATATTTATCCTCTAGCAAAACCATCCTTACAATTAGGAACTCGATCTTGGATTGATGAGGATTTAGACTCCTAAGGAGGTGGAATTGTAGAATTAGCTATGGTAACACTTACTAAACATGTGGAAGAATATCATGAGTATTTATAACAAGATGGATAATTTTGTATTGCTCTTGAATTTCAAATCTCCTTTTTTCAAAATGAGGGTTCTGAAGAAGCCTCAAAAGAATGTTCTTTGATTGAATAAATAGACATAGAGAATGAGAATCATAAAATAATTTTGCACCAATTATTTCCACATCCTTGTCCATTGAATGTACTTTTGGGAAATCCATCCAATGTTTAAAATAAAATCAAGGAGATTACTTTTAATGAAAATTAGGCACTCTTCATTAATGAGTCATTACTTCTTACATAGGAAAAATAATTGAAACAATTCCTAGAAAACTGCACAAAAGTTTTTTTGGGGGAATAGAAGGATGTGAGAGGAATTTTTGTGTAGTCAAGGAATGGTGATCCCTAAAGGAGATGTCAAAACCTTGTAGTTATAAATGCCACAATGGAAATACCAAACAAGATATGGAAAACAACCATTAAAAGAAGAAGTATCACATATATTATCCTCAAGTTGGCTTGTAAATGTAGTTATTACATCAGAGAAACCTTGTCCCTGATCACCATTGTCAATATACAACTAAAAAATAGTAAGAGATATTCATTGTCCTCATTACCAAGCTCACAAGCAAGACACAACTGATTATCCCTCAAAATTATGGTAATTTTACAAACCAAACCAAAAACCCTAGCTATCATAAGCCACTTCTTTTTATTTAGATCTAAAACTCTATGATCTTGTTGTCTCTCTTCCTCTTAACAAGAACCACATGACTTACTTAAATACAATATCTCCAACCACAAGTCAACTTATTTGATCACAATCCTCAAGATAAAGAAATTGGTTTACACCATATATGTTAGAACCTAAATCCATAAGAACACCCCCAATTAGATACATCACATTGTGAAAACACACAAGGAGGTCAACCACATGTATAAGAATATGGAAAAAAGAACCACAAATATTTTCATAACCTAAAACTCCATTGCAAGCTGAATCTTGCCATCGTAGCTATTAGAATAGGAAAATTGAATAGGACTAGACCAATCATTAAATAAATTCATCTGGAAACACCAAAATGAGCTACAAAGTTAGACATATGATCTACATGATATCTACAATACAACATAAGGATCGCATAAGAAAACAAACCAACTAGAATGATCGCTAGCCTAAACATCAGAAACTGCCCAACCGGAACGATAAACATACAAACTTGAAGGAAATATTTTTGGGTGATGCAAGATTACATGCAATGAACTGAGGATGCTCTTGCATTAGACACCCCAAGTGAATAGAAGATGTTCCATAAGAGGAAATTATGAGCATTTGAAAATATTTGGAACATAAATCCCATGTTCATTCTTGACCTACATGTCCTCCTCATCAGAAAGAAAATGGCTATGCCACTCTGCAAATGACTACTCATACTATTGTTGATGCAAGTGTTCACCAAAATCCCAGTAGCATACCTCTCAACATCCAGTTCTATTTTGATCAGATTAAACCCTTTACACCAATTGCTTATGTCTATTACAATTTTATAGACAACAACCAATGTCTACTTTATCCTTTGTTGTTTGAGTCCACCACTAACATCATTCAACAATTTCTCAGCCTCTGATCCACTCATAAGATTTTTCTTCTCATATGATACCACTCCTCTGGTACCCAATTGTAACATCATCTGATTGTCACCATCCTTCAACTCTATCAGTTTAGATCCATTCACCAAATACAACAAAAAAATGTAACAACTTGGAAACCTTCTTAGCCACCTGTTGCAAATCCAACACCTTCTAATTTGAACCAGTCTAATATCCCAAGGTGTAAGTTCTCATTACACTCAGGTTCTTATCCTCCCTTCCCTTCTCCTTAAAAGGAATCACAGTGAACTTTCGATCATTCTTCACTATATATAAAACATTCCTTCAACAATCATGAATAACACCAACATCATATTGCCAAGGTATTCCTAACAAGAGATGACAGGCACTCATATGAACACTACATCATAGAATACCTCCTCATGGTATGGACCAATGTTGAACTTAACCCAACACTTTTCTTTCACTTCCACCATATGTTCATCCTGAAACCAATTTATCCGATAAGGACAAGGATGTTTAAGTCTCCTCAATCCAAACTCCTATACCATTTCCTTAGATACGATTTTTTTAGTACTACCACTGTCCATTATCACTTTGTAATTTTTTTTTTCTAATTTATAAACTGTTTAGAATAATTGTGTTCTCTAAATTGGTTCAATTTCATTCTTACTTAGCATAACTCTTTGGAACATTAGAGATTCCCCCATTTTAGGTTTAAACTTATTTCTCAACAAGGTCTTCATTCACTTTCTTCTCATGTGCCACTAGGTTTTGTTTTTATCTGCTTGAACAAACCAAACATTAGTAAGCTCTATGCACAACATTACCACATTTGAAACAAGTGCTCTTGAACTCTTTTCTTCTTCTACCCCTTCCATGAATCTTATTATCAGGTTCCTTTTCAATCACAATTTTATCTTTGCCTTTGTCACCAACTGGTTTATCTTTAACTCTACCTGTAACCTGTCTTCTTTTCAACTTATCTTCTGCCTTTGGGGAATACTGATAAGCATATTCAATCGCACTAATCCTTAGCATACTTAACTCATCCTGAATGTTAAGTCTTAAACTATTAACATACCTAGAAACCTTTTCCTTTGATTCTTCTCATTGTCTATATCTGATAGTCATCTTGTATAACTCTTTGGTATACTCCTTCACTGTCAAGTCTTTTTGCTTTAAGTTCTACAAATTCTTAAACAATTCCAATTCATAATCCTCTAGTATGAACTTGACCTTAAGTCTAGAAACCATAACTCTCCACCTAGTGATCTTAGGCTCACCATTATCTTCCCTATCTTTCTGCAATTCCTTCCACCATAAGGCAACATAACCTTTCAACTTATTCTGTGCTAACCTAAACCTCTGTGGATCTCTAATATCTTCAAGATCAAAGTAGTCCTCTAATTCATTTATCTAATCTATCAAATCCTTGGGATGTAATGAACCAAAAAAATTCAAAATATCAAGCTTACAACTCTCACCATTAAAAGCAAAAATATCACATATATTATCCTCAAGTTGGCCTGCAAATACAATTATTACATCAGAGACGTTGGATTTCTCTATGGCACCCAAGTTTACAATTTTAAAAAATTGAACCACATGGAGAAATTTCTCTAATTTCCCATATCTTATATTGATTTTGTTAAAATGCTTCATGAAGCTTATGTTTTATAAAGGGGCAACATTACAAGAAGCAGTTGAACTTGAGCCTCAAACCGCAAAGTTCAAAGTTCAAATTCACAAGCTCAGCCAGTTCAAGTTTGAAGTTCAAGGTGTGAAAGTCTAGGCCCAATATAGAAGTCCAAAGGTTCATAGATCCAAGCTCATCGGTTCAGAAGTGTAGGTTCAAGTTTATAATTTCAAGATGCAGACTATAATTACATGTTGTAGTGCATTTTCATTTTCTCTATAATCTTTGGGGTCAACAAAAGTCTTAATAATTTCAAATGCAATCAACATACCATATACCTTTGGCTAGAGAAAATAGAGAGTTCACAAAAGAAGAGGAAAGATCCATTAACCAGCTAGAAAATAATGTTTGTTAGAAATGGATATTCAACCATGTACATGATGATTTGCAAAGTATACCAAAGAGGGGATTATTCTATTTCAGTAATGTAGAGATTGGCTCTTATGCTTAAATATATGTATTCCCAACATACATTACAAAACACTCATATAGGATGACAAATGTTAATATTTTCAAATAATTTCTTTAGCAACATGTAACCACAAATTTTTTGAAGACATAAAAACAAGTCTTAATGTGGGGGGCATAACTCTTAATTCCACCATTGGATCTTCCTACATTTTGGATATGTTTTCCAAAATCAAGTTTTCTAAAACTTCACTAATGCAATTAATGAAATATAGTTGGGTTCAAAAGTTGTGATCGAATGTGTGCAGGTCTATCAAAGAGGCCAACGACCTCTTATTATGACTACAGAAGCATGTATTTCATTTATTGCAGAAGCAAATGCTACAACATACTAATGTCACGGTTTAATAATTTCAAGGAGATAAAAGACTTTAGGAATCATCTAAGTGTCCACCTAGAAGTAGATAATAACAGTGTATGACAAAGTTGATTTAAGATGTGAAAAATAGCATGGAAAGTGATTCCTAAGAAAATGCCCAAAGTAAACATTGTCAGAATTACTTTCATATAGACTTGAGGTGAAATACAATACATAGAAAACATGAACAATTACTTTTTACCTATAAGTGAAAAAAAAAGTATTCGCCAGGTTAGCAAAAATAAGTATGTTGAAAAGATTAAATCTTTTAACAAAAAAAAAACAAAACAAATCATCAGGAGAGATATGAACGATAGAAGAAAGATTAATTATTAATCTTTCCAAGATTCTATTATAAAACTAAAATAAGAATCCTGTAAAACTATTCAATGTAAAAGGATGGAGGAAAAAGTGGTTCCAGTTCCTGACAAGTCAGTGGGCTAAAGGAAGGAAAAATTATTTTTGAGTGTTGAATGTAACAAGGGGTTGTGAGAAGAGATATATCTCTTTTTTTGCAGATTTGATTATGGTGTGAGGATGTATTGATCAATTGGTCATCTACGTTATGCATTTAAAAATAAAGAGGAACTCATGTGTCAGACCTGTTGGTTTACACATGAAATTTTCTGATTCGGACTAACCTGTAGATTATTTCAATCATTTATAATGTAGTCTCGCCTACTATTTCAAATGTATTTATGTATCATAAGGTTCGTAGGCTTTAGTATATTCACATATGAAAAATTAAATATTAAATCTCCTTTCGGCTCTACCGTGATTGGGGAAGACTAAATTAGTATTCAATTGGTCATTTGTTTATTTTCTCTGAATCTTTAATGTTGTAATAAAATTTATTTCATAGTGATGAATGAATGATTAACAACCTTTGTGTATTCTTGTTAAAGACATAATCAATATTTGATTCCTTGAATATCTTTCTTGGAGGGAGTTGTACCTCTCAATTTAGAGGAAATCTATCAATCTCATGATAGCCTTTCCAACTGTTAGTTAGATTTGTTCTTCATTTTGGGCATTTTAAGTCAGTTCTTTTCATCACTCCTTGAAGGAAAAATCTATTTACTAATAGATTTTTAGTGACTCTAATAGGAATAAAAAACAAAGATCAGAGTCTGATTTGGTTCCTCAATTTTATCTCTATGTAGGAGATTGGTGAGTCTGTTACATAATCATGCCGGTCAGAAAGGTTACAAAGAAAATAAGACTTGATCCTTCTATCTTAGAAATCCTTGTGACAGATGATAAAGCGTTACACGAATTCTGGGAAAGTTGCAAGAAGAGCATTACTCATGCTGTAAAAAACAACCTAAGTATTGAAGATGATCACATATCTTCTTTATTGTGGAGAAGTCTGTGTCAGATTTCACAAGCTGAAAGAATTGGAAGAAAACACCAAGTTGTTGCAAGAATGTAAAAGAAGGGTAATACAACTAAATGAATAATTAAAGGTGGATGATGATGAAGCTCCAGTCATTCTAGTTTCATCCCTCTCATATAGTTACCTCGTTATGAGCCAACAATAAGTTCAGAAAGAATTTGTTCAACCTCTTGAAGATCAAGCAATGGTAAGCATGGATGATCAAAATGAAGTTGAAAAATATGTGAGTTTGATTGAGATAGAGTTATTGAATAAGGTTTCCTTTCCAAAAGTAGAAAGTTTCATTTTTGAAAACAAAGGGAATCCTCTTGTTCTACAAAGTATGGAAGAAAATAATTTTCAGATTAACATGCAATCATAATATGAGGCTTTTGGTCTTATTGAGAAAGTAAATAAGGGTGATTCTTTATGCTAGAAAGTTGATAATCATTTCTTTGTAGAATCTTTTAATTTTGAAGATGCATCTCATGTTAGTGATCAAGCAAAAACATATTTTGATAAAGATTCTTTTAAATCTGAAAATTTGATTAAAGAAGTAAATTTAAAAGTGAAGTGAGATGATCTTTTAGCTAACAAAGTGGTCCAACCCCAAGAGTTGTTGGCTGGTTTGGATAAATCTTTTCTTTGTGAGGAAGAAATTATACACAAGTTCTTATCACCTGTTAAATGAGGTAACTCCCTTACACAAGGCAATTTGGGTATCAATCCATCTCATATCTCTGCTTCAAATAAAAAACTTTCAAATTTAGTTTCAACAAAGAATGATGAAGTTTATTTTTATTCTATGAATGTTTTGAATGCTGAAAACTCTTTTAAAAATGGTGATCTCAAAAGTGTTGATCATGAGAATGATGTAGTCTTTTCTGTGGGAATATTTGAGTGTTATTTTATTCAGTTGGAAGTGGAAAGTTTCAGTTTTGAAGACACTAAAGGTCATCTTAAAAATGAAATTTTTCAGATCAACATGCTACCAGAGTATGAATCTTTCAAATTTGTGTTGGAGGAGAGTAGAAATGGTTCTCTATGTTTAGAAGTCACTCATGAACCTATTTTATAACCATTTTGTTTTGAAGATGTGATTATGCCTTTGAAAATCTATTTACCTAAAGATCTGCATGTTGTAAATGATTTTACTTCCACGGAGGCTTTTTAAATGATGAAAAATTTCTTGTAAAAGAAACCTCTAAAGTAAATATAGTTCAGAGTGGCAACAAGATCAATGAAGGAACATTGCAACAACAAAGATCATCAAGCAATTTGGATACTTTTTTTCTTTGGCAAGAGAAGATCATTGATCAATCCTTGTCATTTTTTGAACAAGGAGAGCCCTATCTAAAGACTTCAGGTATTAATTCATCTCATGACTTAGTATGTGACAAATAATTTTTAGATTTGGTTGCAATTATGAAAAAGGGGATCTTTTCACCCAAGTTAGACCCTATGCTTGACAAAGACTATATTCATTTCCAACTCAGTATAAATGCTGAAAATTCTTTTAAGAATGATGATATTAAAACTGGTGATTATGAGAAAGCTGTAGTTCTTTTCTTGGAAATTTCTAAGAATCATTTCTTATAGCTAGGACTTGAAATCCAATTGAGAAATGATGTGCAAAAGGCCCAAGAAAAATTAGGAAGTTATGATGAGTTTTGGTTCTTTGGGCATAATTTTTTATTCACCAGGGTGCTGCATACAATCAATTTAGTTTTCAACAATGCAAAGTTTTCCAAATGGAAGTTGTGTTAGGTTTTCTCATTTGAATGTAGTCCATTATTCCATAAAGGCTCATTCTTCTCACAACCGATAAATGGTTGTGCGCGAGTCTTTCCTATCTCTAGTTCCTATTGTGAGATCTTCTCACTCGTGCATATTTGTAAATAATTTTTGGCTTTGTTAGTTCTTTGGTGTTGTTTAGCTTATGTTTTTTTTTATTGTGTTTCCCTGTTCCCCTCTCTGCAAGCAGCTCTGAGTTCTCTATTCTATCATGACTCTATTCCCCAATGGCTAGACCAATATTGGTCTCCTACCAAAGGCTTTTTGGATCCTCTTTGTCCTTGACAGTCCATGTCCCCAATTAGAGCTAGTTGTTGGCTTTCTTTATGGCACCCAAGTTTAAAATTTAAAAAAATCGAGCCACATGGAGAAATTTCCCTGATTTTCCCATGTCTTATATTGATTTTGTTAAAATACTTCATGAAACTTATGTTTTGCAAAGGGGAAACATTACAAGAAGTAGTTGAACTTGAACCTCAAACCATAAAGTTCAAAGTTTAAGGTTCAAATTCACATGCTCAACCAGTTAAAGTTCAAAGTTCAAGGTGTGAAAGCGTAGGCCCAATATAGAAGTCCAAAGGTTCATACCTCCAAGCTCATAGATTCAAAAGTGCATGTTCAAGTTTAAAATTTCAAGATGTAGACACTAATTACATGTTGTAGTGCATTTTCATTTTCTCTATAATATTTGGGGTTAGCAAAAGTCTTAAGAAAGTTCAAATGCAATCAACATACCATATGCCTTTGGCCGAAGAAAATAGAAATTTCACAAAAGAAGAGGAAAGCTCCATTAACCAATCATAAAATAATGTCTGTTAGAAATATATATTCAACCATGTACATGATGATTTTTAAATCATACCAAAGAAGAGATTATTTTATTTTAGAAATGGAAAGACTGACTCTTCTACTTAAATATCAGGATTCCCAATATACATTACAAAGCACTCATACAAGATGACGAATGTTAATATTTTCAAATGATTTTTTCAGCAACCTGTTGTTAATATGATTTAGAACAACAAAGAGAGGGGGGGAGGGGGTGAATCAATTTTTCTCAGGTCCAGATGTATAAAAACAATCTTTAAACTCTTCAACAAATTAGATTCTAATAACCAACACCTACTCGGTCATTACTAATTGCATAACAGAAACATATAACAATGCAGTCCACTTATCCAATAGCATCTAACTTGTAAAACATACAAATGTTCAAACCAAAACATTCACACAAGTATCAACACTAGGATTTATAGTGGAAACCCAATTTGGGAAAAACCACTTTGTAACATGTTACTGTTATGTTCACTCTTCTGAAGTGAGCTCGGTGAAAAGCCAACCTTGTCAAAGGTTACAAACACACTGTCAGGTGTGACCCAGTTAAAGGATTTAAACCACTCTGTTAAAAGTGCACCTTGTTATAGGACTTACATACACTCCATTAGAATGCAACCTTGTTTAAAGGATTTATACCTATGACTGTTAGGTCAACCTCTGTTAAAAGGATTTTGACTATTACAATGGTTAGAAAGTAGCAGTAATATTGATATGAGAAACATACAACTCACTTTTCAAATATCAAATCCAATTCCGTACACATATGCTAGCTTATTGACTATGAATCTTTTCCATCTCCATCACTGATCTGCTCGGAACCCTTCAAACGATCACAACACTTCTCCTTCAGCCTTTTCTGCTTAGACAGTCAATAACATCAACAACACTTCCAGCATCCACTTCTCTCTCCATTCAACCTCTCGCTTAGGTTTCCTTAAGACTACCTCTATTAGGTCAATACATCTTTTACCACTTAATCTCCTTCGTAGATTTTAGGGTTAGGTCAAATTCATTGAATCCATCCTACATTATGTTCTTCAGCTATCCTTTTGAAATATCTAGAATCTTTTAAAGATTTACAATAAAACATTTTATAGTGCATTAAATGCTTTCATATAATCAATAAATAAAGTCAACATGTTTTACATAATCCAAGAATTCAACGATGTCGGCTGGAAATCTGAATTCTTCATCAAATGCAAAATACTGACGCTTGGTCAATACTATGTCCAACTTCTCGGTCTTCTCTAAAAATCTCAGTCACCACATAAACTATTTCCTTGGCTAACACTGTCTTCCTCATAAATTAACTCATGTTTAGTCAACACTAATTTTACTCAGCACATACTAGCTCGGTCAACACAAACAACACTCGGCTTAAACTAGATTTCTTCACTTTTGCTCGGTTAAGCCTACTAGTTTAGTCTTCATTCTTACTTAGATAAACAATACATTGTCTCATCATTGTGCCACATAATCAAGTACTCATTGAAGTATCAAGATAACTCAACTTTTCCTTAGGTGTTGTTGTTACCAACCTTGTCTATCCCCTTAGCAACACTCAAATAGATATAGTACTTTCTTAAATAGCAATAGTCTTACCAGTTAAGGTTTGACATCAATGACAATACAACAATTGCTTCAATTGTAGTTTCCAACACCTGTAACCATGAAGTTCTGAAGATAGAAAAATAGGTCTTAATGTGGGGGGCATAACTCTTAATTACACTGTTGGATCTTCCTAAATTTTGGATATGCCTTCTATAATCAAGTTTTCTAAAAATTCACTAGAGAGATTAATGAAATATAATCAGGTTCAAAAGTTGTGATCGACTATGTGCATGTCTATAAAAGAGGCCAACGACCTCTTATTATGATTGTAGAAGCATGTATTTCATTTATTGCAGAAGCAAAGGATGCAACATACTACTTTCATGGTTTAATAATTTCAATGAGATAGAAGACTTCATGAATCATCTAAGTGCCTGCCTAGAAGTAGATAATAATGGTGTATGGAAAAGTTGATTTAAGATGTGAAAACTAGCATGGAAAGTGATTCCTAAAAAATGCCCAAAGTAAATATTGTCAGAATTACTTTCATATAGACTCAAGGTGAAATCCACAACATAGAAAACATGGACAATTACTTTTTACCTATAAGTGAAAAAAATTTATTCACCAAGTTAGCAAAAAGAAGTATGTTGAAAAGATTAAATCTTTTCAAAAATAAAAATAAAAAATCAAATCATCGGGAGAGATATGAAAGATAGAAGAAAGATTAATTATTAATATTTTGAAGATTCGGTTATAAAACTAAAATAAGAATCTTGTAAAACTATTTAATGTAAAAGGATGGAGGAAAAAGTGGTTCCTTTTCCCGACAAGTGAGTGGGCTTAAGGGAGGAAAAAATATTTCTGAGTGTTGAATGTAACAGGAGATTGCGAGAAGAGATATATCTTTGTTTTGGAAAATATGATTGTGGTGTGAGGATGTATTGATTAGTTGGTCATCTACGTTATGCATTTAAAAATAAAGAGGAACTCATGTGTCAGACCTATTGGTTTCCACATGAAATTTTTTATTGGGACTAACCTGTAGATTATTTCAATCATTTTTAATGCAATCTCACTCTACTATTTCAAATGTATTTATGCATCATAAGGTCAGTAGGTTTTAGTATATTCACATTTGCAAAATTTAATATTAAATATCCTTTTAGCTCCACTGTGATTGCAGAGGACTAAATTAGTGATTAGTTGGTCATTTGTTTATTTTTCTCTAAATATTTAATGTTGTAATAAAATTTATTTCATAGTGATGAATGCATGATTAACAACCTTTGTGTCTTCTAGTTAAAGACATAATCAATATTTTATTCCTTGAATATCTTTCTTGGAGGGAGCTATACCTCTAAATTCAAAGGGAAGCTATCAATCTCATGATAGCCTTTCCAACTATTAGTTATATTTGTTCTTCATTTTGGACATTTTGAGTCAGTTCTTTTCATCACTTTTCAAAGGACAAATATGTTTACTAACAAGAGAAACCTTATCCCTGATCACCATTATCAATATACAACTACACCATAGCCAAAGATGTTCACTATGTTAATATGATTTAGAACAATAAAGAGGGGGGGTGAATCAGTTGTTCTTAGGTCCAGATGTATAAAACAAACTTTAAAACTCTTCAACAAATTAGATCCAACAACCAACAACTACTCGGTCATTACTGATTGCATAACATAAACATATAACAGTGCAGTCCACTATCCAACAGTATCTAACTTGTAAAACATAGAAATGTTCAAACCAAAACATTCACACAAGTATTAACACTAGGATTTATAGTGGAAACCCAATTAGGGAAAAACCACTTTGTAACATGTTACTATTATTTTCACTCTTCTGAAGTGAGCTCTATGAAAAGCCAACCCTGTCAAAGGTTACAAACACACTGTCAGGTGTCACCCGATTAAAGGATTTAAACCACTCTGTTAAAAGTGTACCTTATTATAGGACTTACATACATCCCATTAGAATGCAACCTTGTTCAAAGGATTTATACAAATGACTGTTCGGTCAACTTTTGTTAAAAGGATTTTGACTGATATAATGGTTAGAAAGTAACAGTAGTATTGATCTGAAAAACATACAACTCACTTTGCAAATATCAGATCCAATTCCATACACATATGCTGGCTTACTGACTGTGAACCTTTACCATCTCCATCACTAATCTGCTCAAAAATCTCTTCAAGCAATTACACCACTTCTCCTTTAGCCTTTTATGCTTATACAGTCAATAACATCAACAATACTTCCAACATCCCCTCCTTCTTCAACCTCTTGCTTAGGTTTCCTTAATACTTCCTCAATTAGGACAATACATCTTTTGTCATTTAATCTCCTTCGTAGATCTTAGGGTTAGGTCAGATTCATCAAATCCTTCCAACTTTATGTTCTTCATCTATCCTTCTAGAAATATCTCAAATTTCTTAATAGATTTATAATAAAACATTTTACAATGCATTAAATGCTTTCATACAATCAATAAATAAAGTCAACACATTTTACATAATCAAAGAATTCAACTATGTCGGCTGAAAATCTAAATTCTTCCTCAAATGTAAATTATTGATGCTTGGTCAATATAGTGTTCAACTCCTCGGTCTTCATTAGAAATCTCGGTCACCTCAAAAACTATTTCCTTGGCTAATACTGTCTTCCTCAGCAATTAACTGATGTTTGGTCAACACTGAATTTACTCGGCATATACTAGCTCGGTCGACACTAACATCACTCGGCTTAAACTAGATTTCTTCACTTTTGCTTGGTTAAGCCTACCAGTTTAGTCTTCATTCTCACTTAGATAAACAATACATTATCTTATCATTGTGCCACATAATTAAGTACTCATTGAAGTATCAAGACAACTCAACCTTTCCTTAGGTGCTATTGTTACCAACCTTGCCTATCCCGTTCACAACAATCAAATAGATATAGTACTTTCTTAGATAGCAACAATCTTACCAGTTAAGGTTTGACATCAATGACAATACAACAATTGCTTCAATTGAAGTTTCCAACAATCTCCCTCTTTGGCATTGATGGCAACACCATATGAATAACACATGAATCACCAACCAATCCAAAACTTATCTATCCATCAGAAATATTTATAATATCCTTAACTTCATTCTGATACATAATCAATTAGCCATGCTTGTATGACGATCCATTGAATCTCTCCCTCTTACTTGATCTTCCATGAAATCTCACCATGTGTATTCATCTGTGATCATCTCCCTCTTTGACAAAAATGCCAAAGCAACAACTAAAACATACATCCTGCAGATGTAGATATCATTTTTTCAGTTCAGTAACAATATTTCTCCCTCTATCATCTTTGCTTGTGACTGATTCTTGGCTTTTCTATATTTGTCACAACTCTAGGCTGATCTTAAAGTGTGACCTATCTCTACATCATTTGTCAGATACTCTTTGCAGCACATTGATGTAGTGCTCCTAGCTTGACTAGGTAGCCTCAATTAGGGGAAGAACCCCTAATTGACCTCTCAGATATTCATGAGCTTCTTTAGGTAAAGCTTTAGTGAATATGTCTGCTAGTTGTTCCTTTATATTCACATAGTCCATTTGAACCTCTCTATCTTGTACCAGTTCCCTCAAGTAATGATACTTGATGGCAATGTGTTTGGTCTTTGTGTGCATCACTAGATTCTTAGAGATGTTGATAGCACTTGTGTTGTCACAGTAGATGACAACTGGTTTAGTGATCTCTTCTTTCATGCCTACCAACAATTGCTTTATCCATACCAAGTTTGAACAGTTCACTGTTGCAGCCACATACTAGGCTTTAGTAGTAGATTGGGAAATGCAATTTTATTTCTTGCTTGTCTAGGCAACTAATCTCTGGCCAAGAAATAAAGCTCCACCACTAGTACTCTTTCTGTCATCCACATTTCCTGCCCAATCAACATCAATATACACTCTCAGTTCAAACTTTTCATGCTTTTTGTAGTACAATCCATAGTTAGCAGTCCCTTTCAAATATCTCATTATCCTTTTGAGAGCCATCATGTGAGTTTCCTTAGGATTGGCAGAGAATCTTGCCACAATCCCAACAACTAAAGCAATATTTGGTCTACTGTGTACATCATACTGTAGCTTTCCAACACAATGTCCTCATTACCAAGCTCACAAACGAGGCACAACTAATTATCCCTCAAAATTATGATACTTTTACAAACTAAACCATACAACCTAGTTATCATAAGCTACTTCTTCTTATTTAGATCTAAAACTCTTGGAACTTGTTGTCTCTTGTAATACCCCAAAAATGGGCTATAAGTTCATTAACCTCCTACATCGACAAATCAGACAAAATCGACATCAAAGTCCTAACCTAAGGCACATCTAAACATCATCAAATCTAATTGATTATCTTAAATTCTGCATCAGGGAATATTCCTAGTAATATTCCTAATCATCATAATTATCTTTAATTTTATAATTATTTGGCAATAAATCACATTTATCCTAAAATTTGATTAATTAAATATTTTGCATAGTTAATTAATTAGATTTAATATTTGCCACTTAATTGTTTAATTAAATTTAATTCTATCTATTATTAATTGTATTATTTAATTTTGACAATAAATCCAATATCCTATGAATAATTGATTAAATTCTTATTTAATTAATTAAAGCAAGTTGTCATTATTTAATAATATAATTTTTAATAAAAGTTTGATAAATAATTGATTAACCCATAAATTAATTATTTTATTTCAAAAATCAGTTAAGTTGAGAATAAATCACTTTATTTATTTATTAAATCATAATTATCCATGTGCACATTCAAGGACCAGTTAAACTCAAAATTGGAAAATCAATGCAAGTTATTAACTTTTTGGAACTCAACATCCTTTTGGAGTTCAAAAAAAAGCTGATCTAAACTCTAATTTGAGTTAAAAAGCTGTTTTTGCATGATTTTGAGAATTAACTATCTTTTATGATCAGATAACTCAAAAATCAAGATGAGTTAATTTGAGTGATTTATGGTTTTATCCATGCACCTCCAAAGCCCTGGATTTCTATAAATTAAAGGCTTCAGCTCTTCATATCTCATCTCATATTTTTGCACAATCACGCTGGAGAATTGGAATTGAAGAATCAAAGCTCTTGCGAATCGACATCTTTGTGAGATCAATCTTATTTTTTTTGCATTCATTTAGATTCATATTGCATATCATTTCTAGATTAGCATAGCATATCAGTTTTCAATAGCATAGATTCATATCAAGTTTTTATCATTCTTATTGCATAGAAAAATACCAAAAAAATAGCTTAATTGCATTCAATCTCATATCTAGATCAATTGCATTCAAATCCTTCATTTAGGTGTCGTCTAGGTCACTGATCTTGATAATAATCCGAGAACATTAATCTCGCACGTATTAGAAGGCAGTAAATCGCTTGGTTAGATAGCTTTCAATTTTGCATGATTTTGATTATAGCTAACCTCTAATGTTTTACTGAGTGTTGTGTCTACAGATCAGGTACAATTTTCACACACACATCTCTCTGACTCTTAACAATAACCACAAGACCTACTTAAATACAAGATCGCCAGCCACAAGTCATCTTATCCGATCACAATCCTCAAGATAAAGAAAATAATTTACAAAATATAGGTCAGGACCTAAATCCATAAGAATGCCCCCAATTAGATACATCACATCATGCGAACACACAAGGAGGTCAAACACATATATAAGAACATAGAAGAAAGTGCCATAAAGCTTCACATAACATGAAACTCCATCGCAAGCTACATCTTGCCACCCTGGTCGTTAAAATAGGAAAACTGAATAGGACCAGACCAATGATTAAATAACTTCATCTGGAAACACTAGAATGAACTACAAAGCTAGACATAGAATCTCTAGGATGTCTAGAACAAAACATAAGGATCACATAAGAAAACGAGCCAATTGGAACGATTTCTAGCCTAAACACCATAAACTACCCAACTGGAACAGTAAATAGATAAATTGAAAGGAAATATTTTTGGGTGATGCAAGATTGCCAATGACTTGAGAATGTTCCTGCATCAAATTCATCTGGAAATTTATACACACCATATCTATACATAATATGTTAAGCTTGTTAGACAAGGGAAAAGAAGAATAAATATCAGATAGTCAATGGTTTTCCCCATTATCAATTATCCCTAAAAATAATGGCAAGTGGTGAGTGTGTGTAAATGATAGAGAGTTGAATAAATCCACTAAGAAGGATTAATTTTCCTTACCATTTATTGATCAAGTTCTTCCCAACCTGGTTGGTAGAATTTACTTATCTTTTCTTGATGGTTTTTGTGGGTACAATCAGATCAAAGTATCTCTTTAGACTAGGATTACAAAAAATTACATTTCCTTTGGGTATACATGCTTATAGGGTTCTTCCATTTGGATTCTATAATACTCCTACAATATTCAAAGGGTTGTACTTGCTATTTTTGCATACTTAACTACTAGATGCATGGAGGTGTATACAAATGATCTTACAATTTGTGGAAAATCATTTAAGGAAGCATTAGATAATTTGAATAAAGTTTTACAAAGATAAAAGGATAATAAACTATTTTTGAATCATGAAAAATATTCATTAATGGCGACTGAGGGAATTGTTTTAGGTCATCATATTTCAAAAGAAGGCATTAAATTGGATCCTAAAATGGTTTAAATTATCTAGAAAATAGAAAATACCAAAAACTCATACCAATGTTAGAATTCTTGGACATATAGGATATTATAGGAGATTTATTAAGGGATTTAGTAAAATTGAAGAACTATTATTCACATCATTGAAGGACATAGAATTCATTTGGACAAATGAATGCCAAAAATCCTTTGAAGCTATTAAATGGGATTTGACTACTTCCCCTATCATAAGAGGACCTATTTGGGGATAAACTTTTCACATTTATGTTGATGCATCAAACTTAGCAATTGTAGTGATATTAGGACAAAATGATGAAAATAGAGGCATGCAATTTATTATATCAACAAAAATATTAGCCCAACTAAGAGAAATTACACTACTACTAAGAAGGAATTTTTAGTTTTTGTGTATGCAATAAACAAATTTTGACATTATATGACTAGTTATAAAATATTTGTCCATACTAATCATGTTGTTGTCATGTACTTAATGAAAAAAATTGTAATGGGTGGATAAATTATCATATGGTTTCTATTGCTAGAATACTTTGAGATAACCATTGTGGATAGACCGGGTAAAGATAATTTTGTTGTTGACTTCTATTTAAGAGTGTATTTTTAGGGTAATGATGAACTAGTGAACGATGCATTTCTAGATGAACATTGTTTTGCAATATCAATTCAATCCCAATGATTTACTTATCTTGCAAATTATCTTGTAAGAGGGAAGTGTCCTAATCATTTCAATTCTAAGCTAAAGAAAAGATTGATTCTTGAAAGTTCTATATTTTAATGGACTGATGGAATGTTATTTCAAATGTGTTGTGTTCATATACTTTGTCGATGTATATAGGAAATTGATGTGTATGATATAATATGAGTATCTCATGATGGACCGAAAGGTGGACACTATTATGTTATTCAATTTATTCACAAGATCCTTGGAGTAGTTTACTATTGACCAACCATGTCACGAAATTTTTCAAATTATGTGAAACATTGTGATTAATGCCAATGCATGGGAAGACCTACACTAACCATGGAGATGCCTTTGCATCTTTAGATAGCTCTAGAACCCTTTAAAACATGAGGAATTAATTTTGTGTGTCCTATTGATCCACCATCAAGAGGGAACTAATATATTTTAGTTTTCACATGCTATGTCACCAAATAGGAAGAAGCAAAAACACTACCTATGACAAGAGAAGACAAGGTTGCAATTATCCCCTACAAGCATATCCTTCAAAGTTTTGGTGCACCAAGAAATATAGTATCTGACTAGAGACCACAGTTAGTGTCATCCATGATTCAATATTTTTTGTAGAAATACTAAATGACATGTAGAAGATCCACTCCATACCATTTGCAAGAAAATGGACAAGTTGAAGTGACTAATCAAGAGTAGGAAAATATTTTTGCAAATACTATCTCATCAAGGAAGATAGATTGGTCTAATAGATTAACAAAAGAACTCTGGGAATACAACACAACTTGGATGACTACAACTAAATTCACTCCATATAAGTTGGTATATGGAAACACACCTATTTTACCTATTGAATTTGAGCTTGAGGCTCTAAGAACAACTTTGTAAGTGGGCATAGAAATCTCAAAATCCAAAAAATGAAGATTTAAATAGTTAAATTGGATGGACGAGATGCGAATGGAATTACTAAATCATATAGAACTAGTTTAGAAGAAGAGGAAACCATGACATCACAAGAATATTGTAAGAAAGCAATTTACAATAAGAAATTGGACTTTATCATTTGATTATATATTTCAATAATTTAAGGGTATGCTACATACTAGATGGATGGGTCTTTAATAAATTGCTCAAGTTTTTTATAATGGTATTTTTCAATTAGTACCAATAAATGGAGAAATAAGGATAATGTTGGTTAATGGACATCATCTCAAGCTTTATCACGGGCTAGCATCAAAAGAGGAATTCCTAGCCGATTTTCAATAAAGGGTTGAGCATTTCATTATGGACAACATAAATTCCATGAGTGAATATGATGCCCCCTAAATCCTATTAGAAGCATGAATAAAGAAGATATATTAAAAACAAAAAATGACAATTTATCTTCCTCCCGAATAATCGGGGCTAACTGAAAAACATAAATAGTAGTTGACACTAGAATGAACTAAAAATCATAAATGAAGATTTAACCTTAAAAGTAGGTTGAAAAAAATAAATGAAATCCTTAATCTCATCAACTTCTTCTCACTTAAGATGAGTAATGTCCTAAGGTAAATCACCAAGTGTCATGATTAATGTCAACTTGAAAAGATAAGTGGTAAATGAAAAAATAATTAAGCACAAGTGATTGATAGATAGTGTGATGAAACGAAATAATGAATTATCACATTAAATAGAATGATTAATTTTTAAAAAAATCAATCATTACACCAAAGATTTTGTGATTCAAACGTACACACGTGATGTTAGTTATCGCGCCAAATCTAGTGAATCATTGCAAATGGGTAGTTTAACATTTGCGTGAATTATTTGGATAAGCTGAATTGATTTTAGGTTGTGCAGGAATTAAATGAGAATTACAAAAAGGTGATATGAGCCAAAACTGACAATTAATTTCCACTTTTGGTTGTAATAATGGCAAGCGCAAAGGATAAGTTAGATTGTGAAGAAAAAATTACCCATTTTGTTTTGTTTCTGAATAGCTATAATTACCATTTGTAGAAAGAGTTGCCAAAGATAGTGAATCTCTATAAAAAAAATTAGAGTTACATTTGCCTATGGAGAAGAATTGGGTTTAAACATTTGTTTGAACTAGAGGAGTTGAGCTAGGATGTTGAAATAGAGAGATTACTTAAAGATCTAGGATGGCTTGGTTTTTTGTATTTATATAAGGTCGGATATGAACTAGAATTGGATGAATTATTTATCATAAAATTTAATGTAAATATAACAAGAGTTAGGGGAGAAATTATTGAAGTTTCTACCCAAACTACTAGTGAAATTTGTTGTATACCCACTAAAGGAGATTTGGTGAGAAAAGGGAAATTTAATCTTGAAAAGATCATTAGTTTTTTTCATCAAGAACTAGAGGAAAAAGTAGTCTTATAGAAGCATAAGGGGAAGACTAAAGGTGTTAGTAGAGAAAGGTCGCCAGAGTCATGCAAAATTGTTGTTCCTTGGTTAATACAATTCTTCACATGCAAAGGTCAATATGGCACAATGTTGGGTTATGGAATGCGAAAACTAACCCATCCTAGACATAAAAATAATAGGCCTAAGGTAAGAGTCAATTGAACTAACTTTTCATTCTTGTATCTTAGTACAATGATATCTAGGGTTAGGAGTTGTGGTAGTTTCATAAGCCACCATGGTCTTATCTATCTCATAATTAAGAACCATTTCTTAAAGAAGGAATTTGGGAAATATAAATGGATAGAGTTCTTAATGGGTCCTACCAAGAACGATTAGGCTAAAAGGGCTCCCAACTGAAAGAGAGTCAATTTTTTAATTAGGAGAGTCATCTAGGGCAACCTAGAGTAGTTGTAGGAAAGCTACCCTTGAGAAAATTGAAGACAAATCTAGCCATATTAAATCCTCCACTATTTAAATTGAAAATGGAGCTTTCCCTAATACACCTCATGAGGAAAAAGCCAATGAAGATTCATGTATAAAGGATCCTAAAGAATTCCTTGTTTGCAATTGATGTAGAAACCCCTCTTTATGTTACCATGGATGCTCATTCTCAAGAAATCAAAGAGAGGGAAAATCACAACAAAAACCCCTACAAAATCTAACTTAAGAGTGCTTGAAAATATTAAAGTAGAGTATGATTCCTCAAAAGATTCTAGTCAAAATTCACATGCCCATACATTAGTTAGTTCACCTTTTCACAAATTTACAATGTCAGAAGAATAAAGGTTTGAGGAAACAAAAAATACAAGGGAAGTGGAAGATTCAAAGAAATTCAAAGTAGAAGATACTGGAGCCATGGAGTGTATGTGAATGAAGAAATGCCTCCTACTCAACATCATGAAAATTCACCCCCATACTCACCTTTCCATAAAATATCACCATCTCCTCCACTTGTTTTCATCCACAAAGAAGGAAAAGAACCAGTAATGGAAGAAGATCCAACACTTGATGAAATTAGGAGGAAAATGAATGGGATGTGGAAATGGAGTATGCCTTGATGATTTCCCAAATGGAAAGGGAAATACAAGAGACAAGAAAAAAGAGTATCGTTTATGAGGAAGATCTGAAAAATAAAGAGGAATAATTAGACAAGATTATGGCCAATGGTGGAAGAATAGTCCTCCAATCCATTAGGGAAGTTAAAAATAAATGGAAATAGTTGAATAAGATAGAAGAGGTGTTAGGAAAAGCTAATGTTGAGGAATTAGAAAATGAAGATGAAGTGAAGAAACTGAAAGAAGAACTCTTGAGGAAAGAAGAAGAAATGAAGAGGAAACCCTTAGGGGCTCATGATCACGAAGCATCAACTTCAAAAATACCACTAAGGTATTTATCTTTATTAGCTCAAAGTATAAACAAGAGAATGAATAGATTAAAAAGGAGCTTTAAAATGCCAATAAAGAGAAGGAAGAGGTAAAACATCAGTTGAAGGAATTTATTGAATTGGCATTTTCCATGGTTTTGAGTAGGAAGCTTGTAGGTATGCATTGCATGTTCCCTAGGGAAAAATTTCTCAAATGGAAATTAAATAAATTGATTCTAAAGAGGAAGCTAGATTATTACAATGATTCTGAAATTCTAGAAGAGTTTATGGTAATTCATCCTACAATTCAGAATTAGATGTGTGAATTCTTTCAACATGGCTTCCTAATGGGCCACTTTCCACGATCTACAATGTAGCAAGGAGTGTTGAATCAAATTCTATGACATTTAGAGGATGATAAATTGTAGTAGCAAGAGATGAATGTTGAACCAATGTACAAAAAAAAAATCTACAAAACAATATTCAATATTTTAGAGATGTACATAATCACCTACTATTTTGAGCTCTAAATGCTTCTAGGAAAAGGTATAGTTCTATTCCTTTGCCCCTAAGAAGAAGGGAGCCTATTTCTCCTACCAATATTAAATGGAGCGAGACAAGAGTCAAGGAGTTGGTTGAAACTATAGAGGAACAACAAGAGAGATGGATTAGAATGAGGTTTAGGCATCCACTTATTATTATGCCTTCATCTAGGTTGAATGCAATAGATCAGATGACAGGAAACACCTTAGAAAATTGGATATAGAAAGTGACAAAGCTTAATAGATATTCGGGGCCTTACACTTATGTGTAATATCATATGCAAAGGTTTGATTTGGTCAATTGGATGGAACAAATGAACAAGGATCTTCTCGATCCTGAATCATGAAGACATAATTGCAAGCAGGAGGGGGAGGATGATGAGCCTCCACTATTACCTTTTATTTTCCATATTTTAAAGCACTAAAACTTATATAAAGTTTTGATAATTAGCATATATTGGCAATATTCTAAAACTCTAATATTCACCTTTTTGTATTATGTTAGATAAATATGAATTAAAATAGAAATGACATTTCCTTATAAATGTTTGTTTTATTTTGTTTAAAATTGCTACTAATGAAATGAAATCATGACATGTTATGATATTTTTTAATCTTGTTTTATTGGAATGTGTTTTATTGAATCAATTAGTTGTTTCATGGAATGACACTCTTTGTTGCATTACCCCTACTTCGTGGATCTCAAAATTTCTTTGAAACTGCAAAAATTCTTATTTGCGCTCCACGTTTTAGTCAATTTTGTGTGTTGTTTTTTAGAACTACCTATCTCATTTTTTGTTTTCCAAAGATCTTCATTAGCACCTCGTGTTCTAATAATCTCAATAATGTAACTACCACTCAGCTAGTTGTGTTGGTGCTTTTTTCTTTTTAATTTGAAAAAGGGTATATATGTTTACCCATTAGTCATTTGGGAGCCAGTCGATCATTTTTAGTTTCCTAGTCAATAATCACACTCTGTTATTTTCATTATACTCCCCATTTAGGGGCCAATTTTAATGCAAATAAGGAGGAGATTGATTGAGTCTATTTAGTGCGAGATCCCTCTAGAGGCAAAGCAGGGCCCACTCTTTTGAATGAAGGTGATCTAGTTTGTTGTTTTGTTGTTTTTCATGTTATTGTATCTTCTTATATTAAAAATTTAGTTTATTTTAATAGATTAAAAATTGCAACATTTTTTTGAAGTTAGAACAATGCATTGTTTCTCATTTCAATTTAAATTCATTCATTGGTGGATCAAATTTTAGTTATAGATCAATTTAGTTTAGTTTGATTTTTGTAATGGTTTTACAAGTAGATGTTTCTAGTGGATTATGACACAAGAGATTATATATAAGCTTACACAAGATCATGGAAGGAATATCATTTAACTTCATAAAAATGTGATTATAGTTAGATGTGTGTGTGTTTCATTTTTCACAAGTGTAATTTAGTTTGATTTTCTAGAAAAGTAGAATTATTTTACTTTATAGTGTGTGAAATAGAATAGATTTCATTTTTTCAAGAGTGGTTGATAGAATAATTTCAATATACTTTCTTGTTAAGTATAAGGCATATCTCAAATTCATAGTTAGATTCAAGTTATAATAGTCATTAAGTAGTAGGATTTAGTATTTAGAGCTAGAGAAATCTTTAGGTAGAATGTTAGAATGCTATCTCCCATCAGAGCCTGACCAAAAGTGAACCAACAATCTTTGTAACAAAGACCCCTTGATTTGAAATAGACTTACCAAACACAACTTAGATTGACAAGAATTAATAAAATATTGTGAGCATTGTAAGAACAACAACCTCACTCATTAGAATCCTTTCTTACATCCTTATCTTCTATGTTGTCATTTTGTGAAATGCTTCACTAGTCACAATAATATTGTCAATAATCTCTCTACCTAGTGTAAATCCAGTATGCTATTTAGAGATTATCAATTTCAATACTTTCTATAGGTAGTTAGCCAATACCTTGGAAATTATTTTATATATTACATTGCATAATGAGATAGGTCTATAGTTTATGAAAGAATTATAATCAATTTTTTTGGTATATGGGAAATGGTTGTGTTCTTATGTCTTTGACAAATTTCTTCTTAGCTTTGAAATCCTCCACAATCTTCTACATGTTTATGCAAATAAAAAACCAACACTTGTAGTATAATTTTGTAGGGAACCTGTCTAGTCCAAGATACTTATTAGGATTCAGTTGGAACGTGGAAATTCTAACTTCCTCTAATGTGATTAGTGCATTCAAAATTTCATTATCAGTCTCCAAAATGAGCTTTGGGATGTGATTGATAATCTAATCACCCACACCTATTGTGGATAAAATCTTGTCTCCCAATAGTCCCTCAAAGTAGTTGATGGCTTCTTCTTCAATTTTTGGCCAACTTGACATTGTTGTTCCATCCTATTTCTTGATTTCTTTAATTTTGTTTTGCACCCTCCTGACTTTAGGATATGTGTTATTTTTTTGTCTTGGCAACTCCATCCTTTATCCATACTTCCCTTCTCTTGTTCCACCAATAGATCTCCTTAGGCACCAGAATCTCATTGTGGTCCTATTTAAGTATCTATTCTTGCTTGAAGTAATCTCTGTACATACCATTAGCAATACCATTTTTATTATTTAGTGTCTCTAATTCATGTTCTATTTGTTCCTTTTCTTCAAAAATAATTTTTAAAAATTCCTTGTTCCACTTCTTGAGTTTTAGTTTTAGGCATTGTAGTCTTTTGATAAATCTGTATTTGACTGTTCCTACCACATAACATTCCTCCCACCAAAGTTTTGATTGTTTACTATATTCTCATCTCACCTTCTCATCAAATCATACTTTAAAATATGAAAATATAGTTTCTAGGTTTTTCTACCATTTTTATGTTGAGGGAGGTTGGGAAATTGTCATGAGCCGTAATTGACAATGCAAATAAGTAAATTCGATTTGAATATTATTTTTAATAATAAATATATATGTTCTTGTGATTAATTGTTATATACATAATATTAATAATTGTTAATTATTAATATTAATAATAACATTAGTAAAATTCAAATAATTTACAATAGTATTGAAATAGTACAAGTTATAATACAATATTCAATATATAATAATCAGTTGATATATCATTGATATTATTATAAATAATATAATAACGAATATATTATGTATTATTTATTGATATAATAATAATTAATGATATAATGATAGTTATCAATATATGATAGATAATAATAATAATAATATATTATATTATTATAATAAAATTAGATTCAATTTATATATTATTATTATTATTATAAAGCTGGAAAGTATTGAAATAAATATAAAATAATAATAAATGAAGATATAATACAAATCAATATAATGAATAATAATCAAAGATTATCATTATGATAAATATATTAATTGATATAATATTTAATATTAATAAAGGCACTATCCATGAATAAATGAATATAGTAATATAAATAATAGAATCACTATAATATCAAATATTAATATTGCAATAATATAATTGCAAGACAAATAATTATAAATAGTGTTAATAAATTATGCATTAATAATATTATTATTAAACAAATATAAAATAAGTTTAAGCATCGGCATATTCAAGAGTGTCAGATTAAATAATCGGTAATTAAACTAACCGAAGGGGTGCACCGTTTGAAGGACACCAATCAGTACTTATAAATACCGATTGGTATCCACGTAAGAGAACACTAGCAGACAGGAACCACCAATTGGTAATAGGTACGTTTATATGCACCGCATACCATACCTTATGTGATAGAGATAAATATTGTATTTGCTATGTATTATGTGAGAATAAAGATCAAGTGCATTTCTAGGAGTTAGATGCTGATGGATATAGTCAACACATTCATGACAATATTAGTATGTGTTGGTTAGACTATGTCAAATATTGTAGACAAGTGAGATAGTATGGACATAATGTTCAAAGTGAAATTTTAAAGATACAAGTACAAGTAATATATGTGTATACATGGGAGTTATAATGAAAAATTATTTTGGTATGTGATGTTGTGAGTTTATGTAGGTTTAGTATGATATGATTTCATATGTCTATGAAGGATGTGTTCAAGAATAAAGGTGAGTTTGATTTGAATGAACTTTAATGTAGGAAAATTATTTAATACTCGATTTGTACATAGATGTCAAATATATAAGAGATTTT